>OU612060.1:187936184-188536184 GCA_914767635.1 Melanostoma mellinum
ATATGCAAAAAATTGGAAAATATCCAAGCCGAAGCTTACTTCCTTCTAGAATAGTGATTGTAAAAATCACTTGAGTTGAGCTCACAAGAACTGTGGTACAAAATTATGCTCAATAATGATGTGGTTCTCGTGAAATAATTTTTTTTACTGACTGAAAGCCATCAAACATCAGAAATTTTTAATTCTAATTATACTGTTTTTAGGAAGGATAGATCTAAGCTTTTGACAGGTAAAGATAGAGGAGGAGTCATTCTAATTGCTATTCGATCGTCTTTAAATTGTAGGGAGATTGAGTTGAAATCTAATACTGAAATTTCTTCATCTTTAAGCGATATTGATTAATTGATTGTTTGTATATCTTAATCTTTAAATAGTGAGTGTGAAGTTTTTACTATACTTAATTATATTCCGCCTAGAAGCGGACATAACATTTATTTCGAAAATTGTAAAAACGTTTTAGAAAATCTAAGCAGTTCTCAACATGTTATTTGTATTGGGGACTTTAATCAGGGTGATATTCAATGGATATTGGACTTAGACGATAAATGTTTAATTCCTTACAATGTAACCTCAGAAATTGGAGAAAATTTGGTTGACTTTTTTAGCCAGTTTGACTTAATTCAATTAAATTCCATTACCAATGGTCTTAACCGTACTCTTGATCTTGTTTTTGTTGACAAGGAAATCAATGTTTATGTTGAAAAGTCTGATATCCCTTTTGTCGATAATAAACTACATCACATTACACTTCAAGAGCTTATTAGTTTTTATAGCTATTCAAAGATCGAGAATTGTGATAATACTCTAATACCAAACTACAATAATACTAACTTTGATGCAATGAATGAATATTTTTTGTCTTTTCCGTGGGATACACTTATTAGTAAAGTCAGTTTGTGTAAGGCTAGTGAATCTTTTATGGCTATTGTCAATGAAGCTGTACGTAGATTTGTTCCTCATAAAAAGTCTTCATCAAATTCCAACCCAGCATGGTTTAATAAGAGACTATACAAGAAAAATCTTGAGAATTTTTAACTTCGTTTAAATTACTTAAAACTGGAGTATGAGTTTGACACTGTCAACAAGTTTTTGTAGAAATCTTATGTTCTATGTTCTCCTTATAGTAGGGGTGCCCGAGCCGCTAAATTTACAGTTACTAAAGCGTCATGGGGACTTATTGGATTGTGAAGTTTACGTTCTAAAACGAAAAAAAGTGTATGGCAGTTTTTCATTTTAGTGGGGCGATGGGCGTGTATGAGCTTTTAAAAATGTAAAAAAAAACAGTTAAATTGAAATACTCGAGCGCGTCAGATTTTCATAGAGTATACGCGCTTTGTCTTTCTTATAACGGATATATATTAATCTGACGATTTACTGGGGGCAAATGGGCGTAAAGAGAGGTTAAAAAAACAAAAAATAAAAAGTTATTCGAGCGTGTCAGGTTTTCAAAGTGAATGTTAAGTGTACTCTAAAAAGTGTATATTTCAATAATCTGACAATTTGAGTGGGGCGATCAGTCATGGCTGATTTTTAAAAATGTAAAAAAAACACGTGACCTTGAAATACTCGAGCGCGTCAGATTTTTATACAGAGTGATCAACTTGATGTCTTCGTCCTCCAGGATGATAATCTGACAATTATATGGGGGCGTACTCTTAGTCTGACAATTTTAAAGTAACAATTCTTTGTTGTTTCTATTTTTTGTTACTGGATGCAATCAAAAAATATGTACACATATTATGTATTTAAAAATTTTGTATCGAAATTTTGTTGAAAATACTTTAAAAAAAAATCCTGAAAGTTTGAGCCCTTAATATTAATTTTAAGTGCTCGATCAAGAGGTGTGAAGATTTTCCATTGAAAATACACGGAAACTCTGATTTTTTATTTTTAAATTTCTATAACTCAGCGGCATTTCATGGGATCGCTTTAACCGAAGATGTTTTTTTCTCAAAATTGAAAGCTCTACAAAAATGTTCTTTTTGGCAAAGTCGTTACTCATACCGGGAAGGTGGTACGGGCCACTTAACCAGATTTTTGCATAAAATTCACGTTTTGTCGCAGTTATCTCGTAAATAACAAAAGCTTCAGAAAAATTGTAAATTACAAACTTGTAGAGAATTTAGTTTTCTACAAAAAAAGTCTTATGGACCAATTGCTAATATCAATATTAACCGAGATATTAACCATCATATATTATACATTTTACTGACGATTTTACCTCAATCGCCCCAACCAAAATGTCAGATTATATGTTTTCTGTAATCCTGATAAAATTACCTTCAAAATAAAAAAAAAATTAATCGCGCTCGAGTATTTCGAAACATCGATTTTTTTTTTACATCTTTGTGACTCGCCTACTTACGAAGGCCCTGCTCAAATTGTCAGATTATTGAAATATACACTCTTCTCGATGTAATCAACCTACCATCTTTTAATCTGACGCGCTCGAGTATTTCCGATGATCGACTTTTTTTTACTAATCTGACGGGCTGCTCTCAGCGAACGCCCCAACATTTAGGTTTAATATATGGTATGAGTACATTACATGGTGCAAGGTTTCTCCCCATATGATTTTCTGACGCGCTCGAGTAACGCGCGAAATCCCCTCTTGGGCTCCCCTACTATTACAGCATAATATTAAGAGTAATAGTAAATGTTTTTGGAGCTTTATCAATTCCAAACGTAAATCTAATGGCTATTCTAGTTGTATGAAATACTTAAGTACGGTTACTAATGATGTTGAAGAGATCTGTAATCTTTTCGCAAATTTTTTTAATCCATCTATTCTACTAACTCTTGTACTAACCTAGAACCACCTTATATTTCAGTGTCAACTAGCGTTGGATCCATGAAGCTTCAGATATTTGAAATCAAAACTGCCTTGCTTGGTTTGGACCCAACCAAAAAAGAGGGGCCTGATGGCATTCCACCAATTTTGCTTTCTAAATGTGCTGTTTCCTTAGCTAAGCCTTTGACGGATCTTTTTAACTTGCCTTTATCCAGGGGTGTCTTCCTGGATTCTTGGAAACTGTCTTTTATAATTCCCGTGCACAAATCTGGTTCAAAACAAGAAGTTACTAACTATAGACCTATTTGTAAAATCTCCGCGTTACCTAAGCTGTTCGAAAAAATTGTGTGTGATAAACAATCCTTTACATTAAAGGAGGAGATTTCAGAACATCAACATGGTTTTATGTCTGGTAGATCTACTACGACCAATCTCTCCTTGATGACTAATTATGTACATAGTAAAAAATTTTGAAAATAATTCCCAGACTGACATAATATTTACGGATTTTGCTAAAGCCTTTGACCGTGTTAATCATCAGGTTCTAGTTAATAGACTGAAGCAATTTGGGTTTCATTCAAGATTTCTTGATTTGCGGCAATCCTATTTAAGCTCCAGAGTTCAGAGAGTTAAAATCAATAACCATTTCTCACACCAAGTCCTAGTTCACTCCGGTGTCCCTCATGGAAGCCACCTGGGTCCATTCCTTTTTCTAATTTTCATTAATGATATCCCCAAAATATTCAGCAATTCACTTTGTCTCCTTTTTGCTGAAGACCTTAAGCTGTACCGCACTATTAGTAGTGTTTAAGATTGTGTTTTGGTTAACGATGACTTATAGGAATACTGGCTGACTGGTGCTTTGTAAAAATGGGTGATTGTGATTGGTGATTGAGGATTTGGTAAAAATGATCTCCATTTGAATGTTTCAAAATGCCAAGCTATGTCCTGTTTTCGTAAAACTCTAACTGTTCAGTTTAAATACCAAATCAATAATTCTGATCTGGAATGTGTTACTCAAAAAAAAAAAAAGATTTGGGTGTAATCTTAGATACTAAGCTTTCACCTCATATTAACTATATAATAAGCAAATCCAACCAAATGCTAGGTTTTATTATTAGAAATACTAAGGAATTCACCGATTCATACACACTCATAATCTCTCTTTAACTCTTTGGTTTGATCTGGACTGGAATTTTGCTGTACGGTTTGGAACCCTTGCTTTAAAAACTCCAGTGAGAGAATTGAAAAAATTCAAAGAAAATTTACTAGGCATACCTTCTATAAGCTAAATTGGAGAATCGATACTCCTTCATCCAAACCCAGGTGTTTGTTATTTGGCATGCAAAGTCTAGAAAATCGACGTACATACTTTGGGATAATGCTTTCCAGAGATTTACAAGCAAACTGTTTCATGAGCAAATTCATCGCACGAATTATGCCCGCAATGAAACCATTACTCGTTGCATTAGAGTAGCCAACTCATTTTGCAGTAGATTAGATTTCTTCGATAACTGCAGTAGAGATTCTTTTAAACAGTATGTTTTAATGTATTAAACATGCCACCATTTAATTAGTTTATTAAAGTTCAAGTTCCTATCTTATCAATACCATTGTTAGTTTAATTCTTAAGTAGTCTTTAAGTAAATATGTTCTCTGATTGACGAAAAAAATAAATAAATAAATAATACTCAAAATGTCTGCCTGTAATGTGAGAGTTCGAAGTTCAAACCTCAAAAACTATTTTTTCAAGGGTATCACCCCTCGCAAGGAACTGACTATTCCTCCGAGAGCAAGTTGCACTGTCATGAAATTCTTTTGAGAATTGGAGATAAAATATAACAATTTTCTGCATTTTTCAAATAAGGAGAATCAAACTAATGTTGTCCAAATCACCAAAAAAACTCATTTCCAACCGCAAGAAAACTCTTAAATTACAATTAAACTATTTAAAAGGATTAATTCATCTCAAAAGAACAAAAGATTTGTAAGTAAAATGATCACAATAGATAAGCCATCACTTTAAGTATATTCCACTTTCGACCACTTTAAGTCCTTATATCAAGATTTTAATTTATTATTAACCATTGTTCAAGAAGCCTATATGATTTTACTACAGCCAGATTCCCATTGTTCGTCCTTAAGCTTGATACACTCGTGTTCCTTTATTCTCCTTCAATAGAATTTTCTAAGAAAAAAAAAAAAAACTATGTCAACACACTATACTACATACTTCTATTTCAGTTCATTAGCCCTCCGTCTAAATAACACGAACATAAACTTTACAAGCGTCGAAAGGAATAAAAAACTTAAAATTCCCATAAATTCATTTTAATTGGATTAAATTACTTTTTGAAAACGTAATTATTACAACAATACTCACTTGATTGGCTGCAAAATGTCCTTAACGTTTCTAAACTTCCGGTAGAAAGTAGTAAAATGTCATTTTGTTAGACTAATGGGCATGCTACACGCACTGTGGCAAGAACGCATTTCGTTGTGTGATGTGAAGGACTTGCGAAGTTCTTATGATTTGCCAAATGGAATTTACCTAAAAGCTACCTACGCACACCTTTCCGGATACACTTGAAGTAACTAACAAGGATGCCGTTTTCATGCAATGGTGGAGTGGAGAGCAGACATGCATTCATCTGAACCACTACTGGGAGAGTTGGAAGTTATAATCAGATACCATCATAGGAGAAATGCAACAAAACAGAATAAATTTCTTCGCTTGCAGCGAGAATGGAAAATGGGTGGACGATTTTGTATGAAGTCTTAAGTGTTTGAAAAAGAAAAATGGACGCGATTACTACTGTCGCTATTTATTTAAACTTTTTCTTATAATTTATTGTAATGAATATTTCAATTTGAAATTTTCTTTAGGGGTGTCATGAGATTTCTAGAGGAGTTTAAGACGTAAAACTTTCTTTTTCTTTTCTTTTCGTTGTTTTACATCGTCGAGGACATCCCAAGTGATGGGGCAAAAACGGATCCTTCGACAGAGACCTATACTTTTTTTTTAAACGTTTTCATGAGGCATGGCCTTATTTTATCGGTTGACGATTGATTCCAAAAAACTATTACCGTAATTTTACGTACGAAGATATCACATTGTGATAACAATATTTTGAATAATTATAAGAGGGCTTTTGGAAAAGTACAGACTTCTTATTTCAATAAGACATTTAACGGAAAGTGGAAAATGCCTTCAGCTGAGATTGACACTAAAGAGACTTCAAGTCATCGTAGGGCGGGTCTTAGTGGATAAAAGTTATAGTACAAAGTTTCAGTTTACAATTTGAAAGTAGTACAGATTTCGCAGTTTGTCAAATTCTTGTTAAGCCTAGAGTCTCATTCAACGTTCTTTATATAAAGATTTAGAGACTCAGACGATCGTGGTCTGTTTTGACAGCTCCCATAAAAACTACTATTCATAGTCATAGAACTTGTTCTATGTACTCAGAAGCTAAAGTGTTTCCAAACCAAAGCGTGTTTGCAGTTTTGGTTGTTGGCAGCACTTCTGCAGCCGCGAAAACCAGAAATGTATGGAAACTTTGCGGTTTTTTGTGGCGTTTCTTATATGTATTCTTATATGTCGCTGTTCAACTCAATTTCGACAGTCGAATTTGCCGCTCCCACGATTGCAAAATCCCTTTTGGTTTGAGAGATCCTTTAAGTTAAGGTTAGTAATGTTGCACCGCCAGGACAAGCCAGTCTTTAAATTTCATAAACGCTATTGCAAAAGAGTTCTTAGTCATTAGTTCCGTTGACTTGTGCTACGGTATTTCATTAATATGATTTAAATGGCCAGGATTGCATTCAAATTTGTATCATACATTTGAAGGATTCCAGAATTTCCACTATGAGTAGGGACTGAAGTAGGGAGTTGGAAAATGCTTTAATCTTTCAAATTCTTCGAGTTTTCAAAAGCACATTGCAAGAAAATCCTGCAAGGGGAGGACCTCATCTTAGGTGGGGCAATCAAGTGGAAGAAGACTTTAACCGCATTAGAGTGGAAAATTGGAGAAAGCTCGCCCGAAATCGAAATTGTTGGCGTAAGATGTTGGTTGAGGCTCAAGTTCATCCCGAACTGTAATACCCACATATAAAAGCAAGAAAGTACTTTCAAATTCTTCAACCGTTTTTAATAAAATTGATTTGCATAGGAAAGGCAGTTTTTGATTGCATCACATTATTATCTAAGTTTCGATGACGAAAAACTTAGGCCTCATAACTTTCATTACTGTTTTTTGAATTTTCTAAGTTTTTCTTTTGCAAGTAGTTTAAAATGGAGGTTGTGAGAGAGTAAGGAATTAAGACACTTGGGTCCATTGACCCAATGTCCTGATTGACCTGATGTTTTCATCAGAGCATTACCAAACACAACACAGCTAAGTGGATTATCTACTGGATCATAAAAAAGCGGTCTGAGAATGCAACCTTGAGGAACGTCCTTCTTTCTTATGAAAAGCTGCTTTTGAAAGCCAAATAATTCACAATGAACAATGTTTCCAATCAATGATCTCTTCGTTATTCTTATTACATATAGGGAATATACATACATGTATATCGGGTGTTTTTTTTTTGAAGTTGGTTTTTCACATAGAGGTAAAGCTGACATTTTGTAGTCAAATCGGCTAACTTTAATGTCATTTATGTTCAATTTGGTTTGTCATTTTATCATGAACAGGTTGACAAAAGGACAACGCTTGCAAATCGTGCACATATATTTCGAAAATAATGATTCAGTTTGCGAAGTTTACCGCAAGGTCCGTCCATTTTATAGTCAACATAATCGTCCATTAGAGCAATTGATTCGGTTAATCATGGAACGTTTTCGCACTACGATTACCTTATGTGATAATAACCGTCCAAATAGACGTCGAACAGTGCGCACCGAAGAAACAATTGTCGCTTGCTGAAGAGGACCCAAATGAATCGATTCGCCACCTTGAGCAGCAATTGGAGCTTTATTCATCATTTTTATGGAAGATTTTGCGCAAAGATCTTGGCTTACTTACGACTTTACAAGATCCAGCTTGTGAATGAATTAAAGCCGCGAGACCATGCAATGCGTCGTGATTCTGATCTATGGGTCGAAAATGAGATTGATCTCGATGCTGATTTTCATTGCAAAATTTTGTTCAGTGACTGATGAGGCTCATTTTTGGCTCAATAGTTACATCAACAAGCAAAATTTCCGCATTTGGAGTGAAGAGAATTCGCATGAGTATCTTGAGACGCCATTACATCCACAAATTTTGACTAGACTATTTAGTGTGCCCTATGGTCTGGTAGAGTCATTGGTCCATAATTCTTCCGAAATGATGCTGGCGAGATAGTTACCGTTAATGGAGACTGGTATATGGCCATGATAACTGACTATTTTGTTCTCGAATTGAATGGCATGAGTGTGGATGAGATGTGGCTCCAAATAGATGCTGCTACATGCCACACAGCCACGCAAATTGATTTGTTGAAGGAAACATTCGATGACCGCATAATTTCGCGGAATGGTCCAGTCAACTGGCCACAGAGATCGTGTGATTTAATACCTTCGGATTATTTTCTTTGGGGTAGGTTGAAGTCGCAAACCAAAATCGTTAGAGGGCTAAGAAGCCAACATTCGTAGCGTTATTACCGACCTACCTCAAATGCTCGAAAGAGTGGTTGAAAATTGGAACTGTAGACCTGGCTTTATCCGAGCCAGCCGCGGCGGCCCCATGCTCAAGGTTATATTAATATCAATGTCATAAAATTATCCACGATTATTTTGTGTTTTTTTTCAATTCGAAGTTCTATAGCTCTAAAAAAAAACACCCTTTAGTTTGCAACTGCATAGGAAGAGGCAATCCATTCAATAACTATGTCAAAAGGCTTTACAGCAATGCTATGACATTTATTGACGACTTCATGATAAGCCTTGTTTCAAATTTGAATTAGTTATCCATCAAATCAAGATTAAATTGAAATAACTACGAGAAATGTAGGACTGGACTGAGTTAACCTTGAACTGTTAGTACAAGTATTTCTCATTTGGTTTAGTTATAACTATAGCATACACATTACACATTCTTCCTTGTGAAATTGGAATTAAAATTAGTATAGTTTCTCAGAAAAGTATTTTTGCTTCAGGAATAATGATAACGATAGTTTATAATGCAAATAAGTGAATTCATATTTTAGTTTTTTTTTGTGAGAAACGGGATACGTTGTTAATGTGCCACAAGAAGTTCTTATCCTAGTGATGTGGAACTGTGGTTCGTTCTTTGGTTTCAATTGTGAGTAGGGTGATAATGGCAGTGTTTGTTATAAAAAAAGTAAAGGAAAATAAGTTGAAAATAATAAAAAAAATAAAGCTATACTCGTAAGGTTTTGTCGAATTTCCTGTATGCCGGTCAGGCAGGGCATCGCTGCGACAGTGGTACGTTCGTATATGTGTGTTTGGTTGATAAATCAAACAAGTGTGTTTCAGTCACTCATATAGAGTATTAGCTTTTCTTTCAGCATCTTAGTTGTATCTGAACAACCGCCTACCTCAAAGTTATAGACGAAGCTTATACCACCACCAGGTTTCTGGCCTGGCAGTACGATGAACCGGTAGTCGGTCTGAGTGCCCTAGCTTAGTATTATTGCTCCTCTTCGCAGGTTTGCTAAAATCTTAAAAATAAATAGGATGGCGCAACAGAGCGAGTAGCTCTATGGCTTAGCGAATTTCGCACAGCTATGCCTTGTGAGGGAATGGAGGGACCTACAATTTTCTGCCGGTCCCGAACTGTTAATCGAAAAAACGCTTTTCATGGCAATGAGTTTACCATCGGAGGACTTGTCAATTCCTTCTCCTTGGTAAAAATCAAAATCTTCAAATAGTCAGCTGATCAAACAGCACACCCAACTCGATATGCTTTTTCGCATATTTTAAGGAGTATTGACATCTTCATCGCGCATTACCCGTGACTGTGGGGTAATGGTAAGCATGTCTGCTTATTACGTATGGGAGTTCTAAAGTAAACATGTATCAAACTTTGCAAGGAATTGGCAGTTCATCCGAGAATAGTTATCCTGCCATGAAAACCACGAAATAGCTTAGCCGTTCTGAATCGGAATACAGTTTTTAGGTCTTTGAGTACAATTTTAAGCCTCGATTTTTCTATAGTTTTGTTGTGCCCGCTACCCTAATTATTTACTTATAGAGTTCTTAACCATGCTTCTATCTTCAGACTTCTGACAGCCTCGATTTCGATTAGCGGACAACATATACGAATGGTTTCCTGTACCAAGTCTGCCTGTTACGTGGGAGTTTGAAGTTCGAATCCCACAAACGTCCAATTGATTGTTTTTTCATGAGTGTAGCTTTTATAAATAAATTGGCAGATTCTCGAAATTCATACATATATACATATACACAACCATGAATTTTTAAGAGAATAAAGGGGACCCACAATTTTCTGCCGAATCCGAACGGCTAATCGAGAAACGGAGGACTTGCCGATTCTTTGCAAAAGGCGATACATGTGGAAGAACATTTTTTGTTACTGCTGGGATTCAAACAAGCAGACATGCTTTCACTGTCTTGAAAAGCTCTTTCTCACTTAGCTATTCGCAATCGGCAACAAAATTACAGATTCCCACCACTTCTTCACAATTAATCAATTTGAAACTCTACTGTCAGCTTTTCATAGTCTGATCTGACTTGACTTTTTTTGATTCTGTGAATTGAGATGCAGTTCTCACATGTTTTTGCCTTGAAAATTGTGCTTTGTTGTGTTTATAGGAAAGACACACGACGACTGCAAATAGTTTTTGGTTCTAGCTTCGTGAAAATATTATCAATGTTCGAAAAGATTTATATACAAGCTGTGAAGCTGTAGATTGAGAGAATCATAATTCAGAACTTCTTTAAAGATTCTGTCGTTATTGCTCGAAATAAAGCCGTCAGTACTAGACCATCTATCAATCGGCTTGAAACTGTGTAAAATGACTGAAAAATTACACTCTCTCGATCATCTAAGATCAAGGGACTTCACTATCGCCGATAAATTATGTGCTATTGCAAAAAATGAAGCAATGGCTTATTAAATCTACGTTCTCTTAGTTTTTGCTCTTAAATAGTAAGTTTTAATAATTTCAGGTTGAAACAACTTGAAGAGCACATGTTTGACTACAGAATGCAACAGAAAGTTGAAACGCGACAACTCAAAAACTGTCAGTCTGAGTTTGAAAATTTCAGTTACAGTTTGAGTTTAAAAGTCAGCTTCAATCGACACTTCAACATTGTGCTAGCAGCAATATGCTAGAAACGGCCGGTGTCGCAATTACTGTGGTATAGAAAAATTTTATGATATTTTTCGTTACTTAGAGCTTGACTTGAAAAATAGTTCAGGTACTGTGCCTTTAATTAAGAGAAAGACCGTCGCGTCGTTTGCACGTTAATCGTATAGCCGCAACACCCGCCTCGCTATGAATGCTCATCAGTTTTACCTCGAGCTCAACTTCGGACGTACATTCAAGTATAGAGCTTCTTATTTTAGTCGCATCACCCGAATGTGGAATGCTCTACCTGACCCTGTTTTTCCCATACATTACGATTCACACAAATTCAAAAGCAACGTGCATCGGTGTCTCCTTTCAAATCCTTTCCTATTTTCCCAAATGCTCGCATTGTGTTCTATAACATTATAAGGGTAGTCATAACTTCTTGATGTGTGCGCTAATTATAAAAAAAAACGATCGCACTGTTTTCTCTAATTCGACAGCAAATTGAATACAGAATGAGGTTACACGATGAAAGAAGTGCTTGTTTTTATATCCTTTTCTTTCATTATAAAAGTAGTTTCTTAGTAGACCTCTAGAAGTCTGTCATATTATTGTTTCTTTAAGAATTCAATACGAAATAGGCGCCCAACGTGAGCCTTTCGTTATTAAGTCTTACAAAATCGATCATTGGGATGGGTGAAATTAGTTGAGATAGTGGAGTTTAAGGTGGTTTTAAGTACCATGCTACTTGAATGATGAGAAAGCTTGCGATTAAGGGGTTATAACGACGTCGGTACCAAGCGTGTCAGAGAAAATGCTTTGTGTTTCTCTCTTCTGCTTCAACCTGGCTTGATAAGATCCAAAGGGGAATATAATAAAATCTCTAAAATGTCTCCATAGACATTTTTACTAGAAGACAACAGAAGGGGTAAGGATTTAGTAATGATATTGGAGAGCTCTCATCAAGTAAGCCACAGTTAGACCAGAAAAAGACGTGTGAAGACAGATGGGCTCAAACATTTAGCAAAACATTAAACGCAGCTTGTATTGTGTAGGATAGAGCTCAAAGCCAGACATTATAACTATATTACGCCACGGGCATCACACACGTGTTGTTGCACATTTTCCATAGTCCGCGCAGTTAAAATTTATTTATTCCATTGAACGCCTAGTCTACAACACTAGTGATTCATCTACATCGTGTTATATGCTCACGCTTGGCATGCACACACGATCTTTTCATGCAAGATTTTGAAGTGTTCAAGTGCGTTCGCTCATTTTTCACCGGAAATAGAGTTAGAGTTAGAAAAAACAGGCTACTTAACTGCCTATCATGGAAGCTTCATATTATTATACTCTTACCCAATTATATGTAATCAGCCTTAACCAAAGAATACGCACACAACATTTCCCTTTTATTTAAACAATAATCACAGAAGATGGAGAAACCAATAATACCATTTGCGGTGACTATAATTCGACCAAAACTCATAATGGTGACAGCCAAAACCACTACCAATTTCCCTTCCCTAAATCAACTTAGCCAAGTAAAAAGGAAAAAAAGGGATCTCTCTGACGCACAACTTACCTCCAAAAAATCCTGGTGAATGTGACGATGCCTGCAGAATATTCGTTGGCAATTGGTTCGCCGTTGACGGCGCTAACTGTCCCGCTAACATCAAATACAACAAAACTTATTTAAGTTTTCTTATTTCACGAGTGGTTACACCTAGTCCCGTATTCACCCGTATTCGATTGCAATTTCACACATTACACACTATTTATATGCATCATTGTTAAATTTAACGTTGACACTTATTTCATACGCACCGCACACAGATACACCAATACACAAACACAACCAAAGTACAAATTAATACGGGCGCACAAGGAGTTCAGCCCTTCTCGTATACTCGTTGCTTGTTAGACTGAGTGGATAATTTAAATGAATTTATGTTGATTTGCTTCACTTTTGCCCATTTATTTGCTGCTTCCTTAAGATTTTCATTTTCTTTTATTTAATTTAATCTTTTTTTATGAAGTTTTGCAAACGTATGCGGACGCGGAGAGAAGGATAGAGAAGCAGCTAACAAAAAAAAGAAGAACAACAACAAATTATAAGATGGCGATTCAACATATACACATAATAATTTTATTTTCTATCTTTTTCACATCGACAATGACCCGAAATTATTTTAAGCTGCGAGAGTGGATAGCAGGATACATCCTTGTCGTGTGCAGAGTTCTTTTTTTTTATTTTCCTGTATGTTTTTTTGTCTGCTTTTGCTTATCTTGTTTTTGTTGTTGTTGCGAGTATAACCGTTTGCAAGAGAGTGATAGACGTATACGACGAGTATGGAGAAAAGTTGAACTTTAAGGGGTTTTTGGTAGTAGAGAGTGAAGAGAGAAAACCTTCTTGGTTTTTTTTTTTTTTGAAAATTTTCACTTATTTTTAGGAATGGATTTATGGTAAAAATTTATACATTTGAACATTGAAAATAGACACAATTTGTTAAACAATTTGTTATGAATCACACGCGGAGAAGACCTGAAGAGTTCGCAAGGACTAATTGGTTTTAGTTTTGAGTTGAAAATGATGTCTTTTCTTCCTTGGTGTCTATTTTCCTTCTTTGGGAACTTTGACATGCAGTAGACGGACGCGTGTATGGTACTTCATGACTGTTTGCGATGAAAATCCGTTGTGAACTGTGTGAGTACAAGAAAGTTTTCGATAGGAGAATTGCTGTACTGTGGCCGCTGGCCGAGGACGAGGTAGTTTTTCTTTCATAAAGTTTCACTGAATCGGGTGAACAATGAGAGGGTGGTAGAAATGTAGCTTTTATTAGTTGGTAAATAGAAGTTAGGGAATGCGATGTTTTTGTTGGAGTTAAGGTGAATACAAAATGAAGTAACAATAAGACTCAACAACGCAGTGTTTGATTTGATCTTTAAAAAAATGATCACCTCTTCTATGGGATCTTATAAAAGATTTAATAATCGGGATCATGCACTGAAAAAATTATAGTTCATAAAAATTATGAATCTCATTCATACCCTGAAATTCATTGAGTTTTTATAAAAATACATGAGAAATAAGCACAAATTCATTAAAAAACAAAATGTATTAAAGAATAAATCATAACATTTATGAATTCGCATTCATAAATATTTTCCTATGGAAAAATTCTCACAAAAATTTTAGGATTTGGTTTTAAGACCAAATTTTTACCCGTATGTACAATTCATTCGCCTTTCCTTTAAAAGGTTAATGCAAATAGCATATTTATTATTAATTAATTCTTACCTTTTAATGAATAGTTTCTTAGCAGTCAAAGAAAAAATTCAACAGTTATTTATTTCTAAAAGATAAGAATTGTTTCATACTTTTTATGCGCAAAATTCATATTTTTTAAAAGTGTAAGAATTTTTTCTTAAATTTTATGAAATGTTTCATATTTTGTAAGAAAAAAAAACATAATTCTGAGCGTCTAATTATTAACTTCTGAGATTTTAATCCTTTTTTCGTAAATTCTGTGAAGTAGCATTTTAAAGAAATCGTGCATAAAATATTAGACTAGTTTCATATTTTTAATAAATGAAATAAAAAAAAAAAATATATATATATGATTTGTTTCTTATTTTATGCGCGCAAATTCATCGCAGTGGAGAGTTTAAGAACTTATGTACTTATGTAGGGCTTATATATGCATTTGTTTTTATTTTATAGGCAGAAAATCGTAAAATTTTTTCTTAAATTGAGTATCTTTTCATGAATTGGAAGAAGTAACCAAAGCAATTTACAGATATTCTGAATTTCCTTCATAGCTTTTAATTTGCTTCTTTCTAAGGTTCAAAGAATTTGTTCTTAAAATATAAGATTTGTTTCCTTGTTTTGTGCATAGAATTCATTACATTTCAAATTTTAAGAATTAATTCATAAATTGCTAGCTATAAATTGCTCATATTTTGTGAGCAGAAAATCATAAAACTGTCGGCGTCTAAGCATGTGTTCCTTAAAATTAAGTAGTTTTCCATAAATAGATAGAAATTCATAGTTATCCTAATTTGCTGTATCAATGGATATTGTAGATTCTATTTAAAGTCTGTTGTAGATCGTGATCGGATGTGAAATTGTAGACGTGAGAAGAATTAAAAGTAATAAGTTTTGTGCAATTAACAATTAATGAACTTTTTAAAAACTTAAGCATTGGTAATAATATACCATTTGTGTTTTTGAACATTTTGCTATATTCAGTGTCCTGAAAGGAATTTGTGGAGTCTTGGAGTGTTGCTGACTGTAATTCACAGTAAGTATTCTTATATAAAAACACTTTTTTAAATTTTGAAATAGCCATTCCATCCATTTCAAAATATACTAGTATACCTACCTAATTTGTTTTGAGTTCGCTGATTTAAAATTCATTACTTTTAACTTTGCCACTAATTATTTTAGCTCCCTCGACGGACATTTTTCAAAAGTGGCCAGGGTATAAGACACCAACCGGATATCGTCTAGTAAGTCGTGTACATTGACAAAAATACATTGATATAAAATAATTGTTTTTTCTATTAAAGATACTATTTGAAAGATAAACAGTGGTGATAGGGGCAGTGGTGATGGAGAATATCGAAGACGATAATGTGGCGAATGGTAAATTATTTTATTTTCATACAAATTTCTTTTATTTTTTAAAATAACAAAAAACATAAGATCTCACTTCACTAATTGCACATAATTTTTATTTGTTTACTCTCAATAGTATATGCTGCAGTGAAGATAATGTGGTGCCTTTACGCGTTTCTGATTCCAACGCAAAAGACGATCAAAGCAACACTGACATTTTTAAGCCAAGTAACACAGTACTTTTTGTTTTTATTATTTTAGTTTTATTTCTTTAAACATTTAAGATACTTATGCAAACAATTAATTCTTTTTTCTGTTAAGACCTGACGATACATTTACTGTTACAATAAATTATAATTGTTACTTCTATAAATAATAAACTAATAAAAAAGAACAAATTGTCTTTTTTCAAATGAACTGTCGTAAGTTTCTCAAATATTGGCAATTTTCAAATTTTGCTATTTTCAAAACTAGGAATGAGGAAAGGTAAATATATGAACACAAAATTTCTAAAAAAATTTCTTAAGTTTCCAACTGAAATACTATATGAAAGAGACCATAAAGTTTAATGAAACAGTTCATAAAAAGAACATAATTTCATAAAACTTATAAAGAAAATCTTAAAATTTCTTGAAACAATTCATTAAAAGAATGATTATTTTCTTAAGCTTATGTAACATTTCTTAAGTTACAAAGAGAAATTTATGAATAAAAACATATAATTTAATCAAATAATTCATAAAAGGAATGATTGTTTCATAAAATTTACTAACATTTTCTTATACGTTTAACCTAAATTAATGAAGAAATCATAGAATTTTATGAATAAGTTCTTAACAATAATGTTTAATTCTTAAATCTTATGAAACTTTTCTTACGCTTTTAATTGAAATCTGTAAACGAATTCATAAGATCTTAAGAAAAAATTTTATGCAAAGGTATTAAATTTAATGAACGATTTCTTGCGTCTTACATAATTTAGTGACTTATGGTTCAAGAATGAAGGTCATAAAAGTTAAGCACAAATAATTATGTTTAATGTAACATTCATACTGTTATGAATTCATTCATAAGCGTATGAACAAAAATACTTATTTCTTGTGAATTTTGTGTTTGGACCATTTTCCATGATTTCCTACATTAAAATTATGTCAATTTACATTGAATTTATGTACCTTTTCGGTTCAGTTTTTGGTTCCTTACCATAAGGAATTTCTTTCCCTGTTTAATCGTATTTAAAAGTGGATCACTAGTGTGAACGTGGGGTAAACAAGTGTGCTGAGTCTTGCCTCCCATTTAGAAGGCATTATCCGACACATTAAGAAAAAAGAGGTTAATGTGCATTTAAAGTATATGGTATTAAGAGTCTCCGACCAACCGGCCAGATTAACTTAAAATTGAGAAAAATATTTGAGGTTTTCGTGTAAGGTACGACTAAAGTTCTTAAGAAAAGTAATGACAGTAAGATCTTCTTGTTTTAGCGAAGTAAAAATAAAAAGGAAAGAGAAAACGGCTTCAAGTATCAGAAGCTGTTTTTAAAAATTTGTTCTTTTTTCTTCTTCGTCTTTCCGACGTTAAGAGATCCGTCATCCCAAAGCGATCAAAATATTCACATTTGACTGCTTCACACTAGTGATCCGCTCTTTTGGTATGCCACCTGCCACGTTGACCCCAGAGAGCGACTGTCGGCGGCGGTGGACTTCGAAACAAAGGTCTGCGGTTTGCGTATAGTAATATGAGCTTTCCTTTACAAATGAACAACGTCTACCGGAAAAAAAAAAATCTAACCGCTGCTTTAATGAAGACTAAACGGCAAGGAGAATTTACACGCTCGGCCGACAAAAACCGCAACAATGTAATTCACTTTGAAATCGGGTACTGTCTATCGAAAAAGAGAGCTAACCGCTCGGCCTCGGCCGCCAAAAACTGCAACGAATAGATCTGCTTTAATGAAGACTAAACGGCAAGGAGAATTTACACGCTCGGCCGACAAAAACCGCAACAATGTAATTCCCTAACAAGGAGACTATCAAAGTCAAAGAAAAGAAAGAATATCTTTCACGGGGAGGAGAAAAAGCACTGAATAAGTTTCTTATCTGCTTGGCCAATCAACAACCATAAGAAATAAAAATCTATGTAGATCTTTTTCCCGGCATTATGGTGAATAAACCACTTCTATTCATTGACTTTTCTGCTAAAAGTAAATGTGAACTGTAAGTCAGTGACAATTTTGCATATAAAAAAATGGGTGTAGATTACCAACGTATTTCCCCATGAGGAAATGCACAACAAGTGATAACGAATACCGTCCCTAAATGAAATAATGAGGAGAATGTCTACACTTATACGTGGGTTCGAGTCTTGAATACATGAAACTTCAAAACTTCTACGGGCATTGTCTTTCTTTTTCTGAATTGAATGCCTTGCAGCGATTTCTCACTTATCCGTTTGGAGTCGTCAAAAGTTTGTATCGGTCTTCCACTCTATACAGATAATTACGGTTGAGCCGGCCAGCAGTTCCATACCATGCTGTACTCGAGTTTACTCACTCTTACCTGTTTTGGACAGACTTTGGTGGCCATTGTTGGCAATACCTGGGAACTATCAAAAACGTTTTCCAAAATGTAAAGCCGTTCAAGTTACTTTTGGATAAAAAAATAGTAAAAAAGAGCCCTTAAAAACGAAAAAATTGAAATGCATGGCAAATAATAAAAAAAATATTCCTCATACGCCCGAGTACTCCATAGGAAATACTCTAAGCCCAAGTAAATAAGAAATCTTTGAACATTGGTGGTCCAAACAGTTCCAATCGCTAACTCAACAATTCTATGTTTTCACCAACTTAATCGAATCTTCTGTCATCAGTCAACGCGGGAATTTGAAGTTCTCTCGCACAACAACGCAAGCGTCATTCTCACTCACATCACAATCTCTGAACAAACGCCTGCTCCGTAATAATAACGTATTTTTCAATGAGCTTTCTCTTAATGAATGAAAAGTTTTCCAGCTAACCAACACTAACAAGCGCTATACCATCCCGTCAAAATGTAGCATTGTCGTCACTTCAGTCGTACGCGGCTAACTTTGCACGCCCTCCTAAGAAAAAAACAGAAAAAAAGGAACAAAATACAATTCGCAATACAGTAGCTGGTAACTGAGTTTGTGTTTGTATTTATTTGAATAAAACATATACACTCATCATAGAGTGACACATGCCAATCGTTCTTAACATGGTTCGGAGGCATTTGAGGGTGAGTGAAACCATCCAAAAGCTATATCTCTCTCTATGAGTCTAGCATTTTCTTTTATTAGATTTACAAGTTTGTTGTTTTGTTTTTTATGTTGGCGGCGCCCTTTTTACGTCACAGAGAGCTCTCACACATAAAACAACAATCATGTACGTATTCGCTCCCTTTCCAAACAGCGCACCCTTCCCCTCTACATTGCCATATTGCCATACCAGCAAACACAGCTAAGATACCAAAAATACTCTGTGACTCATATCGAGTTGAAGATAAAGGGTGTGGGCTGGACTGTAGGCAATTTTCATTCTTTCATCATTCGCGATAGGATTGTAGGTGGATATGGCGGCATCGGCAAAAGACATTCCAATGGTACTGCTATCCTTTTTACTATACAACAACATACGACTTCCAGCGAGGTGGTGCGGTGGTTTCCTCTTTCTGACGCCAGTGACACTTTATCTATTTCACAGTGGATTAGGTTATGTCAGAACAAGTTGGGGTAGGGGCAATGATGCAGAATGAGTATACCACTAGTAGCTACGATACTATTGCAAGCGGGGGGCATCATTTTTCTGCGGCAGGCATATAGCAGTGAGACTTATTTCGCAGAGAAAATCACCTTATTATAGGGTAACAAGATGAAAATCCTCAAGAGGATTGATATAAAAACTATACCAGCACCATTATTATCATTGGCGTAGCATACCCGTTGCGTCGTTTGCTCTTCGTTGAACCTATTTTTTTTTTAACGAAGTTGAGGCAAGGTTTTGAAGATATCGCGTCATACTTGGCTAGTGATGGGGATGATGGTTTCTTGTAGGTTGTTGTCTTTTGCAAAATAATGCCGAACCAAACACACAGAGGCCTGAAACTGAATACTGAAAACTGTAAGGATGGTTTTGTGGGGGAAAGAACAAGGAAGAGACTCTGATTAATTAGGGGAAAATTTTGGGATAAACTATGATGTAAATAAGGTAAGACAAGATTTTGTTTTGGAAGAGGACATGTCAAAGGTGGGTCGAACTGATTTACGTTACTTAGTTAGGATTAGACAAATGTTAATACCAATAACCTCAATGCAGATATATAAAGGGGTTTGTATAGAGGATGAGGGAAAATGTGACATGAGATAAACTTTCATGACGCAGTAAACATGAACGAACATTGTTATCCTGTGAATTACCGTTCTGACGTCATAAGTCTACTCTGCGTTTTGTCAAACGAGAGTGGTAAAGAAGAATTTCAGATGAGATAATGGCTTTTGGAATGGTACACCTGGCTCAAGTTAGAGTGATGTTACGACAAGTAGTCATCAAAAAGAAAGTGCATTACGTAAGAGGCAGAAAAAACTTCGAAATGAGTGCGGGGTTTTCAGATAATGATCGGCTATAGAAGAAGAAAATATGAAAACTTTAACTTACTCACTCTCGAGTTAGAGAAGCCCAATGAGAATGACACGGCGCCTGTTTGCAATTCCCAAGGCAGGCGCCTATGTTCTTAGCAAATTTTTTAGATTCCATGTCGCATATTTCTAATGAATTGGTAAACTTTTTGATTTACTAATAATTTGGAACAACATCTAATGTCAACCTGTGGTTAAGGTTTTGGAGCCTGATGTGAAAGAGTTTGTGAAAAATACCTGCCAATGGAGTGAGAAAATTAGTCATTTTCTATACAAATGGTTGAAACTAAGTCTTATCTTGCTTCACAACTTATGAGGGGAAAATTAATTTATAAGTTGCCAGTACGCTTCAACCTTCTTATTTTGTTAGACTTCCCCTACCCGTGGTTGGGGTTCCATTTGTTGTGAAAACAAATAGAGTTGTTTACCATTTATCACACAATAAACAATAGCAATCATGATTTGAGTTGTAAGAAGTATAAATAATCATGAAATGAAGCCTGTCTTAAGCTTAAGCATAGTAGCCGAATAATGATCTTTCACAGACCAAACGAGAATGATGTATTCCAGTTAAAAACTGCAACCCTCAGCTTCTTGGCGCCCCTCAAAACCTTATGTTCTACCCAATCGCCTCAAAAGCCGTCATGGAATGTATAGATAAATTAAATTAAACTGGCAGTAGCAATAAAGTGACAATTTCTTGAGTACCAGGACATGTTGTAACTGAAGGGAATTTACCGGCAGATGAACTCGCAAGAACAGGAGCACAGTGACTTCTTCGAGAACCAGAAACCTATTTGTGGAGTAACATAAAGACACGTCGAGTAGGAAAACAAAAAGAGGAACAAATCCGAGCAAAAGAATGAGAATGAGCTACCAAAAATGAGCCCGTCAAAGTTTCTGTTTGGAACGCTCTTCTCCTGGCTGGACATCCTATGAACATAGAGACGATCAAAGCAGTTAGGTACAGTAACAAAAAGAATGAATCTTCTGATCACCTTTTTGAAGACGGCCGACGGAGCTCTGATCCAACAGAGACAGAAGGGCATAGGATCGTGGAACATAGAAGAAAAGGGAAGCTACATTAATCTCTGGGCTTAACACTGACCCCAAATTTGATCAAAGAAATATAGTTGCATAAAGTACAAAGACAATGCAGGGCTGTAGCTTAATTAATCAAGAAAATAATTGTTTCATAAGACTAAACTACTAACTTTGAGAAATGTCGGGTTTGTTCTGATACTTGTAACTCAAGATCAGCTGGACCGATTTTCATGGTTTATGTTTCGATGCATTTATCTCCGTCCCAAAAAGAAGAGTAACTATTAAAAGTATTAGGCACCTACTGAATCGGGAGCGTGAACTTAAAAGCAACTGAACCGATTTCTAAAATTCTTTCAACATTGAGAATTCTAATAGCCCCTCAGTAGCATAGATTATATTTCATCCCCATACTCTTAAGGGTACGTGAACAGGAAACTTAAAACTTTTTGGCGGTCTTGTGTCCATGACAATGATTGGGTTTTTTGACATTTATGTGTCAACGACGTAAGTAAACAATTTATTTCGGGCCTCACGTTATTGAGTGAGTGCGTGGCTTCAGCGATCGAATGAGGAACCATTTTCTGATTTCAGCATCGAAAATTCACTGGTATATTTTGAGTCTCTATTAACTAACTGATGTCGCTGATGTCTCTTCAGACTAATTTATTTTTGCTAGCGATCTTTATTCTTTTGTAAAATAAAGTGATAATTTCAGAAAACAAAAACATTATATATATCTTAATTAATTGCTACCTACTACGGTTTTGATTGCCTTCCGTTGCATCTTTGTGTACATGGACAACGAAAATGATTGGTCTGAACGGATGGGTACTTCTATTTTGATATGTTTGGTTACGTATTTACATTGATTTGGCATACTAACAAATTCACTTTTACTGGGATAAAGTTAAAAAAAGCAGGAGGATCAACTCAACTCTAGGAAACTTCTCTGCAAAGAGATCTATCAGTAGAGGAACACCTCAAGGCGAAGTCCTATCCCCTCTTTTATGAAATCTAGTCGTCAATGAACTTCTAGTTCACTTAAAAGCTGAGGAATTCAAAGTGACTGCATATGCAGATGACTTCTCCATTGCGGTATCTGGCAAACATGCTCACGTCCTTACGGATCTGATGCAAACCGCTCTAAATAAAATAGTAAAATGGGCGGGAAAATGTGATCTAGGGGTCAACCCTCAGAAAACTGAACTCGTTCTCTTCACCAGGATATACAAAATTCCTCAACTAATAACTGCATCAATAAATGGAATCTCACTTGTACTTTCAAACGAAGCCAAATATCTAGGTATAATTCTAGACAAAAAGCTAAATTGGAAAGCCAATATACAGGAAAGAATCAGGGAATCCACCGTAGCTTTATTTTCCTGTAAAAAAGCCATTGGTAATAAATGGGGTTTCTCCCCCGAAATCACCCACTGGCTCTACACCGCGGTCATCAGACCAATGCTCAGATACGGAGTAGTGGTATGGTGGACCGCTCTTGATAAAAGGATCTACTGCGATAATCTATAAGCAAGGTCCAACTAATAAGCGGAGCACTGAGATCAACACCCTCAGCTGCCTTAAATACACTCCTTAACCTTACACTAGATATCTTCAGCAAACAAATGGCCGCCAGTACAGCCATTCGTATGAGAATTATCTCCCAATGAACCGTAAATAACATCGGTCACGCTACAATCCTGAATTTATTCGGATCAATCTCTTGCCACTCCGACTACACCATCCCCCAATTGGTTTTTGATTATAAGTTCCAAGTCTCAATCCTACGAGAACGACCTGGGAAGACGAAGAATTTTTGAGAGATTCAATTCATTTCTATACAGATGATTCAAAAACCGAAAAAGGGGTAGGCTGCGGGGTGTACTCAAACCGACTTAACGTAAGTCTTTCATTCCGCCTTCCAAACCTTTGTAGCATGTTCCAAGCGCAAATTCTGGCGATCAAAGAGGTCCTTTCATGGGTAAAAGAAAACGTGATATCCTCAGCGAATATCCGGATTTTCCCAGACAGTCAAGCAGCCAGACCCACACCTCCTCTGCTCATGTCCTGCACTCTCCTTTAAAAGAAAACGGCATTCAGGAAAATATTTCCTCGATGATCAAAGTGTTATGGTGAACACACATCCCCTGCATCTCCTTCGCTTTGTTAAAAGCTCCAAATGGTTTTGAGTGAGAAACTCCTTCGCACGATTTTTATGGTGTCACAATTGACCTAATATTTGTCTAAGTGTGTCAGTTGTATTCCTGACAGCCATTTTAACCTAACCTAACCTATGATATAGAAATCTGACTTCATAATAACTAAATACAAGAAAAATTTTCTTTAAGAACTTTAACTGGTCACTATGTTTCCTCGATAGTGACGTTGATTCCAGTGCAGATATGGTCACAAACTTAATCCTTTTGGGTATGAGAAATTTTATCCCGAATAGGGTGAAAAGTATCAGACCCAAGGAAAACTCATGGTTTGATTCGAGCTGTAAGGAGGTTATCAGGGTTAGAGAAGTAAGCTTCCGAGAATACAAAGCCAACCCAGTTGAGGAAAATCGCAAAAAGTTTAAACAAGCCAGGAAATCCAGTAACGTCCATATTCGACGAACGAAATTTTTACATGATCAAAAATTAAGGCAAAAAATACTTCAATGTCCCAAAGGTAGTAAAAATTTTTGGTCGTTTGTTAAGAACATCCGGAACACAACAACATCTTCGGTTCCAACCCTCGTTTCCAACGACACACCCTTTGTTAGTTCTCTTGAAAAAGCTAACCTTTTTGCGAAGCAGTTCGCCGCCAACTCAACGCTTCCAGAAAGTGTTATGGATCCTCCAGTACTTGAGCGCGTGAATGATTCCTTGGGACCAATCTACTTTCGCACTCGTACAGTGGTAAGAGTATTAAAAGATCTCGACATTCATAAATCCGCTGGCCCGGATATTATCCCTGCTATAGTTCTGAAGAGGTGTTCTTCCACGCTGTCAAAACCACTGCGTAAGCTTTTCCATCTGTCCTACTCTACAGGTCTGTTCCCGAGTGGATGGAAAACAGCATTTGTCCAGCAAGTCCCTCAAAAGGCGAATCTTCCTCACCCTCGAACTACCGTCCAATTGCACTTACTTCCCTTCTTTCTAAGGTCATGGAAACGCTTTCAGCTTAAGAAATATCTCGAAAAACGAAAGCTTCTTAATGACCGACAGTATGGCTTTCGTTGCAATAGGTCCACTGGTGATTTGATGGTATATCTCACCGAACAGTGGCACAAGTCTTTACATCGATTTGGTGAAAGTAAGATTATTGCGCTTGATATTTCAAAAGCATTCGATAGAGTTTGGCATCAAGCTCTTTTATCTAAAATGCGTGCATTTAGTTTCGATGAGTTTCTTCCTCGCTGGATTAGTAGCAACCTTTCTAACCGTTCATTACAAATTGTTTTGGGCGGCTTTAAATCTGAAACCCACGAAATAAATGCTGGTGAGCCCCCGGGCTCCGTTTTGACTCCGACACTTTTTCTTATTTTCAATGACGATCTTCTGTCTGAAACTACTAATCCACTAAATTGTTTTGCCAACGACAGTACACAGTACCCTCAGCTTTTCATATTCGATCTTAAGTTCACATCCTTCATCTTCGGACGTGGAACTAGGGCGGCAACGTATGTTAAGTTCATTAAATTCTGATCTAGACAGCATTGTCCAGTGAGGAATAAAAAGCCGCGTAGAAAAAACGCTGCAAAGTGCTTAGGCTTTCTTCGACGATGCAAGAAATTTTTTTCACCCAATGACCTGACTACAAAACGAACATTCGGTCTAAGATGGAGTATAACTCCCATATTTGGGCAGGTCGCAGGTGCTCCTTCAACCCACCTCAATCTTTTGGACAGTGTTCAGAAAAGAGCTTTTGTAATGATTGGAAATACGAACACCATCGAACCTTTCTCGAAACGAAATTTCAGAAAACTAAAACATTATATCTTAATTAGTTGCTACCTAGACGGTTGTGATTGCCTTCCGGTGCATCTTTGTGTACATGGACAACGAAAATGATCGGTTTGAACGGATGGGCACTTCTGTTTCGATATGTTTGGTTACGTATTTACATTGATTAGGCACTGTCGTATTAGCAAATACACTTTTACTGGGATAAAGTAATCTGCCTTCATAATAATTACTAGAAAAATATTCACAAGTATTTTTATATTTTCATTTCAAGAATAATCAGTGAGAACTTAATGCGTTGATTGAAGTTCTATTAAATTATTGACCATAGAATGCCAAATTATGGTACTAGATTAGTAGATAACGTGAGTGGTTATACCAAAATCAAATATTTCTATCACGAGTTATTCGAAAACGTGTGCCGTAATCCGGCCTCGGATTTCTTCCATAGATCCACTTATTCTTTGAGTATTCACCGTGATAACATAGATGTTTTTCCAAATAAATAAACTCTTCCTGTGTAGCTTTTTAACTTATTTTCTTAAGTTTACCATAAATGTCAAAATAAACATGCATGGAGCGACTGATCTTGCTATTGCTCAAAAATTGAACGAAACTTCTTTAAGCTCTTTTTTAGCTATGTTATTTGCTCATAGACTGTCATGCGCGATCAAACGAGCGATCGATCTCAAAGGGTCAATGGTGCACTTGCTACCCCAGATCATTCTCGTTACCTAACTGCATCGAGTTGCGTACTTCAAATTGGTTGTTTGTTCATTTCAGAAGTATTAAAAAGAGGACTGGCCTAAACGAAGTGGAGTATTCCAATTGGTGTGCTCCTCTTCAAGATATGGTCAGTTTAAGGTGTCCTAAATTGTCTTATTAGTATAGTTTTTCGAGATGGCTCTGCTGTTTGCATGTATCCAAAGCCCAAAAAGCCAAGACTATCGTGCACTACACACAATTTGAGCCAATGCATTCTCATGTTTCCGAAACCAGACCTTCTTGCTCTATAAAGTTCAAAGTCACTCATAAACCTAACTAATCAGTTAACCTCATGTCGGCAACATTTCGTCGCCATCAAATCGCCATAAATTAAACAGTTAGAAGTAATGACGGAAATTGCCATAACCATTTCTTGTATTATTATGTTTTGTTTCATTTTTCGCACGCTCTAAAACAATGCACGACAACAATGACCGCCAACGAACAACACTCGTCACTCTCACCCGCATCCCCTGATACCAACCAACCATTCATTATAAACGCCCACACGTTACAACTTTACCTCTTCTCACATGTGCGCTTGGCTTTCATAGTAAAAGCTTCATCAGCGGACATCGAAGGACGAGGCTAAATTTGAAAACAAAAATATTACAACAAAAAAAGAGGAAAAATTGTTACAATACAATACACACCTTG
Organism: Melanostoma mellinum; assembly: GCA_914767635.1. Lineage (NCBI taxonomy): Eukaryota > Metazoa > Arthropoda > Insecta > Diptera > Syrphidae > Melanostoma > Melanostoma mellinum. Next base: position 187,962,922 of record OU612060.1, read on the forward strand.
TGTGCGAGGAAAGTTTCACTTGTGTATTAGCATGTCTTTTTAAATTAGCCATCCTTCAGTGGTTTAGGTCGAAGGAAATGGCAGCAAACTAGAGGCAAATTGGTGGGAAAAACTGGTGGTGTATACGGAGTCAAAGAGAAAGCGCTCCCCATACTATACAAAAAAAATACCAACCGGGTAAATTATATCAGTGCACACTCCATTGACGTCAGGATAATAATTTGTAGTAATTACCTTCCCTTGCCTCCTCTGTTTAGCTACTCGTGCGTTGCACGTACAAATTGGTTTCGGTTGTGTTTCGTTTTGTTTTCGTTGTTGTTGATTGTTTTTTTTTTTTTTACTTTTTGTATCGAGATTACAAGGCATATTGTGACGTAGAGTATGGAAGAGCATGTGTGGGCTTACTCAGGCACTTTAATTATTTAAGTAGAAAAGAAGCCTGCAATTGGTGAAGTGTTTTCTATTTACTTTTCCATTGCTCCTGGTGGGCGGAATGGATTTTCTTATTTTTTTTTTCAAATTTATGTACGAGGTGGTTTAACCATGGGAACAAAGCTTTTCGACATGTCGCGTCTTAGAGAATTTAATGAAAATGAATTGAAAAAGTTTATTCACTAACTTTAACATCTGGTCAAGCTTTTCAGCTTAAAGCTTAGAGCAAAGGCTCAAAAGCTTTCATGAAAGCAGTTGTGTTCACGGTTGCCACTTGCCAAAAAATATGTGTCCAAAAATGAAAATAAAAATGACCAAATGTAGCTTGGTCTACCTAGGATCCGCTGTAGACACGGACAACAACATCAGTGCGGAGATCGAACGGAGAATAACTCTTGCCAACCGTTGCTTCTTTGGGTTAAGAAGGCAATTGAGAAACAAAACCCCTCCAGAAAAACCTAGGTAACCCTTTATAAGACCTTAATCATCCCAGTCCTGCTTTACGGCGTGGAAGCATGGACTTTATCGAAAGCGGATGGGGAAGCCCTTGGTCGTTCCGAAAGAAAAATTCTCCGGATGATCTTTGGTCCCGTATGCGAAGACAATGTGTGTAGAAGAAGATACAACAACGAGCTGTATTAGCTGTACCACGACATGGGCATAGCCAGAAGAGTACGCATCGTGAGGCTACGATGGTTGGGCCATGTAGAGCGGATGGACCCAAACGCTCCGGCTCGTCGGGTGTTCGAAAGCACATTGCAGGGAAATCGCGGAAGGGGAAGACCTCGTCTTAGGTGGTGCAATCAAGTGGATGAAGACCTCAACCGACTTGGAGTGCGAAACTGGAGAGAGCTCGCCCGAAATCGAAGTCGCTATAGAAGGATGTTGGTTGAGGCCCAGGTTCACCCCGAACTGTAATGCCCACCTAAGTAAGTAGGTAAGTAAACGTAGCTTGAAATTACCGAAGCTATATGATTGATTCCTGTGAAGAAAGAAGGGAAGAAACCAAGTTCTTAAACGGAAAAAGCAGCATGAGGCCTTTGTTTAAGAAAATACAGAAATTTTTTGAAAGTATGAGCTTCAAAGTTTGCACCAAAAGTTAAAAATCATGCCAGGGTGGAAAACTAATAACCAAGCCCGTAAAGACACCAAGCAAACATAGCTGTAGAACAGCATTCACTTCTGAAGATCTTGAAAAGCTAATTATGCAGACTCAACTTAAACGATTAGAAGAATGCCATACTCTATTTATCAGAAGAATTAGGGTTGCAAACTCATATGTAAGCTTAAATCAAATAAAACTGGATTTCCAGACGGTTACGACGCCGAAATTTTCAAGGAAGCTAGTGATTATAGCTTGAAAGGAGAGTACACCAGCTGCTTAGTTTAGTCGGGAGAAAGCATTTTCAATGAATAGAAAATCTTACAATTGCACCAATTATAGAGAAATACTCCTCCTTAACGTTAGATGCGATGTCTTGTCTTTTTGACTGTCTGAATTCTGAAAACCCTTCACGTCAACGAATTCGTACAGCACACGGGAGATCTTGGAAAAAACATGCCTACGACAGTATTGATAGAAACAAGCTGTGCAAAATCATGTCTAGTTGCCAAAAAACCTTGGTTTTCAGTTCGTAAGACAGATTGAATCACGAAGTCACCACACATGCCGGTCATTTGAAGAAAAGCACGTGTCATTTGATATCAGTGTTTGCCTCCTGAATTCTCCCCGGCAAAATCCTAGTTCTCCTTCAGGGCGAGCGCAGAACTCAAAAAATACCTAGCTTGGTATTAAGAGTAAACTCAGGTTTTTCAAGAGAACTCATTGCGGCTACCTCAGAGCAACCGTTGGGCTTGAACGAACGAACTTATTGATGCACTTTTTACATAATTCGATAAGAAAACTGCCTTATTTCATTTCGTTGAAAAAATGACCAAATGGAATAATGGAATAAAAAGCGACCATGTGAACTAGTGAAAAAATAATGACCAGATTTGGACATAAATGACCGAACTGGTAACCGTGGCTTGTGTTCTAAGTATAGTTTTCTTAGTAATTGAATTGAAAGCTCAAATAGTCTAGAAAAAGCTCCACTCAATTTATACACTTGTTTATGAAAGCTTATTGAAAGCCTTACAAGGTTTTGGAGCTTTAAGCTCACAGAGAAAGCAATAAAGCAATCATGCATCAGTACTTATACTTATAACTTCGAAGAGCTTTTATTGTAATTTCCTGCAATATGTTAAGGAACAAAATCATCTCCGAACCATGAAGCTTTTTTTTGAACATGTATGTAGTTAGCAAAACCACAACAAGATGTCTCCACGCAGTTCAAAACAACTCTACAAAGAGTTTTCCTGTTACTGATACATAGATAGACGTCCTTGGCGTTGTAATTATGATTTTTTTTCCATTCGCTGATACCAACCAGTTCAAGACATCCATGAGTTGGTCTTCCACTCTCTTACTAGTTGAACATTCTTGTGGATTTAAATTGTAATGCAATTAGCATATTACTCAAAGCCTTTGGATAATTTGCATAATTATTTATAATTGAGGAACACACAGAAAACGTTATTGGCATGTGAATGTGAATTTTGATTAGTACCTACCTTGTAGCAAATCATACCTCATTTTAATCCATAAACACACCATTAGATTGTCACATAACAAAAGCTAAACGTTAAAAAATGATAGCCTAAGGCTTATTTGCACTATGAACAAGTTGAATCAGAATTGATTTGGTTCATAAGAGTTTCTAACCTGCGTTCGATACACAGGGCCGCTGCTGACTTAAGAAATGATTTTATGGAAGTTCATTCAAAGACCAGTGTTTTAGATTGGTACTATCATCTGAGAATGAAAATTGTTGGAATTGGAGAAGAGAAGAGGCAGATAAGCGTTAATACAGTACGCACATTTTCATTTGACAAATAGGTTCCCTCCATTCCCTCACAAGGTATAGTTGTGAGAAATCCGCTAGGCCTTGGGGTTCCTCGCTCTATTTATTTATTTTATTTAAGTCGAAAATCTTCAGACGAGTTCTAACACCCATTTAGAGTTTAGCCGAGAGTGAAAAAATTGTTTAAAGTCGTTAAAATCGTTTACAGCATTCTCAAGATGTTGGACAAGCAGGATGCCGTTGAAGAATAAAGTGGATATTTTCTAAAGGATGAGTCCAGACTACGCCGGGCAGCTATCGTATCCATTTCATTCGGCTTGACTTTGGGTCGTCTTCCGGTTGGCAGAAAGTCCGATTGAAAAGTCCACATTGGTTCGGTATTGCCGATCGGTATGTGCCGATTGTTTCCGTTCGGCGGCATAGTGTGGACAAACCTTTAGTGTCGTTAGCGCACAGTGGTGTTGAGGACGGTCGGTTTGGAAAGGTGAATGTGAGTGATACGCATGTGTTTTGCAGGACTGTCATTTGATGAAGCTTCAAAATAGGTGATCGAGACCACAAGAACGGCTGATCCGATAGCTCTGTCTTAAGCGTGGGCCATAAAATCAAAAAGAAGATATGTTGGTTTTTAACGAAAGTGGAAAGTGCTGCAGGAGGAAGTGACCACTTCAGCGTTGCTTTGTCGCTCATCTTCGATTTCAGAAGTAATTAAAAAAGCTCTGGTTCTTTTGTGTGACGGTTGACCTCAAGAAAATGAAGAGCACCAAAAAGTCTATAAATGTGGACTTAAGATGTCCAACCTTTTGTTGATGAAATACCAGCTTCGAGCTAGGCCAAATTCTAGTTGATTTATGTGTCAGCATTTATTTGAAAGACTTGTAATAGAGGCCACCGGCTGGTACCTGTCATAGCATGTGACGAGTTTGACGCACATATAGTGACTTCACAAACGAATTGAAACATCCTTTTTCGAAGCGATGGGATTGACCAAATATGTATTACCCGAACATTTTTAACTCGTTAAAACTTTGCTTTGGCCAACCAACAGCGCACCACAACGTTCCACAAGTGATTCGCAATTGGATAATGTCCATGCTAGACAGCAGAATTATCCACAGCAATATCGAAGAGGTGGAAATTTCAGCACTAACAACAAGAGGCTGCCCACAAGGTTGAGTCCTCTCATCACTCATCTGGCCAATAGTTGTAGACAGCCTACTAAGATTATTTGCAACCCAAGGCATCTATGGAGTGGGCTTTGCAGATTATCTAGCAATTGTCATACAAAGCTCATCAGAAATACTAATATCAAGAAGACTTCGGACAGCTCTGAACACAGTACAAAGCTGGTGCTCAGATGAAAGCCTCTCTGTCAATCCACGTAAGACAGTTATTCTCCCATTTACAAAAAGAAGAAAACTTAATCTTCTAATACCCTCAAATCTCTATGGGGGAAAGAATACCATTCTCCAAGGAATCCGAATACCTTGGGATCATCCTAGACAGCAAAATGTCATGAAACCCTCAACTAGAACGCATTTCCAGCAGAGCAACCAAGTCCCTATGAACTTTTCGAAGCATATGCGGGAAAAACTGGGGTCTAAAACCTAAAATGGTGTACGACCTATATACGCTGGTAGTCAGACCAACAATAGCGTACGCAGCCGTTGTATGGTGGACAAAAACAAAAGAAGTAACGGCAATCCAAAAACTAGAATAGACCTTCTTTATGTGACCTTCTTTTCCATCAAGGTCACATAAAATCACATCCATTCCCTGTCGATAATGAAAAGTCTAGAAAAACTTAATACCTTTAGTATGTGCTTGGATGCTATTATTCCCATGTACAACTTCAAACTCAACTTCTCCATATTGTCGTTCCCCTTAGGGAAAACTGGGAGAAAGCAAGACCTCATCCTTCAAGGCAAGATATGGTCTGGTATACGGACGGCTCAAAAATGGAAACTGGTACAGGTTCCGGCATTTTCAGCGACTGTCCCAGAACGAACTTCTCAAGAACTATGGGCAGTCACTCGTCCATTTTCCAAGCTGAAGTCTTTGCCATTAACGAATGTTCGAGTATAATATGTTCATCGAACACAAAAAACAAAACAATATTCATTTTTTCAGACAGTCAAGCTGCACTAAAGGCGTTAAGCTCACCTGTTATAAGATCCAAACTAGTCCAAGAGACGTCATGTCACTCTCTGAACTAGCAAGAAAAATACTGTAATCCTCCACTGGATCCCAGCACACAAAGGCTACGATGGTAACGAGAACGCAGACATCTTAGCTAAAGACGGCGCATCTAAACCATTTGTCGGACCTGAACCCTTCTGCGGTATAAATAAAAGCACCTTCAAACACACTACCAAGAACATCCTAATGGAGTAATCAAATAAAGCTTGGAGTAACTCATCTATTCAAAACATCAAAATTCCTACTGAACCTCAATAAGAAAACCCTAAAAATTTGCACAGAACTAATAACCGGTCACTGTTCTTTAAAGAAACATCTTCACCAAATGAGGCTGGTACGCTATGCTATGCCTCGAAAATGAAGAAACATCTCTGCACATGATTACAGAATGTCCAGAACTTTTCTGCTTTAGAAAGCAAATACTTGACTATGAGATCATCCCCTTAGATAAACTCAAACTCATTCACCCACTGAAGATTGCTAACTTCTGGTTCAATTCAGGAGCAATAGGTTTCATTCAGACACCGCAGTGCCCAGAGCTAAGGAAGCTCTACCCGTTCCCTTTATCTAATCTAATCTAATCTACTTTACTGTCTTCTCATACGAATGTTAGTAACTTTCCAAAGTTGTCAACAACGTGATTTGAGATTAAAAGTCACCCGATCCGGGTTCTGAAAAGCCTTATCAAAGCCTGTACCGTCGCGTCGCCGGCGCGACGCCATTACGTCTGCGAAAAGTAAATTAAAATTCTCGAATTATGAATAAATATGATTACTTTTTACCCTTCAGCAATGACGTTCCACATTTTTTTCGCTGAAGACCACTTAACAGGTCCAAATATAGAAACTACACTAAGCTAGTATTGTCGATGTATAGCCTGAAGCACATGTGGTTTTCAATCTTTGTTATGCTCCTAAGACAGGCTGCCTTGTTACAAAGCCAAGAGCAACTGTCCTACGGTTACTGCAATTGTCTCTGGTGTTCCGCAACATGGTTCTTTGGGTTCAGAATTATTTATTTTTAAAAGCCAGCCATGTTATTGAAGAAATATAATTCATTAAGCTAAATGAAATATCAGCCCAAATCTAAGGCCCTGTGGTACTCTTCTTCAAGTAGCCCTCCTGCATTATTGTGGCAATTCAAAACCATCTTTCAATCCCAATTTTGCCAATTATTTAAAAGATCGGAAATGTTGATGCATCGGCTGATATGATATCTAACGTAATTCTCAACGGCATGAGAAATTTTGTTACTCAGAACAAAAAGTATCATCCCCAAAGAGAACTCGTGGTATGATTCAAGCTGCAAAGAGGCGATTAGGGATAGAGAAAGTAGTTTTCGTAAATTTAAAGACAACCATACTGTAGAAAACCGAAATTTGTTCAAACAGGCCAGAAATATCTTTAATGCTCAGATACAAAGGGCTAAGTTTTTACATGACCAAAAAGTAAGGCAAAAAATACTATTGTGTCCAAAAGGAAGTAAAAATGTTTGGCCTTTTGTGAAGAACATTAAGAACTCGACCACGTCATCGGTCCCAACGCTCGTCTTCAATGACTCTCCGTATGTCAGCTCCATCGACAAAGCCAATTTGCTGGCAGCTCAATTTGCTGTCAACTCGACACTTCCTCATAGCATATTGGCTCCACCTGAGCTCGAGTCTGCAAATTCTTTGATGCAGCAGATATTTTTTTCGAACTCGCTCGGTTGCGAGAGTCCTTAGAGATCTCAAGTCTCAACATACATAAATCCGCTGGTCCAGAGGGTATCCCCGCCGTTATTCTGAAGAGGTGTTCTTCTACGCTGGCAAAACCACTGCGTAAACTTTTCCATCTTTCCTATTCTGCTGGGATTTCTCCGAGCAGATGGAAAACTACATTTGTCCAGCCGGTCCCCAAAAAAGGCGAATCTTCCACCCCTTCCAATAACCGTCCTATTGCACTAACGTCCCTTCTTTCCAAGGTCATGGAAACGTTGATAAACCGTCAGCTTATGAAATATCTTGAAGAACGAAAGCTTCTTAATGACCGTCAGTACGGCTTTCGTAGCAAACGGTCCACTGGAGATTTGATGGCTTATCTCACCGAAAAGTGAAACCAATCTTTACATTGTTTTGGAGAAAGTAAGATTATTGCGCTTGATATTTCTAAAGCATTTGATAGAGTTTGGCATCAGGCTCTTTTATCGAAAATGCGTGCTTTTGGTATCGATGAGTCTCTTCTTCGTTGGATTAGAAATTACCTTTCCGACCGTTCAATACAATTTGTGTTGGATGGCTTCAAGTCTGATACCCACTTCATAAATGCTGGTGTGCCCCAGGGCTCCGTTTTGTCTCCGACTCTCTTCCTCATTTTCATTAATGATCTCTTGTCTCAAACTTCTAATCCGCTTAACTGCTTTGCTGACGATTCGACCCTCAGCTTTTCATATTCGTTTCCAAATTCACGTCCCTGCTCTTCGGATGTGGACCTGGAACGGCTGCGTATGATAAGCTCATTGAATTCTGACCTTGACAGCATTGTTGCATGGGGTCTTATGAACCGAGTAGAATTCAATGATTCAAAATTTCAATGCTGTCTCTTGTCGTTGAAGCTTAACATTCCCCCATTGCCATTATCCATGAATGGAACCTTCATCGAAGAAACCGAAAAGCTGTCAGTACTTGGTATGTGTGTAAACGTTGATCTTCGTTGGAATGATCACATATGTGAAGTCACCTAAAACGCTGCTAAATGCTTAGGCTTCTTGAGACGATGCAGGAAGTTCTTCACCCCTTCTGATCTGGCTACAATTTATAAGGCCTTCATCCGCCCAAAACTGGAGTATAACTCCCATATCTGGTCAGGTGCTTCTCAAACAGCTTTGCGCCTACTTGATAGGGTTCAGGTGATAGTTCAATCGTAAAATCGATTGATTCTCTTGAGCTTCGTCGAAACGTCACTTGGGTCTCTCTTTTTTATCGCTTTTTTCACAAACAGTGCTCTAGTGAAGTAGCCAGTTGCATTCCTCCCCTGAAACAATTTAGCCGCAACACCCGCCTCGCTAGGAATGCTCATCAGTTTTACCTTGAGCCCAACTTCGGACGTACAGTGATTCGTATTTCAGTCGCACCACACGAATGTGGAATGCTTTATCTGGCTCTGTATTTCCCTGCATTACGATTCACAAAAATTCAAAAGCAACGTGCATCGGTGTCTCCTTTCAAATCCTCTCCTATTTTCCTAAATGCTCGCACTCTGTTTTATAACATTATAAGGGTAGTCTAGTCATAATTCCTTGATGTGCGCGTTTATTATAAGAAAAAAAAAAAAAGAAAATCAAAACATACACAGGGTCCAGTCTGCGACATGGCCCTTTACTCACGTCTCTAATAAAACACATCCGTGATCCATTTTTTTCAGCTTACTGAGGCCACCTAAGAATCCAAGCGCCTGTGAAAGATCTCTTAACAAATCAGCCCTGTCATCTCGTACGCATATTAATACGTTTAAAAGCAGTTTAATCCGAAAACGCCTCTAAGCGATCATCTGAACCGTGCGGTGCGTCTAAATTACACCGTCTTACCATCAATCATGTTTGGTATTCCACACCACATTGTGATGCTGTGTCCGAATCCGAAGCCGAAGGAAGTAAAACAAAACAAAAACATGATCGCAGTTGAAAAATTACCCAGAAGCTGGTTGTAGACATTTTATTTAACGACTTTTCAAGATGCAGCCAAGTGGATTGGCTTCTTTGGCGTTATTATCTCAATATCAACACGTAGCCAAAGCCAAAGATCCATTAAGCTGAATGGGGCGTGTCACACGTCTGGCTCTGTGGACTGTGGTTTATAATTATTTGCCATTGCCCATATCATAATTGTATGTCATTTTCAATGAAAGTGATGTAGTCAGTGCGCATAATTGGTGTGGAGATTTTTTCAAAACAGTGAAAACAGCCACCGGCAACACACGTGAGTCCATCTGATTCTTCAGTAAAGTGCAGCACTTAATGAGAATCAAACTGGGTGTATAGGGTAATGATTTTTCAAATCGAACTTGAGCTCGTTGAATTGGGAAAGGAAACTTGTGGGATTGTATTCCTGGTATGATTGGAAGTCATAAAATTTAAGTGGTAAGAGAGTCTGTGCATGTCAAGAAGGAATAAAATGATTCGAGCAATTTCGATTGCTCGAATACAATTGAAGTGAAATTCGGTATGTGCTGTCACTCCCTCTCTTAAGGTCACTCTACACTGACTATCTGGAGTTTTTCCGCAAAGTCATCAAAAACATTGATTCTGTCGCAACAATAAATCACCAAGTGACATTGAAAACTAAATTGCTGGATATTTTTTTTTTGTGTGAATCAATCTCATTTTTATTCCAGGGCGGCGACGGGTGCGGCTGGCGCATTTCAAAATAAAAGAAAAAGAAGAGAGAAGCTTCCTGGGCCTATAATTGAGACTTCAAAGTGTGAACAATGTTATTCTACCCAAAAAAGAAAACGTGAATCTTTATCAACTTTTGACAAAATCACGACATCTTTTTCGCCCGAAACGTATCTACGATTACCTCATTATGCATTCAAGAGGCGCGCACCATCATCATCCAGCGGGTTGGATTAAATCAGAGACAAGTATTAGGAAGTGTTCGTGCGCGCTTTGATTTGAGTCATTAAATGGGTTTTGTGTTTAAAGACTATTATGTCCCAAACACAAAAATATATACACACTGGCATGCGGATTAATATTATTTATTGAAAAACAAAAAGAACACAAACAAAGTGACCTTGAGGCTGTACGCTTAAAGCAAGAGCAACGCACGTTCCATGTCGATCCATTGGATCCGATGAGGGGTGTCGGCGTTTTAATTTTTCCGGCAATTCGGCAGTTGTTCTAGGCATTTGACGTTTATCGAATCGATTTATTGTCGTCGACGTTTTCGCTTTCATTTTTTTAAGGAATTCTTTGTTCGGCGGGAAAGTGCGTGCGGGTGATAGTTTTTTTTGTTTAGTTTGAAAATATGGATAAATACGATTTTGAGATATTTGAACGTTTGGATGAGATACTCATAACGGATGAACAATTTGCTGATCTTGCTAGATTTGTCCATAAGACATCGGTTTTGGCTAAGTTTGTGTGTATGATACTTTGTGGTAATTATTAAAGCAGTCGCGATCACAAGACCCACGTGACAAGTGAGTGTATGTTCTGTTTTTTGTTATATGATATAGTTCAATCGGTTCCTGATTCAGATTCAAGCCGGGAATTTTTCTGTGCAGTGTGCAGTGAGTTAAGTAACGTCAAAAAAAAGAATACTGTGAAAGTGCATTCTGACTGAAAATCCTTTTGCTGTTGTCTCTAAGAGTTCGAAGTCGCTTACCAGGAGAAAGTTTTGTGAGACTTTTCTTTTCAGGGCATTTAACTACTTTTAAACGTTTATTGGAGTCAATTACCAATCGCCTGTCAGTTTGCTGAGACTGGCATTGACAGCTGTCAGATTTGATGGCACTCGATAGGCTCGAAGGATCTCTTGAGCCAAAGTGTTGCGGCAGAATCGCAGTTTGTAGCATCTCTGCAGCCGCGAAATCTGCAAATATATAAAAACGTGGAGTGGTTATTGTCACGTCTGTGTAGGTACTCTCCTATTACGCTACGTGAACATAATTTGACAGCTGATGGAACTGAAAATAGTTTTGTTGTGGGAAAGCCTTGACACAGAGTTATTTGATGTGCAAATGTGAAGATTGTTGAATAGTTTAAAGTCTGCTAAGGGATCACAACTACTGCATTAATTATTATCCACCGGTAACGGTGGGATACGCCATCTCGCCCGTTTAAACCATCGATACAATAACGCACACGCAAAGTGACTCATTTTTATTCTGTGAACTATGAAATGTACTCAGAATACCAAAAGTTATACAATTTTGGAAATTTGAATTTTGTGGTGAATTGAAACAGCCTCAAGGGTTCTTACTGAATCTTTAAAGACATCTCATTTAAATATAAAAATTGGAAACCAGAACACATCTGTGGCTTACACTCATTGCTTTTGGCTCTTGGCAGCTTTTCATAATTTTAATGTATACGAAAGAGTTATAATCTCCGACATGAAACTGACTCTTAAATAACTAATTAAGTAGCTACAGTTAATTATGCTAACGCCACTACAATTCTATTCTTTCATCGCAAAAGGTCTTCTTTCATCACAAAAAAGCCCTTGAAAACTGAATTATAATAAGAATGGCGTGGCGCGGTTCTTTTCGTCATTTCTTTGCTTAGTATTGATTTGTATTTAAGACTTTTTTTTAACGACAAACGATCTAAGAAGAGGTTTTGGTGTGAAGATACATTGAAAATTTGAGACTTAAGTAACCGTTGTTTGTAAATTGTTTGGTTTTTCTGAAAGGTAAATTTTTAGAAATTACTTTGGTGTCGATAATTTTTCGATAGATTACTTAAGGATTCTGTGAAACATCTATTAACTCTAAAAACTGACCTAATTTAAAGCTAGGAAAATACTCTCGCGGATACTGTCAACCACAAGATCTGACACATGAGGTTTGAGAATGAAGAAAGTAAAAATTGTATCCTTGTAAGAACCTGTAGATGCCTTACTATGTAGTGTTTCCAATATCAGAAGGGCTAACGAACTCTATTTGAGTTTTTATGGCTTTGGCAATAGCAGAAGATTTGCATAAATTATGTTTATCTATATCTACGACTTCGAGAAGAAAGGCGACAAAAGCACCAATATGCTTTTGATAAATTTTGGGGTGGTTGAGAGCAAGCACTACAAAGTAAAAATAATTCTTCAAATGCTATTATAGTTAGATAGATTATCTTAATTGGCAGAGACCAAAAATAGCTTAGTATTTAGCTGACAAAAGGCGCTGGATTCATGAATTGCAAAAGGTTAAAAAGAAGACTATATAGGAGAATAATTTAACATATGATGCGCATGCGCGTGTGAACAGTGAACTAAATAAGTCGTAAGACTTACGGTCATATCGATAGCAACGTTCTCAGCCATATTGGTAGCCGTATACATGGACACATCCACAGCCCTACTCGCAGCAGTGTCTGCAGCAATATCAACCCAAGTATTCATAGTCCTTTTTACAGTCATAAATGAATAAATAGAGTGGTGTAACAGAGCTATGGAAACAACGGGACCTAAAATTTTGAGTCGATTCCGAACGTCTTTTTTAATGGCAGTGCATTGCACCTACTCTCGGGGAACTTGTTAAATTAAATCAAAAGTTGATACACTTTTGAAAAACATTTTTATTCTTCTTTGTACTAGCATTTGAACCAGGAACCTTCTACGTAACAGGCGGGCATTCCATCACCGACATGACAAACGGTCCTACAAATATATCTGCAGCAACATTAGCTGCTGGTACCCGTGGCATGATGGTTAGCATGTCTGCCTGTTAACCCAGAGGTTGGTGGTTCGAATCCCAACAGAAGCAAAACTGTTTTTTCACGGGTGTCGTCTTTCGCGAGGAATTGGCAGGCAAAAAGGCTATGCCAAGCGGAAGCGCTTTCTCGAATTACAGATCTGTAACGGTAGAAAATCTCCATTCCTTCACAAGGCATGGTTGTGAGGAATGCGCTTAATCCTGGGGCTTCTCGCTCTGTTGCACCACTCTATTTATTTTTTATTTAGCATCAGGCACTTCACCGCAGCCGTTATCTAAGCAACCATACCTGCAGCCGTATCCATAGCTCCATTCAGAGACCTATATACGAAGCCGTGTCGAAAGCCATATCATTAGCACCCATTTCATTAGCATTGCTGTGCTGTCATACGTGTCCGTAGAGATACCCGCAGGCTATCGGCTACCAAATCTGCAGGCGATTCGAGAATCGTGCTCGCAGCTGTATCCGAAAGCGAAAACTTACGAGCAGTAATTTCTGCATCAGTACCGACCGGTAGGAACGATCACAGTCATACCAGTATTAACAGCGGCATCTGCAGTTAAACTCACAGCAGTTGGTATCAACCGCCGTATTTGCACTAGTACCCATATTTCATAAATGCTGGTGTGCCCCAGGGCTCCGTTTTGTCTCCTACTCTCTTCTTCATTTTCATTAATGATTTCTTATCTGAAGCTTCTAATCCACTTAACTGTTTTGCTGACGACTCGACCCTCAGCTTTTTATATTCGTTTCCAAATTCACGTCTCTGCTCTTCGGATGTGGTTGCGTTTGATAAGATAAGCTCATTGAATTCTGACCTTGACAGCATTGTTACATGGGGTAATTAGAACCGAGTAGAATTCAATGCTTCGAAAACTCAATGCTGTCTCTTTTCGTTGAAGCTTAACATTCCCCCATTGCCATTATCCATAAATGCCAAATGGTACCTGCTTTCAAGAAACCGAAAAGCTGTCAGTACTGGGTATGTGTGTAAACCACGATCTTCGTTGGATCGAAGTCACCGAAAACGCTGCTAATGCTTCTTGAGACGATGCAGGAAGTTCTTCTCCCTTTCTGTTCTGGCTACAATTTATAAGGCCTTTATCCGCCTAAAACTGGAGTACAACTCCCATATCTGGTCAGGTGCTCCTCAAACACCTTTACGTCTACTTGATAGGGTACAAAATAGAGCGTTAAAATTAATAGGTGATTGTTAAATCGTAGAATCGATTGATTCTCTTGAACATCGTCGAAATGTTACCTGTCTCACTCTCTTTTATCGCTTTTTCAAAAACATTGTCCTAGGGAAATAGCCAGTTACAGTCCTCCTCTGAAACAATTTAGCCGCAACACTCGCCTCGCTAGAAATGCTCATCAGTTCTACCTTGAGCCCAACTTCGGACGTACAGTCAAGTATAGAGATTCGTATTTCAGTCGCACCACCCGAATCTGGAATGCTTTACCTGGCTCTGTATTTCCCCTGTATTACGATTCTCAAAGGTTCAAAAGCAAGGTGCATCGGTGTCTCCTATTAAATCCTCTCCTATTTTCATAAATGCTCGCACTGTGTTCTGTAACATTATAAGGGTATTCATAACCCCTTGATGTGCGCGCTAATTATAAAAAAAAAACCTACAACCGTACTCCACAATTGCCGCGTTTTGTATCTATATGGATTTAGACCACAGAAGTCCACAATAGACCAAATTTTCACATTACGGCAGATCTTGGAAAAAACCCGAGAATATAATATCGATATACATAATCTTTTTATCGATTTCAAGCCCGCGTATGACAGTATCTACAGAGACGAGCTGTACGGAGCCATGTCTAGTTTCGGCATCCCTGCAAAACTCGTACGACTATGCAGGATGACTTTGGAGAATTCACGCTGCTCCGTCAAGTTCGGTAAAGAACTCACCGAGACCTGTGATGTCGAAAAAGGTTTTAGGCAAGGCGACAAACTGTCATGCGATTTTTTCAACATCATACTTGAACAGATTGTAAAAAATTCAAACGTCAACACCAGAGGAACAATCTTTCAAAAGTCTGTACAATTACTCGCCTACGCAGACGATATTGACGTAATGGGAAGAAAATAGCGTGATGTCATAGGTGCTTTTGCGGGTATTGAAACAGAAGCGGCAAAAATGGGTTTGATGGTTAATGAAAGCAAAACGAAGTATATGTTGTCATCAAACAAGGACACAGAATATCGACGAATTGGACAATACGTCACAATAGACAGACATAACTTCGAGGTACTACAGAACTTCGTCTACCTAGGATCCGCTGTAAAAAACGGACAACAACATCAGTGCGGAGATCAAACGGAGAATAACTCTTGCCAACCGTTGCTTCTTTGGGTTTAGAAGGCAATTGAAAAACAAAACCCTCTCTAGAAAAACCAAGGTGACCTTGTATAAGACCTTCATCATCCCAGTCCTGCTTTACGGCGCGGAAGCATGGACCTTATCGAAAGCGGATGAGGAAACTCTTGGTCGTTTCGAAAGAAAAATTCTCCGAATGATCTTTGGTCCCGTATGCGAAGACAATGTGTGGAGAAGAAGATACAACAACGAGCTGTATGAGCTGTACCGCGACATAGGCATAGCCAGGAGAGTACGCATCGCGAGGCTACAATGGTTGGGCCATGTAGAGCGGATGGGTCTATGAAATAACTCCCACGAAATAAGTCCCACTTTTAAAAACGAAATAAGTCCCACCAAAAACTGCTATTTTGAAAGTGGGAGTTATTTCGTTTTTAAAAGTGGGACTTATTTCGTCAATTGGTGGGACTTATTTCGTTTCGCGTTTTTATTTTAAGTGGGACTTATTTCGTTTTGAGTGGAAATCAATTCGTTTTGTAAAGTGGGAGTTATTTATTTTTTTCTTATGCAAAAAGTTATATATTGGACATTTCGTAAAAGGGACAACCATAATTGGTTGTGGGACTTAATTCATTTAAGAAATATATTATTCAAGGGGGAGTTATTTCATTTTGAGTGGGAGTTATTTCATTTCAGGTAAATTTTTAAATCATTTCATTTTGGTGGGACTTATTTCGTTTTTAAAAGTGGGACTTATTTCGTAGGAGTTATTTCATAGACCCAGAGCGGATGGACCCAAACGCTCCGGCTCGTCAGGTGTTCGAAAGCACATTGCAGGGAAATCGCGGAAGGGGAAGACCTCGTCTTAGGTGGCGCAATCAAGTGGATGAAGACCTCAACAAGCTTAAAGTGCAAAACTGGAGAGAACTCGCCCGGAATTGAATTCGTTATCGAAGGATGTTGGTTGAGACCCAGGTTCACCCCGAACTGTAATGCCCACCTAAGTAAGTAAGTAAGGCTGATACTTCTCGGCAGAACATTGGGCGCCTTTTATAAAGTGTCTATTGGTATCAGTGTAAGTTTTGAGAACAGAAAAACCACATTGCTGCTTACAATTTATGAAATACTTGATGATACTTCTCATCGAATAGCCAGCGCTCCAACATTTTTGGAAAAGCACTGAATCGCCTTAACCTTAGCAAATGTTTTCGAGTTCACTGCTCTTTAACATGAGATTACCACCTTAATATCGGTTAAGATAAAAAGGTGAACCCCTTCATTGTTATGAAAGCAAATACAGAAAGATGATTGGCCCTTTTATTGAATTGAAATGATGAATGCCTTTTGCTCATGTCATTTACAACATGCAGCAGGCAGCACAGTTAACCTACTTGGAAACTTAAGTTCCTTATAGTCATTTCATGACTAAAAACAAGTTCTCATATCACGGAGAAAGAAAAGTTTAATTAGAATTACTTGCAAGTTTCCCTTATGTCTGCTTATGTGGGCCACTTATTGAAATCTCATTATGGTGCTTTCAATCTAAGAATGGTGCTTACTTATAGAACCAGCCATACAACGAACCAAAGTACTAAAAACTGTGTCAACAGTTCAAAATCCTCATAAATTGTATATATTACGAGTGCATCGCATGACGAATGAAATGCATCCCACATATACATGCCCCAACCTACCCACGGTAGATAATTTCATTGAACAAAAATAAAAATAAATTTGAAAGCAAAACAATCACAGACTGCATGCGAAGGGTTCGTTCAATGCAGATGAAGGTCTGTTTTTGCCTTCAGTCAGTGTTCTAGAGATAGAACCTTTCACAAACTCATCCGCCTTCAAATGTGTGCTCTCGTTTGTCTTGACTTCTCATCCCTATTGTTTTCCTGTGCGAAGACGAGAACTCGTGTGCATAAGGGAGATAGGTTATCCAGTTCGGGAGCTTGTAAGTCTTCCTTGTGTAAATAAACACAGAAAATACACTTGTAGTTGACATTTTCTATTACACTTTTGCTTTTTCTTAGTCAAAATTTTCTTTTTGCTTTCCAAAGAAAGCTGAGAACTGACCCATGTCCATTGCAAAATTACTATACAAATCCACCCCCATCAGCTGAAAACAGTGACAATTGGAATCATTTGTGCTTTTTGTTGTGGATTTTCGTTTAGTTTTTCCATTTTCCATATTCATCGAGTGTTTTACACACAGTTTCTCATGTTGCCAATGCAAATAGAACAAAAAAAAAACGAATTCAGTTCAACTCGTTAAGAGTCGTCGAGAGTGTGTCGAGTGGAATCGGAAAACTCGTGCTTCTTTTGTTGTGCCAGTGAATTTGTGATCCTTTTCAAATTTCCGTTAAAAATCTTACTTCCGGTTGAGTTCTATGGGCGAAAAAATAAACAACGGGTACGGTGTTTTCTTGCGTGAATCTCGATAAAATAAAATAAAACAAACACACTATCATAAGGAAAAATAAAGGACAGGTGGAAAAATCTCGTGGGATATCCTGCAAGGAGTGAGAAATTACAATGAAAACACACGTCCGTCTAGACTTGGAAGGATAAAAACTATGGCTCACAATGTACTGTTCACAGTTGGTTGCACATGAGTGGTGATAGGATTGCTGCCTTTCCAGGATAGTGTATCCTAGTGCTTTAGTGTGGTACATGGTCGAGTAATCTTTTGTCTGTGTATAGCTTTCGAACAGAGAAATCTTGCTTCAAGTAAAATCTATTGTTAAGAGCCCTCTGGTGACGTCTCTAAACACTCAAGGACATTCATATGTTCACTATACTTGGTGGCGATTGGCAACATAATTCAATTACACGACTGTATGAAGGGAATAAGTTGCAAAATACGAATTGCAATCGATTTCTTTTATGTCTTGTTGTGTGGGTGGCGATTTATAAGTCATAATATCGAAAGGAAGGCCAAGAAGGTCATGAGCAAGGCATTTATATTAATTTGAATTCAGGGTTGGCTTAAGTATTAGCGCAATCAGTCAATATAGGGAGAAAACAAAAAGAACTTCCTTGTATTTTGGCCATGGCAATAAGAAACATAAGGTTTCTCCTAATTTATATGCAAACAATAATGAAATTCTAATGAAATAACAGCGATTGACGAGGGAACTAGCAGAGAATGTCATGACTGCGTAGAGAGAAGAAAAAAGGACTTTTGTTTTTGAAAGGAAACTTCCCTTAGATTAAATCAAAGCATAGAAAAGGTTTTTGCTTTAATTTACACTTGACATTGGGGAATTATTTCATCCAAAGCATGTCACATCTTATGAAGTTATGCCCTAGTTACTCAAAGTACCCAGAAATAGATCCCGGTGAGAGTTAGGTTTGGCTGCTAATATTGAAGTTGAGACTTTCTCGTCTATTGGCCCGTTGTAATAAATTCTGCTTATGTAATTTCTTTCATTTGGGGAAAATGTAAATATCTGAAGATATTAAACCAATAAATCTTTTTTTTCATATTCTTCATCACGTTACACATACACACTTATCCTTTTGAAGCGAAATTGGATCTGATTGAATAATAATTCTCCACAACGACCTGATTCGTTTTCGGCTTTTTCAGTGACACTCGCTAGCTGCATTAAGGGTTCTTTTCTGTAGAGGCTGGTGTCACTTGTAATGAGACTAATTTCTCAGAATGTTATCCTTCTGTTGTTTATTGGCAATTCCCCAGATTCAAATTGAAATAGTCGAAATATGTGCTGCTTCTCTTCTCCTTAACGCACTGCAGCTTGAAGTGCATTGAATTTTAATATTCGTGGTCCTCGTGGAAGTCTTTGATTTTCAGAGAAATAAACTTAGAATCTCAAGACGGTTCCTTTTTAAAAATTAAACACAACATATTTTTTTGAATTATACAAAGACAGAGTAACACAACTATGTTCGTTTGATGACCCCTCTACTAATGTGAATCAATTAAGGTGGAGCGGGTAGCTCAGTGATCTCTTTGAGAGAAAATAAAATAAGAAAAACAAGAAGAGGCCTATAGTGCTTACTTCTCTTAAAACTGAGTTTATGTTCTTTCTGAGTTCAAAAGTAACTTTGAAGTAAGCACCAAGTTAACGGAACTTAAACTATCGCATAGTGAATCACTTTCACTAGACAGCAAATACACAGCTTTACAAGGTTGACTTTCTTTTAAGAAGCTAATAGCGTGGCGCGTGGCCAATGGATGAGTTGACGCTTAGAGCATTCTTGCCACACCATATTTCAAAGCTTTCGATATGTTTTTGAAGAAATTCGCAATCAGAAATCGATTTGAATACGTGCGAAAGTAAAAATTTCACAATGCTAAATGCAAGATACAACGTCATTTATCGCGACTCTGAAAGGCAAAGGTCCAAGGTGACTGCCTTGTGGTACATCTGAGATCTGACAGAGCACTGAAGAAACTGAAGAAATTCAAAAACCAGCCACAAAATTTAACTTTGGCACGTTCTAATTCTCAGACAGGAATACATCCATAGTGTAAATATGGTTGGAAAACTAAGACCCATTGGTCTTTTAAATGCGCAGTCGTGCTGTTGATTGAAGAAATTACGTTTTGTTAAAAAATGAGAGGTTGTCATCAACAACTCGTTCAAATAGTTTGGGGATATAAAAATGCTTAGATATGGGTTAGTAATTTTAAATATCCATCCTTTTACTTCTTGAAGCAGAGTGATGAAGGTTTTGTTCCAAAGACTTAAATCTACTAATTTGATTGAAAGTTGAAAAAGATACTTAAGTGGATACGTTACTACAGAACGGCATTTCTTTAATAGAGTTGTGAACATTCCGTCGTGATCGGACTTACTTACTTACTTAGGTGGGCATTATAGTTCGGGGTGAACCTGGGCCTCAACCAACATCCTTCTATAACGACTTCGATTTCGGGCGAGCTCTCTCCACCTAAGACGAGGTCTTCCCCTTCCGCGATTTCCCTGCAATGTACTTTCGAGCACCCGACGAGCCGGAGCGTTTGGGTCCATCCGCTCTACATGGCCCAACCATCGTAACCTCGCGATGCTACTCTTCTGGCTATGCCCATGTCGCGGTACAGCTCATACAGCTTGTTGTTGTATCTTCTTCTCCACACATTGTCTTCGCATCATTCGGAGAATTTTGCTTACGATAAGGTCCATGCTTCCGCGCCGTAAAGCAGGACTGGGATGATTAAGGTCTTAT
Organism: Melanostoma mellinum; assembly: GCA_914767635.1. Taxonomy (NCBI): domain Eukaryota; kingdom Metazoa; phylum Arthropoda; class Insecta; order Diptera; family Syrphidae; genus Melanostoma; species Melanostoma mellinum. Next base: position 187,983,395 of record OU612060.1, read on the forward strand.
ACAAGGTTACCTTGGTTTTTCTGGAGAGGGTTTTGTTTCTCAATTGCCTTCTTAACCCAAAGAAGCAACGGTTGGCAAGAGTTATTCTCCGTTTGATCTCCGCACTGATGTTGTTGTCCGTGTCTACAGCGGATCCTAGGTAGACGAAGTCTATTGTGACGATTTGTCCAATTCGTCGATGTTCTGTGTCCTTGTTTGATGACAACATATACTTCGTTTTGCCCTCATTAACCATCAAACCCATTTTTGCCGCTTCTGTTTCAATACTCGCAAAAGCACCTATGACATCACGCTTTTTTCTTCCCATTACGTCAATATCGTCTGCATAGGCGAGTAATTGTACAGACTTTTGAAAGATTGTTCCTCTGGTGTTGACGTTTGAGTTTCTTACAATCTGTTCAAGTATGATGTTGAAGAAATCGCATGACAGTTTGTCGCCTTGCCTAAAACCTTTTTCGACATCAAAGGTCTCGGTGAGTTCTTTACCGACCTTGACGGAGCAGCGTGAATTCTCCAAAGTCATCCTGCATAGTCGTACGAGTTTTGCAGGGATGCCGAAACTAGACATGGCTCTGTACAGCTCGTCTCTGTAGATACTGTCACATGCGGCCTTGAAATCGATAAAAAGATGGTGAATATCGATATTATATTCTCGGGTTTTTTCCAAGACAGCCGTAATGTGAAAAAAAAAAAATACTGGCATCAACAGTCAAATACTGGGATCAACAGTCAAATACTGGCGTATTGTATGGCACGCGGTAGGATTTGGGTTTGTAACTTCGTTACAAAATACAGAATAAAAGGGTCATACCTCATATACTGTTGATGATGCTAACCTTATAAGTTGACTACGTGAAACAGCAAGATCAGGGTTCTAGGCAAAACTTTTCATGAAGATTTCACGGACAATTTACATTAAATCTTCACATCGTTGCTTTAAGTTTAAGGTTTATATGGTAATGTCAACTTCAGGAAGGTCTCACAGTGTCAAATCTAAGAAGACCCAACAGAAAAATTAGAGCATGTTAATCAAGTTGTCCTAAAAATATAAACTGAAGGACACTCCACCAAAAGATGAATAAGCATTCGAGAAGTTTCGACTGTGTTCTTTTTATTTTTTTACAGTCGACTGGGCTTCCACTTCCATGTCTGGTAACATCAGTAATTAAATAAATTATTTTTTCTGTCAAAAATTATTACTTGGGAATTGCCCAGTTTTACTCTTTGCCAGTCCCGGATGGACTTTTCATGGCGCTGTACTTGCCTATACTTCGCGAAAACCGATGCCCAAATTCCACGTACCATTTGCAAATGTCAACGACTACGCCTAGTGAATTCTCTTTATTCGTTTGATGTGACCGTATTTTAATATTTCCTTATTTTGCGCGCACTTAAGGGGTTACGAGTATCCTTCATCATTTTCATTTCCGGCGTTACGAGTAGTGATCTTAAAGCGATCACAACTCTTCCACTTTTCCGCTTCACACTAGTGATCCGCCTGTGGGGTACGCCGCGCTGCAAAAACAGCAGCATTTGGTTGGCCTCAGAAAGCGTCGGCAAGCCTCCCGATTTTGGATTGTTCCATGTCTGAGGCCAACCAAATGCTGCTGTTTTTGCATTTGCTTGTACCAGGAGTGTTTTGGTCTGTCTTTTCTATTTCGTCGCGAATTTGTTGAAACGTTGTACGATATTGCCTTTTTGACGGGGTTCTGCGGATCTCTCCTTTGAACATGACAATACCAACTGAGCCGGTCGTGCTGAATTTTGTCCAAGATGGTACTTTTGACATGAAGGCTTTCACGGATCTTAGTACTTCTAATTCGATTAAGCTTTGTTACTCCTGCAATCATCCGAAGCATCTTCATTTCGGCTGCCGTCATTTTGCTCTCATACTTTTTGTACATTGTCCAACATTGTGAACCGTATGTCAGAGCTGGGCGTACAACTGCTGTGTAGAGTCTTCCCTTCAGCTTAGGGGACATTTTTCGATCACAGAAGATAGCGGAGTTTTCTCGCCACTTCATCCACCCTACGCTTACTCGATGATTGATGTCGTCATCACAAGTTGCTTCACTATTGATCATAGATCCCAGATATTTAAACTTTTCACACTTGGGAAGCACATTTCCATTCAAATAAATGTCTGGAATAGGCTTTTCTGGATCAGAAAAAGGGCAGCACAGGTATTACGTCGTCCCATTTCCTTCCAGAACATCAATCCAAACGTCAAGTGCTCGTTGCAGGGATGTAGGATCCTCGCTCATGATGGCTCCATCGTCAGCAAAGAATAATTGTTGTACTTTATTGTCCGTTACTTTTCCTTCGAGCAAATAATCCAGAACATCCCTGATGTACACCTACTGTTATTTGGAATTCTTCGGTTCGATTTTGTAACTGCTCCCTCATACATGTCGATAATTATTCGCACATAGGCTTCAGGAACTCCTCGGTGTCTGAGTATCCTTAACTATGTTAAATCAACACAGTACGAGCTTTAGGAAAGAAGGAGAGGTTTCGAGAGGAAAAACTGATAAATTGGATTCGTAGACTTTCCGGGCCGGAGCGTTGTTGTCCATTCGCTCTACATGACCCAGCCATCTAAGCCGCTTTACCTCAACTCGTTTGACAAGGTTAGTGCCGCTGTATAGCCCATACCGTTCGTCGTTGAATCATATTCTCCACTCTCCATCTATGCAGACGGGACCAAAAATCACCCGAACTCCAAATCATATACCTACTTATCTTAGAACTAGCGTATGTTTTGTAGCTAACGACCATGTGGTACCCGTGGTGTGATGATTAGCATGTCTGCCTGTTAACCCGGAGGTACGGGGTTCGAGTCCCAAAAGAGGCAAAATCTTTTTCCGCGGGTATCGCTTTTCGCGAGGGAATGGCAAATGAAAAGCACTCCGTTCGGAAATTGCAGAAAATTGTTGGTCTCTCCATTCCCACACAAGGCGTGGTTGTGAGTAATGCGCTAGGCCCTGGAGCCCCTGCTCTGCTCTGTTGTGCCACCCTATTTATTAATTTATTGATTTGACCAGATCAAAAGTAGTGACAAATTTCCTACATCATATTCTAATATCTACGCTTTCAGCTTCAGGCTTTGGACCATTAGTTTTGTTTGTCTGTTGTTTGGAAATAATGTTCCCCCAATTCTGAAGAAATTTTATTCTTAGCTGTAGCTTCTCTGTAATATGATGATCCGGTGGCCATGGTTACCACATAAAAAATGTATTCACAAATCCTCTCCAGTTCTCACATCAATAAAGTTATTTCTGCACAGAACTAGGAACAGTAAGAAAGCCTAACAGCTCTTGAAATTTGAATGAGTTGAATAAGTTGAGGGAGTAGATGGGTTTAAGAAAACGACTTGCGTTAACTTCTTTCAACCGCTTCATTGCATGCCATTGCTATGAAGTCACCCCAATTTTTATATGCAGTCTGGTTGCAAGAACTGTTTTTTTCTTTATTATAACAACACCAAGTACCAAAGCGGTGTGTGGGTTTTACTTTAGGGTCAATCAAACTAATGACATTGTATTAAGAACATTAATCTTAAATTAGCCTTAATATCTTGACTTGGCTCATCCCTAATCTGGATTGTGAACTAGTTCGATGATCTGGCCATACGACAGAGAATGCACGTTCTTGAAAAGGGGTCGATTGAGAACAGTTTGCTGAAACATGAAACGCAGTCCCAAGTATTCACGTTATTAGCCAATAAAAAGAAGAACCTGTCCCGACCCCATTGACGAGTCAAACACTTTGCTAAAAACTTGACTTTAGATCCCGATGATACGAGTTCAGTTATTTGAACATAAAGAATCAATTGAAGTGCATAACAACAATTATGATTGCACCAGCAAACATGGCACAGGTTCTTATATTCCCCAAAGGGGTCACTCATAAGGGTTACGTTCAACAACCCTTAGCAGCAGTTTATATCGTAATATTTTGCATTTCAATGCGCATTTCGGTAGCATAAATAAAAGGAATAATAAAAAAATCCACACGCCAATAACCATAACAACGCCAATCCACACAGCTCTGACACAACAAGCCCGCACGTCGACTATACGGAGTGACAGTTGGTGGTGCCGCTAGTGGTGGGTATAGCAACCCCGTTTTCGACTGCAAAAAAAAAGGTTTTAGTGGTTTAAATTTTATACTTTGCCACATTCGGTCTCTCAGAACGTTACGTTGTCCAGTGTCGCGCTAACTCTGCCAAACAAAATAGTAATTAGTTAGATTTTATACACTGCACACCAGAACGGAAATCACTTGATTACTGACTCCGAAAAACAAAAAAAGACAAAAAAACAGTGTCGGCCTGAAATTAGTGAACCGTGAATATAGATACACCGCTGCTGGTGGCAGTAGGCCAAAAATTATTGTAAAACACACCATGCTTCGATGACGAGCAGTTGTGTAAAAGGGTCATTCTAATCAAAGTAATTGTGTTCTTTTTTATATTTTATAGAGTTTTATCGCAATAAGCTATCAATATCCACACAAAGTAACATCGGATCAAAGTGCAGTGCCCTAGATTTTAAATTATTCTTACGTGAATTGTCAATATTTTCAAAAAAGAAATGCATTTAGTGTACACCTAATGCAATTATAACAGTGATAGTTTTCTGTTATAAGAAAAACAGGGTTAAAATCGCAAACCGTATACCCCTACATCTACAAACGTGCAGGCAGCATAATTCAATTTGCTGCGGTTCGCCAAATGTGGATACAAAATCAATAGAACCAACTTCGAGAACGCAAGATACAATTTGGATTACCTACGAAAAATGCAAATTCACAGTTGGAATACACAAAAAGGTAAGTGACAGTCGATTTATAGGCCATTTAACAATTAAAATGTTCGTTTTGTTGTTTGGGCAGAAGTTTTGGGCGCTTAAGCCACACCTAACGACAACAGTGATTTTTTTTTTTTCAAAATGTGGGTGAAGAAGCTCCCATTTTATTTGCAGACGAAATCAATCAAATGGAATAATTGAGATACAATTATGTGGAGGAGTACATAGAGATAATTGTTATTCGTTTTCAATTGTAAGTTGTGATGACCTTCGATTGAAAATGAATCATTGAATGGGAAGCAATGAGGAAGCAATTTTGACTGCCTATCCAATTTAGAAGATTTGGTTTGGCTTCTAGAAATTCCTCGTTAATGTTTGCGAATGGGTCGTGCATACAGAATTAGTTTCTTTTTGTTTGGGTTTTCTGAAATGAGGAGTGATGCTTAACAACAAAGTTTCATTGTTTTTTTTTTCATCGCCAACGTAGTTTTTTGTTGGGCTTCTTTCTGATTCGATGGTTTATTCATTATGGGTTCCAATTGCTGACTCATAATTTGACTATACAAAAATTAGCTTTCGATCATCCAAGTTTCGGGAGTACAATGTATGCGTAAAGGAAAAAGTTGGGTTTAGTTAATTTTTTTTATTAGCAGGCTCAGATCAATTTCACGACACAGTGAAATTTGAAATAGGTCCGTACACTGGTAGTTTTGGTTACTTGAGTAGTTCCCTGGATATCAGACCTTCCGCAGACGTAACGAGGTAATCTGAGTTGAATACTGATTTTTCTTTCCTTTGAACTATCGGCCTCATGAAAATCGCATGCCAGATTAAGCCCGCAGCAAAATCAATTAGTTTATTTAATTCCTTATCGAAAGTTTGGAATAGCAGGCAGCACTTGTAGATAAGAACTTTTAAGTGCTTCATTCTTATCGTTCCCTAGTTAGCGATATCGTGGAGCGATATCCAGGAAATCAATGAAATTTTTTTAGAAAAACTTCTGAACACTTTTGGGTTTACTTAAGACAATCGTCTTTTAAGAAAACTATCGCTTTGTTAAGAACTACCGTTTTTTCTGAGAACTATCGTCTTTCCTTAGAACTATCCTCTTTCTAATAAACAATAGCATTTTTCTTTAGTATAGTATTTTTTAGAACTATATTCTTTTTTTTTTTTTTTATAGAAAACAGTGTTTCCTAACTATCGACTTTCAAAGAACTGTCGTCTTTTTTTAGAACTATGGTTTTTCTTTTGAACTACTAACTTTCTTCAAAACGACCGCCTTTTCTGTAAACTTTCCTTTGAATTATAGTTTTTCTTTTGAATTGTCAACTTTCTGACGTTTGTCTTTTTTTTTATAAATGTAGTCTTTTTTAGAACTTTCATCTTTCCTTAGAACTGTCGTTTTTTTTAAAGAATCGTTTTTTCTAAGCTTCATATTTTAGAAGTGTCGTTTTTTCTTAAATCTATATGTAGTCTTCATTAGTACAATAGTCTTTTTGGTGAACTCTTGATTTTTAAAGGAACTATCATCTTTCTTTGGAACTATCGTTTTACTTTTGAACTATTGACTTTGTTCAAGACGATTGCTTTTTTCAAACTGTCGTCTTTCCTTAGAACAATCGTCTTTCCTAAGAACCATAATCTTTCCTGTGAACTGTCCACTTTCAAATAACTATCGTCTTTTTGTAAGACTATAGTTTTTATTTTGAATTAATGACTTTCCTCAAATCGATCGCCTTTTCTTAAAACTTTCTTTAAGTTATCGTTTTTCTTTTGAACAACTGACTCTCCTTAAGACGTTTGTCTTTTTTAGAAAAGTAGTCCTTCTCTAGAGCTATCATCTTTCCATGTAACAATCGTTTTCTTTTTAAACAAAGGTTTTTTCTAAGTTTAGTCTTTTAGAACTGTCGGCTTTCAATAGAACTATCGTCTATCATCTATCTTTAGAACTATTGTTTTTTATTAGAACAAAACTCATTCCTATGTGCGCTATCAACTTTCAAAGAACTATTGTCTAGGTTTAGAACTATCGTCCTTCCTTAGAACTCTCGTCTTTCTAAAAAACAATAGTCTTTTTCCTTAGTATCGTGTTTTTTAGAACTACATATTGTCTTTTGATAGAAAAACAGTCTTTCTTAATATCGACTTTCAAAGAACTATCGTTTTTTTCTAGAACTATCGTTTTTCTTTTCTTGAATTACTAACTTTCTTCAAAACGATCACCTTATCTTTAAACTTCCCTTAGAATTATAGTTTTCCTTTTTTAGTTTTGTCAACTTTCTTTAGGGCGTTCGTTTTTTTATAAATCTTGTTTTTTTTTTAGAACTTCCGTCTTCCCTTAGAACTATGGTTTTTTTTTTTTAAGAACCGTTATTTCTAAACGTCATATTTTAGAAGTGTCGTCTTATCTTGGAACTTTAGTCTTTCATTAGTATAATAAAGTGTGAACTCTTGACTTTCAAAGGAACTATCATCTTTCTTTGGAACTATCGTTTTCATTTTGTACTATTGACTTTTATCAAGACGGTTGCTTTTTTTTTAAATTGTCGTCTTTCTTTCAACCTATCGTCTTTTCTGAAGGACAGTAGTCTTTCTTTTTAGTATCGTCTTTTCTTAGAACTATTGTCTTTCGTTAGAACAATAGTCATTCATGCGAACTATTGCCTTGCTATGGAACTATCGTCTTCCATTAGAACTAACGTTTTTGTTTTGATTTACTAACTTTCTTCAAGACGATTGCTTTTTTTTCAAACTGTCGTCTTTCTTTGGAACACTATCGTCTTTCATAAGAACCATAATCTTTTCTTAAAACTATCGTCTTTCTTTCAAACTAGCGCTTTTTTAAAGAACAATTGTCTTTTTTTTAGTATCGTCTTTTCTTTGAATAATAGTCATTCTTGTGAACTGCCGACTTTAAAATAAATATCGTCTTTTAGTAGAACTATTGTTCTTCTTTTGAACTACTGACTTTCCTCAAATCGAATGCTTTTTCTTAAAACTTTTCTTAGAGATATCGTTTTTCTTTTGAACAATTAACCATCCTTAAGACGTTCGTCCTTTTTATAAATGCAGTCTATCTTTAGAGCTATCATCTTTTCATGTAACAAACGTTTTTTAAACAATCGTATTTTCTAAGTTTTTTTTCTTTTAGAACTATCGTCTTTCATTAGAACTATCGTCTGTCTTTCAAACTATCGTCTTTCTTTCAAATATCGTTTATTTTTAGAATTGTTTACGTTCTTAAGAAATATCGTTTTTCTTTTGAATTGTTAATGTTCTTTAAGATGATTACTTTTCTTGGAACTGAAGTCTTTCTTTAGAACTATTTTTGTCTTTAGAACCATGATCTCTCCTTTAAAGGGTATTCAAGTCTAGAAATTTAAAAAAATCGAAATTTTTTTTTATCACAACTACATAGATAGTTTAGATATTCGAAAATATCTCCCAAAAAGGATTTTTCAAAATTCAAATTACTTCCAAAGCTATAGTCGTCTATTGACGTACAAACTGATTAGAGTTTGACTTAATGCGAAACTTTACTGCGTTTTTCACAGAACATACTTTTTCAATATGATACTCACGATTCCTCGAGTTCTACTCGACCGATTCACTTGAAATTTTGAGGAATCCTTCTTTATAGACCTCTCTCGGGTATGAACGAGTATTATCCTCAAATTTCTATTTTTTTTTTTGAATTTTATTTTCATCATCTTTCATCATCATCAGGTCCTGTAACCCCGCTCGGGGCATAGGGCGTCAACAAAACGTCTCCATCCTTCTCGATCAGCAGCTAGATACCTTAACTGTGGCCACGTCTTTCTCTGGGAATTAGCTTCTGATAACACTGTAGATTTCCATGTTGTTCTTGGTCTTCCAACCCGCCGTGACCCCTGAGGATTCCATTCAAAGGACTGCTTCGAAATATCATCGTTTGGTTTCCTCAGTGTGTCAGTGTGTGACCAATCCATTGCCATTTGCGCTCTCTGATGTCGATGTCCAAGCGCCTCTGACCTGTCCTACGCCACAACTCCTGATTGGATATTGTTTGTGGCCAGCGAATTTTCAGGATGTGACGCAGACAGCGGTTCACGAAAGCCTGCGATTTTCTCGAGATGGTGGCCGAGACTTTCCATGTTTCACAAGAATATAATAGCACAGATTTCACATTGGATTCAAAGAATCTCAGTTTAGTGCGTAAGGAGACTTGACTGGATTTCCAAATTTGGGACAGAGCACCAAAGGCAACGCGAGCTTTATTCATTCTGCTTTTTACGTCCAGATCCTTACCACCGTTTGCTGATACAATACTTCCGAGGTAATTAAATTGTTCGACCTCTTCAACGGGCGTTTCATGCAGAATAATACGATGTTATGTTGTGTTGGGGCTTGGGGGGCCTGTAAGCATTATTATTATTAATTTTATTTTACTATTTTTTTGAAAATTCGAGAAACTCAAAAAAGGTGAAAGAAATGGTTATTTTTTTTTAACGGTCGCCATTTTTACTTATCGCTGGTTCATGCTATAGCGACATCATTACAGATTAAGAATTTTTGTTTTCTTTTTTAATTCGGTTAACTTGGAGGGTAAAAATCATGTTTATGGTCATGTGTCAATTTTTTGAGACACCCAACTTCATCACCTGCTAGAATTCAAAGTTTTTTTCTGTAATCTTTTAATATTGATAAATAACTATCAAAAAAAAAAAAAAAATGGATACCACAAATATTTGACTGTCATTTTTTTACGACACTTTAAACATAACTTAAAATTCGGGTCTCTAGACTAGAATGCCCCCTTAAAATGTTCTCCTATCTTTCAAAGTATCGGCTTTTCTTTAGGACAATAGTCTTTTTTCCAGAAGTGAGTTTAAACAAGAGTCTTCATAGTTGACTATCGCCTTTCTGAAGAACTATTGTCTTTCATCAGAACTATCGTTTATTTTTTAAGCTGTTAACTTTCATTAAGCCTTTTTTAGAAACACCATCTTTCTTTAGAAATGTTGCCTTTTCTAAGGAGTACCTAATCAGCAATTTGAAGAGTCGTATTTTTTTAAAACTGTTGTCTTGAGTTCGAACAATAGTCTTTCTTGTGGAGCATCCCCTTTCTATAGAGCAATTGTCTTTCGTAAAACTATCGTTTTTTTAAGAGATGTTAACTTTCTTTAAGACGTTCGCCATTCTAAGAACTATTTTGTTTCTTTAAAACTATCATCTTTTCTTTGAAACCCCATTTTTCTTTGCATCTGTCACTTTTCTAAAGAACTGTCATCATTAAGAAGTATCGTAATTGTTTAGAACTATTGTCTCTCTTAAGATCTTCCGTCACTGTTTAGAAACACCGCCTTTTTTAAGAACATTGTTTTTCCTTAGAACTAATATCTAACTATCTGTTTAAACTATCGTCTTTGCTTTTAACTATGGTCTTTCCTAACGGCTTTAGTCTTTCTTGAAATAATCATTGTGCTCTTGAACTATATTTTTCCTTTTCTATGGGCATAGAGACAAGTTAGCTTTTTGTTGACGAATGTCATGAGGTGCTCGGTTGCTAACTTGTCACCAGGCGAACTTTTTTTCAAAATCTTTTTCAAGTTGCAAAAGCACTGTCACAGTTGCAGTCGTCATCGCAGCGATATCAGCTTTCCATCATATTTGACGGTTATTTTTCGCTAACAAAAGGCTTAAGCTTTCGCTTGTTCTTCGTGTCCACGAGGTATGTAAAAGTTTCAAGCCCTTCACGTACCCATGCGATAGACTATTAGATACAGTAGCAAGCAGGGAAATCATTGTATTTTCGGTTGATTCAGAATTTTGAGCCAAATAAATTATCGATTCTATTTTGGAGGAAATAAAAATGGTCATTTTGAAAACTATCGTCAGTCTAGCCGTTTCCGATTAAGGCTTAGGCTTGCTAAGGAACTTTGTTTTTTTCATTTTGCTCTTTTACTTTGAAATTTTTTGAATAACAAGAAAATCAATATGTTTGAAATTACATAATTGTTTCCCAAAGAAAATTTAATGGTCTTCACAAAAGAAGTTCTATTACCTTTTTATAAACTACTTTCTTTAGAAGTAATTCGCGATTGAATTTTCTATTTTTTTTTTCATTTATGTCGCAAAGAAACATTTTTTTACAATACAAATGTATGTGGGTGTGCTAGTTATTTTTGTTATTTTGTTAATTGAAAGTTGCTAATAGTTAGAATCCTGGTTTCATTTTGGCGTTGGTAGTTATTTTAAGGTGGATGTACAGTTGATTTTCCCAGCCTATAGCTAGCTAATCGAGAGAAATAAAGCCTTAAAAATTCCTGCTTTAATCAGGCTTGGTATACCAAAGAACTAAAGATTCTGCGGAACAAAAGGAACAAAGCCTAGAATGCCTACATAAATACTCATTCTACATGTAACCTATTGTAAATATCAAATAAAATCACATTCTACTACTACTCATTCTACAACTGCCAACAATGTAAATATTAGTTTTTTTGGATAACTTTAATACGCTCTCCAAAACTCTTTACTCCAACTTCCTTAGACTGATGTCTTTCTCTTTGGCGATCTGTCAATTTAAAGAAAAAATCTGATGGGTACCTGTTAACTTTATTTCTGGTGATACTCCTCTAGAGAATACTAACAATATTTGTAATGCCTTAGCTAATCATTTTTGAAGCTCTTTCTGTGATACCCCCGTAGTAATCGATGAAAACTACTTTACGTATTTACGTAACTGCTCTCAAGTAAGTTTTACTAATATACTTGTTGATAGTGACAAAATTTTAAAATATTTATCACTTCTGCAAGATGACTTTTCGTCTGGTCCGGATGGAATCCCGCCAATTCTTTTAAAGAAATGCCGTTCGGTTGTAATGTTCCCAATTCAATATCTTTTTCAGCTTTCAATCAAAACAGGCGTTTTCTTGAGCTTTTGGAGAAACTCCTTTATCACTCCGGTTTTTAAAAAGGCTGATAAAATAGAAATAAAGAACTGCAGGCCTATATCAAAACTTACTTGCATCCCCAAACTATTTGAGTAAGTTGTTTGTGGATTTCCTACAATATTTATTGTATGGATTTGCTCTTATCTCAAAAACAGAACGTACCAAGTAAAATTTCGTAACAGCTTTTCGAATTAATTCAATACTCTGTCGGGTGCACCACAAGGCAGTCAACTTGGGCCTTTGCTTTTCATTGTCGCCATCAATGACGTTGTTTCGTGCATTTTGTATAGTGAAATTTTGACAAAAAATCTAGCTCAAAAACAAAATCCAAATTGAACGAAACAAATGACTTCGCCCTAGTCTCCGAACAAACCCCTTTTCATTTTGTTTCAATGCAGGGTGCTCCAACAAGCGGTTTGATTTTGGTTTAAAAAAAACTAGTATTTTTAAAGAAAGTCATCTAATCTTTATTGATTAAAAAGCAATTAATTTTAGTTTATATATCACATTTTGTATGTTTTTGTTTATTATATCACATTTTGTATGTCTTGTTTATTTTATAGTGTACTTTATTGAAGATAATTTTGTAATATTTATTTGAAAGTTCTTGTTATTATGTCTTTTTTTTGTTTTTACTATTCTTACGTTCTATGTGCTGGTGTTGGTGTTATACTAACACTTGCATTCATGATGAGCGTATATAAGTATGTACATATGAGCTTGTTCTAAGCTCAGTACTACTTAGTCTCTGAAATGCAATTATAAAAAGCAAGAGGATATTCCAATGATAATGAAAATCAAAGACAGCAAAATGGCCAAAACACCCACACTTGTAGGATCACATTCTGTTGATGAAATTCTCCACTGTTATTTGGCACATTTCAGACTGCATGTCCTCGATAACTTCATGAGACCAATCTTTGCGTTCTTCAATGGATTTGAGCCAATAACATTGACATAGATCCGAGCTTATACGTAGTTCCAAAGAAAATAGTAAAATAGCGTTAGATCACCAAGATCTCGATGCCCAATCACTAATGTCTGTTCGAAAAATCACACGGCCAGAGAACTTTTGACACAAAGAAGTTATGAAATCGTTGCTTGTGTGATGCGATGTCCGTATCAATATCGTCCTAATCATTTGAAGAAACCATTAAAAGCAATCGCTCCATTGTGATTTTCTAAAAGATAAGGCCCAATGGCACCTAGCATACGTACAAGATTTATGTAACAGGCATAAAAGTGAAGAAATAGAGTCTATAAGCATTATTCGTTAAACATATTTTTGAAGTTTTAATTAACAATTGCTTAAATTCCATTTCAGCTACAATATGGCTCCTAGTCGGCTTAAGTTTCCTGAGCACATCCACAGCTGGTCCCGCAAAAAAAACCTCACCAAAAACAAAATCGACCACAACAACAAGTACAACAACAGAAGCATCATCCACAACCCCGGCGGGTAGCACTGCTCCAGCGATCCCAGTAATTTGTGTAGAAGGCATTAAATCTGGCATTCAAGATGAGAACAAGTCTGATAGTAGTGAGAGTAGTATCGTTCAAGTGATTGAAGGCGATGCAATGCTTTCGGTAATGACCAAAGATCCCATAACAGCGATGTTTGTTCTGAATCGCATCAATCAGGCGAAACTTCTGAGTGCTGGCTTTGAAATTGGTAAGTTTTGAAAGTCGTAACTTTCATTTCGACATCTTCTTAAACTTCTGTTGCAGGAATCCGAGCGATAGAAATTAAGGACAACGAGGTGGCGGAGAATATTCTCATACAGGAAGTTCAGTATATGCAGCAGTGTGTAGATCATTCGATAGGGTTGTTTGTTGATTTGGATATATACAATGCCTTGAAGCATGTGATTGATGATCTTGAGTATTACATTTGGCCCATTCCAGCGCCTAGAGCTCTGGTTTTTCCGAAGGTGGCTCATCTTTTGTATCAAATGCCATGGGGTGAGAAGATCGCATCGGTGGAGATCATCGCTGAGAATCTGGATGTGTACAATGACTTTATGGACTCAGCGCGAAAAGAACATCTGTGTTTGATGCATTTCCGCAGTGCTGACAACATTTACATCGTCTTTGGCAACAAAATGATCACGAACTTCCATGAAAACGGAACTATCTTCGTTGTACCAAGCGGAAGAACGTCGAAAGCTTTTATTTCAGGTGAGTAGAGAAATTATGTTCTGGATTTAGTTTTCACGGAGGTGTGTTTTTTAGGACTTCCGAACAAGTCGTACCTCTTGATGGAGTCCGAAATCGACCTGCGAGTGATCGATGAGAACTCCACATTGGTCACTATCGATGAGAATCTTGTCGGTCAAAGCATCCTTCCATCACATCTTCTGGCTCTGGCCGGTCCAGTTCTGGACCTTACCAAATGGATCAATGATTCCCTTGTAGAAAACTGCAAAAAAGAACATGGAATTTTTCTTCTAGAAACTTGTACTGATTTCCTTACTTTCGTCGAAGATTGGGATACCGAGGAGCACACCTACAACTCTGCCAAAGTGCTCGAAGCACTAAAACTTAGCAAACTAAGTCACATGATGAACTTTGAGATGTTTCAGAAAATCGACACCAAAGCCAATATCACGAATGAGAAGATTTCCGATCTGAGAGAGATCGCGTCACAAAATTTCATCAGCAACGTCACCACATACTACCACTACAACAATGCCAATGACACAAGCCACGAAATGAAGGCTAAGTTCGGACAAGTCTTTAACTGTCAATACGTCGATGGGAATAACAAACGTTACCCGTTTCTCTTCGAAGGAGAGTCAGTGATGTCTTGGAGGATAAAGCCGGATGCTTGGATTGCTGCTGGGATGACAGCGGCATCACTGGGAGTGTTAATTAGTCTGGCGATCTTGGTTTTCATTATCGTTCGCATTTCGTTGGGCGATGTCTTTGAAGGGAACCCCGTGACTTCGATATTGCTGCTCCTATCCCTGGTCCTGCTATTTAGCTCGTTTATTCCCTTTTCTATGGAATTTGCATCTGATCACCGGAACTCTCATGTCACTTTTGAAGATGCTGCGATATTGAATACACTGTGTGCAGTACGAGTTTTCATTGTCACTCTCAGCTATTGCATGACATTCTCCTTGTTGCTATGTCGGGCCCTTATGCTGGCTTCAATCGGATCTGAGGGCGGTTTCCTGTCCCACGTCAATGGCTACATTCAGGGAGTGATCTGCATTTTCAGCACATTGGTTCAGATTGGAATGTCCACACAGCTGATTATCGTGATGCACATTGCAAATGAAAGTGTTTCCTGTGAGAATATGTACTACGGTAATTGGCTATGGGCTCTCTTGGCCTACGACTTCGTTTTGCTAATCTTCCTGGTGTGTATGATACCGTTCGTCTATCGATCCCAAAGGAACTATCGTGAAGGAATTCTTCTCGTCATTGGAGCCATTTTGATCTTCATCATCTGGTGCACGTGGATCACGATGAGTTTCTTCGGAGATGAGTGGAGGGACGCAGCCATGGCAATGGGCCTCCAAGCCACAGGATGGGCGATTCTGACTGGCATATTGATTCCAAGAACGTTCCTTATTGTGAGGGGTATAGAGCGATCGGATATTGCGCAGGCGCTTCCTTCCTTGACGTCATTGGCGTTTGCGCAGAACAATCAATACTCATCGGAACAGGTTTGTCCCTTTCTTTCAAGAGTTTTTAAAGCCTTATTGTTAAACTTATTTTTAGAGCGTCTATGAATGTGTGAATCCTGCCATGAGGAATTGTTCATCTAGAGAGGATGGAATGTGCGAAGTCGGTCACATGCGACAGTCTCAGAGTGACATCCCAACTCTTCCACTACGGGGTGGTGTTGCCCGCCGCCAACAGTTTTTCAATAATATTCGACAGCAAAACATTCAGAACAATCAGAGAGCAGCTCCACCACCACGACGACCTATTAGTCCGACAGCCAGCTCTCAGCAATCGTCCTTGCCTCCCTCACCAGTGAACAATAAGATAACGCGATTCTAGGGCTTTCAAGTTTGCTAGTAGATAATTTCTTGGATCAAAACTCTTTGGTTCTTATAACAATCCGATTTAAGACAAACCTTCCGTATAACAAATATTTATTCAGAGAGAACGAGAGAGAGAGAGAGAGAGCCCCAGTTTTACTATTTTAGTTTTATTTAAAGTTTAAGTTAGATCTTGACAAGGTGTCCTGTTTAAAACAAACAAAAATGAATTCTAGTCAGTGGAATCTTAATAAGAAAAGTCATTTAAATTAAAAACCTTATAAACAAATGAGTTTAAAGAACAAATAAAGCATTGCAAATGGTTCTTGATAATAAAGTAACGATTCTATTTATAAAATGGATTGTGTTTTGCTTCTTACTAATTCACTACTTTTCTATTTTAAAAAGCAGTTAAGGCTGGGCCTTTCTTGCAAATGAGTAAACGAAGAACAAATAGTGACTGACTTGAAACATGAAAGCAAAACAGGATACTTTGATCTACGCCAAACTTGAGCTAGTTTGTTAAATGAAATCAGAAAAATGTGCAATGCAACAAAGTTCCTCAGCTTACCCACTACATAATCCACTTTCCACGCCTGAAAAGCTTTAGTATCTTCTGATAAATTTTGGAAACTCTTTTAGGGTTTGGAACACGTTAATTTCCTTGATTTTGTACGATGGTCGTCTTACTATTTACGTGACCCAGACCTTTTTTTTAAAACACTTCTCTGAAGACTAGAAAAAGAAAATTACTGTCAAGCTGCCGATGAAACAAAAGGTCGAACGCATTAGTTTGAGAATTTACTCATTATTGCGATCGTTCAAAAAAGTAGAAAGTTTTAAAAATGCTGGACAGTGTTTAGCTAGCTGCCTCCAGTTTTGCACGCCAAGTTGGTTGGGGTCCTCTCCTAACTTGCGTGCGCCACCTGAGTCGCGGTCTTCCTCTACTGCGCCGTTCCTCAGGATTGGACTCGAAGACTTTCCGGGCCGGAGCGTTGGTGTCCATTCGCTCTACATGACCCAGCCATCTAAGCCGCTGGACCTAGACTCGTTTGACAAGGTCAGTGTCGCTGTACAGCCCGTACAATTCGTCGTTGAATCTTCTTCTCCATTCTCCATCTATGCAGACGGGACCAAATATCACCCGAAGAATTTTTCTCTCGAAGCATCCTAAAGCGTTCTCGTCTGCCTTTGACAAGGTCCATGCCTCTGCGCCATATATAAGAACCGGGATGATAATTGTCTTATACAGGGACACTTTAGTTGCTCGAGAGAGGACTTTACTACTCAATTGCCTTCATAGTCCGAAGAAACAGCGATTGGCAAGAGTTATTCTTCGTTTGATTTCAGCGCTGGTGTCGTTGTCTGAATTAATAGCGGCGGCTAGATAGACAAAGTCCTTAACTATACTTCAAAGTTATAGCTGTCTATCGTGACGTTCTGTCCAAGACGTCGGTGTCCCTTCTTGATGACAGCATATACTTGGTCTTGCCCTCATTGACCACTAAACCCACCTTCTTCGCTTCCGTCTCAATGCTCATAAACGAGCCATTGACATCACGCTGCGTTCTTCCAATTATTTCAATATCGTCGGCATATCCGAGCAATTGAACGGACCTTTGAAAGATTGTGCCTCTTGTGTTGACGTGGGAGTTTTGCACTATTCTTTCAAGAACGATGTTGAAGAAGTCGCATGACAGTGCATCGCCTTGCCTAAAACCTTTTTTGGCATCGAATGTATCGGTGAAATCTTTTCCGACCCTGATGGAGCAGCGTGCGCTCTCCATCGGCATCCTACACAATCGGACAAATTTGGTAGGGATGCCAAAACTAGACATGGCTCTATATAACTCCTCTCTATAGATGCTGTCATACGCGGCCTTAAAATCGATAAAAAGGTGGTAGGTATCGATTTGAAGCTCCTGGGTTTTTTCCAAGATCTGCCGTAGTGTGAAGATTTGGTCTATGGTGGACTTTCCTGGTCTAAAGCGGCACTGATAAGGACCTATCAGGTTGTTGACGAATGGCTTCAGACGCTCACACAATACGGCAGAGAGGATCTTGTATGCGATATTAAGAAGACTGATACCTCTGTAGTTGGCGCCGTTCAGAGGGTATCCTTTCTTGAGGACCGGGGAAACAATGCTGAGGTTCCATTCATCGGGCATGCTTTCTTCCGACCATATTTTGCAAATGAGCTGGTGCATACTCCTGACCAGGTCATCACCTGCCGCTATAACGATTCAGCAGTGAGGCCACCAGCTCAAGCAGCTTTGATGGATTTTAGCTTGGATACTGCTTGTTATGCCCTCAAATTCCACGCGTCACTTTGCCGCTCACACAATCTCACACTTTTGCTTTTCTTATTCCCAATCCCATGGTCATATTCTATACTCAGTGTCGCTATCATACCCACAATGCTGGTTAATGCTGATAAAGCAAAATGGACACCAAGGATAAACTTTCTTCAACAGTCGATCGTACCCACAGCTAATAATGCTGAGGAGATAAAATACACACTTGAGTATACCTCTCATATTTCGTAAACTGTCGAGCTATCCTAAATACACAAACCGATCATACCCACAATGCTGGTTAATGCTGAGTAAGCAAAATGGACACCAAGGATAAACATTCTTCAACAATCGATCGTACCCACAGCTAATAATGCTGAGGAGATAAAATACACACTTGAGTATACTTCTCATATTTCGTTTCCTCTTAACTTACCATAATCTCGTTCTTGTGTTGTGGGTGTGGCAAACGTTTCGCGTGTATACATATATTTAGTTCTATGTAATGTAAGCAAAATGAGTGAATCGGACTGGGACATCTTTTTGAACGCTGCTCAAAAAGTCAGTCTAAAATAGTCCTCAGTGAAGAGTAGTCGATAGTGATATGAAGTCCTAATTAATAATAAAATAAAAGTATCATTTTAAAAAGTGTCTTGTATATATTTCTTGGAACATCTTTCTGTTAAAAAGTGAAGAACAATTCTCAACTTGGGCACTACACTTGAATATTTCTTGCAACATCTCTCTGTTCAAAATCGAAGTACAAATTCTCAACTTGGGCACAACACTTGTATATTTCCTGCAACATCTCTCTGTTCGAAATCGAAGTACAAATTCTCAACTTGGGCACAACATGCTGTCTTCACTTCGTTCAAGTCGGGTTGGCGGAATTCTTGGTCTACGTCGCCTAAATCGAATGGTTCTAACTCTCTAACAGCGGAATTGGGTTCATCATCGCCGTTATATAGCTTTGAGAAGTGGTCTTTCCATATCCTTAGCATTGACTGCGGTTCCGCCACGATGTTGCCTTGATCGTCTTTGAAGGCTTCTGCTCGGGGCTTGTAGCCCGAGGCTGTTGTTTTTACCTTTTGGTAAAACTTCCGAACCTCATTCCTGCTGTGGCACCCTTCTATCTCTTCGATCGCGCGCTTCTCATGCTCTCTCTTTTTCCGTCTGAGAAGCCGGTGTTTGTCTCTCCTCTTTTGCTTGTAAAGCTCATAAGCAGTTCTAGTATTTTTGTGCAGCGCCGCTTTGTATGCATCTGCTTAGCTGCATGTGCTTGCCGGCATTCGTCGTCAAGCCAGGGGTTTCGTTGTGGTGGCCGTGTGAAAACCAGCTTTTCAAAGGCGGCATCTCGTTGATAGTCGAACATCGAAAATAAAATTTGGTATTGCATATTATTATCGTTCGATGCTTCCAGTTTTGAATTCGTTCGTTATCGTCTGTATTTTTGCGTTCGACTATCACTGAAACTAACTCAAATGTCAAATTATATGATTAATTCACAATGGCTACTTTCACTATTCACAGTAAAAGATATCCTTGTCGATAGATATACGCAAAACCAAATGGAAAATTCATCGAAGCTTTCGACATTTGTCTTATCGAATGTAAGGCGACACTCCGCAATGAGGGCCTTAGGCTACGAATGAACTGAATTCATTACACGGGCGTCAGCATCAGGTAAGACTAAGGTTTGTTACTTCCTCATTATTTTAGTGTCATTTTAACTTAATTGATCAATTCAGTGGCTTAAGTTAAGCTTTTTCAGCATCAGCTGATTTTCCCATTGACCATATTTGTCGTTGCGCCATAACTCGGGTACTTAAAGTCAAAGAATCTTGTGATGGGCTAAATATTTACACCCAACGAATTTCAAAATTAATAAATTATATTCAAAGAAAAAAGCTTGATTTCGATATCTTTCAAGTTCTTCCACAGCTTACGGCCACTTAAAGAAATTTTAAGGCGGCGATCATAATACCAACCAATGCAATGTTTCAAATGAGACGAACTTTAAAATGTGCTGAGCCAGACGACGAAATATGAAGTCGCGGAGCCTAACGCCTGTCATCCACACCTTGTAAGGAAATGGAAGGAACCTATGTACCTTTTGCCGATGCCGGATATCAATGAATGATATCGGAGAAATTGTAAATTCAATACCATACCAGTGGAAAAGCATTGTTTGTGTTTCTGGAATTCGAGAACCTCGCCAAAGGTACCTATAAATATATGATACAAGAAAGGCTTTGTCAAAACTTCTTTTTCTCCCTTTTTAAGGCGTTACGAATATCGTTATTTGCTTAACTGTTTCGCTCGTGTGGTACCCCGAGTCGCCCCCGAAAGCGTAGGCAAGTCTCCCGGTTTTGGATTGCTCCATGAACCAAATGCAGGTACCTATCGTTTCACTCTTCTGTACCAGAAGTGTTCGGCCAACTTTTTCTTTTCTTTCTCGAATTTGTCTGAATGTTGTATGATATTGCCTTTCTGATGAGGTTCTCTAGATCTCTTCATTACACATAACTATACCAACTGAGCCGGTCGTACTCTACTTACTCCAAGATGGTATTTGCGACTTAAAATCCACACATTTTGATTCTCTTAGTCCAAACACTGAGTTAATTTGCCAAGATTCATAAAACAGTTTTTTTTTTTAATACTCACCTTGATTTGGTTTAAGTCATTCTGTAAACATTTCATAGGAAGCGCATCGCTTTCAAACATAATCCCAAAAAAGCAGCACACACGACACAAAATGCAAACAAAAATATTGTGCCAAGAGACACATGCTGCACCCGGCTGCATTATTGCCAAGAATGCCAAGGCGTATTAGCGACATAAGGGCAACACAATTTTAATCGAAAGTGACTTGTGGATGCACTCGTGCCAAAAACTTTTAATACAAGATAAATGATCACAAAAAGTTTGTTTTTTGTTTACATTGTCAACATTGCTGACCGACCGTATCCTGTTTCCATGTGAAACCGAAAGTGACATGAATGAGGACAAATAAAAAAAGAAGAACAATAAAAAACAGATGACGCCCACGTGGAACTTGCTTATTCGTATACACAGGCAACACAAGACATTAATACGGTGATGGCTTTGATCATTTGAGCTGTCAGTAAGTGTACTGGCATTCAGTTTCATATGAAACGATTTTTGTCCGTCAAAGGAAACAACAACCCACGCAGTGTTTTTTAAATTTTAGGAGACAAGTAGCTGTTCTGCGATAAATTGAATATTTTAAGAAGACCCATTAAATATATAGAGCAATCAACTCGAAATGTAATATAAAAACGTCTTCGTTGTTTGAATGATTGAAACCTAATGAAATGAAAAATCCTGAGTGTCAAGGACAGGTATCATGCGAAAAGAGACCATAGACAAAATCTAAAACAAAAGGCTTTGTATTGTTTTATTGACCCGGAAAAGAATCAATATTGAAGAGGGACTTAAAGGGTGGTGATTTTCTGTTTTGGATTTGACTTTCAGGTCATGGTGATGTGACACCTTTGTGGGTTGAGATGTAACCATCAGGTAAGGAAGAAAAGAATGATTATGAAATGTTTTCAGATTAGAAAAAAAAGCTACTTTTTCAAAAAGAATTTTATTTAAGATGATTTTCCTGTTTGTTAAGGAGCATTCACCAGCTGATCTGCATGATATGGTCGGAGGAAGTATACCCGATGCCTGGAACCGTAGTTTCGTATGTCCGATCCTAGAAAAGGTAGGCCCTCACAATTTATTTATTTATCTATTTATTTATTTATTTATTTGTATTAACTACAGTTTAAAAACTAACAGTCATGGTTAAACTTAAACTAACTAAATGAAATTAAGTTTGAAATAATTTAACAAATGTAATTTTGGTAGATCATTAGTTGAAACATCACAAACAAAATAGTAATCGTTAAAAAATCTGCAGCATCTTGTCAGAGGCTCGTTGGCTAGATAATAATTATATCTTTGGAAGCTGACGTGTAAAGGTGTATACTGTATAGTTTGGAGCCCGACGGGTAGGTACGTTAAATTTGATTAGGGAATTTAAATATGGTGACGATATTTCTCCATTGATGATTTTTAACGTTGTTAAGTAATTGAAAACCTTCCTCCTGTCTTCTAGTGTGTTCATTTGTAATAACAACAACCTATGACGATATGGTAGAAGCAAAAAGCGATCATTCCAGTTTAAATCGCGAAGTGCAAATAGTAGAAACTATTTCTGGACTGATTCTATCCTGGGTAGCATATGTAGGTGACCAAATTCGACAAGCGAGCTCTAAGCAGCTTCGTACGAGTCCAACATAAAGAGACTTTGTAACATATGGGTCGTTAAGTTCTTTCGACCAACGCTTAGTAATTCCCAGTCTTGATTTTGCTTTGTTGTTTACGTAGTCAATATGGTCATTGAAAGTAAGCTTTCGATCAAAGAGCACTCCAAGATCATTGAACTTTTCACATCGTTCTAGTAACTGCCCTAATCAACACAAAATCCACTTGGTGATCCAAAGACTTACGAGAGAAAATCGTAATCTTGCATTTTGAATTGTTCAGTGATAATTTATTTATAGCAGTTCATTTGTAAGTACGAAGAATCCGTAGGATTTGAATACGATAAAAATATCTTCGCATCGTCGGCGTATTCATGTATAATAAAAAAGGAGAGGTCCTAAATGACTTCCTTGTGGTACACGAGATGTAGCATTTATCGCTGTTGAAAAACAAGTTTTAAATTTCACGTATTGGGTTCGACCATTCAAGTATGAAAAAAACCTTTTTTGAAGAGAACCAGCCATGTTGATCCAACTTTTTTATCAGTATACGATGATTCAGTTGATCAAATGCTTTTCAGAAATTAAAGTAACCAACATCAGTTTGTTGGCCATTCGCGAATCCTTTAGAGATGTTTGATGTAAGCTCTATTTAATTTGAAACAATGGATCTTCCACCAATCCCCCTATAGTTGGAAGCAATAGATCGAGATCCAGATTTGTAAAGGGGTAAAATGAATGATTTCTTCCAAATATCGGGATAAATTGAATCATGCATGGACTTGTTGAACCGATTATAGAGGAATAAGCCTCTGACGTCTGAAGTTCAACGTCAACAATTAGGTCGGTCAAAATTTCGCATCACGACAGATCTTGGAAATAACTCGAGAATATAATATCGATATGCACCATCGTTTTATCGATTTGAAGGCCCCGTATGACAGTATTTACAGAGAGGAGCTGTAAAGCGCCTTCTCAAGTTTCGGCATCACTGCAAAACTCATACGACTATGCGGGTGACTTTGGAGAATACACGCTGCTCCGTCGAGGTAGGTAAAAACTCACCGAAACCTTTAATGTCGAAAAGGCTTTAGGCAAGGCAACAAACTGTCATGCGAATTTTTTAAAATCATACTTGAAAGATTGTGGAAAACTCAAACGTCAACACCTCCAGAGGAACAATATTTCAAAAGTCTGTAGAGTTATTCGCTTATTTTACGAGCATTGAATCAGAAGGGGAAAAATCGGGTTTGATGATTAATAACAGTAAAGCGAAGTATATGTTGACATCAAACAAGTACAGCGAACATCAACGAATTGAACAAAACGTCATAATGAACAGACATAACTTGGAGGTAGTTCTAGACTTCGTCTACCTGAGATCGGTTAGAGACACGGAAAACAATATCAGTGCGGAGATCAAACTGAGAATTACTCTTGCCAACCGTTGCTTTGCCCAACAGAGGCAAAAGTGTTTTTCGACGGGTGGACGATACCCGAGCTTTCTCGTTTACCCATTCGGAACCGGCAGAAATTTGTAGGTCCTCTCCATTCCCTCACAATACATGGTTGTGAGAAAAGTGCAAGGCCCTGGGGCTTCTCAATCTGTTGAGTTAAGAAGGAAATTGAGAAACAAAACCCTCTCTATAAAAACAGAGCAAACACTTTATTAGACAATGATCATCCCAATCCTGCAAAACAGTGTGAATGCTTGGACCTAATCAAAAGGGGATAAGGAAAGCCTTGGTTCTTTCGAAAGAAAAATACACCAATGGATCTTTCGCTATCAAAAAATGTTGGTTGAGGCTTAGGCTAACCCCGAACTGTAGTGCCAACTAGAGTAAATAATCCTGATTTTTTAACCTAGCTCTTCCTTTATTAAATCAAATCAAGTTACATTACAGTTTGGAGTGAAATTGGGTCTCAACCAACATTTCTCAATTGCTGGTTGGATTTCAATTTCGAAAGAACTCTCTCCAGGTTTGCACTACAAGTCAGTTATGGCCTTTTTCCAATCTTCCACTTGATTGTGCCACCTAAAACAAAGTCTTCTTCTTCCACGATTTCCCTGTAACATGCTGCCAATAACCCGTCAAGCCAGAAAGTTGGTGTCCTTTCGCTCTACATGGCCCAACCATCGTAGTCTTGCAATGCGCACTCTTTTAGCTATGCCCATTTCGTGGTACAGTTCATACTGTTCGTTCTAGAATTTTCTTCTCCACACATTGTTTTCACATGCTGTACCTTTCAAGATATGGCTGCGATAAATGCGCCAAAGACGGGTGCTCCACGAGTTCTGTTGTTCCTATACTTTTATTTTTATCATTGTATATGGAATCTATAGTACTATCGAAAACAAAAACGATCGCTCAAAGCCATCTGTGTATCCGCCGGCGCTCTAAAATTTACAGGGGAATGTTAGTACGCCGGCGGATACATAGATGGCTTTCAGTGACCATTTTCGTTTTCGATAGTACTATAGATTCCATATACAATGATTTTTATGAAGGAGCATTTTAAACTCCTCTTGTATTTCTTCGTCTTGAACAGCGCAACGAACCAACAAGTATCATCACAATTCTTCTGCTTATCAACCTCACATTAGTGATCGATACGTACGATAATCTGCGACGCGACGCCTTGACCTCGACGAGTCTCGATTAGTCTACTATTTTAGTTTCGTCTCCATCAAGGATCAACTTTTTGCTTAAGTATTCATATTTTATTTGTGCCAGAAATATTTTAGCGTGTTTCATCTTTCCTGGTCAAGATCGTGACAAAAATATTTTTTTCTCTTTTTGATGTGGTTCTAAGTCCTCTTTTTTGAACATAGCAATACCAACCGAGACAAAAGCATTATTTTTTCCAGGAAAGTGCCTTTGAAATAAAGGCTTCTACGTATCTGGTATTTTGACGGAGCTTTTCATCTGAGATAAAATAGCCAGTTGCATTCCTGTTTTGAATTAATAAAGCGGCTACAACCGCCTGTCCAGGAACACTCATTAGTTCTATTTTGAGTCGAACTTCGATCATACATACAAACGCACTTTCCGGATGTCGATGGATCTACCCGACTGTGTTTAGTTTTTAAATACGATTCACAAAGGTTCACAAACAATGTGTATCGGTGTCGCCTATTGAATCCTCTTCTGTTTTCCACAATACTCGCACTGTGTTTTATGACATAACTAGCTGACCCGGCCACGCGTTGCTGTGGTTAACATAAATTGAGATGTAAGCTATCCTATCTTACAAGTTGGATCATACTGATTGGTTAAGTAGTTTAGGAGTCCATCGCGTACAAACATCGTGACACGTAATTTATATATATTAAGATGAGGGCATTCAAAGCTCCTTGTTGCGTGTGATAGTCATATTTAAAACAAAAAGATGGCGTCAACTTACTCTTTTACATTGTCTAAAATTATGAACCGTTAGTGATTACTGGTCGCTAGACCTCAGTTTAGAGCCTGAACAAAGTTAGGCTGGTGTGCCCCAGGGCTCCGTTTTGTCTCCGACTCTCTTCCTCATTTTCATTAATGATCTCTTGTCTGAAACTTCTAATCCACTTAACTGTTTTGCTGACGACTCGACCCTCAGCTTTTCATATTCGTTTCCAAATTCACGTCCCTGCTCTTCGGATGTGGAACTGGAACGGTTGCGTATGATAAGCTCATTGAATTCTGACCTTGATAGCATTGTTGCATGGGGTCTTATGTACCGAGTAGAGTTCAGTGCTTCGAAAACTCCTCAATGCTGTCTCTTGTCGTTGAAGCTGAACATTCCCCCATTGCCATTATCCATGAATGGTACCTGCATCGAAGAAACCGAAAAGCTGTCAGCAATTGGTATGTGTGTAAACGATGATCTTCGTTGGAACGACCACATATTTGAAGTCGCCAAAAACGCTGCTAAATGCTTAGGTTTCTTGAGACGATGCAGGAAGTTCTTCACCCCTTCTGATCTGGCTACAATTTATAAGGCCTTCATCCGCCCAAAACTGGAGTACAACTACTACTTGATAGGGTTCAAAAAAGAGCGTTTAAATTGATAGGTGATAGTTCAATCGTAGAATCGATTGATTCTCTTGGACATCGTCGTAACGTCACTTGTCTCTCTCTTTTTTATCGCTTTTTTCACAAACAGTGCTCTAGTGAAGTAGCCAGTTGCATTCCTCCCCTGAAACAATTTAAACGCAATACCCGCCTCGCTGGGAATGCTCATCAGTTTTACCTTGAGCCCAACTTCAGACGGACAGTCAAGTATAGAGATTAGTATTTCAGTCGCACCACACGAATGTGGAATGCTTTACCTGGCTCTGTATTTCCCCTGCACTACGATTCACAAAAGTTCAAAAGCAACGTGCATCGGTGTCTCCTTTCAAATCCTCTCCTATTTTCCTAAATGCTCTCACTGTGTTCTATAACATTATAAGGGTAGTCATAACCCCTTGATGTGCGCATTTATTATATATAAAAAAAAAAGATGAAGAACTCTAGTCGCATAAAAGTACCAATACATCAGTGAAAACCTGGCCTAGGGCAATCCCTAATCCAAAACCGTAGCGATTTCTAAAGCTTTCCGTCGTTTCTCGATGCTATTTGAGAGGCCACTCCAACGTACCCCACAGTCCAATCACCAGAGTAGAGCAGACAGTGGGAGAGCTCGTCGTTGAAGAAGTAGAAGAGCTTAAAACCTTATCTTTTTTTACACTTCATTGGACGAAATTCTTTCTCCGTAGCATGATGAAATGTGTTGATATAAAAGCTTTTTTCTTAACGAATTCTCCAAATTCTATCATGGAGTCCGGTAGTTTACCTCCTTCGGACCATTCAGCGAGGGTAGATGTCACATTTTGTCCATGACTGATGTGGAACTCTTTTAACTTTAGTGTTTATTTTTCTTATGCAACTCGGTTTGCAATTTATCGTCTTCCTTTATTACTTGTTGACCTATTTCGTTTAATCGCGTTCTTGCTCTGTCAACATGACTTGTCTTAGCTCTGTGTACTCTTCGTTTTCCGTCTCCTTAGGATCTTCCTTTTTAGTTTTTATTTGCGCTGATATATATCTTAGATGTGGGAGAGAAGATAAACAAACTTATCTCTAAGCACATCATCAACTCGAATTGCTCTGTACGACTCCATCTATTTGTCGAAAGACAAAAAACTGCATGACATCCACAAGCAAAAATGAAAAGCGAGTAAATCAAACCTCTTTTCTCTGGGACATTGAAAATCAATATCACTCACTGAGGAACAAGTTGTTGTCGCAGAGCCCTGCTTTTAATTTATTCCGAAGCAGGCACTCCTTGAGCTTGGCACGCACTCTGTCTCAAAAAAACAAGCACATGCATTAAGGACGTCATTGCAGAACGAAACCCACTCGACAAGTACTGCATATCAACGAATTTGCTTTAAACAAAAATAAAGTAAAGACTACTTGGCCCAAAGGGACGTATATCACAGCCACCGGGAACACTATAATGAAGTGATAGCGAGATGCTCTCTGATGGATGCCCATGCCCATGTCGACGTGGATGCTCTCATACAAATTACCGATGAGCGGGTGGACGATAAAGATAACACTTTTGGCATTAATGTCATTCAGCATCACCATTACCACTGCTCACTGGTACCTTTGCTTACACTGATGGCAATGATTTATTGACGAATCACTTGCACGCTGGATCATGCTAACAAAGCACTTTTTGACTGAATTCGTTGATATTGATTAATGGCTGCTTAATTAGTTAGCTGATATAAATAAATCAGATGTGGGTTACTAGTTACTAGGAATGAGGATTGAGGATGCAGTGCATCTTCTTCTTCAGTCACCTACATATTTTTGTTGTGTCACGAACACGACACACAGCTAGACACGGTTTACCAAACACGGTGCTTTTATAGGAAGACATCGAAGGTAATAAAAACATTTTTGGTGTCGTACTTTTACTTACGATGATGTGCTTTCCCAATGTTGAAATAATTCAAAAAAAAAAAAAAATCACAACTAAAGACACAAGTCTCTGATGGCGATGGTGATGGTGATGATGGAATGGATGGAGCAGAATGTAAGACATAAGTGCATCTTGTTGTCGTGTGGATGTTTTTTGTCGGATCGCACGTTTCGCAATCATTGTTTTTTGGGATGTTGTCTACTTTAGATGATTCAATGATGATGCTCTCCTGAGATGAGCTCAATGGCAATATAGAGTGGGTAACTATAACGTTGTGTTATGTGCATTCGTTTCATCTCCACACCGATGAAGTGGAAAAATAAATCGTAGATTAAACCACCGCGCCGCCGACGATTTTTGTTTGATTTATAAGGGGAAAGGCAATTGTTTGTTAATAAAGTGGAAATCTGTCAGAGGTACCTGCACACACCAGATCATTGCATCACATTTATATTATTCTAAACAAAAAAAAAAAAAAAAAAGGAGGAAAGAAAAGAGTGCCAACTCGATAAACCGTGTGATGGAAGTGAGAGGCTATTGAGACAATAATTGGAATATTTTGATTAGAATACCCTGTTTTCAAGGTTGGAGTAGTCCATGTGCCTATTTCTTCAGAAATATCTCTGGTTTATTGAACGATATATATTATATACAATTGATACTTATACTAAGTATAATTTTAAAATTAAGAAAATGATGTATATAATAATGTAGGAATGTTGGCACATAGGGGCCTAACCAAATACATTGTCCAGAACAGAAACAATAACTTAATATTATGTTTTTTTTTTTTTTTTTTTATTATTATTATTACTATAGTGACATTTTATATTTAACAGTTTAAATAGTGAAAAATTACACTCAATATAGATTAATGACTTATGACTTATGTGGGGTGAACAACATTAATAAAGATTAACATAACGAAAATATATACAAAATTTAAATACAAGAATTAAACCATTAGAAGAAAAAATATTATTTTGGCTGTAAAAAACAATTAATTAAACACTGATTGATATTAAAACTAATTGATGTAGGTCAACAAAACTTCGATTTGGTTATGATCAATTTCATGAAGCCATATTTTAATTTTTTGCAAGAATATTTTTAAGTTTCGAATACAACGAATATACTCAGGAAACATGTTAAAGAGCTTGTGGGACACAATGGTGTAGAAGTTTCTAAAGTGAGTTGTTCGAAATGAGAGGACGGATACATAGCTTCGCAAATTGCGGACCTCTGAATTTGGGATCTGTACATATTCACATCTCATAAAGAATAAGGTGGTAAAGACTACGGATCGAAGAACGTAGATATTGCTTTAAGATTGAAATGTGATTTGTCCAACTCATATTTTGATCAAACGTAATACCTAGATATTTAAAATCTTTAACCATTTCAACACTAAAACAATTAGCATAACAGACTTCACCTTCATCAAATGGCGAGAGAGCACCACCACCATTACATGTATAGCTTAACATTCTATAACGTTGGCAGTTTTAAGCATGGAATAATAAACTAAAATCAGGAATAGCTTGCATTCTTAGATTGAAAAACATTAATTTAGTTTTTTTTCTTATAGTGGAGGACCGTAAGCTTTTTACCTAGGAATCCAGGGCCAGTCCATGGATTTTCATGAAATTTTCGGAAATGTGTTTTGGATGGCGTATAGAAAAAAGTTAAAAAATAAAATTTCACCGCTCTCAATTTTTTAATTATTTTTAAAATTAATTATTAACTTTTAGAATTTTATTTAATTTATTTAGGGTATTTTAGATAAGGTTTTCCAAAGCGAAAGGATGGATAGGTTTGGTTAAGACAAAAAAAATTTGTATGGGAGGGGGGTCTATATCCCTACGTGTAGGCGCGGGGGGCAATTTTATATGAAATTTACTTCATTTTTTAAAAAACTATTAAAAATCAACTAGTGTAGGCGCGGGGGGCAATTTTATATGAAATTTACTTCATTTTTTAAAAAACTATTAAAAATCAACTAAGCCACTTACTTTCTCATACTTTAGTGTTTTTGAAAGCTATTGCTTTGTGCTTTAATAAAAATTTTAATTTGAGTTCACTTAATGAAAAGTTTTGGAGAAATCAATCCTCAAAGTCAAAATTTTGAAAAAAGAAAATATTTTTTTCTTAATTAATTTTTTTTTTCATAATTTTGCTCCACAAAGGGCCATTTTTTCTTTTCATGTTCAATGCTTTTCTTAATATTTACTCAGAGCAAAAAACCGAACAAAAAAATTTTTCTTGGTTTAGGAGAAATTAAAAAAAAACGAAAGATACTTTTTTCCAGAAAACAAAATGTCGTTAATTTCCCGCTAATTGAACTTTTTTTCTTGAAGTGAAATATGAAATGTGTCTTAAATAGCATATAAAACAAAGTTAAAAAAAAAATTTTGTATGATCTTAATTTTAATATAAATTATAAATAATTATTAAAATTTTAGAGTTATATTTTAATTATATTAGTTTTAAGTTAAATTTTAAAACTAAGACCTATAAATTGGTCTCAAAGGACACCACATATACTGATTTGTGCTCTAGATGCTATTTTTGGTCAAACGTGTTGATGGATCCAAATAAATATGGTTTTTTGCCAAATAAATACTCGCGAATTTTTCTACGTGCGTTCAGTATGCAAACAAACATATATCAATAAGGGATGCATCAATTCTTATATAAAAGAGAGAACTACACATCAGCAAGCTCCCCACCTAAAAAAAAACTTCGAGCCGTTAATTTAACTGAATTAAGTCTCTTTGAATGGTTGAAAATTCAAAATTTGGCAAAAAACTACATTTTTTCGGTTCCATCAACTCGTTTGAGAGGAAACAGCATTTAGAGCACAAATTAGTATATGTGCTGTCCTTTGAGATGAAATTTCAAGTTTTTAATAGGTTTTAGTTTTAAAATTTAACTTAAAACTAATATAATTAAAATATAACTCTAAAATTTTAATAATTATTTATAATTTATATTAAAATTAAGATCATACAAAATTTTTTTTTTAACTTTGTTTTATATGCTATTTAAGACACATTTCATTTTTCACTTCAAGGAAAAAGTTCAATTAGCGGGAAATTAACGACATTTTGTTTTCTGGAAAAAAGTATCTTTCGTTTTTTTTTTTAATTTCTCCTAAACCAAGAAAAATTTTTTTGTTCGGTTTCTTGCTCTGAGTAAATATTAATAAAAGCATTGAACATAAGAGAAAAAATGGCCCTTTGTGGGGCAAAATAATGAAAAAAAAAATTAATTAAGAAAAAAATATTGTCTTTTTTCAAAATTTTGACTTTGAGGCTTGATTTCTCCGAAACTTTTCAATAAAATAACTCAAATTAAAATTTGTATTAAAGAACAAAGCAATAGCTTTCAAAAACACTAAAGTATGAGAAAGTTAGTGGCTTAGTTGATTTTTGATAGTTTTTTAAAAAATGAAGTAAATTTCATATAAAATTGCCCCTCGCGCCTACACGGAGGGATATAGACCCCCCCTCCTATACAAATTTTTTTTGTCTTAACCAAACCTATCCATCCTTATGCTTTGAAAAACCTTACCTAAAATACCCTAAATAAATAAAATAAAATTCTAAAAGTTAATAATTAATTTTAAAAATAATTAAAAAATTGAGAGCGGTGAAATTTTATTTTTTAACTTTTTTCTATACGCCATCCAAAACACATTTCCGAAAATTTCATGAAAATTCATGGACTGGCCTTGGATTCCTAGGTTTTGCCTTTTTTATGTCTGACGGACTTCCACTATTACATTAAGTTTGTGTTTTGCTAACCAGATACGCAGTATGTAGGTGGATATCAAAATTTAAATCAGCCACAAGGCTTAGTGGGCTAGGTGCTATACCAAGGTCGTCAGCAAAAGCCGTTACTTTACCAACGAATGGAAGGCTGAACACAGAGTTTATATAGACGATAAACAGGATAGGACCAAGGACCGACCCATGTGGAACACCAAGGTTCAAAACCCTTGAGCTACTTAAAAAATCTCCAATCTTCACTCTTTGGATCCTGTACTTAAGATAGGACATAAGCCACTTATAAAAAAATCATTATGTAATTTTTTAAGAAGAATGTTATTGTCGACTGTATCAAAAGCTTTGCTTATGTCTACAAACAAACCAGCACAATATTTAGAGAGAGAGCCGTTCTCTAAAACTGAATTGCGAACTATTGAAGAAATTTATTTTGGTAAGATATCGTAACATTCTATATTTAACAGCTTTTTCAAATATTTTCGATATTGAAGATAGCAATGAAATAGGTCTATAATTATTGACTTCTTTTTTATTACCTTTTTTAAAAAGTGGAATAATGCTAGCACATTTTAATTTAGATGGAAAAACTCCAGTGCAAATGCTTGAATTGATAAGATGAGCTAGGATATCAGATACATTAAGTGCGATTTGTTTTAGAGTTTGATTTGTAATACAATCATCACCACAAGAAAACGAGTTATTGAGCGAATTGATTAAACTATATACCTCAGAACCAGTAACTGGATCAAAAAAGAAACTACTATTATATGTGCTATCTACCAATCCAACTTCGGCTTCACATCGGTTACAGAATTCAATTGATTCCGAACCTACAGAACCAGAAAAATCATTGAATTGGTTAGCAACAATTATAGGGTCTTCAATTTCTACACCGTCACTATTAAGTACAATCGAGTTCCTGGTATTGGATGAGTTAGCGTTAATAATACTGTTTATAGCCTTCCATTGCTTTTTAGCGTTGCCTTTCGACCTACCCATTAAAGAGGAATAATATCCATCTTCGACGCAATCTAATTTCGTAGTTAACTTTCTTGCACATTTCCTTGTAACGATTTTTCAAAACATTATTAGATGGATGCCGAGAACATTTCTTACGTAACCTATTTTTGATCTTATTTTCTTCAGTATGCTTCAAATTCATTTTTGATTTTTTAATTACTAGGTTGAAGCTGTAGGTACTTATATAAGATTGTAAAATTTCTTGAAATACATCATATGCATTCGAAGCATTACTTTCCGCAAATACTGCATCCCAATTTTCAAAACGTAGGGAAATATTCAGTAGATGAAAATTTAATCTTTTTTTAATAGATGAAGATGAAGCATTTTTCCTAGGTTTCAAGTTTTTCATTGTGCTGAGCAAAATCCTAGTCATACAGTGATCAGATATATGAAGATCAAAGTTAACACCATAACATTGACTCAAAGACAAATCATTAAAACGGGCAAAAACGTGATCTAGACAGTAACCTGAGGCTGGCCTTGTAGGTTCATTAATTAAGGTCGTAAGACCATGCTCGGCTATCAGAAAAAGATACGAATCAGAAACAGTACAAGGAGTTAAAATATCAATATTTAGATCGCCCAATATTACAAGATTAGGTGATTTAATATTGTTTAACAAAGTTGAAAATTCATCCAAAAACGAGTCTAAACTATGGGAATGAAGTCTATAGACACAAACAAAACTAAACAGTTTATTACATATACGACATGAGACCTGGATAACATTCGCAGACAGCAAACAGTGACGTACAATATTATCTCAAAATGACTCCCGAACAAAAACTCCCACTCCACCCGCAGAATATGTTACGTTTGTTTTTGAATAGAAATTATAACCCTCAATTGAAAAACCATCGCGTTCGTAATCAAAAATCCATATTTCAGAAACAAAGATAAGGTCTGGTAAGTATGTAAGAGCTTCTAAATTGCATACAAGCAAATCAAAGTTTTGCCGCAAGCTACGCATATTTTGGTGAACAACAAAAAATGAATAGCCTTCATCAAAGTTACAACAAAAAACATTATCGCTTATATCTCTTATAGTAGTAGGGGTTGGGTTGTTAATTGTGTGATCTAGATTTTCGAATGAATTAAACATTATCATAGAGATTTTATTTAAAAAATAAATGAAAGACAAATAAGCAGGGGCGTAGCGAGGGTCCAAGCCATGGGGGGGGGGGGGGGGGGGGGGTGAATTTTTATGAAATGCCGACTAGTCTTAAGAATTTGCCGACTGCATATGTTTGTATGTCCGGTATAGAATCTTAAACCACCCAATGAACTTTTAGGTAGACAAAGTTAAGTCCAGAGATGGTTCCTGTCAAGGTTTGATCTCCATATTAACACAGAAACGGGGTTGGGGACGGAAACCTAGAAAGTACAGGAAAGATTTCAAAGTCATTGAGATGTCACATAATCCCACAGTAAAAAAAAAAATATAAATTTCAGCTCCATATTCCCACGGAAGTGAAAGAACGAGAAAGGGAACCTTTAAACTATAGACCCGAGCAACGCCGAGCGGGTCAGCTAGTAAATAAACTTAAAGTAATTAGAAGCGTAAAAGTATTCATTTCACAGAAATTCATTTATTGACAAAAAATCAATTTATAATAGCAATATTACGATATAACAACAAAACAAACAATTTAATTTAAAAGAAATAATATTATAATATAGTATTTGGTATGAGAAAGATCACACATTCTTTGATATCAGTCTTTGAAATTTTTATTAGAAGTTAAAAAAAGTTCATAAATTGGAATTTAAAGTTCAGCTCTCCGGTGTTTCTATAATGCCCATTTCTCGATGGCCTCACTATGTTGTATATTATCAACAATATCCTTTGAAAAATTTACAATGCCTTCAAAAGATATCCACGCAGCCTTTACTGTTTCAGATCTAGCTTATACGATGCGCTTGACATGGAATGTAAGTGGTTTTCTTACCACATTTTTCTGACAATTTTCTCTGGGTACCATTATACTTCCCGGACATATTTTTTGGAAAAGTCATAAGATTGGAATACAATATTCTTCACACAAATACCTACTGATTGAAGTGTAGATATACCTTTTTGGGCCAAAACTTCTCCAGTCTTTTTTGTTAGAACGACATCCATTCCCAAAAGGCGTTCAATAGGGACAGGTTTTTCGTCGATTTGGACTAAGTATCAAATGTTGATCTTGATGCGATGAGTCAGGTGTTGTGCCAACCATTATAGAAAAAATATCTGCTTTATCTGCTTATTCACTATGATTTTTTTGAGTTTTAGTACACAATAAATTCAATTTGGGAAGTCGGACTAAGATACGTCATAAATCGCGTGCAGACCCGTCCAAACATTTTTTCATTTCATTAATGGGCAATGTCGTAAAATCGGTTAAGTGATTTGTCAAAAAATTCCATCGCCCTCATCGGACTCATTATGACCACGAAAAGGTAATCCCTTCCTTCCCAAATTTCTCGCAACATCGACTAAAATTGCAACACTTTTAAATGATACTCATTTTCTTGTTCTTCTTGAATGCTTTGTTGTCTCTCAGCTTTGTCCAGCAAAAGCTCTTCCATTTACCAAATTGCAATAATCAAGTAACGCCGCCTTATGTGATTCAGAAGTGAAATGTTGAACTAATTTTCCTTCTTTTTGTGAACCCCAAATTTTTATTTTATGCCACTGACGAACACTCACCGATACCCATTCCGGATTATCAAACTGTTTTTGAACTTCTTCTTAGAATAAAATACAAGCAAAGCAAAATGCAGCACCTTTGTAAGGACTGTATTCCAAAAAAGAATAATCAGAATACCATGTGAAAAATTGATGTGATGTATGATTTTAAAATTGTTGTGTGTTGTAGGTATGAAATGTAGTATTGCATTAACTGTGAAACAGGCCCCTGATTATAGAATTCATGAGTTGAGACAAAAACGCTTCCATTGGTGTCTTTTTGGTTGAGTTGACTTAACTCGACGAATCAACTTTGTTTTTCTCCCTCGATTTGCCGACTCGGAAAAATCGTGGGGGGGTGCTGCACCCCCCCACACCCCCCTCTCGCTACGCCCCTGCAAATAAGTCTTCCAATGACTCCAAATCATCAAATGATCTTATAGTAACAACCCTACCCTTATCTTCTTTTCTTAATAATATTTTTGAGTTCTGGAACCAAAGATATTTGTAATTTTTATCTTTCTTACATTTCTTAGCTTCAGTAAATAGAGCCCGAGTGTAGCTTGTAAAGCAATTGTTGATAAATATATCACTCTTGCCATCAGGAACGAAGAGAGAAGATTTAAGTTTCTTAACAGCTCTCCTCCTGCTCTTCATAATCAAGTTGTTTGGTGTGAAGGGAGGCAAGGTGAACACAGAGAACATAGTTAAATTTCTGTTTATTTTCTGAAGAGTCAGTAGAGCTCCGTACGCGCTTAACAAGGCATTGCTGAATTTCAGCTGGAGAAACAGTAACATCCAGTCCACTTTCAAATATTTTTTGTGCCATTCCATCGTATTGTTGTTTGTTGGTGTTAGCTCCAGGTACCCCAATAATTTCAATTACGTTTTCCATAAGTTTTTGCTCTCTCCAATTCAATTTCCTCTCGAGAGTATTAATCTTTTGTTTCAGCATTTGGTTTTCGGTTTTTAGCTGCTGGACAGTGAAGAGAAAGTCACAGTTAATTTTTTTCAAACAAATAATTTCCTCATAGAGCATATTCAAGGTGATAAAGTTTTTTAATTGTTGAGCTTAAAAGAAAGAAAATTCTCGGTTATAAGTCGGCTGACTGGATTTATCTCGGGATGTTCCGTCCCGGTTGTCGCTGGTGTCCCTCTTTATGAGGAGGTTGTAGGGGTGGCATCAGCCACGGAACTATGCTGACCCAGGGTCAGCGTAGAAGTTGATCCGGATACCCCGGATGTGAGTTTCCACTCTCCGGGTATATGTCAGAGAGTCATCGGCGTAAAGCAGGTTTTCGCAATCCCTTGGGGTAGGTTGGTCCGACGTCATGATGTTGAAGAGGAATAGTCCTAGTTTTGATCCCTGAGCGACTCCTGTTCTGATGTTCTTGGTGGCGGACTTTGCGCTTCCAATTTGGACGAAAAGAAAGGGAGAGAAAAGAAAAAATTATTTTTATTAATGGAGCTGAAAAGTTTAGAAGATTTAGCTTATAGATGATTGCATCAATCCAAACGCTGTCAAATGCTCTTTCGACATCCAAAAATTATGCGATGGTGACACGATGGCTGTTAAGGTCTTCGGCGACGTCATTGTGTAGTTTCATCAGCGGATGCAGGCTTGAATGCCTGCATCCGCAGGGAAAACCCGGAAGCCGAAATGCATGTTTGGGATGATATTATTATCCCTGCAGAACTTTTTCAACTTTCTAAGTATTAGCTCCTCCAGGAGTTTACTTAGACTGTTCGGTAGGGAAATGGGCCTGTAGTTGTCGATGAGGTTGGGATCGCTTTTCTTCGGAATCGCCAATGTCTTGGCCGTTTTCCACTTCCTGGGAAAGTAGCTGTTGTTGATGCAGTTATTTGAGATAATAGCCAGAAAGATCATCACTGTCTATGGGAGCCTCTTCGAACGTAATTTGTGTATTATTTCCGCAATTTCTTCTAAAGTTGTTGCTGAATATTGCTGCATCAGTGTTCGGCCCCAGAGTCCGTTGGATGGATGTCTCAATTTCGTCAAGAAAATCAGGGCCATTAGAAGGTGCGGGCACGAAGTTGCCTTCGAAATGTTTAGCGAATGCCTCCGCCTTTCCCTGATCTGATATGGCTTCCCTGTCGTTGGATGTGATGACTTCTGGTATTGCGTTCTTTGTGACAACTATCCTGTTTATCTTCTTGAAAACATCTGGTCCAGGTCTTATATTTTCCAGTCTCTTTTGGAAGTGGACGTCGTTGCAGTGCTGGACCGCGTTCCGGAAAATTATGTTGGCTTGTTGAAGTCCGCCCCAAACAGTCCGGTAGCTGACATTGGTTGTGTTGAGTTTCCTTTGGTGTATCCTTTGCAGCTTCTTACATAGTACTTGCCTGTGCTTGTAGGTACAGGTTTTGCACGTAATCAGGGAGGTGTTGGTTCTGTCATTGCTCTTCTTTGGTTTCTTTTGGCAGTCAAGTGCAATTGAAATCGCTTGCTCCAACGACTCGACAGCAGAGTCGATTTCAGAGTTCAACATGTTCCTGTTTTCGGCAGAATCAAAGCTTCAATTCAGTGTTTTGTAATTTATGAAGTGTTCTGGCGGTTCCACGGTAAGAAGGAGACGTTGGCGCAATTTTATGTTCACCTGAACTGCTTCGTTATCCGTATCTCTGGTCTGTAGATGGTAGGTTGTGAACCTTCAATCAACGCATTTTTGAAATACCTTCGTCCTTGACATGCTCTTAAAGGGTTGGCAATGCTCTCAAAGGGTTGGCAATTGGTTGTAAATTTTTTTAATCAAAAGTTCTTTCACTTTTCATTCATATTCACTCA
Source organism: Melanostoma mellinum (assembly GCA_914767635.1). Lineage (NCBI taxonomy): Eukaryota > Metazoa > Arthropoda > Insecta > Diptera > Syrphidae > Melanostoma > Melanostoma mellinum. The sequence continues at coordinate 188,021,956 of OU612060.1, forward strand.
CTAACGACTTTCCCAGTCCTTTTTCTTGAACATGGCTTCAATAAAGAAAAATGCAAAGGTGGAGAAGGAAGCTAACCCGCGACAGGTCGATTTGTTCGTCAGTCTTTGCCTCGTAAATAAAGGATACTGAAGAGCTAATTTGCCAGAGAACGGTTTTGCCACTTCACATTCTACCCAAAAAACAATATTCCTTGATGATTATTGTGGGACAGGACCTCAATTCTATTTCAAAGATTTCATTTCTGAGAGAAGCTACATTCATTCCATAAAATTGCACTTTGGCTTGCAAAAATTCCTTTGATTCTGTGGTCTTCATAGTCGCGTGTTGGCAAATTTTAATTAACATTTTTCCCACAAACACTTGTTGGCCTCTCAAATGAAATTCTCACTCAAAGGAAGGCAATGAGTTTATTTCATTTTTGTAAAATAAAAAAGCGTAATTTTAATATTTTCTCCTCGCGTAAGAAGATGGTTCGTCAAAAGTCTCGCAAGACAGTTGAAGAACTCTACACCACTGCTCCACCACCACCGCCATCGTTAGGAACTACTCGTTTTGATGAAAACTTCTATCAAAATTCCAAATTAAATAAGAATCAAAAGACAAACGATAAGGCAGATGTTTGTGTTCATAGTAATGTGGCATGCCGTAAAAAGCCAAAGGTACCAAAGGATGAAAAGACCTTCATCTGTGAAGAGAGGTTACTGGGAAAGAACAAGAAAGCCGAGGTGATGGCCCCTTTCTTGTCGGAAACAAAGCAAATTGGAGATAACGAGAAAGACGAGGATACAGAAGAGTTCTTTGGGATGATCAAGGATACTGTGGAAAAAGCGGTTCATGTAAGGAAAGTTCATGATAAAGTTTTGAAAGTCTTAAACAGAATTATTTCAGAAAGCTGTGTCAGATGTGTTTCATCGCAATTTTCGAGATCTGAGTGCGAAAATCGATGAACTTGGTGAACGAGTACAAGCGAATGAAACTCACTTGGAAAAAATGCAAACAGAACTGACCAATAGTGAGTTTTCTTCATAATTGCAACTCTCTTAAAATGTTCCTGACCTTCCTTTCAGAGATTGTCCATTACGGTGAGGAAAATTCAAGGCACTTTCGTTACCTCTGCATGAAGTCTGAGTACGACAAAATGTTCTATCAGCACCAAAATGTTATGACAGCTGTACCCTTGGACTCTAGGCCCAACACTGTCAATCCTTATCCCCAGCAATTGGCTCCACCAAGCGAACCCAATCCACAGTCGGTGTATCAAAATCAAATCATACAACCACCTAGTCAGTTACCACCACAGCAGAACCAACAAAGTAATTTTATGTCAAAATTTTCGAAGAATTGTACCATGCCATTGCAGTGCAATTGTCAAAGCCCAATTTGTGGAGGTTTCAGTTGTGCCCGAAAGTCGAAAGTGAGTGTTAGTACGAAATCATCTGAAATGGACATTAAAGAGGTCAAGGACTTGTTGGAACAGTTACAAAAATTCTATGACCAGCATTCGCATGACAAAGGCAAAGGCAAAATCGCTGAACGTAGCAATGAGAATTTAAATATTCAAGACCAAGATGACAGTGCTGATGGTGATGAGGACGATAGTTCCGACAACATGTCCTCGCCAAGTATTGAAGAGAACTTAGGAGCTGGAGGTGATGCTTGATTGAAGAACTTTATTCTGCATTGTATATTTTGAGATGGAAATAAATTTTTCTTTTATAATTGGAGCGGCTTACGTCACGTGAGTGAGTTCTCGTTTTTATTTCCGGCTTAATTAAACCACTGGAAATAGAGAACACTATTAAAAATGGTCGGTTGTTGTTAAACGCGTCCATTATGAATGGCAAACCGTTCGTTCTTCTGTATTAGAGTTTCCAGCGAACACATACTTACTTACTTAAAGTAGCGCTACAGTCTGGGTCGGACCAACATGGTTCTCCAGCCAGCTCAGTCCCTAGCTAGCTGCTTCTAGTTTTGCACGTCAAGTTGGTTGAGGCCCTCTCCTACTTGCGTGCGCCACCTGAGTCGCGGTCTTCCTCTACTGCGCCGTCCCTCCGGATTGGATTCGAAGACTTTCCGGGCCGGAGCGTTGATTTCCATTCGCTCTTCATGACCCTTATCTTATACAGGGACACTTTACTTGCTCGAGAGAGGACTTTACTACTCAATTGCCTTCTGAGTCCGAAGAAACAGCGATTGGCAAGTTATTCTTCGTTTGATTTCAGCGCTGGTGCCGTTGACTGAATTAATAGCGGCGCCTAGGTAGACAAAGTCCTTAACTACCTCAAAGTTATAGCTGTCAATCCTGACGTTCTGTCCAAGACGTCGGTGTTGGATGTCCTTTCTTGATGACAGAATATACTTGATCTGAATTGACCACTAAACCCATCTTCTTCGCTTCCGTCTCAATGCTCATAAACGCGCCATTGACATCACGCTGCGTTCTTCCAATTATGTCAATATCGTCGGCATATCCAAGCAATTGGACGGATCTTTGAAAGATTGTTCTTCTTGTGTTGACGTGGGAGTTTTGCACTATTCTTTCAAGAACGATGTTGAAGAAGTCGCATGACAGTGCATCGCCTTGCCTAAAACCTTTTTTGACATCGAATGTATCGGTGAGATCTTTTCTGACCCTGATGGAGTAGCGTGCGTTCTCCATCGTCATCCTACACAATCGGACAAGTTTGGTAGGGATGCCAAAACTAGACATGGCTCTATATAACTCCTCTCTATAGATGCTGTCATACGCGGCCTTAAAATCGAAAAAAAGGTGGTAGGTATCGATTTGAAGCTCCTGGGTTTTTTCCAAGATCTGCCGTAGTGTGAAGATTTGGTCTATGGTGGACTTTCCTGGTCTAAAGCCGCACTGATAAGGACCTATAAGGTTGTTGACGAATGGCTTCAAACGCTCACACAATACGGCAGAGAGGATCTTATATGCGATGTTAAGAAGACTGATACCTCTGTAGCTGGCGCAGTTCAGAGGGTCTACTTTCTTGAGGACCGGGAATACAATGCTGAGGTTCCATTCATCGGGCAATGCTTTCTTCCGACCATATTTTGCAAATGAGCTGGCATACTCCTGACCAGGTCATCGCCTGCCGATTTAAGCAATTCGACAGTGAGGCCATCAGCTCCAGCAGCTTTGTTGGACTTTAGCTTGGATACTGCTGTCTTCACTTCGTTCAGGTCGGGTTGGCGGAGTTGTTGGTCTACGTCGGCGTCGCCTAAATCGAATGGTTCTATCTCTCTAACAGCGGGATGGGGTTCATCATCGCCGTTATAGAGCTCGGAGAAGTGGTCTTTCCATATCCTCAGCATTGACTGCGGTTCCACCACGATGTTTCCTTTATCGTCTTTGCAGGCTTAAGCTCGGGGCTTATAGCCCCTTTTTTGGTAGAACTTCCGAACCTCATTCCTGCTGTGGCATCCTTCTATCTCCTCGATCGCGCGCTTCTTATGCTCTCTCTTTTTCCGTCTGAGAAGCCGGTGTTCGTCTCTCCTCTTCTGCTTGTAAAGCTCGTAAGCAGTTCTAGTCTTTCTGTGCAGCGCCGCTTTGTATGCTTCCTGTTTAGCTGCATGTGCTTGCCGGCATTCGTCGTCAAACAAGGGGTTTCCTTGTGGTGGCCGTGTGAAACCCAGCACTTCAGAGGCGGCATCTCTGATGGCTGATTGGCAGTGCTGCCACTGGTTCTCTATACTTGATACTGATGGGTTCTTAGACAATTCAAAACAGCCGAATTCTGGTTGATGCTGCAACTGCCCCAGTTTTACTTAAATAAAACTTTGAGGTCCTTGCACGTGCCTATAAGTCAAATTGGAATCGATCATCAAAATGATGAGCAATTTAAGCCAACTAAAACGGTGCAAGAAAACCAAGTTGATTATGACGCAACTCGCATGAACAACATTATCCTACTTCATCCTTTTTTTACAGCAGCGCTATGAGTATTCTTAAACAGCGAGTGATCCCTACTCTGTCATTCGTCTGTTTTCCACAACTGATCTGTTCGTGTTTTAAGCCAAACTGACGGCATAAAGCGCGGGCAAGCCTTCCGATTTTTGAATTATTTCATGTTTCAGGTCAACCAATGTTGGTGGTGCTGATTGTGTTTCTGTTTATTATGTTGGAATAAGATGTTCGACCTCTTGAAACATTCAATTGATATCCAGCGGGCATTGTCTTTTGCGAGGATTTACCAAGTCCTCTGAGATTGATTACCTTGTTACGAAAAGCTCTTTCCCACCTAGCCGTTCGTAATCGCAAAAAAATGTATTTACCACCAAGAAATGGTTGAGAGAAATGCACAAGGGCCAACAATTCTCCTGTTCTGTTGTGTCACCCTATTTATTTTTGTTTATTTGTTTTCTTTCTTCGTGGCTTTATCGGGAAACGTTGCATGGTATGTATTGCTTTTTTTATGGTATTCCTGTTTTTTGATAATAACATGGTAAGATAGCATTTTTGACTCGCAGGCTTCAAGGTGTGTTGTATTTTCTACAACAGGATTGCATAGTTCCTTCTACGACCTATCTTGGGTGCTCATTTTTAAACTGACGCTGACATTCCTCAATTGCTTTAACCCAAAGAATGGCGATCTATTTTTAGAACTATCTTCAAGAGTCCTGTGACGCAATTCACTTAACAAATCTTCATTATCGACTGATGAGTAGAAATTTCCTTCCTTACAAAATCAGGAGAAACACACACTTCTAATGAAATTAAGAGACATAGTTTTCCACGACAGTTTTGTTATAACAATACAAAAGTCGTCTGACAACTTTTCCGAGGGTTTTCCCTACTGTGAAATTTCACAATTAGCCACAATACCATCGGCTCTTAGGCTTGTCTATTTAAAAATAGAAAAACATCATCAAACGCCTTTTACCTGACTTGCATGCATAATCCTCGTGACAAGTTGAGAACGAAACGTGACGTTTGTTCTATTTGTGTACATACTTGCCGGTCCTTTCCAACCGCAAAAGCCACATAATTAGCCACACTTCTAATCTTAATTTGACCACCTACAGTTGACTTCTGTGGTCGGTGAAATTTTTCCAATTAAATGTCATCCCCAGGCGATATTAAAAATTCCAGTCATTACCGTGGTCGACGGTTTTGCGGGGTGTGTAGGACGAAGTTCACAAGCACACTGCTAGTTTTATTTTCATGGTTTTGCTCCTCTTTTTTTTTTGTCAAATCACAGAGTGTGTTGTATCCTTTGAATTGGTTCTGTATGCGCGAGCACGAACGTCGACGATGCTTCTATGTACAGCATTCCAAACCAAATAAGAATGTTTTGTTGGAAAGTTTTCAGAACAAGGACTTTCAACCAAAATGCAATAAAATGGATGGGATGATGTTAATGTATGTATTTTTGAGGACATCATCGATTTATTGCGGAGCAGTGTTGTAAATTGATGGAGCAAGCAAGCTCTTGAACCTTAATGCGGCGTATGAAGCTGACAATGATGCATCAGCGTTGCCTCATCATCTTAATTTGCATATCCAGTATCCACATTCAGTTTATCCCGAGCACAATGGATTATTGCCATGCATAGTTTGTTTGTGCATCTCACATAGCCTATTTGCGTGAAATATCAGGGTTTTTGACTAGACTCTGAGTTTACGTGCTCACGGTGCTGTTGAGGGTTGAGCATGCTTTAAACTGTTTTTCACTCTGTTCTTGGAAAATTCCTCGTTTCTGCCTATGGCCCAGTTCGAAGGAAAAGGTCCTTTCATATACTAGTAGATGTGTGCTTCACACAAGTGCAATTTGAGGAGAAAGATAAATGATGGCGTCAGGATTGTGATTCCCAGTATGGAAGTCTTTATGGAGTTTATTGTTGTTTTGTATTTACTGCTAAGTGATGCTGTTGATTTCCAGGTCGATGCGTTTTGGGATCAGTCGTAATAATGCCACACACTTTCTTAAAGTTATTACACTGCATTGGCTCAAGGATGAAGTAGTTTGTAAAATAATGATGAGCTAGCATTGTTGATATTGGAGTTTATTTTTAGTCTCTAACGCAGAGAGCATGATGGCATTGGTGGTTCAACTTTGGGATGACTAAGAATGTTAAATGTGGTCAAAAACTTAAAATTCAATAATTTCTTAATAAACTTCTGAGTGACATTAGACTTTGTTGTCAGGGTATTTCAAATTCAATAATGGAGCTTTATTCCATTACACAGTTGTGATTTGAAACGAAAAATAAAATTAAAATAAGTATTTGCGCAATAGAACGGGATACCCGATGTTTAGCGCATTTCTTACTAATCATATCTGGTTAGAGATGGAGGGGACCTACAATTTTTTCCCGATTCCTTGATGCTTATCGAGAAAGCGCTTTTCGTGGCAATGAAATTTCCATCGGCTAGCCGATTTCCCGAAATTTTCGTTTTCTGTTGGGATTTGAACACTAAACTTCCTACGTAACAGGCAAATAAGCTTACCATTTCGCCGCGGGTACCACAACGAATGATGAAACGAAAAATCGAGACTAATAAAAAAAAAAATATTCATAAACAGGGCTTAACCTGTGAGAGAATGACGCAGAATATAGGTATACAGTGTATCCTATGATCCTTGTCTCTTCTATGTTCAAGTCGCCCTTTTATTGACAACATGCTTCTCTTCAGCCCTTTTCTTTCCATTCTTTTCTTACCTAGATATGGTTGAGAGAAATGCATAGGCCCAAAAGCTGTCCAAACTCTGTTGCGCCAATGTATATAGAACCTATTTCATAAAGAGACGAAAATTCCAATTATCGGATTCTTTAAAGAAAATTTAATTTTTGTGTATATTTGTTTTTCTACATTGCAAATTTCTTTACTTAAACCTCTGTCAGTAGCGTTTGTGGCTGAGTTTTACAATGTAGAGGAACTGCAATTTGGCTCATCGATATATGTATGTCAAACTCATCAGGTTTGCCTTTGAGTAATGTTTTCTTTGTGCTCATGTGCAAAATTAAAGAATGCAAAAATGTGACTCAAAGTCAAAGAAAAAGAAGGTGCTGTCTGAACCGGACCGATAAAAGGACAATGAAAACGCAAACAAGTGACTAATGAAGAAGCTATTTTTAACGTCCCCTTCTTTCCAGATTCATGGAAACATTGGTAAGCCTACAGCTAATGAAATATCTTGAAGAACGAATGGCCGATAGTAAAGCTTTCGTAGCAAAAAGTTCACTGGTGATTTGATCGCATATCTCACCGAAAAGTGGAACCAATCTTTACACTGTTTTAGAGAACGCAAGATTCTTGCGCTTGATATTTCTAAGGCATTTGATAGAGTCTGGCATCAAGCTCTCTTATCGAAAATTCGTGCCACTGGTATCGATGAGTCTCTTCTTCGTTTTATTAAAAATTACCTTTCGAAAGATTCAATACAGATACCCACCCCAGGTTCAAGTCAGATACTCACTTCATATGTAAATGCTGGTGTGCCCCAAGGTTTTATCTCCGAATCTCTTCCATATTTTCATAAACGATCTCTTTCCTGAAACTTCTTATCCACTCAATTCTTTTGGTAACGGTTCAACCCTCAGCTTTTCATATTCATTTCGTTTCGTTTCGGATGTGGAACTGGAATGGTTGCGTATGTTCAGCTCATCAAATTCTGACCATGACACATTGTTGCATGGTGTAATAACAACCAAATAGAATTCAATTCTTCAAAAACTCATTGCAGTCATTTATCGTTAAGGCTTAACACCCCCCATTACCATTACATATGAATGGTACCTGCATCCAAGAAACCGAAAAGCTGTCAGCACTTGGCATGTAAGTAAAACGATGATATTCGTTGGAATGATCACATATTTGAATTTGCCAAAAATGCTGCAAGATGCTCAGGTTTTTTGAGACGATGCAGGAAATTCTTCACCCTTTCTGATTTGGCTACTATTTAGAAAGATTACATCCACCCAAAGCTAGAGTCAAAATCCCATATTTGGTAAGGTGCTGCTCAATCATCTTTGCGCTTACTCGATAACGTACAAAATAGGGCGTTAAGACTGATAGGTGACAGTTTAATTGAAGAATCGATCGATTCTCTTGAACATCGTCGAAACCTGTTACCTGTCCCTCTCTCTTTTTTTCGTTTTTTCTTCAAGCAATGAAATAGTCAGTTGAATTTCTCCCCTGAATAAATTCAGCCGTAACATCCACCGTGTTAGAAATGATCATTAGTTTTACCACGATCACAAGTTCGGACCTACAATAAAGTATAGAGATTCATACTAAAGTCGCACTACTCGAATGTGGAGTGCTATATCAGACTCTGGTTTTCCACCGCATTGCGATCGGTTTCTCCTATTAAATCCTGTGTTTAGCATTGTAGGGGTATTCACAACCGCTTAATGTGCGCGCTAATTGCAAAATAAAAAAATAAAGGACGACAAAAAAAGTCCATAACCTTTACGGCCTGCAGGCTGCAGCAAGATATTTAAACTGTAGTCAAATTCTTGAATGCTGCTCCTACAAATAACTGTGATTTTGATTTTCAATCTGGCGAAAGCCTTGACAGACAGGACTCGCAATACCATCGTTTACATCAGCAAATAACCGATCCATCACCTTCTAGACTCTCATTATAAACAGCAATATGAATTCCCATTCAATAATTTCATATCTGGTGTAACGTAGTTAAATTGAAATGTAATGAAATGTAACGTACAAAATTGAAATTAAAAAGACACACAACCTCTCGTTTCGGTAGATAACAATAGACTCACCATATTTCCGTTGACCTGCCTGGAACTTTTGATTGAACTCCAGAATGCATTGCTTAACTTGCATTCTGGAATTCAGCTTGACCTACTTAGCCATGTCGCAATAAGTGTGGCCGGTAACTGTTAGTATGCATATTATTGATAAAGCAATAATATGCATAATAACAGTTATGCTTACTGGCATAGTAGGTAAAGGTGAAGGAACTAAATGTAGGTATAACATCCCTCCGCCGTTGGGAAGTTCAAGCCAGGTCTCCAGAAACAGGTTTGTCTTTTTTTATTCAATATAATGCTAAATTTATTCTAAAATAAGAGATTAAATAACAATGTCTATTCGCTATTAGTTCAAATCAAATAATATTAAACTAGAAACTTAAACACACAGACAAAACATTACACATACATTTATAGTGAGTAATGCTTAACAATATTTCACGTAGTATGATTATGTGTAAATAATATTTTTTTTTTTTTTTTTTAGTTTAGCTATGTTTATTAACTCGAAATCTTATACAATATATATTGGCTTAAATATAACACTGAAAAATATGCTTTTGCTTATAAATCTAGGTACATAAGATGTCATATTCACATTTTTATTTTTATTATTTTTTTTTTTTTTATTCAGAACATGATTTTTGCTTGCTTTGTAGTAAATATATGCGTTATGTGTACATACTAATCATTTCAATAATAAAAAATAATTACATATTTATAGATCTAATTTTTTTTTTTTTTTTTTACATTAAATGTTTATTGGATTTATTTTTATGCGTTCATAGTTTGTGTTGCTTGTCAGAAGGAAATTATTGACTTATGGGGCTTTGTTTTTTTTTTCGGTAGTATTTACGTTAATTTACATTTAAGTTGATTTAATTCTACGATTCCAAATTAAATAACAGCTTTTTTGAAAAGAATAATTTAGTTTTTTTTTTCTCTCTTACACCCGAGCAGAGGTGACTCCGTAGACTGTTGAACGTTCGTTGACGGTCTGTACTGGTGGTGGTGGTGGTCGTGTTACGTGGTTTTCGGATTCAGCGATGTACTCGAATCTGCTGTCGATGACTAAATCCCAATCCTTATTGTATACTGCTGGCATTGGGTATACCTTATGTAACTCATAACGACAGTTTTCCGGCAGTGGTATGATGATTTTTATAAAGTAACTGCCTCGGTTTGGAAAAACTGACGTTTCTGCGGCTTGATGGAGTAATGTAAAGTCTCCAAATACGTCTTCACTTCTTACACCTGCTGCCTGCAAGGTCTTAGTTAAATTGCTTGCATTTAAGATAAAAGGATGCAGCCTGTTTTTGTAGAGATCATCTATAATAGATAGCTCAATGAACTGACGATGTTGCGATTCTATCATTTTTGCCGTAATGAGTACAACCAGTTCGTTGATATCCAACTTCATTTGCATTGTGTTGATTTCGTTATTTAGCTTGCTCAGACTTTTCCCAATTGCATTGGACAATCCTTCTGTTTCTGCCGCTATGTTTTCGATTTCGGCTGTCAGCTGCGTAATAGGCTTAGAAAGTTTTTCATAGTTCGAGGACACAACCGATACTTGATTTTTCATAACTTGGATGGTCTCATCTTCATCTTTCTTTAAAATCTGAAGCCGGCTATACACTTTCTGTGAGTCTTCACTGTCCATAGTGCCAAAGGGCCATTTTGAGAACTGTCCGATGAAGTCCAGAGCTCGTTTTTGGCGGTTAGAGGGGAGTTGAAAAATGGCGTTTAAACGTTGGCCATCTTGCCTCAGCATGTCAAGATTGAGGTCCAGCTGATGCAACCTCCGCACGCAACGCTCCTGGTATTGGTTGTCAGGAACATGTTGACAGATTTTTCCAACCTTTTTAATGCAGTCCTCCGTCACTGCCACTACGGTCGGATACTCCAACGGCGTAAACTTTGTCAATACAGTCCACGTGTCCTTGTAAAAAACTGCACGCCCCACTGTTTCGAAAAAGACCGGTGACTCCCGAAGACGTTCAATTTCGTATGCTGGTCTACTCAAGTCTACCCCTATAGCTACCAATGAAATTATTGTAAATATATACATTTTAAATGTTTCCTTCCTTTTACCCCTTTTTTTGAATTTATAAGAAATATAAAACTTAATTTTGCTTACAGATATAAAATTTAAATTTAATTTAACAAACGTAATTTTGTATTCGTACAAAATTTTTTTTTTTTTTTTTCTTTTTTCAGCTTCTTTTGGTAGCCCCTTTTTTCAAATTCTGGAAAACAAAAAGAATAAATGAGATTGTACGGATTGATAATAATAATTTTAATTTTGTAAATAATTTTTTTTTTTTGTAAATAATTTTTCTCTTTTTTGAGCTTCCCTGTAGTGAACCCTTTTTTTAAATTCTGGAAAGACAAGAGAATTAGTGATATTGTACGAATTGATGATAATAAATTCCCGTTAAAATTGGATCATAAATGATAGAATGCTTTTAGCTGGTTGTTGTGAACCCGCTTCGTTTTTCTACCCATTTTGATGGTTGTGTTGACGTCACCTCTGACTGAAACTACCTCATAGGGTCCTAACCAAATTTGTGAAAACTTGTTTTTTCGAACAGGATTTCTAAGCAACACCTTTTGCCCTGTTGTAAAGGACGTGGGATTAACCTTTCGGTCATACTGCTTTTTCGATGCTATTTTGGCTTTTTCTAGATTGTTTCTAGCTATCTCATGCGACCTTTGGAGTTGAAACCTTAACTGTTGCGGATAGTCTTCGATATTGTATAATGGAGTAGTTTTACCTTTTAGGTTTGTAGGCATAACAAAATCGAGGCCAAACAAACTGTGAAGTGGTGTCAGTTTGGTGGATGTATGCTGAGTATTATTATGGACATGCATAGCCTGCCTAAGCCATTGATCCCAATTTTGGCTGTCATTATCAACAAAACTCCTTAGATATTCCGCTAAGGGTCTGTGACTTCGCTCTAGTGAACCATTGGCCTGTGGATGGTAGGCAGTTATATGGATTTTCTTAACTTTCAAAAGCTTACATGTTTCAGAAAACAGTTTTGAAGTAAAATTAGATCCATTATCCGTTATGAGCTTTTTCGGTATGAGAAAACGTGTTATGATTTCCTCATAAAAGGCTCTAGCAACAGTTTCTGCCTCAGCATCCGGAATTGCTACACAAGCCATGTACTTAGTCAAGTCATCTTGGAACGTTAAAATATACCTGTTTCCGGAATGCGTTAGTGGGAGGGGCCCTACCATGTCCATATATAGTTTTTCGAAAGGGGAGCATGGAGTATCCGTTAATACCATTGGCATTTTCGTTAGATTTCCCGATTTATTCTTTTGGCATTTTTCACATTTCCTTATATAGCTTGCGATGTCTTTGTGCGCGCAAACGTCTTTGATGTTCCCTGATGTCCACCAAGTGGAGAATCATGGAAATCACGGAGAACTGTTAAAATATCAGCAGGATCCGTTAACGTGACAAACCTTTTGTTTGGAGCAGTGACTATTTTGTCATTGAGTTGGTTATTACCTTCTTGAGGTTTTTTGTTCTCAATTATTTTTGCCTTGCTCCTAGTTTGTACAGCTTGTATTGGATGTGTATCTTTTGGGATCCTACAAAGTGCATCCGCATTACAGTTTGTTTTGGGAATATATGTTTGTGTCTGAGCTCCTATTTTGAACTTCCGTTGTGTTTCCTGTATTGAATGTATTTTAGAAGGTAAACACTTTAGAGGTAATTCGATTATAACTTCCCTTTTCCCACTAAATAATGTTATTCTTTTTGAAACAGTGTCGATGATTGATTGATTCCATAGGATATCACGGCCTAGGATACCGTCAGCAGGTATTTCATCTAAGCCATCGACAACGTTCCACTTAGTACAGAACTTATTGTTGGGGAATGATAAGGAAGTTTTGATTGTACCTTTTGTTGAGCCTATACCACCAAAAACGCCACCCAATTGCTTAGTTTCGCGGGTGTTGATATTGCACGCATTGTTTAAAGAACTTCGTTTTAGCAAACTCGAGTCTGCTCCAGTGTCGACAAGTACCAAAATCTTTCCGGATTTGGCTAGAGACATCGGCAATTCCACAAACACGTCATGCTTACGAGTGTTTTTGTATGCGTACAATATCTTTCCGTCTTTATTTTTACTGCCTAACTCAATCAATTTTGCAAAAAGAATACAAAAATATGAACGTAATTTGTACACCGCAAAGACAGTCCATTTCTTAAGCTTAAAGCACTCATTCAAAAACAAACAAAAATGTAACCAGAGATAGGTTTGACCTAGGCTAACTTTATTTCTGTGTACCTCATTTTTTCTCTGTTTTGTTTTACAGACTGACTGAATAGTGAAGAAATTTGACTCCCGGTCATTTACATTTAGACAACTTTTCACTTTTCGTTGCTGTTTGTTGCTTGGGCCCAGCGATGGTTTTGTTTTGTGTTTTTTTTTATTTTTTGATGCAGTTTCATTTTCGGCTTTTAATGTTTCGTTGCTAGGTGGTTGTGAATTTGTTTTAATTTCTGTAGACAGTAAATTTTTTGGGGTGCAGCCTACTGTTTTTTGACTTACCCCCGGTCCGTTTCCCGACTGTTCCTTCAAGAAGTTGTTTTTAGAGAAACAGTCGTCCTCCACATGACCCAGTCTGGAGCACCACTTGCACTTCACTTTGGTCTTCTGAGTAGTGCGCGTCACAGTAAAGACACTAGATTTTGGGCAAACATCTCTACTGTGCCTATAAGAGGTACAAGCCTCACAATAGGGCGTGCTCTTCCTCAGTCGGCATTCTGCGTAAGTGTGGTTTGACTTGTTACAAAACCCGCATTTTATCTGAGGATGTAATCTGTAATCTGGTTCATTTGCTTGTGGGGGCGGAAAATGTAAACTACTGTTCACAGAAGGCATGGAGTGTAAATTGTTATTAACACCGTAAGCATGGGAGGAATTGTGATTTGAATGGTCATTCATGAAAGTGTGATTATATGGGCTAACAATGTGTATGGATGTGTTTAGATGTGGTGATGCGAGGTGTGATGTGGCGCCATGAAGATGAGGCAAATAGCTGTTTACTTGCGTGCTCGCGGAGTATCTCGGCCGCAGTAAGTCAGCTGTTTTTGACACCGTGTCTGCTAGTGTCTGCAAATCATTCTGGTTGACCGTGAGTACGAAATGACGCAGCGTTGGATCCAGTAACCCTGTTTTGAAACTTGCAATAGTAGCATTTTTCAATTCAGTCTTTAGGGCTACGGAATCACTAGCTAAGTAATTCGCATCAATGATCTCGTTTGCTTTAACTTGCAGACCAGCTAGGCGTCTTGCAAATGCCTGAACATCTTCCGAGGACAGTTGATGGGACTGTTTGATTTCTCCCGTAACGTCGTCAAGAGTCCTCACAGTCAGGAACGTCCCCTTAATTAGGGTTTCGAGGTCCCTAACTGTTTGTGGCTTCCCACATCTCACCAGTTCGAACGCATCGCCAACCAGTTTTGTGGATATCATACTGACATAAATTGCCTCACTATCCGCTTCTATGCACTTCAACCCTAAGGAACATGCATTTAAGAACTCGTACACTTTGCACGATAGTTCTGGGGTTCGTGCCTAAGAAAACTGCGGTATGAGTTGATGTACTAATTTGGCAACTGAATCGTACCCCATTGTGGAAAGAAAAGTGTTGGCGATACCATAAACTTAATTCTGGCAGAAACTCAAAACACCTTGCAAAAACTAAATGGGAAGTTAAACATAAACAATTCGTAGGTAGCCAAAAACAGTACAGAAAAGTATACCACACAAAAAAAAATTGCACGAAAACACAACAAAAAACCAAAAACCATAAACGGAGTAGGAAAAACAAGCGGAAAGCAATGTATGAAAAAAATAAAAGAAAAAAAATTCTTAAAATTTGTTCTTACCAGTATTTTTTTTTTTACCGTATGTCGTTCACGTTTCTTTCCAATTCTTCTTCTTGAGTGTCAGTAGTATGTCGTTTTTTTTTTATTTAATAGTGCACACTACACAATCACAATCGCGAGAACGTACGATAAGTATTTTAATTTATTTAATTTATTATTCCACATTAGAAACACAACAAAAACACAAATGACTTTTTTTTTTTTTAAAAGGTTCGCGAACCGGCTGCGCCAAATGTAACGTAGTTAAATTGAAATGTAATGAAATGTAACGTACAAAATTGAAATTAAAAAGACACACAACCTCTCGTTTCGGTAGATAACAATAGACTCACCATATTTCCGTTGACCTGCCTGGAACTTTTGATTGAACTCCAGAATGCATTGCTTAACTTGCATTCTGGAATTCAGCTTGACCTACTTAGCCATGTCGCAATAAGTGTGGCCGGAAACTGTTAGTATGCATATTATTGATAAAGCAATAATATGCATAATAACAGTTATGCTTACTGGCATAGTAGGTAAAGGTGAAGGAACTAAATGTAGGTATAACACTGGTACTAATAGCGTTTCGGCTCTATATTTTTCTTCAAATGTAAAAATTTTTTTTTTTATATGATTTGAAGTGAGTCAAAACGTTCTATTGTAGTCCGATATTACTCCCGCATGTGTTCGCTGGAACATACAGGAAGCATACAAAGCGGCGCTGCACAGAATGACTAGAACTGCTTATGAGCTCTACAAGCAGAAGAGGAGAGACGAACACCGGCTTCTCAGACGGAAAAAGAGAAAGCATAAGAAGCGCGCGATCGAGGAGATAGAAGGATGTCACAGCAGGAATGAGGTTCGGAACTTCTACCAAAAAAGGGGCTATAAGCCCCGAGCTTAAGCCTGCAAAGACGATAAAGGAAACATCGTGGTGGAACCGCAGTCAATGCTGAGGATATGGAAAGACCACTTCTCCGAGCTCTATAACGGCAATGATGAACCCCATCCCGCTGTTAGAGAGATAGAACCATTCGATTTAGGTGACGTAGACCAACAACTCCGCCAACCCGACCTGAACGAAGTGAAGACAGCAGTATCCAAGCTAAAGTCCAACAAAGCTGCTGGAGCTGATGGCCTCACTGTCGAATTGCTTAAATCGGCAGGCGATGACCTGGTCAGGAGTATGCCAGCTCATTTGCAAAATATGGTCGGAAGAAAGCATTGCCCGATGAATGGAACCTCAGCATTGTATTCCCGGTCCTCAAGAAAGTAGACCCTCTGAACTGCGCCAGCTACAGAGGTATCAGTCTTCTTAACATCGCATATAAGATCCTCTCTGCCGTATTGTGTGAGCGTTTGAAGCCATTCGTCAACAACCTTATAGGTCCTTATCAGTGCGGCTTTAGACCAGGAAAGTCCACCATAGACCAAATCTTCACACTACGGCAGATCTTGGAAAAAACCCAGGAGCTTCAAATCGATACCTACCACCTTTTTTTCGATTTTAAGGCCGCGTATGACAGCATCTATAGAGAGGAGTTATATAGAGCCATGTCTAGTTTTGGCATCCCTACCAAACTTGTCCGATTGTGTAGGATGACGATGGAGAAGGCATGCTACTCCATCAGGGTCAGAAAAGATCTCACCGATACATTCGATGTCAAAAAAGGTTTTAGGCAAGGCGATGCACTGTCATGCGACTTCTTCAACATCGTTCTTGAAAGAATAGTGCAAAACTCCCACGTCAACACAAGAAGCACAATCTTTCAAAGATCCGTCCAATTGCTTGGATATGCCGACGATATTGACATAATTGGAAGAACGCAGCGTGATGTCAATGGCGCGTTTATGAGCATTGAGACGGAAGCGAAGAAGATGGGTTTAGTGGTCAATGAGGGCAAGACCAAGTATATGCTGTCATCAAGAAGGGACACCGACGTCTTGGACAGAACGTCACGATAGACAGCTATAACTTTGAAGTATAGTTAAGGACTTTGTCTACCTAGCCGCCGCTATTAATTCAGAAAACGACACTAGCGCTGAAATCAAACGAAGAATAACTCTTGCCAACCGTTGCTTCTTCGGACTCAGAAGGCAATTAAGTAGTAAAGTCCTCTCTCGAGCAACTAAAGTGTCCCTGTATAAGACACTTATCATCCCGGTTCTTATATATGGCGCAGAGGCATGGACCTTGTCAAAGGCAGACGAGAACGCTTTAGGATGCTTCGAGAGAAAAATTCTTCGGGTGATTTTTGGTCCCGTCTGCATAGATGGAGAGTGGGGAAGGAGATTTAACGACGAATTGTATGGGCTGTACAGCGGCACTGACCTTGTCAAACGAGTCAAGGTCCAGCGGCTTAGATGGCTGGGTCATATAGAGCGAATGGACACCAACGCTCCGGCCCGGAAAGTCTTCGAATCCAATCCCGAGGGACGGCGCAGTAGAGGAAGACCGCGACTCAGGTGGCGCACGCAAGTAGGAGAGGACCTCAACCAAATTGGCGTGCAAAACTGGAGGCAGCTAGCTAGGGACCGAACTGGCTGGAGAAGCATGTTGATGGTCGAGGCCCTAGTCCGACCTGGAATGTAGCGCCACCTTAAGTAAGTTAAGTAAGATATCCGCCGATTGAATGGGATTCCAAAGCAGAATGCCAACATGCGCCAGTCCTTCTACTTGTTTTTGTCGTTCGGTAGTAAATTTAGACTGTGATGTGAGGACGGACATATTTTGGTCCATATTACCAATAAAAATAGCAACAACCTCAACTCAAACCATCTTTAACGCTTTATATGTAATATGACTTCAGAATGGCAATCGGCTGCCTTCGACAAGACATACAACCTCATATTCATTGAAAGACCCTTTTGGCATGTTTCCAAAGTGCCACTTCCCAGCCAAAATGATCGTCTTCTATCAATTAAACTTAAGAAAACTATTTAATTCCATCAGAGGACATCCATACTATTCTTAAATGCCTAGACAAGATGTGTGTAAAAGGTACGAGTATATTAAACTACAAATAAATTATCCCTATACACAAACTCCCTTGGTCTTCTTCTTGTTGACATTCACCACTGACAGTTGCCTCTACGAACCTTTTTGGTTTAAATACATAATTGCCAACTTCACAACTGACGCAGGGTTAAATTCAAGCCAAACGCATTGATGTGGGATACCTACTGATTTAACTCAAATTAACAGTCTTAACTTGGCTGTAACGAAGGTAATTTTCAGTGGGAATTGAATTTATTCCCTCAAAAGGATACGAAAACGTTTACGTAATTTTCTTAATGGATTTTCAGAGTTGATTGGATTTAATTGATGAAATCTTAATCAAAAAGATGATTTCTTGCTCCGTCTTTTTTTTCGTGCTCTCTGGCAGTGTACTTACTTAACTCTTTTAACTCATGATTGAATGTTTAATGAAGAGAGTTTTGAATGTTTTTGATTCGAATCATGCCTTGAGTATGTTCGGGATTGAAAGTTTCGGTCTTGTAATTATGAATTCATCTGCGTTTTCAAAATAACCATTTACATTTTTAAAGCTTTCGCGTGAGTTCAAATGAAACCAAAGTACAACTCAATTGCGTTTGTTGATTTACTTAAAAATTTAAATCTTCTTCAAAGGATTATTTGATTTATACTCCATTTTGAAAAGGGAATATCAAAAGAAGAGTGATTTTATTTAAATTACATATCACATCTTTGTTTTTGAATGTTTAACTCAGTGTCTTTCAAAGAAAGCCTGCCCCTATCCTAAATCCATAATCTCTGACCAACAAGTCCTTCCAAAAGCGGAAATCGTACCGAAATACCATCGGTTTGGTATTTTGAACCAATCCCCTGGCTCTGGGGCATAAAACGATCAACTTAAGTGAAAAGTGTCAGGCTGTTAACGTGACACATGAGCCATACCCAAAACTAACAAGAAAAAAATAATCATGAGGAAAATCTTGAGAAGTCCTTGATAGTCGTCTAAATCATCAAGGACAAGGCTGCTGTTGACAACAAAATATTCTTTGTGTCCATCAACATCAATCAGTTTTTCATATTTCGATGGAAATCTTATTGAAAGGTTTCGATATTTAGTTTTATTTTTAGCATGAGTTGATTTTCAAAAAACCTCTATACACGCCTTGCGTTACAAATCCTTTAAAAAGAAACATGCTCGCACATAACACACTTTGGGAACGCAAGTATTATATCACAACAACAAGTCCTTGGACCTTTTTTTACTTTGTTTTTATGAATGAGAAAGCTTAAAATAGAAATGCACGTTTTTGATGTTTGATGGTCAATTTGTGAAAACAAGAATACAATTTTCTGCCAACAATCATGGCTCATGATTCATGAATGAGAATTGAGATTGAAATAAAGAAACCAAATCCAATTGTCTTTAAATTTAATCAGTTGAAGCGTGATGTATGAAAATGCTGTCGAATGCATCTGGTTGTCCTTATGCTTATCTCAAATTGATCTTTATGTAGAAGTATGGCTATCGAATTGCAAAAGGTTCTGTTTCCTTTGTTTGGGACGTCCTTTTCACTTGTATCTTGTACTGTATCTGCAGCAGATGTGCAGTACATACTCATGTTTCAGTGATGCATGTTTTAGGAAACGATTTTCTATTTAAAGCAGCAGAAAATGTATGTAAATCTCGTTGCATAGTGACCGACAGAGCAGTAGCGAGCCTCTCTGGCGCCCGAGGCGAATTCAGAAAGTAATGTCGTTTTCATAAGCATGTATTCAGAATCTACAGATGTATATTTTATAAGAAAACAGATTTTTCATAGTTATAATTGGATTTTGCGAGATCTTATCGCTGCAAATTCATCGATGACATTATCAAAATCGATTTTACTTGCAACTTCATACTCGATCGATAAAATTTGCAAAATTAGTAAATTTTTCTTCATTGTCGACCTCAGATATTTTTTGACGAGTTTAAGTTTGCTAAAGCTGGGTTCACACGTAGCTATGGTTACAGGCATTGTCAAAAAAATGCAATATCGACGTTCGGGTACGATTCTCTCAAATTATAATCACGGAACAATTGAAGTAAATCCAACCCGTCGCGGATTTGACGTCATGCGTGTAATTTGACAATACTACATGCTTAAAAATCTCATCGATGAACTGAACCACGTTAATGAATGTCTTTTTTATACCTTAATGCCAAATCAGTTGCTGCTTTTCTCAATTCAGTAGTGGTACTGGTCATTCTCTCAAAGGAGTCACCAGATAAAAATCCAAAATCATCAGAAACCACCATAATTTTCTCATACCTCCAGCTGATTTCAGTAATCAGAATATCGACGGCGTTGTTGAGATTTTGACAAATTGGCCCATCGTCTTCTTTTTCGTACAGCTCCAATCGATTCTTCTTTCTTGATCGTTCGCCCAAACTTTTCAATCCAAGAGAATTAGCGAGTGTGGATGCGCGTATGAAATTCTCTCCAAATCCCTTATTACGAAGTTCTTGAATTCTTCAGTCCAGAAATCAACTTTGTAGATTTTTCCATTAATAGTAGGGGAGCCCGAGCCGCTAAATTTGCAGTTACTAAAGCGTCATGGGGACTTATTGGATTGTGAAGTTTACGTTCTAAAACGAAAAAAAGTGTATGGCAGTTTTTCATTTTAGTGGGGCGATGGGCGTGTATGAGCTTTTAAAAATGTAAAAAAAAAAAACAGTTAAATTGAAATACTCGAGCGCGTCAGATTTTCATAGAGTATACGCGCTTTGTCTTTCTTATAACGGATATATATTAATCTGACGATTTACTGGGGGCAAATGGGCGTAAAGAGAGGTTAAAAAAAACAAAAACTAAAAAGTTATTCGAGCGTGTCAGATTTTCAAAGTGAATGTTAAGTGTACTCTAAAAAGTGTATATTTCAATAATCTGACAATTTGAGTGGGGCGATCAGTCATGGCTGATTTTTAAAAATGTAAAAAAACACGTGACCTTGAAATACTCGAGCGCGTCAGATTTTTATACAGAGTGATCAACTTGATGTCTTCGTCCTCCAGGATGATAATCTGACAATTATATGGGGGCGTACTCTTAGTCTGACAATTTTAAAGTAACAATTCCTTGTTGTTTCTATTTTTTGTTACTGGATGCAATCAAAAAATATGTACACATATTATGTATTTAAAAATTTTGTATCGAAATTTTGTTGAAAATACTTTTAAAAAAAATCCTGAAAGTTTGAGCCCTTAATATTAATTTTAAGTGCTCGATCAAGAGGTGTGAAGATTTTCCATTGAAAATACACGGAAACTCTGATTTTTTATTTTTAAATTTCTATAACTCAGCGGCATTTCATGGGATCGCTTTAACCGAAGATGTTTTTTTCTCAAAATTGAAAGCTCTACAAAAATGTTCTTTTTGGCAAAGTCGTTACTCATACCGGGAAGGTGGTACGGGCCACTTAACCAGATTTTTGCATAAAATTCACGTTTTGTCGCAGTTATCTCGTAAATAACAAAAGCTTCAGAAAAATTGTAAATTACAAACTTGTAGAGAATTTAGTTTTCTACAAAAAAAGTCTTATGGACCAATTGCTAATATCAATATTAACCGAGATATTAACCATCATATATTATACATTTCACTGACGATTTTACCTCAATCGCCCCAACCAAAATGTCAGATTATATGTTTTCTGTAATCCTGATAAAATTACCTTCAAAATAAAAAAAAAATTAATCGCGCTCGAGTATTTCGAAACATCGATTTTTTTTTACATCTTTGTGACTCGCCTACTTACGAAGGCCCTGCTCAAATTGTCAGATTATTGAAATATACACTCTTCTCGATGTAATCAACCTACCATCTTTTAATCTGACGCGCTCGAGTATTTCCGATGATCGACTTTTTTTTACTAATCTGACGGGCTGCTCTCAGCGAACGCCCCAACATTTTGGTTTAATATATGGTAAGAGTACATTACATGAGGCAAGGTTTCTCCCCATATGATTTTCTGACGCGCTCGAGTAACGCGCGAAATCCCCTCTTGGGCTCCCCTACTATAATCTGATTCCACGCACCGAGAAAAAAAAAACTTTCGGTCAATATATGTAGGAATGGCCTATCTCGGCGAGTCGCCCTATAAATAACATACGAAAGACAAGACAAATAACTACTACCAACTAAACGAACGACGGACAGACGACACAAAGCGAAACACACGCAACACATTCTTTTCATTTCTCATAAGCATTCAGTTGTAATCGAAACGTGGTACAGAGCGCAACACAATAATTAAAATCATTTCCCTCTTGGTGTTTTTTGAAATTATAAAGAGAATTACTTTTTTGTTCTAATCAAATAAAATACAATTTGTCGATAAGCAAATTAATAAATAAACAATCCTACATATATTTCAACAGACTTTCAGCGGACGATTTTGAGTCAGGATTGATTGGATTGGCTATAACATCTTTGAGTACTCCATGTAATTCTGTAATTTGAGAATTCAAAGGCTTTATTGCATTAGCCTTCAAAGACCATCTGACATCGCAGTGCCCTTTCAGTGAAATCTTCAATGCCTTCATGAGGATATTCCTTCGACTTGTAGAACGCGAAAAAAACTTGAAAATGCTTTCAACTGTTTCGAAAAATTTCTTCATTTCCGCTTTCGATAAAGCAGAATATATTCCTGTTAGATTTAAGCAATGGCCCCTTATATCTTCCCGACATATTGGCTCCGTTTCGTATGCTTGGCCCCTTGCATCTTGGATATCAAGTTCATCTTTTTCTAATTTCTTGGTTATGTCGGAAGATAATCCCTCGCCAGTTTTTTCTTCAGTACAAAAAAAGTCAATGAAACTTTCTTGAATATATACTTTTCCATCATCAATCTGAACATAACGCAGTGTTCCTTAAACATAGATAGTCGTCGGTTTCGATAGTATCGATAGTTTTTAAGAAAAAAAAAAAAAAAAAAAAAAATTGACTCGAAGTATCTACAAAGCCTTAAAATAAGCTCTTATGCATGGCAAGATGTCTTATGCAATTTATATACTCACCAATTTTTAATAAAAGAAAAAATAGAAACAAATATGTTCTAAATATTAGCAACTTTTATATTTTAAACCAGCAATAAAAAGTTAAGGAATAAAATAACGGAATCCAAAATAAGAACTTCAAATCATTCGATAGTTTTTTACTATCGATAGTATCGATAGCCTATCGATGTTTAAGAAACACTAATCATAACGAATGATTTCTGCCATCTGTTCATTATGAGAGACATCAGGTGTGTAATCGAAGACCAAACTGTAGTATGACCCTTTTTTATGACCCGCAATGAACTCTTCCCAAGGTTTTATCACACTTGCCGACTAACTTGCTAACGTCTAAGAACATACCAGCTCATTTGCTGAAAAATATGTTGTTAAATATTTTTTGTAGGAAAACAGATTTTTTTCCATGAAAAGTTGACCAAATTTTGGCGCCCTTGCCGCGATGGCGCCCGAGGCAAGCGCCTAGCCCGCCACACCCTCGCTACGGCACTGTTGACCGATATAAGGCAACCCTTGCCTTACAAAAACAAAGCAATCGTATTAAATGCTCTTTCATTGCCCTTAAAATCGAAGCAAAATGAAAAAGCCGATTCGAGAAAGAACTTTTTGTGGCAATGACAGATTTTATTTTATTTATCAATAAAAAGGTACATACTTAATTTATATCGAAGGATTTGAATAAAGGGGGGGGGGGGGGGGCGGGGTGTAGTAACGTTAATTTCGTTAAAAAAGGCATGTTTTTGCGAATTTTTCGTGAGGAACCAGTTCAAATTTCTTCAAAAAAACCAATTATACAGGGTTTTCCATTAAGAGCTTATAAAGTTTAAAACAATAATCTTGGACTCTAGTAGTATTCAACATCTTTATTTAATATTAAGTACACTATACGTCTGTAATCATAGGCGGTCAAAAATAGAATGCCTGTTCACTTCTCTTTCTCTTATAGAATTTCCTTTTGGTGCTGCCGTGGTGTTACAGATTCGTCCATCCTGACCATTTCGATGTCCTCGTCGAAGTCTACATCAATAGTTATCCATCGCTTCATCCGATCCGCTGCCCATACCCCTGAATATGGTCTTTGGCTTCTGGGTGCATTTGGTATGTCCGCCAGCTGATATCTATCATGGGGTAGGACGGTTGTGATCTGATAGGGTCCTTTATACCTTGGCTCTAACTTCCTCGACGTACCGGTGCTGCTGGAACTATCGTTTAAGATCATTACTAAATCTCCCACTTGATACTTCTTTGCGCCCTTTTGTTTTGAATCATGTATTTTTTTTTGTCTAGTTTGCATTTGTATAATAGCTTCTGCTCCTTCCTTACGTATCTCGTCAATATCCGGTCTTTGTTGATTAAGTTGAACACCTTCAGCCAGTACATCTTTCAAAGGCCCCCTTGGAATGTATCCCATCATCATTTGATGTGCTGTCTTTCCTGTAGCTTCATTGAATGTGTTGTTAATTCCCCATTGCACGATTTTTATATGTTGGTCCCATTTATTTTCATCATCAACAGTAGCATGTAACGCATTTAAGATAGTTCGGTTATATCGTTCCACTTGGCCGTTTGCTCGAGGAGTTTTCGTGGCATTTAACACATGTGAAATCGCACGGCTCTTGATGAATTCGTCAAACATTTTTGATGTGAAGGCCGTACCTTTGTCCGTTATAATACGCCTTGGAGTGCCAAATGTGTAGAAAACTTCTGTGAGAAAATTTAATACTGGTTTCGTCTGTGTATTTGGTAATGCTTTCATTTGAATAAATTTTGTAAAAGCATCCACAAGGACTATTATGAACAAGTTTCCTTTAGTGGATTTCACAAATGGACCCAGATGGTCCAAGTGAATGGTGTCGAAAGGTACACTCTTTTTTTTGATTGAATATAATTCTCCTCTGGGTTGCGCAACCTTTTTTGCATAAGCGCATTCCACACAAGCGTTTATATATTTCTTTGTGAATTGTGTGATCCTTGGGAACCAGTATCTCTCCTGTATATGCTTTATTGTTTTGTTTTCCGAAAAATGTCCCATTTCGTCATGACTGTTGCGCAATATTCGGTTTCGAACACCCTTCGGTATAAATAACCTCAGCTCTCCATTCACCCGTGGGTAAACTTGCCCATCCTGCAATGCGTAGTCTGCATGAATTTGTTTTTCCTTGTCATTGTCTGGTTTCCTCTTTAGTACTTTGACAATTTCAAGTAGTTCTTCGTCTTGAAGTTGTAGCGAGTATATCCAGTCTTCCTCGTGTATTTTTACCTGGAGTACTTTCATGTCTACTACTTCCAATTCTCTTGCAGCCTCACATGGCTGACGCGACAGTGCATCAGCATGTCCCATTAGCTTTCCACATCGATGCTCCACTTCAAAGTCATACTCAAGTAGTTTTAGCCACCACCTCGCTATTCTAGGTACCAGTTCTTTCTTTTTCATTGCTGTTTTCAGAGCGGCACAATCAGTAACAACGGTGAATTTCCTGCCCAATAGGAATTGTCGAAACCTTTCTATTGACTCCACCACTGCCAGAGCTTCTAATTCGTAACTGTGGTACATACTCTCTTCCTGGGTCGTTTTCCTGCTAAAATAGGCAACAGGGTGGAGGCTTTTCTCTTTGCCTTGCATTAGTACCCCTGCTAATCCTTTGCTGCTGGCATCAGTATGCAGCTCATGATCTGTTTCAGGATTAAAGAGCTCCAATACTGGTTTTTGCGTCAGGTTTCTTCTCAACGTATCAAACGAATTTTGTTGTTCTTCACCCCATTTAAAGTCACAACTTTTCTTTGTTAATTCGGTAAGTGGTAGTGCTATTATAGAGTAATTCTCAATGAATTTTCGAAAATAACTTGTTAGGCCTATGAATTGCCGTACCTCTTTTTCATTTGTCGGCACTTGAAAATTCTCAATTGCTTTAGTTTTTTCCGTCCCAGGTGTAATTGAGTTTTCTGTCACAATGTGACCTAAATATTGAATTTTAGTTTTAAAAAAACTGCATTTTTTCAGATTCAATGTCAGTTTTGCTTGTCGTAACAAATTTAAGAATTTTCTTAACTTGATCATTCCTTCTTCAATTGTGTTGCATGGAAGGACAACATCATCCATAAAGCATACCACAAATTCTGGTTTCATTTTCCTGGCTAAGTTGTTCATCATTTTTTGGAATATCGCTGGAGCGTTCGCGAGGCCGAATGGTACCGTTACAAATTCATATAATCCTCCTGGAGTTATAAATGCCGTCAGATAAGTATGTTCTGGTTTTATTGGTATTTGATAATACCCAGATGCTAGATCAAGTACGATAAAGTATCTATAGCCTTGTAAATCGTTTAGTTGTTCATCAACGGACGGCATAGGGTACCTTATTTTTTTAGTTATTCTATTCAGCGCTCTGTAGTCGACGCACATTCGATCCTCGCCATTCTTTTTCTTTACTAGGATAACAGGTGATGAGTAATTCGATTCCGATTCCTTAATGATACCGTTCAAAAGCATTTCATCGATCATAGTTTGTAGTGTTTGTCTTTTGGCATATGGTACTTTGTAGGGACCATAAGCCACTGGAGTTTTCTTTTCTAATTCTATCTCCATTTCTACTAAACTTGTTCGTCCTAGTTCATTTTGAGACATGGCTATACATTCGCGAAATTCTTGAAGTAGGTATAAAAGTTTTTTCGGTTCAACATCCGGGTTCATCTGAAGATCATCCTTGCTTATCTGTTTTTTCTTGTTCATATTTTCGCCTGGATCTCTCTTATCATTTACTACCATCCGTTTTACTATGAGAGTGTTTCCGTTTTTATTGAAAGCGCAACTTGGATCACATAAAATGTCCTTTCCAATTAAAATTGGTTCTGTTAAATGAAGATCTTCTACTACCAAGGCTTTCACTGGAAAAATCGATCCATCTATAATGATTTCACATGACACGCTTTCCGTTACTTCACAATTTCCACCACCGAAGCCATGCAAGATACTGTTCTCTTTATTGTAACCTTGCTTTAGAGTTCTTGCAACTGACTGAGTTACGATCGTGCGTTCGCTGCCCGAATCGAAAAGAGCTTCGTAGTGCGTCCCTTGAATTGTGACCTGTTTGCGGTAGCAATCGTGTTTTCCGTAACTTTGAACCTTGTTGATTTTAAATCGTTTTTCTGGTATATCACTCTTTGGCTGAATTCGCATCTTGTTGTCATGAGTGTTTAGATACGGACGCTTTCTGCCTTGTGGACACTGCCTCGAATAATGACCAGCCTGGTTGCAATTATAACAATTTATGTTGTTTTTCCTTGAGTTATTCGCTAAATTTCTGGAGTGCCAATTTGGTATCTGCTGACTAATTTTACTTGTCGTTTTATTCGACGTATTTGGGTACTGACGAAAATTTGACCTGATGCTTTCGTACCATTTCACTTTCTCAACTACATCGGCTATACTGATAAAATATCTGGCTGCCAAACTTGAACTCATTTGCTGATCATTTAATCCCGTCAAAATGTACTGGATTACGGTTTTGTCACTGAGTTGAATTTTTTTTCCAATTAAATTCATTTCGTGACAATATGTTTCAATAGTTTCATGAGGTTTTCTTGATCTTTTGATTAATTGTTGGTGAATCTCTACTTCACTGTGATGCTGAGGAAAACTAGACTTGAGCCCATTAGCAAGTTCCCCCCAGGTTGATGCCGTCTCTTGGGTGGTATCCCACCATAATCGGGCCGATCCGTTCAATTTGGAAGCCGCAGCCATTAATACTACTCGTTCGTCCCATTCGTAAACTTTTGTAAGGTATTCTACTCTTCTAATCCAACCTTCTGCAGAATTTGATGTCATGTCGCCTGGAGTGAATGTTGGGAGAGCATCAGCAACTTCCCTGACGGTGCATTTCACTTTTGTTCGATTATCACTTCGATCTTGATTTTTTTTCTTCAAGCAATCGAAGTTTCTCCGTCAATTCTTTTTCCTGTCTCATCATGGATCTCTCCTTTTCGATCAATTCCTTCTCTCTTTTAATAATATCCCATTCCCTAGCTCTTAGGTCACTATCATCGATGCTGGTAACATCTGAGGCTGAGCTTCCTACCTCTTGCATTTGGCCGATTCCTGATTCGAGTAAGGTGGTCGTTACTCCTGCCACTTCAGAACTTGAACACTTGTTGGGTTGTCTCTGCCGGTATATCTTCATTGTCGTACGCTTTTAATCTGTTTATTAAGTTTCTCTTCCTACCAGTAATTGGTAGTTTCCTTTCTTTCAATTCTGCTTGAAGTTGTTTTACGCTTAGGTTTTCCATATCTAAAAATAAATAGACGATTCTTTAACAACAAAATGTATAATGTGTAATGTTCAAGCACTACAAATGAAGTTATTACTCCATCTCTACCACATCTTGAACTGTACACAGCAATATACGAAAACAATTTGAATTAAGGTATTTATTTCTAACTTAACAACAACTAAGAAAACCCTTGAAGTAAATCGTGTGTGAGTCTATTAATTTAGAATATCAATTTTAACCCATTTTCTGTTCTGATATTTAACCAACTTATCAATTTTATCAATAGTAACGTGTAGGTATTTATACACTAAATTTTAATCGCTCTATGCAATAAACATATTTATTGACTACCCACTCTAGCCTTTTGTCTAACGTACATATAGGACTTGATGTTCCATCAATCACTCACTTAAGTGTTCATCCATAATTCCTATTTTCATTATGAAGTCGTTATTGGATATGTTGAACACACACGCAATAACCAACCAATTTGATACATGGAAAAAAAACATGAAACACGTCCAATGACATCATTTATCTTTGCATAAATATAAATTTTTCGCAATGTTCATTGAAATGTATGAAACACACACTCAATTACATAAAATTCACTTTTATATGTAGCAAACATTTTTCAAATTGTTAACTGCTAATTAACAATTTTGCTGTCCAAATTCTTGAGTCTCTACTGTGCTTTCTGCTTTCCATGATTTACTAAAAACATGACAATCGTATTTTGACATACATGCCATCTCGTTTGCTTGCAAGTTGCAACTATAGCTTCTGTGTATACCACAGACGCTATTTATTTGCAGCCATACTACCTATACTTCAATTTCGTATTGAGTATTGAAGTAGTTATCTTTTTCATATTCATTAACAAGAATCTTGTTGTCCTTCTTTTATTTTTACAGCTACGTGAACCATAACCGTCATATTTTTCTTACCTATTCAATTTTCATTTTCTTATATTTTATGAATTTCCAAATAGATATTCTATTTTTTTTTTTTTTTTTATTATTTATTCTAAAATTCAATTCCTTTCATGTCCCAGCAGTTCGGACAATAGCACTTGAATGTTGAATCCCTTTTTTACTCACCGCGCCTCACACACACTTATACTTCGCAGTACTCGCTTTGTTTTCAATCACAAGTCACTTATTTGTTCAATTATCTTTAATTTGAAGATCTTTAAAAAACTCTCCTTGTTCTTTGTTGTAGGTAATCCCACTTCTGATTCTATAAAGTTTAAAACAATAATCTTGGACTCTAGTAGTATTCAACTTCTTTATTTAATATTAAGTACACTATACGTCTGTAATCATAGGCGGTCAAAAATAGAATGCCTGTTCACTTCTCTTTCTCTTATAGAATTTCCTTTTGGTGTTGCCGTGGTGTTACAAGCTATCCATTTTATTTTTTAAATAAAAACGCCAGCCATTTGAGATATCAAAAAAACATTTATTTCATATTAAAGTACACCCAATACCATTACGAATGGAACTATATTTCATTTCCATTTCTTGAGATAACACGTTGACCAAATTTCCTCTTCAAAATGTTGATGGTTGCATAAGCTGTATGGGCTGTAGCTCCATCCTACTGGAACCACATGTCACTAATATCCATTCCACGCAACTGACGCCAAAAAAACGGCACAATGTGGTTTGTGCGATGCCCAATTCCTGTGAACGACGTGGAATTGACTGATTTGGGTCGTTCTGAACGGATGCACTTATGGCCGCGATATTTACACTACACGGGAACATTGTGCAGCGAAAACGTGGATTCAAATTTGTGCACTAAACTAAGAATTGCGGCACGGGTGGGACGATTATAACTACCAAAAATCGGAGTTAGCGCTCTTAAAGTTGCAGCGACTGACTCAAAATTTTGATAGTACGCTTTTATAATTTGGAAACGTTGTTGATTCGTGTAACTCACCATGATTAAATGGTAGACCTTAAAGAGCAATCTGACATTTACAGAACGTCAAAAGACCTTAAGGGCGCGTCTACATTAAAGAAACAAAATGAATAGTCCCCAATGGAAAATCCTGTACTACTTGATTTTTCTCAGTAGCCAGAGAGAGCCAGGCTCTTTCTTAAAGGCATTACTCATTCGCATCACATATGTTGCCCGCAGGCAAATAAATTCCATATACATAGAGTGGCGAATCCCGAGAAGCCCGTGAGGGTTGAAGCCCGGTCCCTAAAGCTTTTTTCTCAACCATTCTTTGATAAGAAATGCAGGGGACTAACTTCCTCCTCTTTTGATTCTCAACGGTTAGGTGAGCAATGTTTTTAACTTCGGCAGTATTCCTCTCGGAGGATGTGCCAATTCTTCCCGAAAGCGATACCTGTGGAATGATACTTTTATGTTTCTGGGACTCGAACATCGAACTCCTACTTAATAGTCAGATATGCACTGGCCAACACTACTAATTAAGCTTGAAATAGTATTTGTATTCGAAATGACTTGGATATTCATATTTAAATGCTCTCGGAAATGCCAACCCTCCATCGGCATCGTTGAAACAACTTAACTTCTGCTCAATCAGTTTTCAATCAGAACTCGTTAATTGGTGACTAATGCGTTTTTTTATTATTTTATAAACCAATTAGTTTAGGGTAAAAATAACCATTTTAGATGAAAGACGTCAAAAATCAGACAAAGGCATTTATTAAATTTTTCTTCGGAAAACAGGCAGCATTGGAAGCGCAATTTTATGCCTACAACACAGCAGCTGATTAAATGTAGAAAATGTATCATTTTCAATAATTTGTAAGCATTCTTCAAATTCAAACATTCTTCAGATTGTTTGGCAAACGCATTGAACTGAAAAAAAAAAAAAAAAAATATACATATATTACGAATTCCACTTTTGAACTAGGCAGGGTCACTCAAAATTTTTGTTTTTTTTTTATCGGGGCAATGAATTGGCTCAAGAGCAAGTTCATGAAACCCAATTTAACAAAAAAAAAAAAAAGTACGTAGGTTGAAATTGTAGAGAATGGAAAACAATAAAATTAAGTACTTCATCCACTTTCCATTAAAAAATGAAGAATTTTATTTTGTCTTCTTTGGAAAAAATAAACCTTTCAAAGACTGCCGTGCGCCGCAGAGTAAAATTATATTTTCACTCACCCCTAATGGATGGGAAAAGATTTTTCCTTGGAAACGGCAGCACTCAAACATTTTTGTTGTTTTTTTTTTGTTTTGTTTTTTTTGTGCTTAATTTGGGTAGCATTAAATTGAAAATTTATTACCACCCTGGGTGTCGGGTAATTTAAGTGCGAAAGTGTTTTTTTTTTTTTTTTATTTGATTTTAATTAAACACCAATTCGAGGCGAAAGAATATCCATCCAATTAGCATGGGATGAACGAGAGTGCCGGAAGTTTATTATTTTTCTTTTCTTCACAAATAAAATAAATTCGAAAGTTTTAAGGAATTAAGTAGCATAAGAAGCTGATAAAGTGATGAATGGTTCTTTTTTCGAGTTTAGATTTCATAAGAATTTCGGTTTTTGCTTGAAGGGTTAAAGTTTTGTAAGTGAAAGTGAAACAAAGCGCTGAGTAAAATACGAACAGCCCACCCACATAAAACCAACAGCAGACGTAATTCAATAATCATTGCTTTTAATAGAACAGAGATTTTATTTTATAATTCATTTAGGAACCACAAACAGACATGCCACGGGTTCAAGGTTCAAGAAACAGCAGCTTCTCTCGTATGTCGCGACAATAGTGGTTTTTTGATTTGTGACTGTGAGAACCATGAGGGTGTATGATTATTTAAGGCACAAGAAAGTTGATAGCTTTTATAATTTGTCTGGCAGACTTTAAATTGGCAGGAAAATCGACATACAAAGTGTCACGCGTCTCGTCAATAATAAAAAAGTAAGCGAAACCGATATGTTAGGTTAGGTTAGGTAGAATGGGCTGACGGTTGATCTTATTAACTTAACACTTAGATCAATGTAGATCCATTGTGATACCCTGGCGTATTGTAACGTCCTTGAAACCTATGAGTTTATGTCTGTTCAGTATTTAACCATTTTGTGGCCTTAGTTAAGTTTAACAGGCTTCTTTTTGAAGCGTCTGATAATTCTTCTAGTTTATTTAAAAAGTAATTGCCTAGAAATTTTGTCCTAATGTGGCGGATTGCTGGGCATTGACAAAGGAAGTGAGTTGTATCCTCATGTTCATCTTCGTCGTCATTGCATCCTCTGCATAGGTCATCGGTGCAAAGACCCATTTTCTTTTTGTGATAACCTAGTAGGTTATGTTCAGTTATGATACTGATAAGCATTCGCAATGAAGGTCTATTCAATGATAGCAGCTTTCCAGATTCTTTCTTATCATATTTCGGCCATATTTTCCTGGAAGTAACAGAGAAGTCTAGGCATTGCCATCTTTCATTGGATTTCCACATTATTTTGTTACCAATGATCTGTTTCATTTCACAGGGTGGAATCCTGATTGATTTATCAATGAGAGAAGGGTCAAGTGCTGATCCCTTCCTCGCTAGTTTGTCCGCTTTTTCGTTTCCCGGTATACCACTATGACCAGGAACCCAGCAGAGTCTAACGTTATGCTGCGTGCCAAGTACCCTTAGCTCTTCGCGACAGAAAGAAACAAGCTTTGATTTGACAAGAGTGCGGCAGAAATCGCTTTTATTGCTGCTTGGCTATCAATGAAAAAAGTGATATCAGCATGTGAAAGCGCCAACATGGACACCTGTTTTGCAGCGTTTGTAACTGCCAAGATCTCGGCTTGGAAGACGCTGCTGTGATTTGGAAATCTGAATGAATTGGCAAGTTTTCGGCTTTCTGAAAAGAAACCTGCCCCTGTTCCAACTTCCATTTTTGAACCGTCGCGTAGGAAAAGATTGATATAGACGTCTCGATCAGGTATTTTTTAAAGTCCAGGTATATGGAGTTATGTAATCCGTGCAGATGTTGTTTTCTGCGTATCGCGATAAGATCTGTGCGTGTCCTGTTTGGCTGGTTTTCCAGACATTACACTGGTTTAGTCTAAGTGCACTGTTTGCTGCCGCTTCTTGAACATAGATATCAAGAGGTGTGAGATTGAGGATTATTTCCAAGCTTGCGGTTGGTGTAGTTCTCATTGCACCAGTTACGCAAATACAAGCTGATCTTTGTACTTTGGTCAGGGTTTTCAAATGCGTGGATTTTTCCAGCGCCTTCCACCAGACCAAATTGCCATAAGATAGGATAGGTCTAACAATGCCAGTATTCATCCACAGGATGATTTTGGGATTTGGTCCCCAGTTTTTGCCAAAAATCCTGTTACACGAATACAGTACTATCATAGATTTTTTGTATCTTTCTTGTATACTGGGACCCCAATTTAGTTTTTTGTCTAAGATCACTCCCAGGTATCTGGCTTGATCAGAGATCTTAAGAGGGATCTTATTTAGTCTTTGTAACTCAAAAGTAGGTATTTTTCTTTTATTTGTAAAGAGTACCAGCTCTGTTTTGAGGGTGTTTACTGCAAGGCCGCATCTTTTTGTCCAAGCGCTTACCTTGGTCAATTGTGCGCTAATGGTGGTAGTGAATTTTCCCGTCGCCAGAAGTGCTAAATCATCGGCATAGGCAACCACTTTCACGCCATCATGTTTGAGAGCTACGCGGATTTCATTCATGACCAGGATCCAGAGTAGGGGTGAGAGAATACCTCCTTGTGGGGTTCCTCGTGACACACATTTTTTCAAGCTTGCAACTCCCAGTTCACTGTGGATCTGACGTTTTGTTAGCATACACATGATCCAATTTGTGATTATTTCTTCTACTTCTAGATCATTTAGGGCCTTCTTAATTGCACTGTTTTGTACATTGTTGAAAGCTCCTTCAATGTCCAGGAAGGCTGCCAGAGTGTAATCCTTATTTTGCAGCGTTTTTTCTATGGTTCTTACTACACAGTGAAGTGCTGTTTCCACACTTCTTCCTTTTGTGTAAACATGTTCAAAGGTAGATATTACTTCCGGTTTCAGAAAGCTACGGATGTGTAAATCAAGTAACCATTCAAAAGTTTTCAGTATAAAGGAGGTCAGACTTATAGGTCTGAAGTCTTTTGCTTCTATGAAAACGACGGCTTTCGGTATGAAAACGACTATACTATTTTCAAAAATGTTCTTGAGATGTGGGATGACTTTCCTGCTGCTTTTTTGCAGTATCATAGGGAAAATGCCATCGTGAACCGGAGATTTAAAAGGTGAAAAGGAATTGATAGCCCATTCCAACTTCTCTTCCGTTACGATATCTGTCGGGATTTCGTGTCTAGAAAACCTAGTGTTTTCTACTTCACTACTCTCTATAGGGCTGCATCCAGGGAAGTGCGAATCGAACAGATGTTCCAGACTCTCGACCGGGGATTCAGTCCAGTGGTTATCCGGTATTCTCAGAGAACCAAGTGGTATGGTCTCCTTGGAGAGGATTTTCCATAGTCTGGCCGATTTGTTCGTACACTCCATTTCACTGCAAAAATCTCTCCATGAGCAGCGTTTTGCTCGTTGAGTTTCATTTTTGAATTTCCTTTGGCTGGATTTGTAATGTTCCCAGTCATTTTCGGAGCCGGTCCGTTTGGCAGCATTGAAAAATCTTCTAGTTTTTTTCCTAATGCTGCTCAGCTCGTTATTCCACCAAATTGGCTTTTTGTTCTTTTTTACCGTTGTGATCAGAGGACAGCTTTTATCCAGGGCATTTCTCAGAATCCCTGTGAGTTCTGCAGTCAACTTATCAAGGCTTTGCGGTTCAAGGTTCCTGTTTGTATTGAGGGAATCTATATTATCGTCTACCTCCCTGCTAAAGGTAGCCCAATCTGTTCGTCTATTATTACGAAATGGTTTGATTGGGCGATCTGTAGTGGGAATGATAAAATTTATCAGAGATGGTCTGAGAAAGAAATTTCTTCTAGTACTTTCCATTGCTCTACTGGACAAGTGTCCGAGTTGTTTTTTAGGGTAATATCAAGTACTTCTTTACGGTTTTTTGTAACCTCGATTGATAACCAAAAGATTGTTTCTTGAAATAAATTCAAATAAAAGTTCCCCTAGAACTTGTGCCTATCCGATTCAACAATAATAATAACATCAGCAGTCCAAGTACATTAAATATAAAAAGGGAACCAATGTCCACCTACATCGTCTTTATTCGCACTTTCCCCTTCTCTCGAACCATTTCATTCATTCATCAAAAAATTCAAAAATCATTTTCTAAAAATACAAACCACGCCAACGTTCCACAGCATTCAATGAATACAGAAGTGCCCGTCAAAAGAGGCTAAATAAATAAAATAATAAACTTTTGTTTTTCGTTACATTTCCAGACACATTCCGTTTTTCTATTCATTATTCGGTTGATATTTTTAGAAAATTGCTGTCCTTTCTCTTCCACTTGCCTACGCATTACCCACCTTACCATGTTGACATAGGTAAGCACCACCATCACTTGTCCAGCAACTTGTGTTACATTTTTCCATATCAGGCAATATAATAAATCTTCCAACTCCAATTTGAACAACAAAGGATACCTGTAATAATTTTTTTCTGTTTTTTTCATTTTTGATTCTGCTGGGCTGGGTTGAACAGCTAGCTCGACAACAATTTTTGATGTTGTGCTGATTTATCTTTGTGCCACGAGCCGATGTCTTTAACAAACAAGGCCGATACCTGGAACGGGGTGGGGGGAACAAGGATAATTTGTATTTTTTATTCATAAGCTGACAAACAAAGAATGAAAAAATCGAAAGGCTCGTGCATCATCACCTTTTTGAAATGACAAAAGTTTACGGGCTATACAAAGTGACATTTCAACAAATTTAAACAATTACCAACCCTGTGAGTGACACGTTTCCGTGTCTTTCGTGTTGATTTGAAATTCGAGTGACGCACACATGGAATGAACATACGTAATAGCTAACAGGTGGTTGGAAGAGCGTGTGCCGTGTGGTGTAGGAGCAAACATCGAGTTTTAGTATCTCAACTTTGGGTGTGAATCTTGTGAGAGCGTGAGGAAGGTCAGGAACTTGATGAGCGTATAGTGAACATGTTTCGCAGCATGCGAAAGGGTGGTTTGGGTGGGTGTCTCATGCCATACATGGGAATAGAAGCCAACTGCCAACTTTATGCTGCTGCCGGCCGGTGGGCCGGTGTGTCGGAAATCGGGATCAGAAAATCAGTTAAATAGAGAACGAAAGGAAGAAGAGAATAGAGCTCGAAACCAAACTTGTTGCAAGGAAATAACCGAAGAGCACCAGCTCTAAAATTTAAGAGAATTTCTGTAGACCCATGTTGTAGGACACTTATCCCGTTTCAAAGAAATGTTTACAAGAATTCTTACCACTGTGGCACTGTTGTCTTATTTGGATGGGGGATGAAAGACATTTGAATCTCATTGTTAAGGGTTTTGTATGTTTTGATATTTCGGGTTCTGTGAAATAACTCACTCCTATATTAACTTTGCTTTGCTTGTGGAGTGGTTTATCAAAATTGATGGCATCTGTTCAATTTGCCCTTTTCTTTGAAACGATTTGTTTGTTCAAGGTCAAGGTGAGGAGAACCTACCTGAAGAACACCACCAGTTAAGGAAAACAATGGGCCACGCTTACCGGGTAATCATTGAACTATCGTGTTTTGAATACAAAATCATGCAACACGTGTTGGTACCCACAATTCAATTTTAGAAAACACAGATAAAAGTAAATAAAAGTACAGAAGTCATGAGCATGATAAATGTTGCAATCACGTAACAACGCCGGCCGGTTGACAAGAAGGAGACTTAAGATATTTGATTTGATTGAAGAGTTTGCATTTGAAATAAGTGAGTTTTATATTCAGGTAGGATAGCAAGTGGTTTTTGTAAATATGGTATTCCACGTGAGTGATATTTAAAGAAGCAAATGGAAAGTTTTCCCGGAAAATAAAATGTATGTAAATGAATGACAGGATCCAAGGCACATCTGTAGGCCTAATACAATTTTGAAATACTAAATTATTTTTTGGGGGGAACCTGCCTAAGCCCACCCCATATATTTCAAGGGAGAGCATATAAATTCTAACACAGCTACTTCAACAAATTCATATTTTATTATAACAGACAGATTAGCTGTCTCATTACCCGGAATTTCTGGAATAGGGGATTTCTCTTGAGTTTCATGAAAAAGTGTCAAAAATCTAAATTATTTGACTAAACGGCAGCTTTTAAGAACTGACCCTCGACTCTGTTCCAAAAGGGACAAATCACGTGTAGCAAATATTTATATTCTACTAGCTGACCCGCCCGGCGTAGCTCAGGCCCTTCTTTTATCAAATTGAAAGTTAAGTAAAGCAGTCTCCAAGCTTTCATTCTAGTGGCAGAGTGGGGATGAAATATAGACTATGCTGCTCAGGTGCAATTAAGCACTCTAACGATGACAAATTTTTTGGAATAAGCCACCCGGCGTTGCTCGGGTCTGTAGTTTTGACCCTAAGGGATGAAATATACGCTAAGTAACTGAGGGACTATATGGCATTCCAGTGCTGAAAGAATTTTTGAAATCTGTCCAGTAGTTTCTAGGTTTCCATTTCCAACTCCTTTCCTGGAGAATCGAAGTTCACGTGCAAATATGCGAATGAAATATAAGTCTATGTCACTGTGGGATAAGTTCAATGAATTTGAATTGATAAAATCACAGACGAAATTAATTCAGCAACAATCAGCAACTAAAATTTTTCTCAATGAACTCTTCAATATAAGATGTATTGAAAGAAGTTACAATTTGTTATAAGAATAAAATTAAAACAAAAAAAAAATAATAATACGTATACGCCAGAGTTAATAGTATAGTCTTAAGAAAATGTATCAAAAATGTGTTTTTTGTGTTCTGATAAATAAAAGACCTATACTTTTGCCTAAATTAATTTAAAAAAAAAAAAAACAAATCCGGATTTAATAAAAAAATCATTTTTTTATGAAGATTGAAATATTATTATTATTTTCGGTACATCATGTTGCTTACTTACAAAACAGAGTTCTCCTAAAATAGTGGCTATGTATAAGGTTTAAATTTGATATTGACAGACACACACTGTTATTATACAGTCTGTTAGTCAATTTAAAGCTCTCTTATAAACTATATTTTTTTTTTTTTTGTTTTGTGGTGCGTAAGTAAACAAAGAAGACGGGTTTCCGACGCGCGAACATGCGACGTATAATTGTCCAAGTTAACTCCAAGTTAATTCTGCAAACTTCTAACGACTATCCTTGTGATTTATTAATGGTCATTGCAAAGGCCAGAGGTTATGGTAATTGTAAGCGTTTAATATCGAATGGTAAGTCCGTTGGAATCATCGGTATTCGCAAAATCAAGACATCCTCTCCTTTGAATTTGCATTTTATGATCGTTGCTTCAATGACGTTATTAATCAGCTATTTTACAGCCAGTCTTGTTCCATTTCACAGTAGAGGTTGATTAATGTTACGCAGCATGATGATAAGTTATCCTACTTTTAACTGCAAATTGTGAGGAAGTCCAGACAATTCCAGTGAATTTAAAAATTCCGTGGGATTGTTGACTACGTCGTCCTGGCTCATAACGGTGTCGACTGATTTGAAGGAAACCAACTGTCCTGGAAGAAATTTCTGAATGGTGGCATTGAGATCCTCGAAATCTTTATTTTTCGCTGCCAATATTGCTCGTTCAATCAGCCAATTATGGTTTTACTTTTGCGCTATATCCGGGAAAACACGCTGAATTAGGGATGCTCATGGAAAAAAACATCGATGTTTTATTCGATGTGATACATCGTATCCTTGCATCGATGTTTGTCAATGCATCGCATTAAAACATCAATGTTTTCCATGTATCGATGTTTTTTTGAGCAAAAAGTACGCGTCGCTTGTGCAGCTGCTCATTGTGTAGTCTGTCTCTGGATATATAAAGTAAATGAAAAGAGAGCATATTATGTATAACATAAATTAAACAGAAACAGAACACTGAAATCGATTTGGTTAGGTACTGTAACTTTGAGTTGTGAGTGTGTTTTGTACGATGCTTGCTTTATTCAAAATGGATCGCAAAATAGAAGCAAAAATACTCGCATGTTAGTTTTTAATTGGAGTGTCTTTACGAACCGCCACAAATTCGATGATTTTAGGATTTTAGTTTATCAGCTGCAGTTGATCGGGGAATAACTGGAAGATTCGGACGAAAATTACCTGACAATAGAATCATGACCCCACCAAAAATATTTTTGGTTGTCACCTAGACCCCCGGGAACATTTCAACACCAAGATAAGATAAATCCGTTCAGCCGTTCTCGAGTTTTATCCGGGGGTCCGTTCTCGAGTTTTTTCCCGGGGGTCTAGGGAAGGTTTAAAAGGTAAGTAATTATGAAAAAAGGAATTGGAATATAGTAAAAGTAACAATTTCTTTATTCTTAACTGTAACGAATAAAAAATTTAATTCAAACAATACTTTTGTCTTTTATTTTAATCATTTTTGACAACAAATTAATAAATAGCAGTTATTATTTGCGATTGTTGTTTGTGAATGTTCGTGGTCCAACATCGTTTAAACAACTGAGAACAGTTAATGGACAGCTGTGTGCGACTTACCATGAGGCATGTCAACTATTACATTTACTTGAGAACGATTCACACTGGGATGATACGCTCAAAGATTCCGTAATATCTTCATCGCCGCATCAAATTCGTATTGGCCGAAACAGTTCGTTCAAGTGTTCCACAATTAAATGAAAAACAAAGTATTGCGTACGACACTTTGATAAAAGCTGTGAGCAGTGGATCTGGTGGAATTTATTTCCTCGATGCGCCCGGAGGAACCGGAAAAACATTCTTAATTTCGTTGCTATTGGCGAGGATCAAATCGCGAAAGGATATTGCTCTAGCGTTGGCCTCATCTTTAATAGCTATGACTCTGCTTGATGGCGGGAAAACTGCGCATTCTGCCTTAAAATTGCCACTAAACATGCAAATCGTCGAAACACCAATTTGCAACATCGCCAAAAATAGCGCAATGGCTAAGATATTACAAGTATGCAAATTGATTGTTTGGGGTGAATGAGCTATGGCCCTTAAGAGGTCACTGGAGGCACTGGACAGAACGTTGAAAGATCTATATCTAGATCTATCTATCTAAGACTATACTTCACAGGATCATTTCTGTAGTCAGTCTTCCCTTGAAAGATCTTCGTGACAACCAAAAATATTTTTGGTGGGGTCATGATTCTATTGTCAGGTAATTTTCGTCCGAATCTTCCAGTTATTCCCCGATCAACTGCAGCTGATAAACTAAAATCCTAAAATCATCGAATTTGTGGCGGTTCGTAAAGACACTCCAATTAAAAACTAACATGCGAGTATTTTTGCAACATGTTGAAACTGCAAATGTGTTTGCGAAGCAGTTGTTAGACATTGGAAAAAATAAAGTTGTAGTTTACACCTCCACCGCATTCATCACATTACCCATAAATTTCTGTCACATCAGAAAATCAAAAGAGGAGCTTATTCAGCGTAGGGTTGCTCAAAAAACATCGATACATCGAAAACATCGATGTTTACTATTCGATGTATCGAATAAATCCGATGTTTCGCACTCTTTCGATGTTTACCGATACATCGATGTTTTTTTATTCGAAACATCGAATCAAGCAAGCATTAGAACGACTCACTCAAAGTGCCAAATCTACAGTTAAATTTATTTCATTATTTCATTTCGATCCATTTTGAATAAAGCAAGCATCGTACAAAACACACTCACAACTCAAAGTTACAGTACCTAACCAAATCGATTTCAGTGTTCTGTTTCTGTTTAATTTATGTTATACATAATATGCTCTCTTTTCATTTACTTTATATATCCAGAGACAGACTACACAATGAGCAGCTGCACAAGCGACGCGTACTTTTTGCTCAAAAAAAACATCGATACATGGAAAACATTGATGTTTTAATGCGATGCATTGACAAACATCGATGCAAGGATACGATGTATCACATCGAATAAGACATCGATGTTTTTTTCCATGAGCATCCCTAATTCAGCGTGTTTTCCCGGATATAGCGCAAAAGTAAAACCATAATTGGCTGATTGAACGAGCAATATTGGCAGCGAAAAATAAAGATGTCGAGGATCTCAATGCCACCATTCAGAAATTTCTTCCAGGACAGTTGGTTTCCTTCAAATCAGTCGACACCGTTATGAACCAGGACGACGTAGTCAACAATCCCACGGAATTTATAAATTCACTGGAATTGTCTGGACTTCCTCACAATTTGCAGTTAAAAGTAGGATAAGTTATCATCATGCTGCGTAACATTAATCAACCTCTACTGTGAAATGGAACAAGACTGGCTGTAAAATAGCTGATTAATAACGTCATTGAAGCAACGATCATAAAATGCAAATTCAAAGGAGAGGATGTCTTGATTTTGCGAATACCGATGATTCCAACGGACTTACCATTCGATATTAAACGCTTACAATTACCATAACCTCTGGCCTTTGCAATGACCATTAATAAATCACAAGGATAGTCGTTAGAAGTTTGCAGAATTAACTTGGAGTTAACTTGGACAATTATACGTCGCATGTTCGCGCGTCGGAAACCCGTCTTCTTTGTTTACTTACGCACCACAAAACAAAAAAAAAAAAAAATATAGTTTATAAGAGAGCTTTAAATTGACTAACAGACTGTATAATAACAGTGTGTGTCTGTCAATATCAAATTTAAACCTTATACATAGCCACTATTTTAGGAGAACTCTGTTTTGTAAGTAAGCAACATGATGTACCGAAAATAATAATAATATTTCAATCTTCATAAAAAAATGA
This sequence comes from Melanostoma mellinum, assembly GCA_914767635.1. Lineage (NCBI taxonomy): Eukaryota > Metazoa > Arthropoda > Insecta > Diptera > Syrphidae > Melanostoma > Melanostoma mellinum. Next base: position 188,063,744 of record OU612060.1, read on the forward strand.
TTTTTTTATTAAATCCGGATTTGTTTTTTTTTTTTTGAAATTAATTTAGGCAAAAGTATAGGTCTTTTATTTATCAGAACACAAAAAACACATTTTTGATACATTTTCTTAAGACTATACTATTAACTCTGGCGTATACGTATTATTATTTTTTTTTTGTTTTAATTTTATTCTTATAACAAATTGTAACTTCTTTCAATACATCTTATATTGAAGAGTTCATTGAGAAAAATTTTAGTTGCTGATTGTTGCTGAATTAATTTCGTCTGTGATTTTATCAATTCAAATTCATTGAACTTATCCCACAGTGACATAGACTTATATTTCATTCGCATATTTGCACGTGAACTTCGATTCTCCAGGAAAGGAGTTGGAAATGGAAACCTAGAAACTACTGGACAGATTTCAAAAATTCTTTCAGCACTGGAATGCCATATAGTCCCTCAGTTACTTAGCGTATATTTCATCCCTTAGGGTCAAAACTACAGACCCGAGCAACGCCGGGTGGCTTATTCCAAAAAATTTGTCATCGTTAGAGTGCTTAATTGCACCTGAGCAGCATAGTCTATATTTCATCCCCACTCTGCCACTAGAATGAAAGCTTGGAGACTGCTTTACTTAACTTTCAATTTGATAAAAGAAGGGCCTGAGCTACGCCGGGCGGGTCAGCTAGTATGTATATAAAAATATGTCAGGTTTTCCTTCCTGACGCTATAGCTCCAGAACGCACGAACCGATTTCCACGGTTTTGCATTCGTTGGAAAGGTCTCGGGCTCCGTGAGGTTTATAGCAAAGAAAATCCAGGAAAAATTTCAAGAGAAAGACAGGAAGGGAAAATCATTTTTCAAGTACAAACATTCAACTCTGATCAGTTATTAAATTAGTTAACTCAGTTTCATATGACAGACGATCTTTCAATGTAAAATTGTGAAATTGAGATTAAAATTATTTAATTCAACTGGAAACCATCAAATCAATTCAAATACAATAGCAGGCATTTGTCCTTAAGGTGGTAAGTTGAACTATGTAAATTATGTGGATCGTGCATTTAAGGTTAAATTCACCAGTCAGACAATAGTCCAAAATGCCAAAAGTAAGACGTGTGAACATCGGCCGCCGCACAATGTCAACTATTGGGTTTGCTGGAGAACGATTCTCATTGAGATTTTACAATTGCGGATTCAGTTGTTTCATCAAATGCATACCAAATACGCTGTTCGCAATTATCATCACCATGTTTCCCTTCACAACCAACTCAGTTATGGAACAAATACAAAGACGACATATATGTGAAGATATCTAGCATCGCTTGCTCATTCGAACGAATAATCCCGACATGCAAATAACCGATGAAATCTACAATGATGGAGCAATTCTCACCATTCAATCAAAAATCGATGGCGATTTGGTGGCATACAATCCGTTGGATCCATAACAAATCCCGATGATGTAGTAAATTATCCAATGGAGTTTTTGAATTCTCTGGAGCTACCAGGATTTCCACCACATAACTTACAATATTTGAAATTCTCTTATTTTCTGAACACAACTCGTATAATGTTCATCATCCACTGTTGCGGTCACGGTTTTAATGCTTTAATCAACTGCACCAGAAATTCTACATCACGTTCTCTGGCCACGTGGCACGATTGTAGATCGTGCTCTATGTGAATGAAAATGCCTAAAGCAATTTTTTTTTGTCAACCCTGTATAGAAGATTTGGAAGTACTGTCTTACAAGTTTTTCTGGCAGGGTTTTTTAGTAGGCTGTTGCGTGTTGCATCTGAAATCTGCCTCAGAGGCTGTATACGCAAATATTGTGACTTTGGGTATTATTGCAAGAGTTTCAATCAGAATGGAGGCAAAACGAGTCTCAAAATCTTTGAAAGTCACTAGTGTTACTTATCAATTTTCTGTTTGTATGTTACTTAGACAGTATATCACGGGGTTCAGGATTTAAGCTGCAAGGATACACTTCCAGTGAACAGATGTTCCTGACTTTACTTTCTCGAAGCATTGCTGGATGGATACCATCAGAGCAAGTTGTCTTGAAACCATACAAAGATATCACAGCACTCAGCTGTCCACGCAGATTTTTTGTATCCACAAAATGTCTGAGTAATCGATTGTTTTGAATCTTGATTGATATCCTGCTTTGCGGATAGTAAATTTCCGGAACCAGGGTGAGGGTCCATATTTTCAACTTGGCGTTGAAACAATTGGGCTCTCTGAGTACTTCATGTTTATTAGAGTGGCTCTTTTGAATGGCTCTGACAAGTCTGCTTGTTTCACTGTTGGTGTTTCGGTTTAACACAATTTTTTATAAGATTCATTCTTCAATCTTCGAATTATTCTTGCAAAATTATTCTGCTTCGATTGGTACAGTTTCTATCCAGCCTCTAATTTAATCTTTTTTAGCCTATTCCCGCCAAAACGCAGTAGTTTGCTTGTCTGCTTGTTGTGCGGGAAGCTCGTGTTTCGAATCCTAACAGAAAAGAAAAACGTCGTTTTTCTAAGGGTGTCACCTTTCGCGAGAAATTGGCAAGCCCTCCGATACTAAGCTCATCGCCATGAAAAACGCTTTCACGGTTAGCCGTTCGGAATTTCGAAGAAAATTGTTGGTCCTCAGGGCTTCCCGGGCCTGCCTATTTGTTTTTTGTCTCTTTGCCATAGCAATGACCGGCTTGATACCAATATGTTAAATGTCCAAGTTGGGGGACATAATAAAGCTGTATACCTACAGTGATTCACATTTTGCCACCTTTGAAATTGACATTACAGTGAAGTTCATTTTGAAGCATCCTATGGCACTTATAGCAGTATGAGAGTTTAAATTTGAAATTCATTACGTTCTTAAAAATTGTTTTTAGTCAAAAAATCTTAGTTTGCACTTCGTGAACTATCTACCCTCTTGATTCCCTCATTACTGAATCTTCTGGGCCCTGAAACACAAACTTGCAAAATCTACATGTTAAGAACCATTTGTATGATTTTTTCCATTACAATTGTTGACGAGCAAGTCAATTGCAGCATTTTGCCACAAAAATTTTGTACACTTGTCGTAATTCACTTCTATAGCAAGCATACTTGTAGTTTTGTGTTTCAGGCCCCCGTTCTGCCGAAACTAAGGTTAAACTTCCACCTTAACTTCGACAGAGCAACCATCAAACGGTTAGAAACTCAAATCCATTTATACACCACCGTCAACATGCAAACACCACCCAAAAGAACACTCTACGCAACATATCCCCCGAAATGATGGGAATCCTTCTCTCGCAACACACACAAAAGGGATACACATTCGGCAGCAACACCAATGTCCATCCGCAACACGAGACCATTCAACTTGCTACTTGAATTGAAATGCTATTTCGTCTTTTTTTTCCACATTATCCAACGGATATGTATCTTTTGCTACAACAACCTTGCGTTTAGTTCTTCATCACATCGCGAAGTAACAGCACACGCATTCGCGGCATAAGCTCCAAAAAAACTCGCACAATTCTTGTTCTCAAAGTTTTTTCTTGTCTTGTCGCCGCCGCGTTTCCTGACAAAAGCACACCATCGACATTAAAAAAAAGTCTCGAACTTTACTAGAAAAACCTTTTTACGTTGCGGTTCACCTACACTTCGTGACTGAAAGACAATGCAAGTTCATGCATTGTAAAAATTGAGTCGTAGGGAAAAAAATTAAGTATCTCATAAAGAATCTTATTCTCTGCACGCGTCTGTTTCAGTAGGTTGATCTAGTTCATTGCACTTGATTTTTTCTGCATTTTTTCGCGTATAACTTCTCTTGACGCGTTTGACTTTGCGGATGCATTTCTTATGCGATATAATATCTCCGCATGAAGGTGCATTTATTGAGGTGCGTTTTGTGGCTCATAAATTGTGTGTGATGCGATGTGCGATGGTTTCCAAGTCGAAGTCGAAGTGCGTGTCGGTTGAATAGTTTAGTGCATCAAAAACATATTTAAACGATCGACGGCCTTAAAACATGCAAATTTTCAATTAAAATTTCTGATTAAAAAAAAAAAAACCAATTACAGGGTGTGTTGACCGTGATTGTTCTTTGTAAAGTGCATAAGGCCAGAGTGTACCTCATCTCATTTTCATGAATGTCAATGGGTTATTATATGCGGAAAATAATGATTATTCCATCATCCATCGGTAATTGATCGAATCTACAAACCAAATCGTGCAGGTGATTTCAAAGTGTTTTTTTTCCTTTCCTCTCTCGGTCGCAGTAAGTGCAAAATAAATTTTGTGCTTTCGAGATTAAAGTCGTGGAAAAATTTTTTGCGAGAAAAAAGTCCTTTGAAAAGAAATCAAAGTAAGAAAACAGATTGTGCAAAGTTATTGACAAGGGATAGAAGTGGACGGAAAATCACCACCCACTCACTCAAACAAAGTCAGCGCCAGCCACGAGACGAATGCGGTGAGTTCACAGCTCAATGTCCTCAATAAGTGTTTTTTTTTTGTGGGAATCTTTTTGTTTTTTTAATTTTTTGGTTTCATGAATCAATGGTTCAGTGTGGATTTCAAAGAGGAGTTTCCTCGAAAAAAAATCCAAAGGAACTGAAAAAATTTTAAATGCTTTATACATAATTCATGGCGTGGGAGGTGTAGGGCTTGAGAGTTTTTATGTCTTTCAATCATTTGCCAGCAGCGATGATGGCGAGGAAAGCGCTTGGTCTCAATGGTTGACACATTTTCGAGTCATTGGTTGGTTACCTATAGAAGGAGCTGGAGGGTGATTTGTCTAAGCGGTATTAATTTGGTTAATGTGATTTTCTACTCATTACGATGGGAGGAATTTCAAAAAAGTAAACTTTGTTTGATCAAAAAGGCCAACGATTTGGCCAAGCGTTTGATGGATTGTTTTTCAATTATTAAATGATTATGCCTGTTAAATGGGAGAAGATTTAGTAATTTACATAAAAAGCAAAGAAAATGAAGGAAGTAGACAAATTTGAATGTCTTCGGTGCGGAAGGTGATAAATGGTGTACGAACCTGATAAGAATTGTGAATTGATGGAGGTGTTGCTTTGGGTTGATGGTTCTTTTGAATTAAGAAGTTGGCTTTCTAAGTTTTTGTCCATTCTCTTTGACTATTTTGGGCATCTCATTAATGAATAAGGAAAGTTAAATTATGCGGAACCCATAGCTGGTCCGAAACAGTTATTGTCGGAATATTTTTTAGTACGGTTCTTGGCGCCATTAATTCTTGGGTGACAAGAATGAATTTCTTCTTCTTTTTTTTTTGGACAACCAACGTAGAGCTCATAGCGCCAGTAGTCCCTTAAATGGAAAAGTGATTATTTTTTCTTTTAAAGGTACACCGAAAGAAAAACCTTGGTAAAATCAAACAGGAAACTTGGTTGTTTTTGCGTCAAGCAGGAACATACTTAAATTAAACAAGCTGGCATTGTTATTTTATTTATTTAAATGCTACAATTTTTATTGCTCAAATCAACAACGTCATTTTCAATTTCATTGTTAACCAACAACGGTTGTGATACTAGAATCATACATGTCCATGATACTTTAACAACGTTTGTGTTTCGTCAACAATTATGAATTGTTGGTAAAATATGAACATTGTTGATCAAGTATGTTCGTGAGAATTCAGCCACGTTTTTATTTGCTCAACAGTTTTAATGTAAAATTTCTATGATAAATGCTTGAATTGAAGTTTGACCTATCAAATGTATAGGTCAAACTTCAATTCAGGCATTTATTATAGAAATTTTACATTAAAACTGTTGAGCAAATAAAAACGTGGCTGAATTTTCACGAACATACTTGATCAACTATAAAGAATAATTAATTATCCCTTAAGATAAAATGGTCACGAAACTTATCATATTGAATTGAAGTTCCGTTATGCGACTTCACGTTTTCTATGGGCTTAAATATGAAAAATATTGAAATTCAAAATGTTACTGATACTTTAACTATTCTTTATTGATTAAAGAAGTATGAACATTGTTGATCAAACATATTGGTGATAGTTCAACAGTGAATTTGGTATTTCAATCACAAACGTGATGGTTTTTGTACATTTTTTGTACATTTCAGAATTAATTGTTAGTTAAGTACGTTTGTTGTTGATCAAATATGAAATCAACAATCGCGTTGTTGGTAAAAAATTAGAACATATTCAAATCAACTACGAACATACTTAATTTAAACATTTTTATGATACTTACCTGAAAAAAAAATTGATCACGGCAGCATACTTGATTTGAACATGCGTTCTTATTTGAATTCATCACGAAACTTGGTTAATTTCACAAATTTAGATGAATTGTTGATTAACAATGAAACATGTTTAAATCAACCAAAGTTTTTTCTTTCGGTGTAGGGACGTGTAGTTATCATTGACTATTGATAGGTTTACATAGAGCGCATTTTTCTCTTTGCAGAAAATTATTTCAGGCTTATTTGCTCTGAGCTTGTAACACAATGCCACAAGTGAATAATCCAATTCAGTTTACACAATTTTATTGCATTTCTGTTGAATGAAATAACTAAGCCAGCAGACACTTTTAAATGTTTAATGGATCAATCTTACAAGTGAGAATTTCAGTCATTATCTACTTTGAGAAATTGAAAGCTATGGGAGGGTGAAATAAATCAAATTTTGCCTGTGCTGTGCAGATTTAAATTAATTCTATAATATGAAGTTTTGACTTTTTACAAGGAATTATTTCTTTCAAAAAATCTTAAAGCTTTGAAGATGATCTCTTGATCTGTTAAAAGAGACGATAAGGTCATTGTAAGGATTTTAGATAATTCGTGATTCTATTTGAATTAATTTTATTGAAATACTTCAATTTAAAAACGTGCGTTCAGTGGCTTTGGTCGTTATCGGGTATCTTCTTTCCTCGGAGCTCCATTGTCTCATCTGAACGACGCGACGTGACGCGCTGTCCTAAAGATTTTAAGTGAAACCTATTTTTATTATACCACAGAAAAGGGAAGGTTGCTGGTACGGCAAGCTATCGTTCTATTCTATTCTATTTTAAGTCATATTCAATTTATTCTACACTAACTGAAGGCAATAAAGTGTTTTTAAATCAATGTACATTATGTAGCTACCTGATGTTAAGTTTCGTCTTTTTGTAAAATTAAATAAATTGTCAGAAATGGATCTGTTATTCCGTGTGATTTTTCATTTCTGCCTACTCATTCATAGCTCATGAGAGCAAATTTCAGGCCCTTATTACGAGTGTCGTTTGGCTGTCGATAGACGACGGTTGTCGATAGTCGAACATCGAAAATGATATTTGTTTACAATGACAACTTTCATTATTCAGAGTAACATAGAGATACGCAATACCTTCAAGAAAAATTTATCGAAGCTTTCGACCCTTGTCGCATCGAATCTCAGACGACACTCGCAATAAGGGCCTCAAACTTTTAAGGGGGAAAGCCACTGTGATAGGTCAAAAAAATTTTTTTTTTTAAATCAACGTTTATATGTGCACAAAATTGCAAGTCAAAATTCCAAAAACTTACTAAGTTACAATGATTAAAAGATACATGATTTCATTACGAGAGATATGGACTAAAATCTTTGAACCCATTTTTATCACAACGACTTTTTTTGAACTGGTCGCATCAATAACTCGAACAATTAATTATTAACCGATATCTTATTTTTTTTTTGTTTGTTTTGTTCGTCTTAGTAGAAGTTAAGGTTAAGCGTAGCCGATTTAAGAAACTTTGTTTTTTTAATATTTTTTAAACTGTCTGAAAACCAGAAATAGGTCGAAAAAAACAAAATATTGTCAATCAGTCGCCATTTTGTGAAAAATAAAAATAAAAAAAAACGACTACGTACAACGATAAGTACATACATACATTCATACAGATTACAATAATTTTTTTTTTGTTCAGAGTACCGGTTTTTGAAAAATCGATGCGACCATAGAGGGAAATTTTTTTTAAGGTGCTACGGCATTGTTTATATTGTTAAAGCTATTTAATATTTTTTAGTAAAAATTTGTGGAAAAATCATTCGATGTGTTTTCAATAAAATAAAAAAACCCGATCCAAAAATTCCACAACTAACTCGTTCAAATTTTTTTTTTTTTAAATCACTAATTTTTCGGCCGTTACAGTGGCTACCCCCCTTAAGGACTTGTTGAAACAATTGAATTCATTCCAGAAGGATATCCTAAACCAAACCGCCACCGCGGCGGCGCGGTGGCGTGGCTGTGGAAAAACAACTGCAAATATATGAAAAGGCGCATCAGTGTGGGTACATAATTTGCAACTAAGTTTGAAGATGCTAAATCTTCAGATAAGATGTTGTTTGGCTTTGATTTTTTTTTACATTCGCGACCCTTATTTCTTTTGGTTTGAGATATTCTTTTGGAATCGATTCAATTGTTTCTACTTCTTAAAAAGTTTGGGGTTTGTACACTTGTGAATTGAATCTACAAGTCAAGTGAAAATTTTTCATTTTTCACAACTGAATCCATACAGTTCTTTGTACTACTAAGCCTGTTTAAAATTTTGCAGAAGGTCAGCTATGAAGCATAGCAGTTTAGAAAACAGTCACTGGGGCTTACTATCAACAACTACAGTCTTAGGGTGACCAAATCATTTCTCAATGAAAAGAGGACGTCAAATATTTCAAGATAAGCGAAGAAACAAGAATGCTTCGCTTGAGGTGTTTACTTTTGAACGAAAAGGGTAGTTTTAAAAAGCATAAAAAAAAAAAAAAAAAAAACAACATGTGCGTTGTTGATTCACAAACAGTGAATTCAATTCAAACCTAAATTTTGTTAAAACTATATTCGGATCAAAAAACAAAAAATATGTTTCGCCTTTATTCAAAAAATTTAATTTTTTTTTTTTTTTTTTAATTTTATTTACACTTAGTACAAGCAAGCAAGCAAAACTTAAATCTAAAATACAAACAAAACTTAAATCTAAAATAAAAAATATATTCAAAAGAATGAATGAAATCAGGAGGGTTCGGTTCATTGTGAGTAGGAAGCAAGAGATTTACGGAGGGTTGATTTTGAGGTATGGAAATCGAACAGATTATAGGAATCATTGACATTACGTAACATACGTGACATAGGGTTGTAGAAACTATAATTCGTACGGTGATAGGGAATTCGGAAAGGGGGAACAGTCCTAAGATTACGTGAATTTACATTAAAAGATATTAAACTCAATAGCGAAGGACAATCAATGTTTCCATTCAAAAGATTGAATAAATACGATATCGGAGATCTCGCGTCTCCTTTGAAGAGACTGAAGATCAATAAGCTGCAGACGATCAGCATATGGAGGCAAGCGATATCTATCTTCCCAGGGAAGTTTGCGTAGAGCGTAAAGGAGAAATCTACGTTGGACAGCTTCGAGGCGTTTAGCTTGTGTTATTTGATAAGGTGACCACACTTGGGAGGCATATTCAAGAATTGGCCTAACGAAAGTAACGTACAAGGATTTGAGAATATACGGATCGGAAAATTCTTTCGACCAACGTTTTATGAATCCGAGCATGCTGTTTGCTTTTTTTATAACATGTTCGATGTGGGAGTGAAAGTTGAGCTCTTTATCACAAATGACACCTAAGTCACGAGCAAAAGAGACAACGTGTATTGGTTCACCTTGTAGATAATAGCACCGAGGGGGCGGGGGTAGACGTTTGCGGGAAAAAGTTATAGCATGGCATTTACTAACGTTAAGTTCTAAATTATTTTTGTGACACCAAACTGAGAACCTGTCTAGATTATCTTGTAAAATAGAAGAGTCAGCGGGGGATAAAATACTTCTAAATATTTTCATATCATCCGCGTATATCAAAACGTTACAATCAAGGATTTTGACAACATCATTAATCCCTAAAATAAAAAACAGTGGGCCAAGATGGCTGCCTTGTGGGACACCAGAAGGTGCTATGAAGGGGTTGGAGAGAGATGATCTGAAGCAGACTACATATTTTCTCTGAGTTAAATAGGTACAAACCCAAGAAATAAAAAGTGGGGGAAAGCCTAGGATTTTTAGTTTAAAAAGTATGATTTTGTGTGACATTTTGTCGAATGCTTTGCTAAAATCAGTAGCAATAACATCAACTTCATTTCCTTTCTCTAAGGTACACAAGGTATGGGAAACAAAATCCACTAGATTGGTCGTGGTTGACCTACCAGCTAGGAAACCATGTTGTTCAGGAGCCAAAATTGATTTGCAGTGGAAAGACAGTGTATCATAAATAATGCTTTCGAACAGCTTTGGTATACAGGACAGTTTGGCTATGGGACGATAGTTAGACACAACATTCTTTGGTCCTTTTTTATGGATAGGAATTATATAAGATGTTTTCCAGAATGTTGGAAACACGCCTTGTGAAAGTGATAGCTTGAAAAGGGCTGTCAGAGATTGGACAAAAAAGCTTGAACAGTTTTTTAGGACTATAGCAGGAATTCCGTCAGGACCAGATGAGTAATTATCCTGAAGTTTATCTATTTTATTTTTGATTATGGATGGGAAAATATCCAATGTGTGAAATGAGGTTTGTGGAGAGTTATTTAGATATTGGAAATAATGAAAATCCACTTCTACCTCGCAATCACTAAATGACTGTTCAAAAAAGTTTGCGAAAAAATTTGCAATCATTTCAGGGTCTGATGATGAGTCGTTGAGGTAAGAGAGGGAGGAAGGGTAGCCGTCAGATTTTCTTTTGATGTTTATAAACTCATAAAAACGTTTAGGATTTAACTTTATTGAAGATTGCATTTGAAGAACATAATCGCTATAGAGACGTGTACTAAGTTCAGAAAACTGTGTAAAAACGAACGAGAAAGCTTGGTAGTCGTTTACTGATTTTGAAAGAAGATATTTTTTCCATAAGTTATTCCTCAGGTTGCGAAGTGACCGAAGATCTTTATTATACCAAGGTGGGGAAGAGGAGTAATTTTTACGAGGCGTAAAAGGAACAGATACTCACACGGACGCCAGAGAAGAAGAGCTATTCAAGCTGGATGTGGAGCGTGAAGGGTGGAGGTGATGAAGGAATTCCAGTGCACTCACAGCAATGCCCGAGAGCTCCAGGAGATGTAAGTTTAGGGCTGAGAGATGATTTTTTTTTCACAACAAAAAAAAAAAGAAAAAAAAAACTGTTGGATTCTCTTGTATATGAAAGAGATGCAGCAATAAAGAAATTATATTGCCTTATATTGAAAAATTATCACAAAGAAAGAAAATTTATTAACTTTCAACAAAAGTGGAGAGTGAAATTAGCGAACTTGATTTAAAAAAAGAGTTGCCAATCACAAGTGGAATGGTTTAAAAATTGTTTGTTTGTAAAAGACTAATAAATTCAAGAGATTAGGGCGAAACTTTATTAGTAGGTAAAAAACACTGCCAAATGCTCGGATAGCTACTCTAAAGATGTTTATGATAAATTTTAGAAAAAACCGCACATAAAAACGAAGGCCAGAAAAGAGCTTGTCCTCTTTACAGAGGATGTTTGGTCACCCTACTTATAGCTTAGTGCGTTTCGTTACAGAACAGTTAATATTTCATATTGAATCTATGTCCATCAATCGCCATCTAGAATTGCCAACAATTTTTAAACAATTTTAAAACTAAAATTAAATTTAAGACACTGATTTATTTTTGTTAAGACGAAGTATATTTCTTAAAATTTCAACGGCTACATTTCGAAAATAATTTTTGGTGATGTGTTTATTGCCTATAAATCTGAAAATTCAAACTATGAAGTCCTTGGTTTAACTGTCTAGTTTTATGAATATGAAAGTTTAATTTTAAATTATTTATAAATTCATTCATAAATAAAGGTCTTATCAAAGGAACCAGTCAATATCAACAGGCTGTTATTTCTCTGTAAAATCTGTTCTCTGTGTTAAAAACACTGTGACTATTTAAATTTTTTGCACTTCACTCATGGATTTGGTATTTTGGAACAAGCAACGATATCTTATTCATTTCACTGGGGGTTTGATTGAAAGTATGAGGAGCTAACTACACTCTACAAATAGAAAAGCTAAATAACACATAGTCTGAGCATGTTGCTTCTTCCTTACACTACGGTTACGTTAAGAAAACATTTGTAAGGGATAATATGTCTTCCTTACTACGGCTCATTGAATAATTGTCATCATGTCTGCCTCTTAGGTGGGAGATTCCAAGCCCGAATCCAAGAAGAAAAAATGTTTTTTACTGGTTTCGCCATTCGCGAGCAATAAAAAAGCCCTCCGAAAATATAACCACACACACACACTGCCATGAAAAGCTCTTTCTAACTCACAATTTCGAAATCCTCACTAAATTGTAGGCCCTGGAAATACATTAGGCCTGTCTTCAGAAGCTGTCGAAAGCCTTATTGCCATTTAGTTTTTTAAAGTGAAGCAAACAGAGAAAATTATTCAAAGTTGAGAAAATTTTTTTGAAATTGTCTTTTATATTCTATTGAGGTTTTTTTATAAAGCTAGAGGTTAAGGTTTGAGTTCTTAAGAACCAAAAGCACAACATATCAAACTCATTTCTTAAAAGGTGAATGAAAAACAAGAAGCAACATGTTTGTTAGAATTGATTGCGAGGTGCATGCGACGTCGATCACTTCAGAGTCGATCAAAGGTTCTCCCAAACAAAGCGGTTTTGCCGTCGTGGCAGTGTCATGCTGCGTTTTTTTTGTCACGTGTCGGTGTGGATATTCTCATTTGTCGCTGTATAGTTTTTAATTTTGACAACTGCAATTGGCGCAACTACAAAAACGTTTTGACTTGAGAGGTTCTTAATATTAGGTGATATTTCGATTGATAGTCATTTTTATTTTTATATTTACAAACTTTTGATTTGTTAAACTCAAATATAAATAATAATAAAAAAGAAATAAATAAAACATTTTGTTTTTTACCTGTAGTTGAATTAAGTTTATCAAAAAAAAAAAAAATAATCATAAGGACACGGAAGATCAAGAGATTTACTTACCTCAACTCCAAAAATTGGCGTTTCGTCCAGGTACTTCAGTGGGCACCTGATGAGCCCACTGTCGTACCTCGGTGAAGTGCTAATTTTTGGAGTTGAATTCAATGGATCTCTGGGTCTTCCATGTCTTTATAACTTTTTTTTGATAATCTCAAGTAAAGAGAGAAAATGTTTCAGTAGAAAGATCATTTACATATCAAATCTCTGTGATGCAAAACGTGCGGTGACAAGTCCTTTTTGAAAAAATTATACGAAGCAAACAATATCTCTCTATCCCGTTCATAATAATCGATTCTTAATCAGCAAAGGAAATAAAATTCATATTTTTCCGATCTTTTGAATACTGTCATTACTAGCACTTCTAGAGAAATTTGTCGAAGGTGTTGTTCTTGGTTCTTCGAACAAAGACAAAAGCAAAATTAATCCGATCAAAATTGTCTGAATGAAATCTCTCTCTGGTTATAATTATCTATCTCTTTAGCTTATTTTCATTGGTTTTCAAAATTTTATCTCTTAAATTAATACTCAATTATATAAATAACACAATAAGTACGACTAATGTTCTGTTTCCGCATCTAATTTCTGTTTTGCGTTTTGGAAGCTAGCCATGGTTTTTCTTGAAGTTTCCAAAAGTACCCATATTATTCATTGGGAACGAGATGCTGACACACAGTTGTTGTGAATATTTGTCAAGGTAAAACTTAAATTCACTTCTCATTAATTTCATAAATTGATACTTCACGGCCCACATTAAGGCAATTATAATGTGATCTATAAATTTATCGCCTTTATATTTTGACAGGTTATTAATTTTTTCCACATAAACAAACGTATTTGTTTATCCATTTCAAGTGAAATGAAATATTTTCAAAATAAAAATTTTAATTTTATTTTGAGAAATAAAAAAGAAATATAAAATTTTACTTTGTATAAATTCTAGATTATCAAGAAAGACTAAAATATTAGAATAGTGAAGCACTGAAAAGTTGACTACCCCGAAAAAAGAATGTTGCATCCCGAAATATCGACTTTGAGGTTGGTTACCCTCTGCCCAAACTTCTGCCCTTCCAAACATCTTTTGCGAAACTAAATTAATTAACACTAATAAATTCTAACAAAATTTGGGTCTACTTGTTAGATGGTCAATTATTTGAAGCAAATTATCAAATTAATCAACCAAATTGAAAATGATTCTGATGAAAGAAGCACATTCATCCACTTTCTTGTGAATTTTGCATCTTAAAAAAGACCAAAATAAGAGAAGGGGTTAGCTTTCTACCTTATTGGCATATTTAATTCACTTACCTCATCAAAACAAGATCCCCTTAATGATTTTCTTGAGGCCTATTTATACTACTTGCCCAACATAAACATTAAGGACCAATGTATCCCTTTAAATTTCAGTGCACGCACCTTTAGTTACAAAGTTCATCGAAGCCTTCAAATTTAATTTGACAGTATTCGTCAAGTTTACGCCTGTATACCAATAATGATGGTGTTGATGTCGTTGGTTTTTTGTTTTTGTTTTGTTTTTGTTTGACGACGCCAACGAAGTTGATGATGATGATGATGGTGCTGACGGATGGAATAACAAAAGGGTAAATAACTAACAATTGAATCCTTTTTTGTCTGAAGTACACGTTCACCACCCTCGAGGACATGAAATTTAATACTTTCAACTCGTTATTAATAAATGGAAAAATAATTTCACTTGCTGATGAGCTTCTGTTGCTCAAAATAGAAAATCCTAACGTGATTAGTGAAACGGATACGTTTTTGGAGGAAAATGTTTTTAAATAAATGGAAAGAGAACCTAAACAACAAACATTTGGTGGAAATTAAAATCTGAAAGTGTTTGCTTTTTTTTCGCTTTCTCGAAAATGTGGGTAGACAAGAATCTTCTGTCGTATTTTGTTACACGGAACAATAAATTGGCAGCGAAATGGTTAGGTTTCTTCCATTCCGGAAACATCGTTATCGTTACGTCTTCAAACACTTTGGAAGCAAGCGAAAATTTTTTTTATAGATTTTAAAAAGCTCGGATTGTTTTTGGACGCCCGACTCGCCTTTAGACCCCATTATCCTGTCGACTTTGGACTTTGATGAAAATAAAAGAAAGTTAAGTCCACTTTTCAGAAAACTAAACTCAGCAGCTAAGACTAAACTGTTCAATCTTAAACCTTGTTTTGTGTTTGTTAAGAAATAGAGCCCAAAACAGCTTTAGCTAGTTGAAGCTCCATATTCTAAGATTTTTTAGGTTTATTCAAAATCTTGGATAAGGTAGCTTAGGCTGAAGCTGATGTTTTTCCAACAGGAATGCAAACGAAAGGAGTGTGAATTTTGAGCTGCAAATGGTTCATACGAGTTGTGATCAGAATACAAAAACGACGATATGACGTCTCAGTTGAGGCTTGCTGGCTCGCCAAGACCGAAACAAACAAAAATCACTGAGCTACCGTAGTGGCTACCAAAGCTTAAATAAGCAATGAATAATTAAAAAATAAATAAATAGGGTGGTGCAACAGAGCGAGGATCCCCAGTTCCTAGCGCACAATTTTCTGCTATGTCTGAACGTCTAATCGAGAAAGCGTTTTTCATTGCAATGAATTTACAAGCGGAGAATTAGCCGACTTCTCGCGAAAGGCGATACCCGTGGAAAAAACATTCTGATTCTGTTGGGATTCTATAACCACAAACTTCTGGGTTAACAGGCAGACATGCAAACTACCACGTCATGGGGCAATGAAAACATCTGACAGTTTTATCTTACTTTATAGTCATGTATACCAACATTATAAAAATTTGTCTCTTCAAACCCGCAAAATTTGAAGCAAACCTGGAATATTGACAGTTGAAAGTGGATTACTCTTTATTGCCTCTTTTGTTTCAACATCACTAAAATTCGATGGGTCTGTAATTTTGATGTTGTTAGGATGCTTTTTATTTATGGCAGAGGTAGAATCGTTAGTTTCGATCCGAAGCTTACCTAATCAGTAACAAATTTTGTTTTACTGAAGTCAGCTACTTCCGCGTTCCAGGCAGAAGTCCTGCCGATCAAAGAGGTCCTATCATGGCTCAGAGACAAATATGTGTGTCTGCTCGGATAGCCAAGGAGCCTAAATCACACTTCTAAAAACTCTGTAACCGTCAGCGACTCTCGACCGTCTCTTATGGAAATGGCAGAACAGTGTAATATTCACGTTTTTGAGTGAGAGACAGACAGAGAACTGCAAAGCCGATGAACTCGACAGGAAAGTATCATCCATCCCAATGTCACCAAAAACACAAATATTGGCAGCCCTATGGACAGACACCATCAGTGTGAAGGTCTATGTTTCAAAGATCATTACGTCTTTGAGACAGGGCAGGCTATTTGCAAAGAAGATGTGGAACGGTTTCTTGTTCTTCCTCGTCCAAGCCACAATCGTTTGATGGAACATTGAGCTTTGCTGAATGTCTGCCTAAGAGGCAAGTCCGGTTATAAAACTAATTACAGAGCTAAAGTGAAATCTGTTTAAGGATATCAATCAATCAAGACCAATATTTGACAAGTTAAGATCTTGGTACTCATGTTTAGGGATGGACGTATGGTTGGATTCACAGTCTACATCGCTTTACAGAGATCTCAAAATGGTTTGAACAAGAAGCAAATTTTCAATTTACCTATTTATTGGTGTATCGGTCGTTTTGTCGACAGCCACCTTAACCGTACGAGGTCAGTTTTATTTCGACACCACATTCATATAGTTGCAATAATTTGATTGTTTAACAAGTCATATATCTGAAATGCATGTGATGTAATCAACTCGCGGAGGATTTAGAGAAAACAGATGTTTGTATTGTATATTCTTGGTTTTTGTATCTATTTCTAAATTCAAGCGCAGAGCGTAGGACAAATATATAAAACGAGTGGCGCAACAGAGCTTGGAGCCCCGGGCTCGTTTCTATTCTCACAAACATTCCTTGTATGGAATGGAGGGAACCTTCAAATTTCTGCCGACTCCAAACGGCTAAATTCTACTGACGGATTTGAGCTTCACTTTCTCCGGTTTTCTATCAAAATTAGTTTTAAGTGACGCCAAAATTATGCACATATTATGTTCCAATATGTTTGTCTATTGCCTGCTTGTCTCTGAAACTGATTTGAAGAATTCAAACAATAATTTTGTATCCATTATCAATGAAGCTATACGTAAATTTGTTTTAAATAAAAAAGTCAAGTCTCATAACAATCCTACATGGTTTAATAAGAGGTTGATAAATCTATAAAATAAGAAAAATAAGCCCTTTAAGCAACTAAAGAAAAATCGTGAGAATATAAATTTTCGGTCTATTCATCTGAATAATCAAAAGCAGTTCGATACACTCAATATGTGTTTATATCGTGAATTTTTAAAAGATTGGAAATTGTCGTTCATATCACCTAATTTCAAATCTGGATTAAGACACGATATAACGAATTATAGACCAATCTGCAAAACTTTCGGCCATACCAAAGTTATTTGAAAAGATTGTTTGCGAAAAACTCACCTTTCAATTCAAAGACTTCGTATCAGAGTTTCAGCACGGTTTTTCTTCTGTTAGATCAACATCTACTAATCCGTTTTTAATAACGAACTTTGTTGTTAACAGTTTCGAATCGAATCTTCAAACTGACATAATATTTACAGATTTCGCCAAAGCATTTGACCGCGTTAATCATAAATTTTTACTACACTTACTTTCGAGACTGGGATTTCATTCAAACTTCTTAAAGTGGTTAAATTCTTACTATGTCAAAGTCGATGAACATTTGTCCAAACAAATATTAGTACCATCCGGTGTTCCTCAAGGTAGTCTTTTGGGTCCTTTATTGTTTTTATGTTTTGTCTATAATATTCCCAATATTTTTGATAGCTCACACTGCCTGCTTTTTGCAGACGATCTCAATTTATGTCACGTAACTGAAAACATTCAAGGCTGCTCTTTATTAAATGAAGATTTGAACAAACTTGCAAATTGGTATAGCTCAAATTTCCTACATTTGAACATTTCAATATGCCAAGTAATGTCGTGTTTTCGTAATAATACTCCTATTTACCACGGTTCTAAAATTGATATTAGGTACTTCCTTGGATCGTGTAGTGCAAAATAAGGATTTAGGTGTTATCTTAGATACTAAGCTATCCTTTCTTCCCCATATAGACTAAAGTAAATAAATCTAACCAGATGCTGGGATTCATCAAAAGGAATAATAGGGAATTTACTGATCCTTACACAATAAAAACTCTATTTAACTCACTTGTTCGATCAGTTCTAGAATACTGCAGTATGGTTTGGAACCCATATTATAATAACTCGAGTGATAGAATCGGAAAAATTCAGAGGAAAATTAGTAGATTTATGTATTTTAAACTCAACTGGGGTAATAATGTTATTCAACCATATAAAACTAGATATCTCTTATTCGGCATGCAGAGCTTGGAAATAAGACGTTCTTACTTTGCAATAATGTTCATTAGAGACATATTATAAAATAAATAGGGTGGCGCAACAGAACGAGGAGCCCCAGGGCCTAGTGCGTTTCTCACAACCATGCCTTGTGGGGGAATGAAGGGAACATATTAACTTATCATATTAAATGTGCTCCACTTCTGGCGCTAGTATTCATACGCGTTCTTAGAAAGAATGCTTTCTTATGAGCAATTTCAAAGAACTAACTATGGTCGTACCGAAACAATCTCTCGTTGCATCCGGAAAGCTAATTTGGTTTGCGCTAGAATAGACTATTTCAGTTATTGACCAAGTATATTCAAACTCTCTATATTAAATATACTTAATTCCAATTGATGTTCTTTTAGTCATAATTAATGTTTTTTAGTAGTCTATAAGAGAAGTATTGTTCTTTGACTGATGAAATGAATAAATAAATTGTTGCAGTCTTTTTAAAATTAAAAGCAGATCTGTGCACATTTTTTTTTTGCTGGAAGAATTTTTGCACGTCTTTTTCAGACATTATGATAATTTGAAATTTTAATGCCTTGTATAAGTACTACGAAGTACCATCCTGTGAAATAGGGGTCGATTTTGATGGTTTTGGGTTTCACGGGAAGGTGACGCCAACGGATGCTACTCTGGAATTGGTGATTGATTGATGGCAATGCTCCTCTTCAATGTTGGATTGCAACTTAGCTGACTTTTTCTGGCACCTGCCGATCGGCATTACCGAATTAGTGTGGACTCGAACCTTATTCAAACCGAGTAAAATGGATCCTATTACCGCTTGGTTTAGTGTGAACGTACCTTCAGGCAACGAATTGTATTACTGCAAAGGAGTAACTAGCTCATTAGATCGCTGATGGCACTGACTCATTCGCTAACGGTCTTAATTTGATTGCAGATTAGGTCGTTGGAGTCATTTGTTTCGTCAGTGTTGCGTAATTTTGTGTTCCACAATTTCATCCCTCGATATCGTTTCCGGTGGTTTGTATACCAAACCGTAAATTTCAAGAAATTTCTTCTAAGTACTCTAATGTTTTCTTTCTTATGAAATGCCTGGGCTGTATCAACACGCTTCTCATAAAATAACTTTTAAACAAACACAGTGGGCCCGACGATGTAAACATGAATATTGTGTCAAGTTGTCTGTCAAAGTAAACATTCTAAAACGAACTCACAACTCAATAAATCAAATTCGCGAAATCTTTCTTATTTATTCAGATGGGTGTCTGTCAAAATTTCAACATCTCAAAATAAAAGTTTCAAATTATGATTTTCCCGGAAAATCAAAAAATTAAAGCCGACTAGATGATAACTTATTTTTGTAGGCTATTTGGGGTTAAATTGTTAGTAAAAAAAAAAAAACAAAAACAAAAAAACATGTGTGTACTCGAATCAAAGATCCTGGAATGTACAAACACGTTGCATACATCAGTTATCTAATTTCGTTCGACGGCACGTTTTGAAAAACAACAAGTTGATATTTGCATGGCAAAATTGCGTCGACATGTGTCACTCACTCAAGCTATGCACAACACAGTGCATTAAACAATGTACACAATTCATACACAAGAGTTGGCCCACTTTTAATCTTCCGTACGTATCAACCACTCCATCTATAAAAATCAGATAAAATTTAATTTGTATCTTTGTGGCGTATCTTTATGGCATAAAATTGATGGGGGAGTTCATTGTTTTGTAGAATTATGATGGCAGATGTGTCTGTGGTGACAGAGCAAAACCAACCGACCCAATTGATTTGAAGTGAATTTATGGCGAAACATTTATCACCAAATTAGCCGAGTGACGACCGAAAAGCTTGTTTATATATTCAAAGGTCAACCGGGTTCAACGCGGATTTGAGATGGCTTTAAGTGTTTCCATAAAGGAAGAGCTGCCGTCTTTGATGATGGATCTTTTTACAATTGATTTTCGTTTTTTAAAGGTCATGAAACCCTAGACGAAATCGTATGCGGTTGCCTCGGATAGAATTTGCAAATAAATTGTTTTTGGATTAGCAAAACGATTCGTTAAAAATTTAATTATTTCGGGATTTGTTTTGATACTGTTTGGGGCTGAGATAGCAAGAAATTCTTATTCGATTAGGCACGTGTAAGGCTTTTTTTGAGTCGCAAACTTTCCCCCCACAATTTGCCATCATCGTTAATCTGAGTCTATAGCAATTATTCTGGCAATTAAGTCAAACGAATCTAGCCAATTAACTAAAGAAACGGAGAACGTGCGACAATTATTTTAATGGAACTTAAATGAACTTAATTCCTTTCTTTCTTTATTTATTTTTTTAAAGGTCATCGACCCACAAACAAGTTGGCAATGAACCTATTAGTTGGACAATTTGTAAGCTGTTTGCCCAAAACTGAACAAATTTATGTTGTCACGTACTTGAGGTATATAGCGTGTGCTTTCTTTATACGAGTGGAAGATTGGGCGTTTAAAAAAATTCGTGCAGAAATGATTCAATTAGAGTGTTTTCTATTTTCTTGAAAAAAAAAAAAAAAAAACAAAGCAAAGAGAACGAAGAGGACGACAGAGAGACTATAAGTAGCCTAGGTATACTTGAATTAGAATCTTATGAAGTGGATACTTTTTTAGCCAGGACGCATTTGAATATTCATTTATATTTAAAGGTATAAACTACCTAATTTCTTTTAAATTTTGAACACAGTGTGAGGAATGAAATCGGCGAAATTCTTTGGGAACATTTCGGTCGCATAGACACAAGTTATGACTAATTTGTGATGATATAGATATTTTGCTAGAAATTCTTTCATATATACGATCTTTGACCTTTTCATGTCCTGCTATGAATCTCTTAGTTTTCTTTTACTTTTCTTGCAAACAACATGTTAAGGCGCAGTAAATTAAATCTTCATACAAAAATCAAACGAATTCATTCTACTGGATGTACATAAAAGAGATCTAGTCCGAAATGTTTCATGACAAACTAATCGAAATTTGAAATTATAAATTAAATAGACTCGCACAATAGAGTTTCTGGATCTCCACAGTCTGGCGCATTTCTCTTGAAAATAGCTAGTGAGGAATGCAAAGGATCTATACAATTTCATATTTTAAACGGTTTTTTGAGAAAGCGCCTTTGATGACAGCGAAATAACTCTTGGATTACTTGCCAATTCTTCCCGAAGGTCGATACCTGCGGATATTAAATTAAAGGTCAGATTTATTCGTATCAAAAATAGAAAGTTGCTTTTGATGCACGATTTTCTATACGTTGCCGGTGTTACGGAAAAAAATTAAAATAAAAGCTCAGTGGTCCTCTGAGGTTGGTTATAGATTTAGTACAAGAGTTAGAAGGGTGATGCCTCTGGCAAGCAGAAGGCTGAAACCAAATCGTCAGGGACACATTTTTTTTGTAAACATGGGGATTTTTCTGATTTTTTGATTAATCATTTATGTTGTTATCACTTCGACTTCAAAATCTGAAAAATTACCATTTTCGAACGCGTACCCCCGCCCCCGGTTGAAAATGAAACATGCCAGACGGTTGAATCTGATATAATGGTGCGTATATCTACAAATATATGTGCATTTTTTTGGTTGTCACTCTACTCCAAAAATTTGTTTCCAGCTCTTAGACTAAGTGCTTTTTGTAGTGATGATGACGTAGATAGAACTACTGATCCTGGTAGACTCCTTAGCAAATATCGAATGAGGCTTATGGATCGGTAAATTGTTGCAAACGGTGATTGGCTAGACTCGTGGGACAAGACAACGTTTTATTGACGCTTATTTCCTTTCATGTCTTTTGAAAAACAAAAATATTGTATTTATGTATGGTCTACAACCACTAATCTAATTGAGTTTATTTATTATAATCCTATTTAAACTTTCCTTCCTCGGATTCAACCCTATCCTACTTTAATGGATATTTTAATGTTTGGATAACCCGCCTATATAAAGTTCTTTTATGTTCTACTAGCTGAGCCGCCTGGCTTTGCTCGGGTCTGTAGTTTTAAGGTTCCCAGTCTCGTTTTCCCTCTTCCGTGGGAATTTGGGGAAGAAAAATAATCTTTCTTACTGTGAGACTGTGTAGCACCCCTAATGTTGAAAGAATTTTGAAATATATCCAGTAGTTCCTAAGTTTCCGTTCCCAACCCCTTTCCTGATGGGATCTTCCGTTCCCGTGGAAATATGTGAATGAAATATAGGTCTATGTCACTGAGGGATAATATAATATCCTAGAATTGAAAGAATTTTTGAAAACGATCAAGTAACTTTAAGTTTTAAGATTCCCGTTCTCGTTCCCGTTTCTGTTCTCGGTGTGGGATAATAGGGATGAAATACACGCCAAGATATTGAGGGATTATGTGGCGCATCCCAGTGCTGAAAGAATTTTTGAAATCTGTCCAGTATTTTCTAAGTTTCGGTTCCCAATCCTGTTCCTGTGGGAATCTTCCGTTCCCATGGAAATATGTGAAAGAAATGTAAGTCTATCTCACTGAGGGAAAATACAACATCCTCAAGTTGAAAAAATGTTTGAATTCGGTCAAGTAACTTTATGGTTCCCGTACTCGTTCCCGTTTCTGTTCCTGTGGGATTATAGGGATGATATATAGTCTAAGTAACTGATGAAGGGAGATAATGTAGCACCCCTAGTGCTGAAAAAAAATTTGAAATCTGTGGAGTAGTTTCTAATTTTCGATTCCCAACCACGCTCCTGTGGGAATATGGGGATCAGACCTTCACAGGAACCATCCTTGGACTAAACTATATCTACCCTGAAAATTTCATAAAAATCCGTTGGGTGGTTTAGGAGTTTACCCTGGACATACATACATACATACATACATACATCCTATTTTATATATATAGATTCTTTCAGTTCCCTTTATGGCCCCCTACGGTGTGCCCCAAGGCAGCCATCTTGGATCGCTTTTTTCCATCCTTGCCATTAATGATGTCGAAAAGATCATTCAATATTCTTCTATCTCACTACGCGGGTGATGCTAAAATTTTGAAGGTAATCATATCCGATCGAGATTCTCTCCCGCTTCAAAATGAACTTGATTCATTCGTCACTTGATGACTTTTAGGTCGGCTCACAGCTCACAGGCCCAGAACGTCAAATTTTGTGAAATTATGGGACCAATTGCAATTTGGTTTCGAGCAAATTCAACCCATACCCGTGTTATTTCGGCTTCAACGATGAACAAATCAAACTAAAGGCAAACCACGTGGCAGATGGCAAAATGGCTGTTAATGTAAAGAGTGCTGCCAATTTGAAGTTCCCTACCTCAAAAAACACTCCTAATTGTACTACAAAGGGAACAACGCTTTCAATTTTAAAAGAAATCGGAAGAACTTGAAATGAACTAAAGTTAAAAGATTTTTTGGTAGGAAGTTTTTGTGGGAAGAATTTTACATTTTTGATTTCTTTTCGTTTCTCTTTCTGCGTCTATATCAAATGCTCATCTTCTCAACGATAGCCAGGAAAGGATTTCTTTTATAGCCAGAATATCCCCACACACTACTATAGTGATTTTAATTGTAGCCTGTTGAACACTCGTTTAGCTGAAAATTTTCTTAGTGAATTTAGGGCACTAAA
Organism: Melanostoma mellinum; assembly: GCA_914767635.1. Taxonomy (NCBI): domain Eukaryota; kingdom Metazoa; phylum Arthropoda; class Insecta; order Diptera; family Syrphidae; genus Melanostoma; species Melanostoma mellinum. Next base: position 188,087,783 of record OU612060.1, read on the forward strand.
TTTGAGGTCAGTTAATAACACTTCTGCTACCCACTACAGTCTTTATAGCCAACTTTTGGCACCTTGCTTCTCCAACCACGATATGATTTTCGTATGTTTGGATGTAGCGTGCCAAGTGGATGAACTTAAGTTTCAATATCGAGACTACAAAAACGTAAACTCAACAGAATTGGTTCATGACTTTGGTTGTTCTACCAACTTCGTAAGTCACCCATCTTTGACCTGATGATCCTACTTCTCAGCATAGAAATAATCATGTTTTTGTGTTGTTAAAAGGATCTTCTATTTTAAATATATCAAGAGCACTCGTTATCGCAGAGTTTCTGACATTGTTGACATAGTTTGCCATAGAAAAAAAGGCGACCAGAGTGTACTCTTCATAGTAAAGGGAGTGAGTATTCAAGGGTGCACGCCAGATAATTATGTACGCGAGAACGTACTGGTTGAAGAAATCATCGAGATGTTTTAACACGTTTCCAGCAACGAAGGATCTTGGGCTCACGCCATTAATTACACATTTTACACATTTTAAATTCATTCGATGTCAAAATCGGGACTATAACTTCTACAAAAGCTTAGACCTATTAACAACCACTGGCCAATCGTATACTAGTCTCTTCCTCTTATGATAATTTCTTGGTGTAAATATTTGAAGATGCCTACTTTGCCTGTTTCACAACCAACTAAATTAATCCTCGTAAAGAGGCTCTGCTAAAACTCATATTGCACCATCACATTTCACCTCGTTTCAGCTGTTTATTTAGTAAAACATGAATTATGAATTAACCGTCAACTTCCATTGATTTATCCACCCAGTAACGACGACGATGGAGTAATTGTTCCCGCAACGATGATAAAATATAAAAAAGATTAATTTTCTAGTACATACAATGCATAACGCAGAATGCAACACAATGACATAAAAAATAAATAAACTTTCACAGCACCAAATATATTCCATGTGGGTGTTGTTTCGTACTTTTTTTTACCTTAATGAAAATTAAAATGTTGATTTCCCCCACACACTCCTTTTTGCATCAGGTGATTTCTCATTTAATCTTAAATGATCTCACAATTGGAATTCCCCCTTGCGTGATAAAAATGTTTTATGAGGGTAACAAAGGAGTTGTCATTCCGCAACATGTGCTTCCCTTTATTCATTAAATTTTATTTAAGTAGACACAATTTACACGGCGCATTGTCATCAAATCTGAGAGAAAGGAGATAATGTAAATTGTTTTATGAGCTTTTTTAATTCGCGACCCGCTTAAGGCTTTCTTCATTATTTGCGATTACGAGTTTTTATTCACGTGTACAAGTTGAGCTCAGATAGCAGACACATTCCTATGTATACACACCCGAAACGTTGAAAGTGGGAGGACAATAAAAAATTGTATGTAAAGTGCCTTGACACTTTCTGTTCTTGAAAGACAAGTTATAAGTATAAAATGGCTAATGGTATACGCTTCAGGATGATGTTAGCAATGGATTCTGGCACAAGTGAAAGTTTATCCAAAGGCCTTTAGGGCAATGCAAGAACTGTCAAAGAAATGTCACAACAAATGCTATTCACTTTGCTTTGCTTTGCAATTACTCAAAAAGTTTGGGAGACGACATGTCAAACTCAAAGTTAATTTAAGCAATTCTGTCGTTGGGCTGCCAAAAAAGATTCCAACTTGAACGTTGGGTACGTTACTCGTAAAATGACATCAAAAATGTCTTTGCCATGAGCATAAACGGGGAACCGATTAAATTTTAAATCTGCTTTGGCGGCCTACTCAAAAAGAAGGAATAAGTACTTGAAACTGATAAATGGTTTAGCATTTAAGAGTTGTTGTCAAACAGAAGCTGAACATTAAGGTATCGACTTCAAAACAGCCGCTCTTATGTAGGTAGATAAAGTGTTTTTAAGTAACAGATACGACGAGTGTCTGTTTTTTGGGGACTTGAACTAAAAATGAAATAAAAAAGAAATTTATCACTTGAGTGAACAGTGATGAATATCAAACAGCCAGGTCCCAAGAAATTGCGTTTCTTTTTCATGGTCTGTTTTAGTTGTGTATTCTTTCGGAGGAAAAGTAAGAAAATTGTTGTTTCATGAAAATAATGTCAATGAGACTTATTTACGCCGCAGGTTTAAAATGAGAAAAGTAGACTCATTATCCATCTTTGAAAAAAAAAATAACAGTCCTGATTTTGACTTCGAACAGGATTAAAATGTTTAAAATTTCTAATTAATGACGTGAGCCTAAAATCCTTCGTTACTGGAAAACGTGTTAAAATATCTCGTTGGGTTCTTAAACCAATACGTTTTGTAATGTGCTATTGGTGTGTTTCCATACCTACTCCAATTTAAATCAAACTCGAAGGGAAAATCATATCATTTTAAATTAGATTGAGAGGAAAATTTTTGGTACCCGTGGGGCTAACGTGTCCTGCCTGTTAAACCTGTAAAATCCACAATCCCAACAGAGGCAAACACGTTTTTTCCATAAGTATCGTCTTTCCCGAGGAATTGACAAGCCTCAGCTAGTAAATTCATTGTCATGAAAAGCATTTTCTCAATAAGCCGCTTGGAGTCGGCAGAAAATTGTAGGTCAATTTCATTTCCTCATAAAGCATGGTTGAGAGAATTGCGCTAAGTCTTGAGGCTTCTCGCTCTGTTGCGCCACATTATTTATTTTATTTATTTAAGAAAATTTATGTAGAAGAGTGTTTCATTTAAAATGGGATAAAATCGAGAATTTGAAATTAGCATCGCACATGAGTTTTCAGACCAGTTTTCAAGATACTACAATTACGAAATTTGTATTTAGTAGACTTAATCGACTTTGGTCATATCATCTGATGGGTTCTTCACCCATCAACGAAAAAATAAGTTTTTTGTTTGAGTAGAAGATCGAAAAAATTCGCATATTCTACCGGACGGGAAGGAAATGGCTTTGAAATTGCGAAAAAAAAAACAAAAGTTTTATAAGTCTTCAAAACACGAATTTCATAATTGAGTCCAAACTCAATTGAAATTCAATCTAAAATTTAGTTCGATTTTTGTTGTGTTGGATCTAAGCTGAATTTTGTCAGCCTACTGAAATACTTCCGTCAAATTATACAACATATATGATTGCATAGATGATTCTCTGCCGTGCACCATTGAATACTCCTTTTACCATGGATGATTATCATGCATGAAAAGTACACTCTGGTCGCCTTTTTAGACATAGAAGGTGCGGTTAAGGTGGTTTTAACGATGTCAAAATGTCAGCTATCATGAGTGCTTTTGATAGACTTAACCTAACCATAGAAGACCCCATCAAAAACATGATTAATTCTATGCTGAGAAGCATAAACTATAGTAAAGCAACCAATAGAAGGACTCCACAAGGTGGAGTACTCTCTTCCTTTCTCTGAAACTTGGTCGTGAACAAAGTGTTTAACGATCAAGAAGAAGCAGGATTCAAAGTTGTTGACTTCGCGGATGATGTTGGAATTGTTGTCTCAAGCAAACACCCATAAACTCTAGCAGAGCTGTTGCAAACGGCTCTTAATAAACTCAGTTTGAGGACTGAACATCAACCCCCTTAAACCGGAGCTTGTTCTCCTCACGCGAAGATACTATATCCCGGATCTTAGACCTCCTGCCTTTATGTGTAGCTCTCACGCTCACCCTTGTGAATATGGCTAAGTATCTAGGTTGTGATTTTTAATAAAAAACTAGCCTGGAAGACCAATATTGAGGGAAGAGTAAATAAAGCAAACATTACACTGTTCTCATGTAAGAAGGCGATTGGCGGCAAATGGGGTTTCTCCCCCAATATCGCTCGATGGCTATAAGACCTCGATGGTCATAAGACCTGTACTAACCTATGGTATAGTAATATGGTGGGCCGCACTGGACAAATAGGTAAACTTTAACAAGCTAGTCAAAGTTCAGCGAACGGGAAGTATGTGCATCAGCGGCTCGCTAAAGAAAACTCCTTCGAGTGCCCTAGAAATACTGCTAAACCTTACGCCCCTAGACATTTTCGTCAAACAGTCTGCAGCAAACTCAGCTACTCGACTAAAAGCCAACTCTCAGTGGACCAACAATCAAGTTGGTCACGCTAGTATTTTAAACAGCTTACGATTCATCTCTCCGGATCGATTAAACTACACTACTCCTAAGTTTGTTGTTTGATAACAATTTGCAGATAAACATACCCTCAAGAGAGGCTTGGGAGAACGACATTTACTTTCATGCGATGGTGTAGGAAATGGAATTTTCTCGAAAGGGCTGAATTTAAGTCTTTTCTTCCGCCTAACTGACTACTGAGGTGTGTTAGAAGCGGAAGTCCTGGCGATAAAAGAAATTTTCTGCTGGCTCAGAGAAAACGTTGTATCCTCTACGGATATTCGTATCTTCACGGAGAGTCAAACTCCTCTCAAAGCTCTTGTCTCTGTTTCTACAAAATCTACTACGGCCAAAAACTGTCGCATGTCTCTAAAGAAGATGTCAGAACACTTCAACATTCACCTTTCATGAGTGACAGAGACATACTAGGCAACTGCATGTCAAACGAACTCGCCAGAAAAGGAACGAAAGGAAACAACATAGCTACATACCTATCGCTGCATGCAAGTTTTCTCTAAGCCAGGACCCTTCTGAAAAGATGAGCACTTGATTGACGTAGAATGGGAGACGAAAAGAAATCAAAAGCTACGAATTCTGCGGTTTAAGCCTATAAAAACTTTCTACCAAAAACAACCTGAACTTAAGTTCATTTCACGTTCTTCCGATAGAATTTCTTTTAAATTGAAAGCATTGTTCCCGCTTTAGTACAATTAAGAGTGGTTCTTAAAAGGTAGGGAGCTTCAAATTGGCAGCACTGTTTTCATTTACATCCATTTTGTCATCTGCCTTGCGGTTTATCTTTAGTTTTGTGTGTCATTTCTTTTTTCATCATGCAAGTTGCACTATCATCAGGTACGGCATACACTCGTTGAATAGGCTTTAGGTGAGGTTGCTACTGATCTCGATTTAAACATAATTTAACTTCTTGGCCCTGACGTCGATCTCCGAGATCGAGCGATTTTACAACGCTAGATTCTTATCTTTGGAGGTATTTGAACTCGTTGCTATACACCAAAAAGCTAGAAACGACTTGGAAAACAACATTAGCGTTATTTCGTTATTTCCTTTACAGGTATGACCACAAATGCTGCAAAAATTGGAAATTAGACTAAATCTGAGTCAGTTGAGGTGAGGGTTGAGGAGGGCTTTAAGCACAGCTTGGCTGTCGCTGCAGACAAAATATTTCTCCTGGGCCTTCTGCGGCCTGTAGTCGTTTTCCTTCGCCCTCCAAAAATGCAACATTCTGTAAAGGTCACATAACAATCTTTGCACAGATTCTAGTTAACCAGTCCTGAACCGACAGAAAGTTGAGCGTGTATCATCGTATCATCACAGACTACATCTCTTTGAAAGGGAAATAGTCTTGAGAGCACATCACACTTCGTAGGTATCAAGGGAACGAAGATTCTGTAGCGCGTTGTGGGTAGTCCCTGGAGTACTGGGGAAGACCCAGTACAGCCAAGACACACTGTTTACTGAACTTTGATAAACGATGCAATGACGTATTTACGTTAGAGCTTGTCCCACCAAACAACTGTTGAATTGGGAGATTATTATTCTTATTTTAGCAGTGCATTAGATCCTAAGGATTCTATTTAGTGACGGTCCCGACGTCTTGCCTATAGCTCTCTACTTTGCCGGTAGACTGACAGTGAATTAGTAGTTTTCAACTCGAAATTTTTCAGCCAAAGAAGCTTGTTATCTAGGTTAACTCTAAGATGATTGACTTGGCTAGAAACGGGAATGCCTTTAAGTGTAAGTTGGGTCAAATCGGTCAATTTTCTAAGTCTCGTAAAGAGGACAATTAAATTTTTCAGATGTTTGAGAGAGAGAACTCTTTTAGCACTTCAGGTGTCAGTCAAGTATCTCGTAGCCTGTGCTTTTGAAAAGATAGCTAAGAGGCTGGAAGTAGATCACATGTCCAAGAATTGTCCAGTCAAAACGGCTTGTAAACCTCCATCTTCTGACATCTGGATCAGGATCAGTAGTTCAATCTACGACATCATCACTACACAAAAAGCAAGTAGTCTAAGAGCTGGAAACACATTTTTGGAGTAGAGTGTTAACCAAAAATAATGCAGATGTATGTGCAGATATACGCACCATTATATCAGATTCAACCGTCTGGACAGCTGGTAACCTAGGCTTCTTTACATCTAAACTGTCCTTGATCGTAAACTGAACTGGAAATAAAGTTTAAAGAAAAAACTATTCATAATAAGACCAATCCTCATATAAGCTTCTTTGGGTTGGCGACCAGCATTAGAGAAGGCGTCAAACCTTAATACCAAGACCAAAATTCAAAAGCTTGCATGCATTGGTTCTACAAGTGCCATAAGAACGACACCAACGGCAGCTTTGAAAACTTTCCTCTCGCTAGCTCCCCTTGACTTTTCACTAAGTGGATGGCGTCCAAAGGCGCACTGTGACTCAAAAAATACAATAATTGGAATGCAGGCATATTAGGCCAAAGAACCATTGTGATATATAAACACACACAGATAAAGACTTTCAAACAGACTACACCCATCGCATAATGATTTCAATCCAGTGACCCAAACAGTCGTTCCGACATGAGAATTTTGGAAGGAAAACAGGGTTATAAAAAAAAAATCCGTCTCTCAGACGGTTCCGGTTGAGGGAATAGGGTCAGGTATCTTCTCGAATTATCCTCATATAGATCAATAAAGCTCCTCGACTTTTGCAGAGTCTTACCAAGCAGAATTTCTTGCATTCTCTGAAGCCGCAAAACAGCTGGTTAACCCAAATATTGATATCTTCAAAAAGTGCCAGGAGGCCATTGCATTAAGGATATCTCATCCACTGTAACAAAACCAAAATAAGCAGAAAACTGTCGCAGTAATTTAAGTCTGCTCATTTTGTGTTCCAGAACATCGTGATAGAACAGAAAATGAAATGTCGGAAACCCAACTGAAGTCGGGTCAGCACTCGAATCCAGTGAAATGAAAACCTCAATTTTCAAGCTACTGCTAAAAGAAAAAACAGAATCCAATGAAACTTTCTAAGATCCGCTAATGACTCGTGGTCATTGTTAAAAGCATGCGCCGGTTTGCCTCCCAGTTTCATATGGACGCCGCCCTTGAGGCTATGTGTGAAATTACACCTTGTTTCCAACTACTGCGCAACACAAAAAAAGGGAAGGCTGCTACCCTGGTAGTACAATGGACCGGAAATTTGGTCTGAGTTCTCCAGAAGACTCCTTTTACAAAAAAAAAAATTTTCGGGTTTTTCAAAAACCTATGGCCAGATATTTCCAAGAAAAAAAAAAACTGGGCCCGAATCATCGCATACGGGACTGACTTATGTGTTTTTTGATACTACTCCTCGCGTAATCGAGCACTTTAGAACCTCAATTTGATATTCTTTCATCAGTATTTGAACGAATTCAAGTCGATAATTGAGCAGCTGACTCATGTTGTGTAATAAAGACCGAATTTTGAAAGAGAAATATTACTCACTCACTCGATCACTGATGCGATGATTCGACCCCGGAATTTCGGCTCAAGATTAGTAGGCTTCGCCTCTCTCACTCACTCTTAATTGGCATTCTCACTGTTAACACCCACATCCACATGACGAGAATTGGCATAAGCACATCCGACCTATGTAGAGGATGTCAAAATGAGGCAGAGGAAGAATGATTCCACTTCCTCTGTGAATGCCGTAGCTTGGTCCACAATAGGAAAAAAGCCCTCGGAGAATACTTCTTTGAGGAAATGTGCTCTCCAACCTCCCACTGAATAGCACCCCAAAACTAATTCAGGGTTCCAAATGGTCCAGAGGGGGCGGGGCGTTCCCAAACCCAATTACCTAGCCACCAACTCATTCCTCTCAAAAATCACTCAATTAGGATCCTAATGCGCTCCACTTTCATCCTCTTAAGATTAGAAAGCGTTGCTTCGTACTCTAGAGTGTGTTTCTCTAATTGTCCCCAAACAGTCTCTAATGCAATTAAAGTTGACTTAGATATAATTTATTTGGTCTGAATAGCCATCTAAGAGGTTACACTAGCTCCATGAACTAGCTTTTATGAACACTATAGCTTTTATGAACTTGAGGTGACCAACAGAACTTCCCCCCGAAATTCATGGTCTGGTTACATCTAGCTGGGATTGCACTTTCCCATGAATACAATCAAATGCATTCATGTCCAGTTTATCAGAAGAGGAAAGTCTTTTATGAGAAATACAACCCTTCCGTGACTCTGCTAGTTTCTTTACATAAAACCTTGGGTGTATCCTTCTTGCCACAATGTGAATGTCTCGTTTCTGTGCAGGTGATGATTTTGCACTCTGGTTCCGTATTAGATTAACACAGGAACAAAGCCTCAATCAGGGTTAAATCAACACCACGCCCCACGCTGAACTTTGTAGAGGAACTAGACCCTATCTCTACCCGTCGAATCTTAAAAGAATTTATGTAGATACGTACATGCAACATAAACACATTTTAGACACGCCTGACCCGGATATAGGCCAAGAGCATTCACATAAATGTCCTTCTATTAACTGCGTTCAAACCAAAGACCATCAGAAGGGTTGTTTTTATAAGAACCCTTATCTAAATGAATTCGGAGGTTAAAATAATTTTAATGAATTTCGTGTAATCGGGTTAAGCGTATTACATTTTTATGTTCACGTTGCAGATTTTCCACATCTTTAGCACCCTCTAATGGACTTATTTAATCCTTTAACAAACGCTTCGACTTAATTTAATGGATGCCATTAGCACCTGGATCCTAAAGGAAGAACTTAAAGAAATTATCGCTGTTTTTCACCATAGCTATGGTGAGCATCCTTGGTTCTCAAATAAAAGTCAAATAAATTTCAAACAAAAATTAAGTTCTAAAATCTTTCTTCCTTCTTTTTCTCACATGAAACAAGCGTTGCTATGCTCTAGAGTCTAGAGTCTAGAGTCAGAGCTCGCGGGAAAAGAAAAAAAAATTCCATCATCAATTTGTGCAATTTTACTGGCTCAATGAACTACTTCCATTAAAATTTATTTTGAAAGGTGTTCCTTCCTTGGAAGTACGACGCGACGCGACGTGTGTATACTAGGAATCGAATGCAAAAGCATCGTTGCGGAAAAGTAAGAGTGACGGCTTTCTTGCGCGACGAATTTTATTAATTTGACTTGGATGAAGCATCGAACTTTTTTTTCTCAATGACGTAGTCAAAACGTCGCGACTAAGAAGTCATAGACTGTCAGATTCGAGCGAAGTTAAAAAAGCAAAAAATCAAAATGTCGATGGTCTGTTCAATAAACTTAACCCAAAAGCTGTAAATTGGCCTTCGGTTATTGATTTTGAGGAGTAAACATTTTTTTTTAATTACGTTCCAAAGGCGTTCGTGCTAAAGTTGGTGTGAAAATAACTTGGGACTGGGTCATGTTGTGCTGATGGAAACTTTTCAAATTAATGCAAGTTGATCAAATATTCAGCTGAAAAGTTCCTTTCCAAGATTTCTCAAAGTTATTCATTGTTTTTGTTTAAGGGAAAAGGATATGCCAAAAGGGAAAGCCAGTGTTTTCTCGAGATATAAGCCAAGGGTGGCTGTTAAAGTTTATAGCTTTATTGAACAAGGATCAAGGAGTGATTGATTGGATGTGAGAAGGATTGTTTCTGAGTTCTTTGTTGTGGGGTTGGTATTTGATGTAGAACTTCTATGCAAATATGGAAGGAGTATAGTCACTGAATAAATTAAATTCCTGGAGTCTGGGATAGATGAAAACTGTTGGACGATTAGTGTTTGAAAAAAGGATGTTATTTTTTAGAATTGAAGTTTATAAGAAGGCCACATTAGGCGCAGTCTTCTATGATTTAAAAGGGATTTGAAAGGGATTTCAACTTTAAACAATTAGAAAATCTATAAGAATACACCAAATTCCATAAGGACTGTTGCACCTCTTTTAAATGGTTCTGTTTTCGAAGCTCTAAAACTTTTAAAAAAGCATGGCTATTGATCTAGTTTCAATTACCGCAGCTGTAGGAGCAACCTTAGCTCTCTAGTTACATTATTATCAGAAATTCACCATAACTTTTTCTGCTTTTCTCAACCTTAAAAAAAGCAAACATTTGTCGAATGTTTTATTGGCAGTCAATGGTTAGTTTTGGCTTTGACAGTTTTTACCTAAAACTTTTAAACTCAGATGCCTATAATAATTGTCTTTTTTTGATATTTTATAGTCATCTAGAAAAATGATGCTAAAGAAATCCCATGACTTTTTATCGCCTTGTCGGGAGCCTTTTTCGATAACAAAGATCTGAGTCAGTTCTTTACCAAAAAGCAGTGTGAATTCTTCAAAGCCATCTTGCATAGTCGTACGAGATTCATAGCGATGCCGAAACTAGACATTATTCTTGAAAGCAATAAAAAAGAAAGTGTATATCGTTGTTATATTTCCAGGTTTTTTTTCCAAGATCTGCGTAATGTGAAAATTTGGAAAACTTTTCTGGTCTAAAATTACATTCACATTGATAAGGACCTTCCAAGTTGTTGTCATGGGGTTTCAGACGTTCACATATTACAGCAGACAAGATCATATAAGCGGCGCTAAGAGGACTTATTCCTCTATGATTGGCACAATTGTGAGGGTCTCCCTTTTTCCAAGTGATCTTCAGCTGCATTGAAAAGATCGGAATCAAGGCCATCAGCATCTGCAGTCTTATTTGATTTCAGCTTAATTATTGCAAGCTAAATTTCTTCTAGGTCGGAAGGACGGCATACTTGATCACTGTCCAAGTTGAATTCTTATTCATTCTGCCTGACAGTGGAATTTGTGTCCTCATCGCCGTTAAGCAGTCTGCAGAAATGATCTTTCCAGATCCTCAGTAGCGACTGTGACTCTATAACTATGTTTCCATGCTGGACTTTACAGGCTTGAGTTCGGGGTTTGCCACCCTGGCAGAATCTTTTTACCTTTTGGTAAAACTTCCGAATCTCGTTCCTGTCATTGCACCTCTCTATTTCCTCAAACGAGCGCTTTCTCATGCTGCTTCTTTTTCTTTTTGAGAATTTGGTGTTCTTCCCTTCTTTTCTTTTTATAAATCTCGTTGAACTAGTCAAAAGCAGGCCTTATTCTTTGCATCAACATTTGTCGTACTTTTTGTTTGGCTGCATTTGCCTTTTTGCATTCTTCATCGAATCATGGGTTTCGTTTTGGGGGCCGAGTGAAACCAAGAACCTCAGAGGCAGCGGTTCTGATGGCTTCTTGGCATTGCTGCTACTGTTCCTCGCATGGGATTCAAGGATAATTGAAGGGACACTCGATTGGAAAAGGCATTGGCAATCTCTTGCGATTGTAGCTTTCCGACGTCATATCTCTTCACAGCGTTAGTTCCTGCTGGTCGTGAACAAAATATCCTCATTCGTACCTTGGCTACAACAAGGTAGTGGTCCGAGTAAAAGTTGGCCCCTCGGAAAGTTCAGACATCTGGAAGAGTGCCTTGCGTCGATCGCAACATGGTCGATTTGGTTGACGTTTGATTGATCTGAGGATCGCATTGTACATTTATGAGTTTTGAGATCCTGGAAGCTGCTACTTACAACAAGATTTAGCCCCGCAGCAAAATCGATTAGCATAAGTCCGTTTTCGGGGGTTTTGTCATGGAGGCTATGCTTACCGATTGTATTTCCAAAGATGTCCTCCTTTCCTAGTTTTGCGTTTAAATCGCTACGAAAGATTTGCAAGTTATGTCTAAGGCACTACCAATAGGTTTCTTCGAGAAGCTCTTGGAAAAAGTCTTTGGAATTGTGGTCTTTGTCTTCTGTGGAGGATTGGGCGCATATAAGGCTAATGTTGGCGAATTTAGCCCTGATGCGGATGGTCATTATACGCTCATTGACTGGATTTTGGCTTATCACCTGAGTCTCCCTCTAACGACAAATCCGCACTCAAATAAGCAGTTTTTCTGTTGTCTGAAGCTGTCGCCATAGTGAATGTCGGAGTTTTTCATGTTCTTTATGCCCGGCCCACTCCATCGCACTTCTTGGGTGGTGGTTATGTCTGCTTTGCAGCAGTCCAGGCTGTCCGCTAGCTTTCCAGCTGCTCATAATGCGCTAAGGGATCTTACGTTCCACGCGCAGATCCGGAGGTATTTGTCCCTTTTTCGTTTGTTTTTGTCTTCAATATTGAAATCGTAATTATTGTCCGAGGCTGTTGGTTGCTTCGCAACCAAGCAATTTTACTTTTTTTTTAGTTAGCTCAACGTACAACCCCCACTGGGAAGCCAGTTCTTTATGGCATTCCCTTGGGCTAAAGGGCCGGATAACCCGAAATCAGTACGCCTCGGGGGTCTCAAAGCTGACGTTGGTTCGCCAGTAGCTCATCCATCACCATCTCTACTTCAATACCCTGCCCAGGCATTGAAAGACCCTGAAAAACCTTTAAAGCAAATATGTCGTAATAGCTCATACAGAGGTTTTCGCTTTTTGACTGCTGAAGTCGCCCACCGTTGATTCTGTAAGTAGAATTTATCCGCTCACACATTCTCAAAATGCTCTGGTAGACCCCTGAGTCAGTCATTACTCGTAGAACATTAAAGTGATGGTCTATTTCTTCTTCGGTCCTTTGTCTACACTCGCACATACTAGTTTAACAGGCCCTCTTCGGGGGGAGCATCCCAGTTTTCAGCGCCTACCGCGTAGAGGTATAGTAAGCATGATTTACATGTACTATGACTTAAAAGTTGCAAAAATCTGAGCGCCGGCATCGCCGCCGCCGACAAGTTGACATTAATGAATTCTTCCCGAATAATTCACGCCATTTTAATGGGAAAAATTCTACTCGCAAAATCATCGAAAATCGAGATCAACTCATATTGCTTTCCCTGCATAACTGGGATGAGCAAAGAAGTGTGTTGGTACGCTGCATACGAGCTTGTAATGAAATTAAACCAGGTATTTTCAACTTACTAAGCATTCCTAATTAAGTTTCTTAACCTCAAAAAGAAGAACAATTATCAATAAATAAATTTCCCTTAACATTTATTAAAGAGAATATCAATATCTTCTTTGCAACTTTGGCTCAACTCTTATTTAATCAATATCGCGTATGACTATTGAGGGAGAGTTCGAGATTCGAGTACCAGAAAAATCCAATTGGTTATCCTCCAATTCTCCAAGGTTATATACTAGCGCTGCCATAAATAGCCCTTTCTCACAAACCCCTTCGGAAGCTTCAAGACATTACAGGTCCCCCCATTCTTATCCAAAGTACGGCCAGCGTTCAAACCTTGCTACGATCGTAGCAAATTTGCTCCACTGTTGAAGAACAAATAAAATCTATTTTGACGCTCCCATTTTGTTGGGATTTACTCCACTTTTTCGACATAAAAAATTTGGGATACCTAAACTACAGAGAACCGTGAATTGAAGTGCTTGAAAATAGAAATAAATAATTAAAAAACAGCAAAAGAAGGCGCAACAAAACCAAGAGCCAAGTGCATTTCGAGGACCTACAATTTAATGTCGAATTCGAACTGCTAAGTGAGATAGTACTTTCCATGGCAGTTTGGTTCTGTTGACTTGCCAGTTCCTCGTGAAAGGTGATACGTGCCTCAATAGTTTCCAGATTATGTATACAGACGTAATATCGGCTTGAGGTCGTCGTAGTCAATTCAACATTATCAGCTGCCGCTATTAAGTCTCTTCGTCAGCTCTTCGCCACTCATGGACTACCTGACGAACAAGTTTCGGACAACGGGACAGCATTCACCTCAGATGAATTCAAGGTCTTCATGGATAACAACTTAATACGACACATTCGATCGGCCCCTTTTCATCCAGCTACGAACGGTCAGGCTGAACGAATGGTACATAGCACTAAGAACTTTTTGAAGAAGTTGACTCATAACACAAATATCGATTTAGGAGTGTCAAGATATTTGTTCAACCAGCATATAACACCACATGCCGCTATAAATCGTTTGCCCGCAGAGCTCTTACTCAATCGCGAACTCAAGACATACTTTGGTAAAATACAACCACAAGAAATAACCTTCGGTAAGGTCTCTGAACCCACTAACACTAAATGTTTCGTTGCAGGTAGTCCAGTTTGGGTTCGAAATTATTCCACTGGACCAAAGTGGATAGAAGGCCTGGTGTCTGATCAAAATGGTCCCATTTCCTACAGCAGCGTCTGGCTAAACGACTTTCGAGTAGTCAAGCGCCATCAAGATCAACTACGAAGTCGCGTGATGGTACCATCAGCCGACGATTTTGACCCATCGGCTGATGATTCTAGAGCCAGCGAGCTATCGTCATCTGTAGAAACGGAAGAAGCTTCTTTACCAGCTGCTTCCCCCGTTTCATCATCATCACAGCTGGTATCTAAGACAGCGGATCAAGCAGCTACATCACCCCGCAGAACTGAACGCAAACGACAGCCTCCAGAATTTTATATCGCATCTGGGTTTTAAGGAGTGTCATGCATGTGGACACACGCATCAGTCAGTCAACGCGCATGCATCGACCCGACAGCATCACTTGTGTAGCACCTTTTAGTTAAAAAACATTATATACCTTTAGAGTGCATTCTTGTCTTGTTCTTGTACATACTTAATAGTTTGGAAGCACAACACTTCTCAACTTTGTTCAGGCGTAGAGCAACTTATTGCGTTCCGCCGAAGTAACATATTGCCTTTTTGTCAAAAGTTCGAATGGGAACCTACTGTCAGTGTTAAAACAAGCTATAATTTATAGAGAAACCATAAGATGACCCACCCTTTACTTAAAAAAAAGGTAAAAATTTTCTTTTTCTTTCAAATCTACTCAGGAAATTTTGAATTTGTTCCACTTTTTGACAAAAATGCGCTAAGTTCTGGAAGCTACCTGAGCTCTGCTGTACCACCTATTTTACCGAGTTCCTTTACTCTGGCTGAACAAAGCAAAAGACTCAACCCACAAGCTCTTTGTGCTAAAAAAATTAATCACCTTATCTATAACCTTACAATTATGTACATCAAAGAAATAAGCTAATATCCTACTACCCCAAAAATATATTTCAATCCCTCTGGCTTAAACATGTTCATTAAAAGGCTGATGCCATGCCGTTCGTCACCTTGAACATATCTGTTTAAGGAATACAGATAAGCTATAAGCCCTTGTTGACTTTGAAGTAAATTTCTAATTGAAGTATGATACACCGAGCACTGACAAAATATGACAGTAATTTGTTAGTCTGATAGCGATGTCACTTTCTTTAAAGTGTTTCACATTATCATATGTGAAATCCGTATCGCTGTCTCTAAGCATTTACCTTCAACATGTAATCATTTCAAATTAATTTTAAAATAAGTTGAGGATAACGAATAAGCACAGCTTACATACTTTTATGGAATAAAATAAATAAAAGCCGCTTCTTAGCCGAAGGGAAAATAATGTTCTCCCATTCTGAAGCATACCCATTTGAGATGACTTGGAATTTTCCTACACGCAAGGCGCAACATGATAAATCACTTTGCTCGTTTATCACATTGCCGTCTTCTTTACGACCGGGCGTTGGTTTTGCCCTTCTTCTTTTCCAATTACACCTTGAGCTAGCTTCTGTAAAAGGTTGGAATGGTATCCTACGTGAGTTCGAAAACTGTGCATGAATAGGTAAATAGATTCTCCTTTAGCTGTGTGTTAAATATTCCAAAAGAGCATTAAAAATGAGATTCAACCAACTGTATTCAGGCCATGAGATGAACACAGAGATTGAAATGATTTGTTCTTTAAGAGGAGTGCACACGTAGCAAATTAAAAAAAAAAAACTTGTCTAGTACCAATTCAACTCAAATAAAAGGACAAAAGGTAACAAAGAAAAACTGAAAGACCTTCGACCCATCAAAGTTCACCCGGCCGTAATCATAAAAGATTGCTAATTAGAACGAAATCCTTAATTAAATATTTTCGAAGCAGCTAATTCCTTGAAAAAAATAATGAATTTGATCTTCAACTCATGTCCTTAAGTCTGATCTGAAAAACTGCCCTTCACATCGGGATTTCGAGTCAGTCTCGTATAGATTCCTTGCAACTTTCGCATTTCACAATCGAAATACTTGAGAATATCCACTTATTAGAGCGAGCGACACAACATTCTGAATTCTGTTCAATCTAATTTAAAATTTAAAACAAAAATTCAACGCGACCAGAGGACCAACGATGGTGTGGTGCCATGCTCATGCCACCCAGAAAAAAAAATCTGCAAAATGCACATTCGCAGTAAGTAATAAATTAATGAAAGCATAGCCTGTCCATTACGATAATTTATTTGTCCACTTGTATTTTTGTACATCGCTGGGATGTGGTGTGGTTTTTGTGTGGCGATGATGAGGCTGTTCGCATCCACACATTTTTGAAATACGACAAATGACACAATTTTGGACATAAACTGAACAGGAACATGAGCATAAGTGGCATACTGGCATCCCCTTCAAGAGGAATGTTTTTTTTGTTTTGTTTCATGAAGCGAGAGAGCGATGTGACATTTTTGTTTCATTTAATTGTTTACGTTCAGTGAAATCCCAATATGTGAAGTGGAATTTCAATGAAAATTTAAATTGATTTAATTTTCTTGGAATTGAGATTGAATGAATTTCAAATACTCAGAAGCTCAGATTGTTCGGTATGTTGGTTGATTGGAATGTTTACAAGTCAAAGAGAAAGTGATTTTGAAAGTGATGTGAGAATTTAATGAGGGCGTTTGATTTGGGTGCGGGTTTTACAATTTATCTCCTCTTTGAGTCATTATACTTTTGTGTTTAAAGTTGCCAAGGAAGATACTTTTAAGATGGCCATTTATTTATTTTAAATTGAGATCAAATGTTGACCTACTTGACAATGGAGTTGGCGTATGGAGTGAAAACTGCAAACCTCTGGTGTGGGGGAATGCAAGCGTCAATCAACTGTGAAATTTCTGTAATAGAGCGAATTTAAAAGACGACGAAATACACTTCCGACTGATCCAATTTCAATCTTCATTTTCACTCACATACTTTGTCTCCCATCCGCTTCCAAATGAGCCGGCATCAATCTGAGGGCCAACCTCCAGTGCCACAGTCAGTTATACGGCGTTCTCAAGTCTTGAGGCGAACTCAAGATTTACTATAGTTTTGGTCATGGCCTTAGCTACTTGTGGGACCCTACATTAAAATCTTGAATTGATGAACGTTTGATGGGGAGGTAGGCAAAATCAACACCTTCCTGTTCAATGAGGTAGCCGTATCAATCAAGGAGGCATTTTCTGTACAAAAAGGCGGAGATAAATTCAATCAACTCCGTGTAACAAATTATGTATATGTTATTTTACTACTTTACGCAAAGGAAAACTTTAGTTTCACAAAGCTATGCACAAAATGACTGCAGAAGTTCCAGTTCAAGGTAATGAAATGGCGGATAAGCTGGCTAAAATCGGGTCAGCACTCGAATTCAGCGAAACGAACACCTCAGTTCTAAAGCCACCTGAGCAAGACAAAAACAGAATCAAACATAATTTTCTAAAAACCGCCAATGACATCTTTAGAAACATGCCGAGTTTCCAGAAACCTTTGGCCGGATATTTCCAAGAAAAAAACAGAGTTTCTACTCCAGCTAAGCAGACCTCGGCTCTCTCTGTTGATTGGCATTCTCACGGGCCACAACTCGATGGGTACCCACATGATGAGAATGGACAATAGCATACTTATGTAGAAGATGCCAAGATGAGGAGGTAGAGGACGGATCATTCCATTTCCTCTGTGAGTGTCCCAGCTTTACCCACACTAGGAAAAAGGCCCTCGGAGAATACTTCTTCGACGAACTGGGCGACATCTCTAATCACCCATTGAGCAACGGCCTGAAATTTACTTAGGGCTCCAAATCGTTCAGTAGTGGTTCCCTACCCCAATAAGCCAATCACCAACCCAACCCTCTACCTCTCCAATCCTCCCACCTCCTCATCCTCTATTTTCCCGGGGAGCACAATGGATCCTTGAGATCCGAGTTAGGTACTGCCACTTGTGGCTGCACCCCCCCATCCAACCTAACCTAACCTTAGGTCCATGGATACGATGTCCGGCCTTCTCAAATAAGATAGGGTGTCTTATGTTGTAGACATATTTTTCAAAGACTGGCCTCGAAGTACGGCATGAGTGAACTAGCGAGTGAGTGACTTTGTTCTTTTGAAATTCGCGCTTTATCAATTATTATCGTTTCTGTCTACAATGAAATTCTACTCAGTTAATGATGGAAGAAAATAAAATTATGAAATAATTAATAATAAGGCGAATTTGAATTCAAAAATCACTTGATTCCGTCACGTATTACTTGATAACGTGTGCTGTAATTCGGCCACTGGTTGGCATTTTTTTTTTTTTTTGTTGGAGGTTTTTAAAATACCAGCTGGAGCACTCAGACCTAAATACCGGTCCATTGTACTACCAGATAGCAACCTTCTATTTGTTATAGCTTTCCAGATGTTCGGAGAAAAGCCAAAAGACGCTGCCATGATAAAGAGCCTAAGTTACCAGCTCTCACCATGTCTGCGCCGAGTATATGTAACCACATGCGAGAAAAAGCAGGACATTCACAGAGGAAGTGTTCTGCGGTGTCCTCATCTTCTCCACAAGATTCACAGAGTGTGGTATCCGTATCACTTAAGCCTAACACGCGTATAAATGCTTGGCAAAAGAGAAGTGCCCGCTGGCAACGCCAATAAGCTTTCTGCAGTCTTTTCTGCTACGAGCTAGCAAAAATGTTGCAGTCTTCTTACTAACGTTAAGGAGCATACGCTTGGTTTGTCTGCATCCAATGGAGGCATGCCATCTACGGTTTTGCTCTTCACAGAAACAATCGTTGATGGAAGCTCTCACTGAGTCGTATGTCGTCGTTCTCAACAAAGGCACCAGCACCAGAACCCTTGTCGGTTTTGGAGCCATCTGTGAAGATACAATAACAGTTCTTTTCAGGCTCAGATTCTGGAGTGAACCAGTCCTGAACCGAAGGAAAGTTGACTGAGTAATTTTGACGCAGTTTGAGCCTTGGGATCATCGTGTCAAACGGCATATCCATTAGACGTGAGTCAAAAGATATGCTGCTAGCGAGCCCCTCAAAGCTCCAGTGCGAATTGTGCCAGGGACCAAATCTCTTTAAACGAGAAATGGTCTTAAGAGTACAACCCATTATCTAGGTATCAAGGGGAGGAAGATTCAACAGTGCGTCGAGGGCAGCTCCCGGTGTGCTGGGGAAGGCCCGAGTTACACCCAGACAAATTGTTCTTTAAAGTTTGGCAAACGAGGTAATAACGTATATACGCGAGAGCTTATTCCACCAAACAACTGACGCATAGGAGATGATTGGTCTTATCATAGCCGTATAGATCCAAAAGATCCTTTACATTGCCAGAAAACTGACAGTGCTTTAGTAGTTTTAGACTCGACATGTTTTGACCAAAGAAGTTTGTTTTGTTATCCAGGATTACTCCAAGATGTTTGACTTCATTTGAAAAGGGAATGTTGACGCCTTTAAGCGTAAGTTGGGTCAGACCAGTCAATTTTCTATACGTCTCGTGAAGAGGACAACCTCGGATTTGACGGAGAGACCGTTTCTAACACACCAGGTGTCAATCATATAAAGCGCAGCCTGTGCTCGGGAACAGACAGCTTGGAGGCTGGAACCAACTGAGAGCACGGCGACGTCGTCTGCATATGCTTGGGCATGAACGTTAGAACCGTTGAGCATTACCTGGTTGGCATAGCCAAACATCTTCATTTGGTTTTAGGACTACCTATGCCAAGCTGTAGATGCTGAAATGGAATGTGTAGCAACCGCATATACT
Source organism: Melanostoma mellinum (assembly GCA_914767635.1). Classification (NCBI taxonomy): domain Eukaryota; kingdom Metazoa; phylum Arthropoda; class Insecta; order Diptera; family Syrphidae; genus Melanostoma; species Melanostoma mellinum. The sequence goes on from OU612060.1 coordinate 188,107,707, forward strand.
TTCCTGGATCAACAAATTACAGCCTGAAAGAAGTATTAAAGCGAAACGTGTACGAAGCCAAAAGCTTATAAGTAAAGATGGGAAAGTTTAAAGAAAAGTCGACAGCCTCCATGGTTTGTCCCCAATAATTTCAGTATTTTCAAGAAGACCTGAACTGCCAACTTCTTAATAATTTCGATAAGGCTGAACACAAAAATTAAGAAAAACTTCGATCAATGAACCGGAAAAACCATCTTTCAGCTATTTACTCAATGACATCCAAACCTGTCCCTCGGACCAAGATGTGGTCAGATTTAACGAAGTAAACCTAATGCTTATAAACAGAGCAGTGAGATACCCCAAATTATATTCTGGGATACCGAACTACAAACTTGTCGAACCGGAAACTGGCGTGATGACTTAAATTTCCTCCTTTAGTGAAACACTCCAAACTAACTTTTTAATAAGTTTTGAGTATCACGTGTCTATATTTCTGGCTAAAGATCTGTGAGCGAGAGTAAAAGGTATTTTTAGCACAAAAAAAAAAAACATTTTCATCTTTTCCAAACAGCCAATTAGGTCTAAGAGTACTCGTATCTCCTATCATGAGAGCCCAACAAGTTTAATAGGGAGTCTTGTTTTTCGCTGACCGTGCAAAAAAGCAAAAATATAGTGTATTCAGTTCAATCTTAGCTAATCCAATCGGAGCTCGCGTTGGGCGCCATTCTGTAATAACATCGAAAATGTAAATTGCTTTTTTCAAAAAAAAAAAAAAAAAAATCAAATGTAGTACTTCTAGTAATCTTTTTACCTTGTGGCATACGCAAGACAAGCCCTTCGCAGGTGATGTTGTGCTCTTAACGTCCTCTACAGAATAATTGTAGCTAATGATCATCAACTTTTTTCAATATTGTGAGCTCTGGACTGGAGTCTAATGGTGAATCAGGATAAATCGAATGATTTTTGATATCAGAAGATCTCGAAATGAAAAATGGTTCTACAATAGAAATTGTCAAGCAATCTAAATATCTCGGAGTTTATTTCACGCAAAGTTTAAATATGGAAAAACATCTGAAGGAGAAGTTTGCAAAGGCAAAAACAGCATTTATAGCGTCGTGGAATTTAGATATTTCAGATGTGGTAACCATCGCACCACTACTATACTTTTACAAGGAGCTGTATATTTGGGTGAAATTTCAGGAGCTACCAAATAATTGAAAGGCCCCTCATAACAAAAGCACATTCCTTAAAAAGAGTATCTTCTTTTTGGTTGTTTCGCAAGATGAAAACTTTTCAGTTGCACTTAAAAACAAACGAGAGTTGGGCGCCATTTTGATGTTGAGAATGAGGAAGGCGATTTCTACCTTCGACTTCACCGAATTGGATCATTCCATAGCAAAGCCATTTATTGTTTGGAGACAGATTATTTTTCTTATATTTATATCATAAGATGATGAAATAAACGTCGGGCGCCAATTTGTTGCTGAGAAAGAGAATGGCGATTTCATCGTCCCAAAAAAGGCGCTTTTCTATTTGATTCGTGGCAGTTTCAATTACTTTCAAAGAAAGATCAGTAAATCAAAATACCGAAAAGACGGATCAGTAAAAAATTAACAAAACACGGAACTCTTTAAAGGAATGGAAAGAGCATTTCGATATTAAAACCCTATTAAACACAAAATCAAGTAGGGACTTGTAGATAATAATTTGTGCAAGTCCCATGCTCTCACAAAAACCCAAAAACACACACCTCTTTTAAATCAAAAGCAAATGAAAATTAAGTGCCGTGCAAAGACTAATGTCAATGATTTATGTTTGACTTGTTATTTGATCAATCAACTGAGTGAAAAGAGAAAAAGAAACAAGCGTTCTCTTCTCATCTCCTATATCCACACAAGAACACAAATTGTAATGTGGAAACGTGTTGATAAAGTTCTGTCTGATCTGAAACATTAATATATCACCTCTGTGCGTTTATTGTGTATCCCTCTCCTCTCCTCTTCTTTCCATGCTTCTATAGCAATCATTCCATTAGGATACCCATTGAACTTGATTAGGGCTTGAAGTAGTCAATCTTCGAGAAAACAAAAGCAAAGCATATAGATACACACATACGAGTAGGGAAAACGTGCAAAAGCTGAAATTGAAAGCAATAACCAGGTTGGGATGCAAACAGAATCCTTCTCAAAGTTACCTTGATATCCCCTCCGCACCCACTTCCCGACAATGCTATTTGATTGCCTACAATTAAGTTGTTGTAAAGCAAGGTTAGAATGAATATTATACTTTATTTGACTCAACATTTGGTTTGGCTTTTCTTTTGCCACCTCCTTTCCCTTTATTGTTTTTAGATGGGCTCTTTGAAACCGTCTGTTAGATACAAGGAATCACACATAACAAGGCACGCCTGAAATGATTTTGCCATCGTAAATTTCTTTTTAAATAAGTGTTGATGGGCTGGTTGTTGGCTGGTACTCGTATATTTGTGTTTTTGTGAGAGAGAAATTTTGAAACCAAACAAAATTCAATTAGATGTGAGATTTGGGGAAGGAAAATGTTTTGGCCATCAGGCGGTGGTGGTGTTATTTATATGTTCTTTTATGTTGACGAATGGGAGTAACCTTGGCTCGATTTTATGACTTTTTCACCTTTTTGTTAGATTTTGACTCATTTATTTGACTTATTGCTTAAGCTGATTAGCTTTGTTATACCTACAGCCCCAAAGGGGCAGGACTTTCAATTTATTTTTGAAAATTTTAAATCAAGGGCAAGATACAAGGGCCTGAAAGTACTGTACAACGTTTACGATAGTGTCAATTTGACACCAAATACATGTAATACTAATAAATTGTAGGTTACATTAAACACTTGTATCATCCTTGACCAAAGTTTTTGTAACAGCGTGTTGACTATTTTGAAGTCCAGTGATCGTTTGATGTCTCTTAAATTGGTGATGGAAGGAAAGGTCTGGAATATAATCAGTGCATATGCTCCCCAAATAGGGTGTGAGCAGGAGGAAAAAGATGCATTCCGACTTGATTTTCATAACCTACTTAAGAACATCCCAAAAGAAGAGTATTTGTTTGTTGGAGGAGATTTGAATGGACATGTCGGGAAGACAAACGAGGATTATGAGGACTGCCATGGAGGTTTGGGATTCGACACCAGGAACACTCCTGGTGAAGATATTCAAAATATGTGCAAGTCATACGGTCTAATCGTACTAAATACCATGTTCATCAAACAAGACCGACACCTTATCACTTACAGCAGTGGAGGAAATGAAACCCAGATTGATTACCATTTGGTAACCAATAACATGAAATCTCGGGTGAAAGACTGCAAAGTGATACTAGGAGAAGCTGCCGCTCAACAACACCGTCTTCTTTTAACAGAATTTTTTGCGGATGCGGTGAAGGAAGTCAAAAACACAAAGGCTCCTAGGAGAATCAAGTGGTACAATCTGGAGAAAACCAAAGGACAGCAATTCATTTCGTATATGCAAAGTCAGCTGTGTAATACAATCGACGCAGTTTCAAATTCAATCACGGCACAAAATATGTGGGATCGCCTACAACGAACCTGCTTAGAGAGAGCCAAATGACTGTTAGGAGTCTCAAAAGGACACCACCAACAAGCTAAAGAAACCTGGTGGTGGGATGATGAAGCTAAAGCAGTGATTAGAAAGAAGAAAGCAGCTTTCCAAGCTTGGTCGAAGTGCCCCTCAAGAAATACAAATGAAAAAGCGCGTTTCAAAATGGAATACAAGAGCTGCTGAAAGAAGCGTAGAAAAAGTGCGCCCAACTTCAAGGAAAAAGCACGGAGGGCCTGTATCGAGAGCTGGAAGAGATTTCTGACCCAGCTGCTGAAGCAAATCAGGCAATCCAAGAGCTAAGACAAAGCAACTTGAATAAGGGAGCAACCATTTTCAAAATAGCCGCTCAGAGAAGGAGAAATGCGCAGGAGATTCGTTCACCGAAGTTCATCAATGATGCTCAAGGAGTGCTGCTTGTGGAGACGACAAAATTCTTCACAGGTGGCGACAGTATTGTGATGATCTTTTGAATGAACAGTTTCCTCGGTGCCACTTTCCAACAGCTACACCTAACTTTACGGAAGTATCTGACGTCACAGTCGAAGAAGTTATAGGGAGGCAGTTAAGAACTCTAAAAAAGGCAAAGCAATTGGGCCAGACGAGGTACCATATGAGTTTTGGAAAAATATGGGAGACATCGGGTTAAGATGGCTCACGATTCTCATCTCCAAACTTATAAGAGGTGAGAGGTGACAGTTTGCATAATCAATGGAGGGAAAGTTTTCTTCTTCCCATGTACAAGGGAAAGGGAGATACCAGAAGCTGTGACAACTATTGTTCGATCAAGTTGATGTCCCACACTATGAAGATCGTTGAGAGGGTTTAAGATAGCCGACTGCGGAAAACAATAAGGCTGTCTGATGACCAATGCGGGTTTTTGGCGGGTAAGTCAACTACAGACGCAATCCAAAGTAAAAGGATCATTATGGAAAAACACCGAGATGCCTTAGAGGATTTGCATATTGTGTTGGTTGACTTCGAAAAAGCATTCGATCGACAACCACGAGATCTAATATGGGTGGCCCTCAGACACCGAGGAGTTCGTGAAGCCTATGTGCGAATAATTATGGACATGTACGAGGGAGCAGTTACAAAATTGAGATGCCCAGCTGGAGTCACCGAAGAATTCCAAATAACAGTAGGTGTACATCAGGGAAGTGTCTTGAGTCCACTGCTCTTTATTGCTGTTCTGGATTATTTGCTCGAAGGAAAAGTAACGGACAATAAAGTACAACAATTATTCTTTGCTGACGATGGAGCCATCATAAGCGAGGATCCTACATCCCTGCAACGAGCACTTGACGTTTGGATAGATGTTCTGGAAGGAAATGGGTACCGTATTAGCGCTAAAAAGACTGAATACCTGTGCTGCCCTTTTTCTGATCCAGACAAGCCTATTCCAGACATTTATTTGAATGGAAATGTGCTTCCCAAGTGTGAAAAGTTTAAATATCTGGGATCTATGATCAATAGTGAAGCAACTTGTGATGACGACATCAATCATCGAGTAAGCGTAGGATGGATGAAGTGGCGAGAAAACTCCGCTATCTTCTGTGATCGAAAAATGCCCCCTAAGTTGAAGGGAAGACTCTACACAGCAGTTGTCCGTCCAGCTCTGACAAACGGTTCACAATGTTGGACAATGTACAAAAAGTATGAGAGCAAATTGACGGCAGCCGAAATGAAGATGCTTCGGATGACAGCAGGAGTAACAAAGCTTGATCGAATTAGAAGTACTAAGATCCGTGGAAGCCTTCATGTCAAAAGTACCATCTTGGACAAAATTCAGCACGACCGGCTCAGTTGGTATTGTCATGTTCAAAGGAGAGATCCGCAGAACCCCGTCCAAAAGGCAATATCGTACAACGTTTCAACAAATTCGCGACGAAAAAGAAAAGGCAGGCCAAAACACTCCTGGTACAAGCAAATGCAAAAACAGCAGCATTTGGTTGGCCTCAGACATGGAACAATCCAAAACCGGGAGGCTTGCCGACGATTTCTGAGGTCAACGCGGCGCACTCCACAGGCGGATCACTAGTGTGAAGCAGAAACGTGGGAGAGTTGTGATCGCTTCAAGATCACTACTCGTAACGCCGGAAATGAAAAAGAAGTAGAAGCAATACATTTACGCTTTATATACGATTTACACATCAAAGTAGTTTTCTCTAATGGCAGAATCGTAATCATCCTTCGGTTCGGAGGAATGATAGACTCGAGCACTTTGTGTTCGATTTGAATTGGCAAAACGAGCTTGTTTTTATTTTAGACAATCAAAGCGAGCAAAAGTTCAGCTAAATTGAAGTTTTTGTTTAGAGTTGGTGTCACGTGAACGACTTGTACACGAACATACACGAACGTAACATAAACGTAATATCGAAATCAGAGCGATATTTTGATAAGACATTGTGATTTCCTATGATTAAACTCATAAACGTCAAGCAAAACCGAATCTAAAGCGTCATTGATTCAGACATTCAAAAAAGTGCCCGTTGTGGTGTACCTTTCCTTTTATTCTTCTTCGCTTTTGGTGTAACGAGCTTCGTGATATCGAAAGGATTCTACTTTCTACCTCTTAAACTTTTCGCTTCACACTAGTGATCCACTGCGTCCACCTGCGTTCACTTTTCAAGCCTCTCGGTTTAGGATTTTTCTATGTCAGCGGCTAACCAAATGCAGATGTCGTTGAGTTTGTCTCTACTAGAAGTGTTTTGGTCTGCCTTTTTCCTGTTTCTTTGCTATCGTGTCTTAACGTTGTATGCCTTTTTGACAAATTTCTCTGGATCTCTTAATTGAACCAGACAATACGAACTGATTTCGTCGTACTGAATTTTTCCAAGATGGTAAACTTAAACTCAACTACACTAAACTTATGCAATAAAGCTATTTGTTATGGTGTACGATTCTAATATTCTCATTGTATTCGGCATGTACTAAGCTCATCCTTTCGTTTTCAATCAGACACCGCAGCTGCATAAGCTCAACCCACCACACTATCTTATCTAGCTTATCCCAAATACCATTTCTTCTGAAGCAGCAAGCGGAATTCTTTCACTGAGATAAATTGAAAAATCATGATGTTTAATCACTTTCTACCTTTTTTCATCTCGAAAAGCTAAAATCTGGATACTTGAATACGCTGGTAGGCTTGGGCATTGCCAAAAGTAGATAAGCATTAACATAGAAGACCCTTCATCTAAGCCCAATCCTTCTTAAATGTGAGATAAAAATATAAAAGGTTTTCCTGTAACCTCAAGTCTTTACAGGGCATGTTTCTATAAATAAAAATTGAATAGCCTCAATTTAAACTTTGAAGACGTGTGAGGTGAAATAGAGGTTATCCAATTTGTTATTCCAAAAATAGTCCCTAAAATTAAATAAAAACCATCAGTCTCTCAAAAGAAACAATTATCTCAACGCGTTTCTCTGGGAGATTGGATTTTTTCTTTTGATAGGTTCAACGTCAAAGACGAAAAGCGTTTTTACATTTGAACGGCCAGCGACCAATGCAGCCATTTACAAGGGGAGTGAGGGGACATTGCATCCTCAGGTACATTTTCATTCGAAAAGAACAAAAATAAAAAGACAGAAGAGTTTCGTTGATGTTTAAATTCTGCCGGGGATGGATGTTGTTCACTTTTCAGTTAGACAGCAACGACGTCCTTTCTGCGTGGGTGGGGCTACGGTGATTGGAAATATTCAGCAGAGGTTATTTCCCCTGGAAAGTTTAAACAACGTTTTCGCTTTCTTCATTTCATCTGTAGTCATTTGAGTGTTACATGGTTGGCAAGACAAAAGGATCTTCAGACAAACGAAAGGAAAGGTTTGTTAGCAATTCATTTTAATTTAAACATGACTGTATACCTACATTGTTTTTGATTTAATACATATTTTGCATTCTATGAAAGAGTCTATTTGAACTTTGCTGAAATTAGGGACTGAAGGCCAGTGACTTCAAAACAAAACTTTCTAACAAAATCAGAGTTCTTTGCCTACCCTTAGAAGAGGTCAGTCATCTCAATGTATATTGTTAAGTCATTGACTGACTGCTTTTTCTGGTCGAAATGCTGACAGACAGAAAATCAGTTTCATACCTCAATTGAGACGGTTCACAATTGTTGAGGAACGTTGAAAAATATTGAAAAATTATTTACAAATCGAGTGGTTGTAGGTTGGAGCACAAATAGTGCATTTTTGAAGAAAAAAAAGGTTTGTTTGAAATGAAGTCCCCACCGCAGCTGTTGTAGGTAAGTTTGTTCAAAAAGTTTCTAAAACTGGCATACTAGTGGACAGTTGTTCATGGTCATCCTCTTGGAACGCTACGTACAGACGAGTGGCTGTTGTAGTCGGGAGTGTGAAATTCAATCCACGGCGGGCATTGCAATGTCATGTAAGCCAACGGTTTTTTAAGGAAATTGATAACATTAAATTTGGATGACCTAAGGTTTATGTAGGATGGCGCTCCATGCTTCCAGCTAATTGCGCAATCGATCTTTTCGCACTAAATTCTGCATTGGCGATGTTAACTGGTCGCCTCAGAGCTGCGAACATTCTTGTGGGGAAACGTGAGAAGCCTATGTTATGCCAAAAGCCTTGAAACGATTCAAGCACAAACGCCCAATTTCATCCAAGCAATTCGTGAGCTACAGCCCAAAACCATCAGCAAGGCAATGAAAAATTGGGGTGACGGAATACGCTACTCCGAAATCAGCCGAGGTATCCACTTGAACGATGTTATGTTCCATCGCCTTTTTCATCTTTTCGGCGATAAGATCAATGCGGTCTCGAAGGGATCGAAGCTCTCACCCTATGGATCTATTAGGAAACTGATGTCAGAATGCGTCGGCGCGGCGAGCCTCCCGATTTTTTACTGTTCCATGTCTGAGACCAGCTAAATAGAGATTTCGTTGCATTTGTCTGTACCAAGAATGGTTTGGTCTACTAATAATAATACTCGTAATAGGGTGAGGAGCCCCGTGCTCTAGCGCATTTTTCTCAACCATATCTTATAAGGGAATGGAAGGTACCTCCTAAGACTATCAAATCGACTCTTATTGAGAAGAAGTGAAATGAACTCAGTGATGGTTTCATGCCTGGTCCTGATCATATCCCCGCAATACACCTAAATAAATGTTCATTCTAGCTTTCTTAACCCCTCTCATAGACCTTTACCTTATTCCTTTCTTAAGAAGTATTCCCCAAGTATTGAAAACCTTAAATGTGTTATAAACAAAAAGTGGCAAAAAACGGGGTTTGAAATCACCGTCTTCGAATCTTCGAAAACATTTTGTATGAAAGCTTGAGTTTTTATTGAAAAAAACGGAGTTTGCACTGTACATTTAGTTAAACAGACTTTGGTTTGAACGACCAATGTTGAATAAAGTGAACCCTGCGACGAACGCTTGTCCAACTCGTTGCAAGATTCAAATATTTTTGAAAATTTTGAAGTTGAACGGAGCGGAGGACGTTAAATCTGATAAGTCTGAACGCAAACTACATCCTACAATCAAACATCCATACAATTGAGCCTGTGCAAATAATTGTACAATGTGAACTCCGCTTACTTATCACTAAACAACATGGTTTTCTCAAAGGCGAATCAACAACCACTAATCTCGTTGAATTCATCTCATTTACCCATTCTGCCTTGGAAAAAGGGAAAAAAATCGATGTTTTTTCATCAGATTTTAGTAAGATCTTTGATTAAGTTTCCCAAAGACAAATTCTCATTAAACTCCCTACCCTCGGCTTCAAACCCAACTTACAACTTTTCCATCTGGAGCTCTAAGAACGGCTAGGAATTAAAAATTTTCAAGTCCCAATCCACCGCCTGCTCTCGTAAGCACCAAGTCTCTAAAGCATCAAATCTTCTTCCTGTTGATATCTTCTTCACAACGCACAACCTAAACCATTTCACGAGTGGAGGCTATTCACGATCATCTCGGGATCATTTGCGACCAGGAGCCCAATTTCATCTCACATATCATATCTCCAACCCATACGCAATCTGATTTTTTTTTTAGTACCTTTGGTTGCCAGCTCTTTAAATAGGCTTCCATTCTAGGTTCACTTTTCTAAAATTGAAAATTTTCAGCGCCATTTTCTTCGATTTGCTCTTAGAGGTCTTTCTTGGAATAATCCCTTGATTCTAACTCCTTACCAAGATCGCTTCAAGCTTCTCAGCACGAATACATTGAAAGATCGAATAGAAATATTCGATATTCTCCTCATTCAGCGAGTCTTTTCTGGAAATTTCGACTGCAAAACCCTTTGCAACTTTATCTTCCTCAACACTTATCTTCGCTGCATCCAAAATTCTCGCCCCTTTCACCTACCCTATCGTCGAACGTCACACAGGTCAAACATATTTCCCGAATGCTGAGTAATGTTAATTGGAGTTTTACTGGCTGAACACAATGCATACGCATACGCATACGGAGCCGGAACCGCAAGAGTTAAAATCAAGTTAACTTGTCCAGCTCCGTCTTGCGATGTTGTTGTATTCGCTTGTATTTAATGTTTTGACATCTCTTGCGGCTGCGTCTCTGCAGCCATTGTGTTCACGCAGTTAATTGGTTTGACTTCAACCCAAGTAAATTTCTTCTTTCAAATCACCCTCCTCATCAACGACAGCTAATAGTTTCTTTGTTTTTAAGTTAGCTTGTTTTGAGCTGATTCAATGGGGGTTTCGGCCCCACCAAAAATGAAATATAATTTTTTGCTTATTCCGAAACGGATAGTCGAGAAAGCACTATTCATAAGATGAAATTACTATGGGAGAAATTGCCAATTCCTCGCGACAGGCAATACCCGCAGAGACACATTTTATTTGTTCGCTGTGTTTCTGGGACTCGAACCTCGAACTTGTCACGTAACAGGCATACCACCAACCATAGCCCCAGGGGTCTGCCTTTTTTGTTTTTGCTTCGAGATGTTGTGTTCCAAATTCAATAGAAAGGTTTGCTCTTCCTAAAAAAGCCATTAATTTCCTTTAATTTTTTTTTTTTGCACTGTTTAAAGGAACTTGTATTTAACCCACACTGTGTATACACAAATGCTGGTGAATATTCTTTAAGGCTTAACAAAGAGAACGAATTGGCAAGTTTTTCGTTAGCAAATTCATTGCCATCGGCAGAAAATTGTAGGTCGCCTCCATTCCCTCTCAAAGCATGGTTGTGAGAAACGCGTGGCTCCTCGCCCTGATGCTCCACACTATTTTTTTTTTTTTTTATTATTTCCTATAGAGATTCATTGAATATGCTAATGTAATGTGTTCTTTTATCAAAAATGTCACGTAAAAATTTCACAAAATCATCCTGACAGTATACCTTCTAGAGAAAAACATGTCAGTGACCTAACATGCCTTACCTTGGCAACCTGTTTAACCTTTTTATGCTACAGAAACACCCTACCAAAAAAATGGGTTGGCATTTTTGAAACAAAAATCATTCTTCTACTCAGCTTGGTCCAACATTTTAATCAAATGCAGGAAGACATCTGTCGCTGTTGTTATGTAACTCAAGGATAAACTTACGACCAGATTCAGTGCCGGATCTAATACCATACCATGCGAAGGAAGGTAACACGGTTTCAATGCTTTTGTTGTCAGGAAATTGCCGGTGGTAAAGCAATTGTCATAAAATGTTTCATGATATTTTAAGCTTAAGTACTTCCTTCTCGGATATTTAAGTGTTCAAGTTTTATAATAACACTCAATCATTTGTGAATTAAAAGAAAAGAAATACCACTGATCTCAAGGTGTCGTTTGGTATTTAAACACTAAAACCACCCCAAAGAAAAAAGCAATTTAAGTATAAGTCCTTAATGGCCATTGACATCAAACTTTACCTTCGACATGAGAGCTATGAAATCGTTTAAAGTTTTGATTCACCTTTAGAAAGCCCACGATAAGGAAGCAATTTACATCGAAACCTCATGCTATATAAGTAGCTAATAGCCTTGTAGTGAATGTAAAAGATGGAAACAACTTTAACAGCCTCTTGTCATGGATTTTCATTTGTCTACCCATCTGTGACTTGCTGTGTACATTTTCTCATGTATATTTTCACTTTCATGAGACTTGCATAATTTATTGCTTTTAATTTAAAATTAAACAGATTGCAGAGCAAAAGTGTGTCACATTCCGAATCACATTCACCAGATCACAGTAAATGATTAATGGTGGGATGTAAAGCAATTTGTATAAGATAACGAGTGGCATTAAGTGATGTGTTTGAAACAGACGAACACATAGACAGAGAGGTCCATAAAGAAGGCTGATTCTTTGCCAAATATATTTTATAGCTTCTTGGAACACGTACAAAACTCTTTGTCTCAAGCACATCCTTTAAGGAGTGTGATGGGAGAAAATGAGCAGAACTGGATAAGGCATAATAGCTTTGGACTGTGCCCTTACCTTTGGCAGGGCAGATTGTTTGGGATAGTCACTTTGAAGTCACGTTAATATGCATAGTGTAAAAATCATTAGGACTCAAGCTTTTTTTACTTTGACTCAAGGACTCATCTTGTTTAGATTAGACTCATTTTCTTAAGAATACTAATAAATACTTAGTAAAAAAAACTCGTTTCAATCAAGTTATTAGTTCAAAAGTACTTTTTGTTCTATTTTGAAGGGCTAAAAGTGCTTAGTATTGATTCCATTGCTGAGTCAATGATAGTATTGCTGAGTTGTGATATAAACGTACCTAACGCTTCTCCTTTCTTACGTATGCGTTTTATCTCGGTTCCAGCGAATTTACAAAAGCTTTCTTTTAAACGGGATCTTAGTTTACTTGTACAAATAATAGGAATAGGTTTGTCTGGATCAGAAAAAAGGCAGCACAGGTATTCAGTCTTTTTAGCGGTGACTCCAGCTGGGCATCTCACTTTTCTAACTGCTCCCTCGTACATTTCCATAATTATTCGCACATATGCTTCAGGAACTCCTCGCCGGTGTCTGAGGGCCTCCCATATCAGATCTCGTGGTTGTCAATCGAATGCCTTTTCGAAGTCAACCAACACAATATGCAAATCCTCTAAGGCATCTCGGTGTTTTTCCATAATGATCCTTTTACTTTGGATTGCGTCTGTAGTTGACTTACCCGCCAAAAACCCGCATTGGTCATCAGACAGCCTTATTGTTTTCCGCAGTCGGCTATCTTAAACCCTCTCAACGATCTTCATAGTGTGGGATATCAACTTGATCGAACGATAGTTGTCACAGCTTCTGGTATCTCCCTTTCCCTTGTACACTGGAAGAAGAAAACTTTCCCTCCATTGATAAGACAAACTGTCACCTCTTATAAGTTTGGAGATGAGAATCGTGAGCCATCTCAACCCGATGTCTCCCATGTTTTTCCAAAACTCATATGGTACCTCGTCTGGCCCAATTGCTTTGCCTTTTTTAGAGTTCTTAACTGCCTCCCTATAACTTCTTCGACTGTGACGTCAGATACTTCCGTAAAGTTTGGTATAGCTGTTGGAAAGTGGCGCCGAGGAAACTGTTCATTCAAAAGATCATCACAATACTGTCGCCACCTGTGCAGAATTTTGTCGTCATCCACAAGAAGCACTCCTTGAGCATCATTGATGAACTTCGGCGAACGAATCTCCTGCGCATTTCTCCTTCTCTGAGCGGCTATTTTGAAAATGGTTGCTCCCTTATTCAAGTTGCTTTGTCTTTTTGTCTTGGGGCAGAAATCTCTTCCAGCTCTCGATACAGGCCCTCCGTGCTTTTTGCTTGAAGTTGGGCGCACTTTTTCTTCGCTTCTTTTCTGCAGCTCTTGTATTCCATCTTGAAACGCGCTTTTTCATTTGTATTTCTTGAGGGGCACTTCGACCAAGCTTGGAAAGCTGCTTTCTTCTTTCTAATCACTGCTTTAGCTTCATCATCCCACCACCAGGTTTCTTTAGCTTGTTGGTGGTGTCCTTTTGAGACTCCTAACAGTGATTTGGTTCTCTAAGCAGGTTCGTTGTAGGCGATCCCACATATTTTGTGCCGTGATTGAATTTGAAACTGCGTCGATTGTATTACACAGCTGACTTTGCATATACGAAATGAATTGCTGTCCTTTGGTTTTCTCCAGATTGTACCACTTGATTCTCCCAGGAGCATTTGTTTGTTTGACTTCCTTCACCGCATCCGTAAAAAATTCTATTAAAAGAAGACGGTGTTGTTGAGCGGCAGCTTCTCCTAGTATCGCTTTGCAGTCTTTCACCCGAGATTTCATGTAATTGGTTACCAAATGGTAATCAATCTGGGTTTCATTTCCTCCACTGCTGTAAGTGATAAGGTGTCGGTCTTGTTTGATGAACATGGTATTTAGTACGATTAGACCGTATGACTTGCACATACTTAGAATATCTTCACCAGGAGTGTTCCTGGTGCCGAATCCCAAACCTCCATTACAGTCTTCATAATCCTCGTTTGTCTTCCCGACATGTCCATTCAAATCTCCTCCAACAAACAAATACTCTTCTTTTGGGATGTTCTTAAGTAGGTTTTGGAAATCAAGCCAGAATGCATCTTTTTCCTCCTATTTGGGGAGCATATGCACTGACTATATTCCAGACCTTTCCTTCCATCACCAATTAAGAGACATCAAACGGTCACTGGACTTCAAAATGGTCAACACGCTGTTACAAAAACTTTGGTTAAGGATGATACCGACACGGTGTTTACCTTGTTCTGTTCCATAGTAGAACATCTTGTCTTTGCATCCAAAAAACGGGCTTTGTTTGCTGTGTTTCGCCATTTCGTTTCCTGAACACACAAGATGTCCACGCGCCTCCTTCTCATCATCTCTTCGAGTTCGAGACTTCTACCAGTCATACTTCCAACGTTCCAACTCGCGACTCTAAATTTTCGTCCAACTCGTCGCATTACTTTGCTAGCCCCCGGAATCCGTATAGCTCTGACCCGAACATTGCTGCTCGGTTCAGGATCAGCTCCATTCATAGCAATGGAACTGCCTGGCGGGGTAGTGCTTCTTATGTTTGCAAGTTCTTCCATAATGCTCAAAATTTTTCAAAAATTTTTCTTTCATCCTTTTCGACTCATGCATGCACCATTTAATGAGTTTGATTTCCCTTTTACTACACCGGTGATCTCCAGTCCTGTAAGCCCCGGGATCTGCCTGCATACTTGGGGAGGGTTTTTAGGTGGTATGTGTGTCGCTAGACTCACTTTGATGTTAGTCGTCTAGATATGATTGTTCATTTAGTCGCCTTTTACGACAAGCGGGGAGACGCTGCAGTGCTATTCTAACCCGACACTGCACGGGGCAAAAACCGCTCAACGTATATGTATTACTAAAAGCACATAATTCAGTAAAGGACTACTCGATTACGTGTGCCGTGATGCTATATCCATGTTATCAATGTTCTCTGTTCTTTTCTGATCCTTTTGAGTATTCTATCGACTCAGCAGGATCAGCGAGTATACAGGTTAAAAAAGGAATCTGAGCCTAGTTTTCAAACTTGGTTTGTTTTTAATTGTTTTAAGTTAAAAAGACAACACGACAGTAGGTTTCCTAGTCGAAAGAATTTATCAATATCTTGAGTCTTAGTGAGATCGTCATACCTAACTTTGAAGAGAAGTGTGTGTTATCGAAGATCATCCAGGATATCCGCACATCCTTTTCTCGATCACATGACGCAGGTTAACTGGTACATTTACCTTCCACCTGATCCTTATAGCTGCCATCAAAAGTTTGGCATTAAGACTTGCTCTTAAAGTCTGCATATTGCAAGTCAAAACTCTTAAACGTTTTAAGAAAGACATATGTTTGATCACCGTCTATAAGCATTGTGGGACCTACATATGTCAGCAGTTTATAGAAATGGTCTTTAAAAATCCAAATTATGACTGCCATTTTACTACGATGTTTCTCTGCTGGTCTTTATAGGCTTTAGATAGACCATTGCCTTCCATAACCTTTTTACCATTCGTTGAAACTTTCAAACCAATCTAACCACTAAGTACCGGTCCATTGTACTACCAGGGTAGCAGCCTTCCCTTTTTTCTGTGTTGCAGTAGTGGAAATAAGGTGTTAGTTATTTCACATATAACCTCAAGGGCAGCGAAACTAGGAGTCTGAAAGAAAAGTAGATGCCCAGAGTTGGATTCGAACCCACGCATCCGGCCTACCTACTGAACACTCTACCACTGCACCACGGCCGCCCTCTTGGCCTCCATAATGTCGATTAGCATAGCTATCATCTCCCACGCAGCCTACTATAATTTCTTTTCTACCTGACTTTTCTACCTGATACCCTGAATACGCGGGTACCCGGTAATTAAAGGAATGGTGAAAGTTAAGTCATTTGCGGACATTTAAAGAGAAAAACGTCCTTTTGATTGCAACTTCCATTAACTATGATAAAAAAACAATATTCTACGAATTCGGAGCTTGAAGTACCGCAGTGAATCCAAAAAGGGGGACATACTGAAATCAGATACAGGCACTTTCCTGATACGACAACACCAGTGAAAAAGAAAAACTCTCGAAGAAGAGAGTGAAGTACAAGTAACTCAAACAACTCAACCCAACCGCCATTCAAAAGCTAAGACTCTTGATTTAAAAAAAGAAGAAAACGAAACGCCAATATTTATGTTGCTAAAATTGCTGTTTACAGAACGTGTTTGGATTTTTACTTCAACGACCACTTTAAAATTTTCTCATATGTCATATGTGTGATTGCCATTCCACAACCCCGTCAATTTTAAGCACATAATTCGCTATGGAATCCTCGCAAATGTGAGCTTCCAAAATCAACAACACTCCCTTTGAAATTTCTCAATATTTCATTTTTTTGTCAACCTTTTTAACCTTTGATGAAGATTGTGAATGTTTTTCTTCATTTTGCTCATTACATTCATTTAAACACATGTGCCAGTAAGAAAAACTAACCTCGAGGCTAGTACGTGCTCTTTTCCTGACGAAATATCACATGGCGTTGAAGATTATTCAATGTTCATTCAAGAAGAGAACAAAGCAAAAACCCAAGATACCGTAAAATGATACCCTGATTGAAGAACGAATTGTGCTAATGCCCAAAGGCAGGCAGTAAAAGCCACCGACCGACACAAGAACTCACTCCATCTTCACTTTCAAAGTTAAGAAACAAAAAGAAAAAGGGAAGACAGATATGACTAATGTCCATAAACATCAACCACATGGACTCTTTTGAGACTATATCAGATGCCCCAGCACATTCCCTTCCGTTCAGATAGGACGTTATTGCCATTAAGAGCCAACAACTGTTCAAATCCTCTCCCTTGAGGCTGTAACAGAAGTCCTCCTCCACGAACTTCAACGTCTTCCTTCCTTCCCATCAACAAAACAAATTTCTGTCTGACCCAGTTCTTTGATGAAAAAATAAAAATAAGCGAAGATGTATACAAATTCTGACGACCGACAACGCACACTTGACTGTCAAAAAAGAAAGAAAAAAAATTCCAATTATTAACGGCCTCTCCACACATGCCAGGCCAGGCCCCTTATCAAGACTTCTGAGTACAATGTGCATGACTGCCTGATCGAAGGGTTCAAGCTTAACCGATTAACTAACCAACATAGCCTTCGCCACAAAAGAGGAATCCGCAAACATGTAAATCATGCGAATAAACTTTTTCAATAAATCCTCCTACTCCTCCGCCCAAAAGCCATTGTCGCCGACCACCGCCCGGCCCGCTAACTCCGCGTCGCGTACGTTTCCGTCGTCGCTCAACGCTCAGAGATGTAAATCTTTTTTTAATGGCAAGGCATCCCACCGCTGCGGTGCAGGTGCCTGGTACACACGGAAACCGCCAAAGCCGCACACACGTAGTTCCTCGAGAATGGGTATGGGTATCAAGAAGCTGCCTAAGGTGTAATCTCAAGTGAACGAGTGTATATATGGAATAACTTTTGGATAATCACACAATATCCACATAAGGCTTTTGAGAATCAGCAAAGGATTGCTAAATCGAATTTGAAGAAAGAAAATAACCCAAAAAGTTACTCGAACATGAAGGAAAATAGCCTAGCAGCAGGACAACAAAACACAGCCCGCTGCCATATTTGGAGATCTCTTGGGTGAATCGTTTGATGTTAGCTGTTGGCGGCAAGCTTGTTTACAATTCGACAACAATACACGTTGTCTTTTCCGTTCGGATTAGTTTTGAAGAAGTGTGTGTAACAGAAACTTATTCGAAATTCTCATGAGGATATAGTTTGATGCTTGTGGGTTGGTTTATAAGTTTTGATAGAATTCGGTCGGCATTATGACGCTCTGGAGACGGGTTTTATTTCATAGGAAATTGTTATAATCATCAAGTTGAATTGGAGTATCCGGAGCATCCATGTTTGAGTGAACAATAGACTCTGTTAAGTGGCTATAAAATAATTAAGGCTGTTTTGGAAGAGTGACTGCTTCTGCTATGAGGAAGGGGATAATACGCTTTGAAAGGCTGTGTTGAGAATTGGCTATACGTGATTGCTTTTTGCTTCTTCGAAGACAATGAGTTCATTTTTGGGTACTGCTATGCCATGGTCAACTTTTACCATTCCCAATGGGACTTTTTTCAATTAAAACAGTTGTAGTATAATTGAAAGCTTGTAATCTTGTCTTTTGGAAGATATTTATCCAAAAACATTTTTCGACAATAGTCAGCAGGTGGAAGATTAAATTCATTTGTCCGAAGAGTGACAATGATGGAGTGTTTTACACGTGTGTGAACATGGCACCCGAAAACTATTCTTTTTCCTCTGTTTGAAGACTTTGGACTGAAGTTTGTAGTTGAAGGTCTTTTTTCGATTGTAGTAACGTCAACCGAATCAATCAACCGCTTAACAACTCGTTTTCCCTTGCTCTTAGCTAGGGCTTTCAGGCCATGTACCCACGTAATCTTTTTCACTCTAACTTATCGAACTTTCATCTTTTTCGATCTCCTTTTTAGGTCTTTTAACTTGAGAAATGTTTAATTATTTTTCCACAAACTAATTTCAACATTATTTGTTGCAACAATGAAAAGCAAGGGACCAAGATGACTCCCTTGTGGCACGCCAGACAAAGCATTGAAGGGTTTAGACAAAATTTGACTTCAAAAGACTTATTTTTTAGCTAGGAACTTATCCAAACAATAGATATTGGAGGAAAGCGTTCACTTTTAGTATACATATTTTATGTAGTATAATATTATGAGAAACTTGGTCAAAAGTCAGAGTCTTGCAAGAACAGAGCTTGCTCTTGATGCTTCCTCAATATAAAAACAAATACCCAGTTTGCAGTCACAGACTACACAAAACTCGTGGATTAGATGCTCTTAGCTCAATAGGAGGTTTGATAAGATCTGAGATTAGGCTTTTTATATCTTCGATGAAAAATTTGGCGGGGCTAACTCTCTATCTCTTAACTTACTACAAGCTTAAAAGTACTTAAACAATACTAAACTTAAACTAATTATTACTAACTTAAAACTAGATAAAACTATAAGGATGAGAGACTGTTTGAAAAGAGGACTTTTAGACAGGGACTTGAACTACTGAGGTCGAACAGAATTAATGTGTATTAAAATTCGGGTTCAAAGTTTGTTGCGACCATAGGATGTACGATAAACAGGAAGGAAAAAAAAACGGGATAATCATACGTTTCGTGGAATAGTATTGAAGGAGATAAGATCTAAAAGGGGAGAACAGTCAGTATTACCAGACATGTTGTTTTCTCACATTTGGCATTTGACGAAATGAGGTCGAATTCCCGCATCAGTGATCGAGTGAGTGAGTATCATTTTTCTTTCAAAATTCGAACTTTTCTACACAATATCAGTCATCTGCTCCTTTATCAACTTCAATTCGTTCAAGTCCAGATGAAAGAATTTCAAATTGAGATCCTAAATTGCTCGATTGCGTTAAAAGTCAAAAACACATAATTCAGTCACGTATTACGCGTGCGGCAGTTTGGCCCCTTATCTCACTTTCTAGAAGAAGAGATTCATTATTAGAGGAGACCACCGTGAAGGTGGTGGCATCACCAGAATAAAGGGAGAGAAGATGATTAAAATGCCTACCTAACATCATTAGTTTGAAACATTAACAGAAGGGGTCCAAGATATCAACCTTGTGAAATTCCAGATGAAACCGGATTTTGTATAAAAAGTTGTTTTGATACGAGGAAATTCAAAAAGCTTAAAAATAATTATACTATGTGAAGTTTCATTCGAAAACCATGTAGAACTTGGTAGTGATGACGTCTACACCTATATACCTTTTATAATCGCAGATATGTACCTAGTGTGAAGGCAACGAACTCAATTTGATTAGTGTACTGCTTGACCATCCTTTAGCAAATCGTAGGGGTTTCGAAGTACCATTTTTCAGAACTTCTTATTTGATTTGTTAAGCCGCTAAAAACGATTAGCTCACAAGTAGTAACGTCAAAAGTCCTAGAACATTCTTAGAACTTCTTGAAACACCGTTGGGCGCCAATTAACGAAAAAGAGAGTTCAAAACAAGCTTGAAGTGAAATAGTTACTGAGGATCAGTGGTTGAAATCTAAAACTACTAATTGATCGTATGATTGAAACCATTCGCAACTAAACATGCTGCTGAGGTACTGAGAATATTTATTTGCTTGGAAGTATTTATTAGACCTTCGGGAACTGATTATGTAGGGTTCCACGAAGGATTCCTGTAAATCACTTGAAAGACGCTTCACAGACAGCCTGAGTCCCTCTTAACCTCTTCCCAAATTGAATGGTATGCTACTTGGCTAGTTTCGACTCCCATCAGCAAAGACTTTTCCTTGGTTTGTGTTTATCAAAGACTTTGGTAACAGTTTTTTCCTCTGATCGATGTAGACGTTTAATTGAACCATGTAACTGTGTAGTTTGCGTCTCTTTCAAAAGAGGAGGCAAATTTATAGCATCAGGACAGCAGCTGTTTGCAAATACGAATATTCAATCCAGCATAGCACTTAACCTAACTCATAGATTAAGCTTACTAATGGTTATGTTACCACAAATTTAGACATCTCCATGAACGAGTACTTTAGGACACATTTGAATCCTTTAATAATTCCTAACAAGAACTCTGTTCGAACGCTTTGTAAAGAACACATTACCGGATTACGAAAATCTGATCCTTTTTTTATCATTCAAAACAATAAGACAATTTCAACCCATCAAGTGTCCCCAATCTGTTCGGTTACATGTTGGTGTTGGCATCCCACCAAGCCCATCCGTTATGAATAACAGACGGCTCAACAAATCACCCTTATTTGCATAAATTTAAACAGTCAAAATATAAGACAACCCCCCTACCCCAACCCAACTCTTTGACTTGTTAAACCCAAACAATCCCCAAATTTTACTTTAAACTTTTGCATCAGTATGAAAACTTCCTCGCCTCCATAGTGCGAAGAGAAACTAAACTCATGCATAAATAGCTTCCGGTAAAGTCATCTCTCGGGGTGTTTATTTATATTACGAAAATAAGTAACTAAACATTTCAATATAAATGTCCTACACAACTAACAATATTTCCTCTTTTTTCTGTTGATCCTTCCGCTTCCGTTGTCAGAGGAAAATTTTCCCTTGCAAATAAGACTGTGCTACCACATCTGTTTGGAGAAATTCAAATGAAAGTCAAATAAGGAGAAAAAAAAGGATAGAACTTGTGTCTGGGGAAATATTTTATTTACTTTGGAATGTAAATCAACATCCTGATGATGTCTGTGGGGAATGAACATTCAACGATAAGTACATGTTTAACTATTTCCGGTCATTTTGCTTTGGGTGAATTAATTTTGATGAATTATTACTGCACATATCATCGTTTGGGGAATTTAGCTGGGCGCTCATTTGGAAATGAAGCCAAATTGAATGACCACCCAGTTTGTAAAATCAATTCATGCAAAGTAATTAACAATGTGCTAACCGTTTTCCATTAGCACCGTGTGTTGTGTTGGTTTTCGTTGATTGATGGCAGACGTTGTTGTCAAAAAGGCAGCGAGAGAAACAATATTTGTTTGGCAAGCTGCCAAAAGAGCAAACGAACCGCGTATTAAGGGTGACAAGGTGACAACACCGTCAGTATACATTTTGCAAACACTTTATGAGCCGTTTCAGCGAAGCAAAAGGAAGCTTTACATATGACGTGCAAATTGTTTTGCAAAGCGCTTTATTGAATATGATTTTCGAAATGTAGGGTAAGTGGGTAGGGACATTATTCTGTATTCCGAGCAAACCAGAAACTTATATAGTACACTTGTTATTGATATGTGATTGATCAAAAACGACCATTTTTGAGATACTTATTCGGTCTCAACTTAATACACGATTTTTTAAATGACTTCTAAAAAGAATGAGTTGGGGTGCCTGCTGCTGACTGGCGAAAAACTATAAGTCGAGAGGTGTGAGAAAATTTATGAAGCCACTGAGAAGTACCTATACTCCTCAATGGCATGTGTGAATAACACAGGGGTTGATTTGTTTCAATATTAACTTCCAGGTCGCTCAAAAGTCAGACTGCGACTTTGATTTCGGCACATTAAGCGGGAAAATGAATTGTTACGAATATCGCTGTAACGATCAAGAAGGTGTCTACCTTGGTGCTGTTCTCCTCTATGTGAATATGATTGGAAGTGGAGTTTTAACGCCTCGCTACAAGTTTTCAATGAACTGGCTGATGAGTGTAAGTTCTACTTTTTCAATCTTATTATTGAACCGAACGAGTAACAGTGATGGGTTCATTAGCTCAAATTTTGTAGAGTAGTTGAAAATGGCACGACTAAGCTCTTACGTTTTAGCTACTCACAATAAATAACCCTTTCATAGGTGCCTGGTCATGAAGGCGTACCGGGTAACGAAAAGGCTGTCCGACTTGCTAGACTTGGCTCTCAGTCCCAATTCAAAGGCCCTGAACCCTACTGTGGTCTCGCAATCAGTAGCCTCAAAAACGAATTAGCTACCTGGAAACGACAGAACATGATCAGCACCTGGAACAACTCAAATGGCCATCGTCAGTCAAAACTATTCATTGACTTATCCCACAAACGTATGAAAGAAATTCTTGACATGAGCAAAGTTACTTACGGATTTCTTCACTGGACACTGCTCTCTCAAGTATCATCTTAAAAACATGGGCATCAGCCAAGACTGTTGTCTCTGTCTTGAAGACATAGAAACAGCTGAACACATTTTATGCGAATGCCCTGCCTTAGCTAGATCCAGGCTTAAGATATTCAATAAAGGGTTCCCCAGTCCCCTTGATATCAGAAACACCTCTTCCTCGAAGATTCTTAGGTTCTTACATGACCTCAGCTTCGAATGAACAAACCTATACGCTACGTGTTTTTAAACCTAAGGGAACAGCACAAAAAATCTTTCAGGTCGACGTGCTTGTAAAGGTAATTTTCACCTTTACTTACGTTTTTGTTTGTAAGTGGATAGGGCGAAGGTAGGTCACCTTTACTAGCAAGTCGACCTGAAAGTTCCCTTAGGTTTAAAAACGTAGGTTTTATGTATGAAAAAGCATATGAATACCCATGAACATTGCTTGAGTATGCCAATTGAAAAACGGCACAACAACTTTAAAGACACCTTATATGTTTGCGATTCGTCCTAATACAAAACCGTTCATTGTTTTATGCTGATCAGTGCGACCCTTCCGGTATCCGCGGCTTCAAGCGAGCGATCTTTTTCATGTCTGCGCAGATTAAAAACTTATCTGCGTGGGAGAACCTGTGAGGAGCGACTGAACGGTTTGATGTTACTGAACATCTTATTTTCTTACTTTCGTTGTTTTCCCTTGTGTATGGGCATTAAATCTTAAATACTTAAACAAATGTTTAAAATACAAGCTGTCCGAACGGTGTTTGGTGTACCATCACGTCAGCAGAATTGTTGAATTTAGGTCACGTCAATCGCAGAGGGTTAAGCGGCGGAATTAGCTGATCGTGGTATTACTTCGCATTGACTCCGCAGCCAAACTATGAGCCCAACATTTTGTGAACTTCAACAAAATCCTGCTGAAAGTTTAATCAATTTACACAAACTAATTTCAAAAAGGAAGTATCGCTCTTTACAAAATGGATAAGTAGGCTTTGAAAATAATTTTTCAGTTTTGGAAATACAGAGCCGCTGTACTGTCAAAGCTCAACACTTCCCACATCATCTCGCAGCATACATACATACCTCTTCATTTTGTTTAAGAAGACGTTTTTGAGTCCTTTCTCAAATAAAGGGAATGATAATCGTACATTTCAGATCCATGAAGTCTTTGAATTTCTTCGTCGGAAAAGAAAACGAAATGCCACGCAATGCTTGGCCAGATTTGTTGAAAATTCAATTCGATAACGTCCATACATGCGAAAGTCATTTCCATCTTTTGTGTCGAGTAAAGAATTTTTTTTGTGTCACACAATAAAAAATCGTTCCACAGACTTAAACCTCAGCCAAGATATTGATTCACACGGTGGTACCCGTGCGGTGGTGTGATGGTTAGCAAAGCATGTCCGCCTGTTAACCCAGAGGTTCGTGGTTCGAATACCTTACTAACCTACTTAGGTGGGCATTACAGTTCGGGGTGAACCTGGGCCTCAACCAACATCCTTCTATAACGACTTCGATTTCGGGCGAGCTCTCTCCAGTTTCGCACTCCAAGTCGGTTGAGGTCTTCATCCACTTGATTGCGCCACCTAGGACGAGGTCTTCCCCTTCCGCGATTTCCCTGCAATGTGCTTTCGAACACCCGACGAGCCGGAGCGTTTGGGTCCATCCGCTCTACATGGCCCAACCATCGTAGCCTCGCGATGCGTACTCTTCTGGCTATCCCATGTCGCGGTACAGCTCATACAGCTCGTTGTTGTATCTTCTTCTCCGCACATTGTCTTCGCATACGGGACCAAAGATCATTCGGAGAATTTTTCTTTCGAATCGACCAAGGGTTTCCTCATCCGCTTTCGATAAGGTCCATGCTTCCGCGCCGTAAAGCAGGACTGGGATGATTAAGGTCTTATATAAGGTTACCTTGGTTTTTCTAGAGAGGGTTTTGTTGCTCAATTGCTTTCTTAACCCAAAGAAGCAACGGTTGGCAAGAGTTATTCTCCGTTCGATCTCCGCACTGATGTTGTTGTCCGTGTCTACAGCGGATCCTAGATAGACGAAGTCCTGTACTACCTCAAAGTTATGTCTGTCTATTGTGACGTTTTGTCCAATTCGTCGATGTTCTGTTTCCTTATTTGATGACAGAATATACATACTTCGTTTTGCCCTTGTTAACCATCAAACCCATTTTTTCCGCTTCTGTTTCAATACTTGCAAAAGCACCGCCTATGACATCACGCTTTTTTCTTCCCATTACGTCAATATCGTCTGCATAGGTGAGTAATTGTACAGACTTTTAAAAGATTATTCCTCTGGTGTTGACGTTTGAGTTTTTTACAATCTGTTCAAGTATGATGTTGAAGAAATCGCATGACAGTTTGTCGCCTTGTCTAAAACCTTTTTCGACATCAAAGGTCTCGGTGAGTTCTTTACCGACCTTGACGGAGCAGCGTGAATTTTCTAAAGTCATCCTGCATAGTCGTACAAGTTTTGCAGGGATGCCAAAACTAGACATGGCTCTGTACAGCTCGTCTCTGTAGATACTGTCATATGCGGCCTTGAAATCGATAAAAAGATGGAGAATATCGATATAATGCTCTCGAGTTTTTTCCAAGATCTGCCGTAATGTGAAAATTTGGTCTATTGTGGACTTCTCTGGTCTAAAACCACATTGATAAGGACCTATGAAGTTGTTGATCTGTGATTTCAGACGTTCACATATTACAGCAGACAAGATCTTATAAGCGACGTTGAGGAAGCTTATCCCTCTATAATTGGCGCAATTGTGAGGGTCTCCTTTCTTTAGGATCGGACATACGATCCTGAGGTTCCATTCATCGGGCATGCTTTCTTCCGACCATATCATGCAGATCAGCTGGTGCATGCTCCTTTCCAACTGATCTCCAGCTGCCTTGAAAAGTTCGGCATCAAGGCCATCTGCACCTGCAGTCTTATTTGATTTAAGTTTGCATATAACAAGCTTAACTTCTTCTAGGTCGGGAGGACGGCATTCTTGGTCATCGTCCAAGCTGAATGGGGCAATCTGCCGGACAGCGGAATTTGTGTCCTCATCACCGTTAAGCAGTCTGCAGAAATGATCTTTCCAGATCCTCAGTAGCGACTGTGACTCTATAACTATGTTTACCTGCTGGACTTTACAGGCTTGAGTTCGGGGTTTGCTACCCTGGCAGGATCTTTTTAACTTTTCGTAAAATTTCCGAGTCTCGTTCCAGTCATGGCACCTCTCTATTTCCTCAAACGAGCGCTTCTCATGCTGCTTCCTTTTCTTTTTGAGAAGTCGGTGTTCTTCCCTTCTTTTCTCTTAATTTGATGAGCCCTTTTTTTCCTTTACTTCCACAACAATTTCGACTTATAACTTATTTAAATAAAATAAATAAATGAATATTTAGGTGCCACAGAAAGGAAAGCCCGAGGCCTACCTTCTGAGGAATGAAGAGAAACTACATTCTTTTTCCGCGTCCAAATGGCTAATCGAGAAGACGTTTTTCATGTCAAAATTATTATCAGAAGCCTTACCAATTCTTACAGAAAGACTATGTCCTTGGAAAACAAAATTCTGTTTTCGGTTGGGACTTGAACCTCGAAGCTCCTACGTAACAGGCAAACATGCTAACCACTACGCCACACGAACCACACGGCCAATCTTTTGTTGAGAAAAAACTACCTTGTTCTTTATTTTCTTGAAAGTTGACAATTTAAACAAACAAAAGATAAAAAACTATGGTTGTCCACATCCATTACTTTCTGTCACTCCGGAACCTTTATTAATTTAATAAATTTTACATCACTTTCAAGAAATCACATCTGACTCACTCGGTTCCAACTCAAAACTCAACAACCAAAGAGCTACGACCGACAGAATTGGCAATGGAAAATTATTTCAACTGTCAATGGCAACTGCTCGTTGAGAGCTCCTCGATTCTGTTATACATATCTTAAATTGCCCAAATGTCATTGAAATATTTCCAATTTCATCGCTTATTGAGAACCTTTGTCAAAAAAAAAGAGAAGATTTTCCAACTAACAAAGTGTTGTTGATACTTCGAACGGTTGCCAGCCTATACTCGCAAAGTTGATTGACTTCCCCGAGCTCAGATTTGTGTATGTTTGTCATCAAATAACAGACGAATGGCCCCATTCATTCAATTGCGTTATTTTATGTTGAACGAGCTCATCATTGAATCTGAAAAGTATAAAAACAATAACATCAAAAAAAAAAAAAAAAAAAAGAATCAATTAATTTGCTGAAGTGTCGCAAGAGCAACAGCCCTTTGATACAATTTTCTTTTTCTTGCATTTATTGAGTTCATTGTATCCTTTTGGCAACTACTGAACTATGAAGGAATATCTTGTAGCAAAGAAGAACCAAAAATAAATCTTAAAATTCATAAAAAAAAACATAGGTAAGGACTAAGGAGTTGTTATTTGTTCCCTATATTTCTTTTGCCTTTTCAAGTTTTTCTGTGGAAAAGGCTCGTGCGTCTATTGATCCTTGTCAATGCCAATGGCATTAGCATGATGTGAGAATTGATTTGGAGTGCAGTGAGTGTGGATACTTTTTATTATGGTGCAAAGGATGGAATGAATCCTGTCGGGAGTTTCAATGGCATATAATGTTAAGACAGATGAAGGGGAATGATGTAAAAAAGAAAGTTTTACCTCTCTAGCTCTTGACTGCTGGATAACTTATTTAACGTATCTGTATGCATGGATGACAGTTCAAAGATTGTGTTTGCTTCTTTCGTAAGGTTGTCGCCTTTTTGTGTTATATTTGAATGGCAACGGAATATTATGCTTTAAGAGACTGCGATTCTTTAAATTGATTATATTGGGTCTTTGATCGCTTTGTAAGATTCAGGAGTTTTTGTTTAGAGGCAATGAACGTCGTTATGGATGGGCATGTCATTCATCTTTGAGTGTCTAGTCAGTAATTTAATTGAGTTTGTTTACAGAATCCATAGTTTCAACCTTTTTCTTCTTCAAATTGAATAAACAGTCAATTGTTTCGAATACGTTAATCTAAAAAACATTGAACTGATTTTCACAAATAAATCAACATAAAAATTAGGAATAACGATGCAGCCTTGATTAGTTTTGTCGCACAAGGCTGATAGAAAAAAGTCATTTACTGTGGTGCCAACCTTAATTGCTTCTGACAAAAAGTTTTGAAAAAATTTTGCTGATTAAATTAAATATTGGAATCACGTTTACTATTTGAAATGTGATTAAACTTTTTCACCAACGAAGGAAGAATCTAAGAAATTGGGGGCGTTCATAAAAAGTTAAATTTTCAGATTTACTAACAGACACCAGCTGACAGTTCATCAGCTGTTAGCTCTTGCAGATTCGGTTTTTCAGTCAGGAAAAGGAGGCTGAAAACTATGAACACCCCCATTGGTATTGAAGCCATTTAAGTGACATCTTCATCAATTCAGTCCGAAAAGCAGACAGTGAAGTGCCAAAAAAAACTACACTAACACCAAAAAGACTGCTGGCATGAGGGAAGTTTTATTAGGGTACAGCGACGTACTGAGCGGTTTATCGGCAAATTAAACAAAGTTGAAAGCTGAGCGTTGAGACGATGACACGTATAGCTTTGGATTTTGTTGTAGTTTTGCCGTTTTGCCACTCAGTTCATTTCCGTGCCCTTTGTAAACTTTCAGTAACTCAATCAAGTGCAACCTTTGAGTGACTGTTTTCCTTCCTAAAGATTTACATGAGTTGCAACTCCGTTTTTCGAAACGTATCAGAATGAGATTACTCTTAATTCCCTTCGCAGTTGCAAAAGGTAAAAGTTACCGAAGTTTTTCAATTCTGGCTTCAGTCTATGTAGAACTGCTTACTATGCGTGCAATATAAACCAGGGTTCGAACTTCAGTCATGAAATTTCGAAGCAAATTTAAAAAAAGGTGGAGTAAATGCAAAATTTCCGGGGTAGATTTGGAACAAAAAGAAAATGTTTACCTTTTCTTTGAGAAAAGATTTATTTCAGTAAAGGGTGGGTCATCTTACAGCTTCTTTTAATATCATACGTTATTTTGACACTGACAGCTGCTGACAAAGTTTAAGACTGTTGAGTAACTATTTCCAAAGTAAGTGCTGTGTGCCAAAACGGTGCGTTTTTTGAAAGAAGTTTTGGTTGAAGGGAATCACCAAGCGCACCGGTGCGTGGTGTTAGTAAGCAAGTTTGTGTAGAAAGTGATTTCAGTGGATAACTCCAAAGGTCCTGCGCAAATTTACATGAGTTGTGTCTGCTGTATGCAAACTTAAATCAAATAAGACTGCAGAATCAGATGGCCTTAATGCCGAACTCTTCAAGGCAGCTGGAGATCAGTTGGAAAGGAGCATGCACCAGCATGATATGGTCGGAGGAAAGCATGCACGATGAATGGAACCTCAGTATCGTACGCCCGATCCTAAAGAAAGGAGACCCTCACAATTGTGCCAATTATAGAGGGTTAGGCCTCCTTAACGTCGCTTATAAGATCTTGTCTGCTGTAATATGTGAACGTCTGAAACCCCATGTCAACAACTTGATAGGTCCTTATCAATGTGGTTTTAGACCAGAGAAGTCCACAATAGACCAAATTTTCACATTACAGCAGATCTTGGAAAAAACCAGATCGTAATATCGATATTCACCATCTCTTTATCGATTTCAAGGCCGCGTATGACAGTATCTACAGAGACGAGCTGTACAGAGCCATGTCTAGTTTCGGCATCCCTGCAAAACTCGTATGACTATGCAAGATGACTTTGGAGAATTCACGCTGCTCCGTCAAGGTCGGTAAAGAACTCACCGAGACCTTTGATGTCGAAAAAGGTTTTAGACA
This sequence comes from Melanostoma mellinum, assembly GCA_914767635.1. Lineage (NCBI taxonomy): Eukaryota > Metazoa > Arthropoda > Insecta > Diptera > Syrphidae > Melanostoma > Melanostoma mellinum. Next base: position 188,137,219 of record OU612060.1, read on the forward strand.
AGGCGACAAACTGTCATGCGATTTCTTCAACATCATACTTGAACAGATTGTAAGAAGCTCAAACGTCAACACCAGAGGAATAATCTTTCAAAAGTCTGTACAATTACTCGCCTATGCAGACGATATTGACGTAATGGGAAGAAAAAAGCGTGATGTCATAGGTGCTTTTGCGAGTATCGAAATAGAAGCGGCAAAAATGCGTTTGATGGTTAATGAGGGCAAAACGAAGTATATGCTGTCATCAAAACGTCACAATATAGACAGACATAACTTCGAGGTAGTAAGGGACTTCGTCTACCTAGGATCCGCTGTAGACACGGAAAACAACATCAGTGCGGAGATCAAACGGAGAATAACTCTTGCCAACCGTTGCTTCTTTGGGTTAAGAAGGCAATTGAAAAACAAAACCCTCTCCAGGAAAACCAAGGTAACTTTGTATAAGACCTCAATCATCCCAGTCCTGCTTTACGGCGCATAAGCATGGACCTTATCGAAAACGGATGAGGAAACTCTTGGTCGTTTCGAAAGAAAAATTCTCCGAATGAACTTTGGTCCCGTATGCGAAGACAATGTGTGGATAAGAAGATACAACAACGAGCTGTATGAGCTGTATCGCGACATGGGCATAGCCAGAAGAGTACGCATCGCGAGGCTACGATGGTTGGGTCATGTAGAGCGGATGGACCCAAACGCTCCGGCTCGACGGGTTTTCGAAAGCACATTGCAGGGAAATCGCGGAAGGGGAAGACCTCGTCTTAGGTGGCGCAATCAAGTGGATGAAGACCTCAACCGACTTGGAGTGCGAAACTGGAGAGAGCTCGCCCGAAATCGAAGTCGTTATAGAAAGGATGTTGGTTGAGGCCCAGGTTCACCCCGAACTGTAATGCCCACCTAAGTAAGTGTCTGCTGTAGCCGAGAGCGTGAAACTCAATCCACTGGCAATTTGACCTCTTTGTACTATTTTTTTTCAATGGACTGTGAAGCACCGATGCTATGTCAACAAATAGAAACCTTTGAAGCACGTATCAGCTTTTGCGAGGAACCGGCAAGTCATCAGAATTAAATTTCCATAAAAAGCCCCATCTCACTTAAGGTAGTAGTCCAGTGTGGCAACCGAAATTTCGACGTTTTTTCGTGACTTTTTTTACAAGAAAAATTATGCGATCCTTTTGAAACTTTTACATGTGCAATTTAGTACTTTGCATGACACAAAAAAAAATGTTTTTTTCTTCATTATAAATTAATTTATTTTTAACTATGTGTGCCAGCGACTTCGTCCGCAAGAATTGACATAACTTTTTTATTTATCAACCGATTGACATGAAATAAAAACTAAATGTTAAATGAAGCTTACCACAAAATATTACTGAAAACCCCACCTAGATAGGATAAGCCGTTTATGAGATTAGCGTGCACAAACAAACAAACTTTTACGTTTTTATTATATGTATATAGATTTGTAATGTCAAAGTGGAACGGAAGGACCTTAGTCATCTGATATCAATGAGAATATTATTGTGAGACCTTATTCTAATGAACTAACCAATAATATACAAAATAAAAAATATAAAAAAATGGCGGGCTTACGAAAAAAAGTTCTCAAAATGTAATTTTTTTGTTGATAAATTGTTTAAAAAAATTAAATTATTATTAAAAAATCAGATTTTTTAAAAGTTAGGTATTTAGCTATGTATATGGGCATTTCTCTACTAAATGGAAAATCGCTGTCCCAAGCTTATTCTATGTCGTAGATTTTAATATTTCTCAGCTTTTTGTATTACTTATGACATAGTATTACGCATTCTTGGCACGCCACAGCTTATTAAGTAATTTAATAATGTTATATGTGAATGAATAAACCCCAAACACGCAAAACACAGTCCCTTGGTATGTCCCTTTGCCAGAATTACAAGTCTTGATGTCAATATTAATTAATTTGCCGTTGATTACTGAATAAAAAATATCCAAATACATAAAAATAACATTAACCCTAATTTACAAACTGGGGTCGATTTGGACCCCAGTACTGAAATTCTTTGAAAAATCATATTTTTTCTAATAAATAATTATTTTATTTTAAAAGCAGCCTAGTTTATGTTTAGAAAAATTTAACTTGAAGTTGTGGGCAGTTTCGGGAGACATTTAACACATAAGGTTCTAGTGTGGCAAGGGCAACAACATCTGCCACATCCATCGCAGGTGGTTCTGGTTTTCTTGTCATCTGCTCTTGGGCATAGGTGACATCTGCTTCTTTTACAAGAGAGCCTTTCGGGGACTGTTGGTAATTTTTCCTGAACTCTCCCCAAAATACAGAGAGCATCCATTGCAGATTTTCCAATGCCAGATTGTGTTGCATGTTGAGAACGGTTATTCAATTTTGACTCAACCAGTTCCTCCGCTAGTTCGATGAGTTTATCACTTCTGTACAATTTTTTGTTTCTTCTAGGTGATCGAAAAAGGATAACAGTTGCTAGGGCTGCTACGTCCAGTAAGTTGTAGAATACAACCATCGGCCAGCGATTTGTTTTGCGTGTACATGAATAAACTCCAACCATTTGGTCGAATACATCAACTCCACCTTTGGTGCTGTTATAATCCAGTATCATTGCAGGCTTACTTTGATGACCGGAAGTGGCTTTCTCACAGTTATGTTGTGTTGATAGCAATACCACTTGTTTGTTTGGCTTCGGAACATAACTCACCAACGCCATTTTTCCAGAAAATCCAAAAATGGATGAGTGGACTGGACGATACTGCTTTTTGTTATTGACCTTTACAGGCTCATTCTGCTCATCAAGAACCTCCTTCGCTACAAAAGGTTTAGGCAAATCTCTTTTGTTTTTCCGAATCGTGCCAAGAATAGTGATCTTCTTATCCAGCAACTTCAATGCCAAATCCACCGACGTAAAGAAATTATCAATAGTGAGGTTGCGTCCAGAATTGAAATATGATGGCATCAGCGACATCACCACATCATATCCACGACCAAGTCCTGTACTTTGGTCAGAGCTACCAGTGTAGCCCGTTGAGCTTTGATACATCCACCTAAAGTTCAAGCCATTTTTGGCAGGCTTGCTTGGCATGATTGGGGAAATTAAATTTTTTAAAAGCGATAAGGAAAAATAAAGACTTTGATTACTTTAAAAAACCAAAATACTCGTTTTTTTCCTTAAAACATTCCCCTGGATAGTTACATACAACAGTCGCCTGTCAGGGTTTTGCATAAAATTAAAATCGTCCATAAATAAAAAGCAAAGAGGAAAATGTGTGGGCTTTTTAAAGATATATATGTATTTAGTATTCTATTGCCCTTCAATTAATTAACAAATATTCTCAATATTTCATAAAATTTGCTAGGAACACCACTGTATGGACGAATTTCCAAATAGCAGAGAAACATCCATACGTAGAATAACTGGTTAAATTTTTAAGAAAATCGAACGAGTAGTTTTGAGTCAGTGCTTCCCCGAAATTTCAAAAACATGGTTTCGAGGGAAATGCGTTTAAAGTTTTGAAAACAAGAAACTTCTTCTTCTTTTTCATTTCCGGCGTTACGAGTAGTGATCTTGAAGCGATCACAACTCTCCCACTTTTCCGCTTCACACTAGTGATCCGCCTGTGGGATACGTCGCGTTGACCTCAGAAAGCGTCGGCAAGCCTCCTGGTTTTGGATTGTCCCATGTCTGAGGCCAAATGCTGCTGTTTTTGCATTTGCTTGTGCCAGGAGTGTTTTGGCCTGCCTTTTCTTTTTCGTCACGAATTTGTTGAAACGTTGTACGATATTGCCTTTTGGACGGGGTTCTGCGGATCTCTCCTTTGAACATGACAATACCAACTGAGCCGGTCGTGTTGAATTTTGTCCAAGATGGTACTTTTGACATGAAGGCTTCCACGGATCTTAGTAATTCGATCAAGCTTTGTTACTCCTGCTGTCATAAAAAAAAAAGCAGCACTCCGGGAGTGCCGACGGAAGTGAAAACAGAATTGAATTTTCAGTCAATATTTTAATGTAGGTACAGGAAAATCTTTTATAATATACTTATGTAGATGTACAATGTACATATAGAGGAACATCAATGAAACTTATGAGTTTTCATTCACAATGCATTAAGTTTAGAAACGAAATTAGTGAATATTTGAGTAATGGTTTTTCAAACTATTTTCATGCAACCATTTCAATTCCATCGATAAATCATCGCGATGAGTTGTTGATCTCTTTTAATTTGTTGTAAAGTTCAAATCATCGACCAGTGCGTCTCCTACTCTGCTATGATTCCAGCTTCACTCATCCACTTCATTGAAATGGTAGTGAAATATTTGCTATTCTATTCTTTTAAGTCATTTAGCAGTCCAAAATTATTGTGTTTCTTGGCAATGGTAGAGTCGATGCTCGATGGCTATTAGACTAAGAGTCTCAGGTTCGAATCCCAGCCATGGCCACAATTTTTGTTTATGTTTTCACTTTAAATAAATAAAAAAATGGAAATCATTGCTGGGAATCGAACCTGAGACGCTGGGCTATGACGAATTTACATACGAAATACGATGACGATGAGCCAAAAAATGGTGTCGGTCGCGAATTCATTGCTTTACCCCCATCGCAAAAGTGCCAAACGCGCCTAAAGAAGTTTTCACTTCAAAAACAAAAAACAAAAACAAGTAACACTTTTATTATTTAATCAGCTATGCCCGGTGCGTAAAGCAATTTTGTTTTCTCATTTGTAGCAGTCTTAAGAGCTCTGCGTAAGGTTCTAGCCAGTTGGCCTTTGCAGTTTTCTCCACCCTTAAAATCCGTGCATTTTCAACACACTTTCACACAAACTCTACGGGGCGTTCTCTTGTTTTGATGTATAACGTTGGAACTATTCTAAATATTATCGGTCTGAAAATTTAAGGGCATATTTTCAAAATGTGGTTCTTCCGAAAATAGTAAAACAAAAATTTTCAACCCATCACACAACCTTAAGTTTCGAACTTTGAATAAAATTGTAGATCCTTGAAATGTGCTAGGTCCCGATATTCCCAGTTTTGTTGAACCCCTTTTTGATTAACAATACCAATTTCAAATCCATGGTTGTCTGGAGTTTAGGTATCCAAACATTTAAAAAAAATCGGAGTGTCGAAGTAGGTTTGTTTTTTTTTTTGTCAAAGTGCAGAAATTTTTTGTAAGGATTAAACACTTGTACGGACCCTGCCTTATTCTTCATTCACAAGATTTGGCCACTTTATTTCTGTTTTTTTTGCAAAGGAAAAAACTTGTCAAAAACACCTTAGCAACTCACCTGTCTTAGAAAAACCTTAAAGTAACGCTTATTGTGACAGGGCATGTTTGTTCCTGCTAACAATACTAAAATGTGAAACTCGGGCACTATCGAAAGTTGGAAGGATCTTCAACACGTCATCAACAGCTCCGATTTCTATATCGATACCGAGTCGAAAACGAAGAAGCTAAGACTCATTTTTTGTGGAAACGAGATATAAATAGGCTCATATCTATCCTTTATCTCCAGATTACGTGAACCAGAGAAATCTGAGTCACTTGGGTGGTTTTTGTTCGCTACTGATGAGGCAATCGAATATGATGCGACTGTGATATTCCTCGATATTTTCCAAGAAAGTATAGACTTCAATAAAGAAAGACTCAAGACAAGTTTCAACTTTTGTACCAAAAAAAGTGACTTTGAGTTGAATTTTTGAAAGCTTGTCTTTATTCTACGCAGCTCATGATTGTCATATAATTTGAAATCTTACTCACCACAGATAGACCTCCAACTGATAAAGTGTAGGTATTAAAACCACATTTGGTGACACATATTTTAATTTATTTCTTGTTTAGCGAGTGAAAAAATCAAAAATTATTTTCAAATCCCCATACAATTTCTCTTTGCAAAAACATAAATAAAATTTCACATAAAAAGCATAAAGCACAAAGAGCCAGGGCTAAGGCCAATGTCAACCAAACCCACTTCAAATCAGCAACTTTCATTGGTTCCAGTTCCAATTTGCCTGCTAAATCTTTCAGTGTCACCTTTCCAATTTCAAGTAATTCGTAAAATGATCTGTCTTTCCAAAACTGCATTAAACCTGAAGAGTAGGTGTTCAAAGTAAAAACATTTAAAAGTTCCTTATAAATTGAATTCTTATTGATGGTTAACGTAAAAGGAAGACCAGTGGCCAGACACATCTCCTTTGGTCGACGAAACAAAGGTCGACTGAAGTAATGCTGTTGAGTCTCTATGTTGTCCCAAATGATATCAGTCACCATGTATGCCTGCTTTGTATTGAAAGACTGTCGCTCCTTTTCATAGACTTGAAATTGAACTGGTCGAAACATTTTTCCGTATTTATCTTTAAATTCTGGATATAAATCAAAATATTGTTCAATTTGTTTATCAAAACCAACGACTTTCAGTTCAGATGCAAGAATATCGTCTAAGGACTCTATTCTCTTTTCCGATGGAGAGCTTGTCATTAGAGTTTGAAGAAAGGCGTTGAAATAAGTGGCCAACATAATTCCAAAAAAGAAAATCAACATGTAGACGATTTTCAAACTACAAGATGCACTGGGTTGCTCCACTAAGGATTGGCCAAGTATCCCGCGTATGATGTTTTCAGTGGAAAAGTACAGCTTTTTCCCATCGTGCAAAAACGAAGTGAGTTTCAATAATACTGATAGCATTGTAATGAGTCCGATGGAAATAGAAAAAGCATCCCAATGAAAAACCAGTGCGTACACCTTAAATAAAGGGACTCTAGGTTCAACTGGGAGCATTATACACCAGCTAAATAATCGATATGGATAGGAACACCAGTCCATATTATTTTCGGTATAATATGACCCAACAGCTGATATATCAAACGTTCCATTCAAAATCAAGTCTTTTATTTCGAAATAAGACAATTTGAAGCTTATGGTTGAATAATTCAATTTGGCGTTGTGCTTTGCGGCTAGCAAATTCCAAAAGTGTCCTAAGTAGCCCTTGATAACGAAATCCCCTTGTGCGTTCTTTGAAACAGTTAATATGGGCTCTTGCTCCTCAATTATAACTGGCAGGTACATCCCTTTCAGATCTCGTAAGCGGTTCGGAAAATATTCACTTGTCTGTCGGTTGATATCGACTTTTTCGATGGAGAATACCGGAATCTTTGTGTATCTGTAAAACACCGGTGTTTTGAAGAAATCATAGAAAATTACCAAAACGTTTATCATGTGATTATCCCAACAAAAGTTAAACAAATCTTTCAACAGTAACTCCTCTTTGGATCGACTGCTTAGAAGAAATATGATTTTACAGGATCGCATCATTTCAAGGTACTCCAAGAGTCGTTCAAGGATTCGCTTCTTAGAATTAAAACTCAGCATCACCATGGCCAGAATATTCTCATTGAACTGTTTTTTCAATGAAAACGAAATTGTGTCGGTTGAGATGATTACTGGGATATTCAAAGTTGTTGACACGTCACTGATGAAACTCTCACCGATGCTCAAAGCTGGAGGATCGTTGACAGTTTTCAAAACAAAAACACTTTGAAATTTCTCATCTTTATGAATATTGCTCACAAGCGCAAGTAAATTGTTGGACTCCGCTGCAGCAAGTGCAACAAAAGTTAGAACAACCACAGCAGTGAAAATCATTAACGACCAAAAATATAGAGACTGGCAACACGACTGTCAATTGTTTTGAGGCCGGCTTAGTAAAAGCTTTTACGAACACGAAATTACAGATTTCCTGTTTTTTTGGGACTTTGTTGACCAATCTATTTTATGCACGAGTTGTTAACTTGAACTCGTCAAGTCAATCAACAAATTAGTATTGTAGAACTGTAATAATCTGTACAAGTGTTTACCTGAACCCACTAATGAATCTAATCAAATCAACTGCATTAATTTAATGAATGAGGGTTTTTCCGACTTGTTTCCTTTTTTTCATAGACGTTATCATTGTTTTAATGATTTCCTCGTGTACTTACTCCAAAGTTTTGTCTGACCCTTAACTTAGGTATGTTCATTTTCTAAATGTTTTATGCGATCAAGGCCTAGCTACCTTGTTGGCAATTCCCAACAGGGACTCCAACGCCGTTTGGATGAATGAATGGTTTGGGGTTTTATATTACACGTCTAGGTATTAGATTTATTGTACCCGACGTCTGAGAGACGGTTTACTACGTCTTAAAAACGTTTTGGGTTGAGGGTGCCAAGTAGAAGTTTGGCTTGACACATTTTGTGGAGTTCATTCCAGTGTACAACTCTCTCGAACAGAGCGAATAGAATAAAACAAAGCATTCCACATTCGGATAGAGCGGCTTGAATATGAATCAGTTTGTCTGACAGTATGTTTGGCTAGGTTTTCAGTTTCGGTGACTTTTAATTAAAAATGACAATTTAGGAAATGTTGAGGTATTGTGACAAATAACCAAAATGACCAAATCTTTGTGTTGTAGTCAATCTAATTTCCTCGTGTAACAATGGCGGGAATTCATTGATTCATTCATATGAAATCGCTCCACTTCTACAGAAGAGCAGGCATATGAATTTGGAAACGAACCTGAGTGTTGCATTAAAAAATTTTTCCACTTTTTTGGTCAGATATGACAACAATCAACCAGTGGATGTTAGGCATCGAATAAGAATTTCAATTTCTTAAAAGTATCTAAGAAATACAATTCATTTCGGAATTTATCTCTGGAGAAGGACAGATCAGTATGACCACAAATCTTATTAAACTCTCTAATTGATCTTAATTTGGTCCACTCATGCGATGCCATAGTTAGTTTTGTGCCTTGATTGAGCAAGAAAATTTCTATCCCTCAACGGCCTCTCCGGAGCATCAATACAAATTAAGGACAACAATGGAGGACACTTTATATGGTAACATAAAATTTCTCGCACAAAAACTATGGCATGCCTAGTTCTACGTGATTTGAGCGACTGCAAACATAGAAGATTCTGCCTAGCTGTGGAATTTGGATGAAAAGACCATCGCATTTTGTAAAATGCATACCTACTTCGTAAATCTATTCTGAACTTTCTGAATTCATATTGTGAGTTTCTTGTCTCCAAGTTGTAGATTGAAGTAGTATTCCGCCCGATGATGGAGAAGTAACTCCGAAACGCGTCGCATATTAATACTAACAAATTTAAGTTGTAAAATTAAATTAAAAAAAGAATTAATAAATATTTGTAAAACTGTATTTATTCTCATACGTTTTTTCTTATAATCTATCATAAAATTTCTGAATTCGATCTGAAAAATATTGTTGTTGGGGGTTCCAGATGATGTCTGCATACTCTAGGTTGGGTCTTACTAGTGAGAGACACGAGGGTGTAGGGGTTAGTAAAGCCTGTTGAGTTCCTTTTGATGTATAATAGCTTCTAAATGTGGTGTAAAAGAGAATTTGGAGTCAAAAAGTACGCCTAAATCTTTGAATTTTTCAGTTCTCTGAAGAGGGTTGCAATCAAGATAATATGAAAAATCTTGCGGTTGATACTTTCTTGAAAGGGAAATCACAAAACATTTCTTGGTGTTAAGATTCAAACGATTTGACATTCACCATCGAGATAGATTATCAAGATCCAATTGGAGTTTTTGACAATCACTTTTAGAGGTTACTCACAGAAAAAGTTTCAGATCGTCTGCATATATGAGGCATTTGCTAAAGTTAACACAGTTAACAATATCATCAATAATTATGATAAACAGTAGAGGACCTAGATGACAACCCTGTGGAACACCAGAGGTACATTCTATCTGCCCTGAGGTAAACTCGTCAATTTTGACTTTTTGTACCCTTCTTACGAGGAAGGAACAGATCCATTGAAGGAGGATTGAGTGGAAACCAAACGATACCAATTGTCGAAGCAATATTTTGTGGCAAACCGAATCAAATGCATTGCTAAAATCGGTATAAATAACATCCACTTGATCTTTGCTTTCAATAGCGTCAACAACGAAAGAAGAGAAACATGTTAGATTAGTGATTGTCGATCTTCCTGAGATGAACTCATGTTGGGTATTACATAATATATGTTCCTTCACTAGGAAGTCAAGCTTTTTTTTGACAAGGCTTTCAAAAAACTTCGGAATTGCAGATAGTTTACAAATTCCTCTGTAGTTTTCTACATTGTTCTTGGATCCCGACTTAAATATTTTAAAAAGGTATAAAGTTAAAGAAGGAACGGTAGTACAATAAGAAAGTCAGTCGATTGACTGGGAAAATTGGCTTTACAAATGGCAGTTTTAAATCCAGTCGGTAAGAGCTTAAGAGAAAAATACACCCAGCGCAGCAGAAAAAGAAAACTTTACAATATTACGCCAGGAATTCCTATTTGTTTCTAAAAGAGTTGTCAAAATACTTTCTTAAATCCTTACGACATTAGACTCAGTGAATACACACGACAACATTATTGTCCTAAGATATTTCCATCTCAAGAGAAAAGACTTTTGTAACTTAATTGAAATCATCTTGACCTTCTATCCACTGACCCTCATCTAATCGCTGTGAAAAGAGTTGAACAAATCAACCCTTTTGACTGCAATCAGCCGTGAATAATACAATTCCAAAAGAATTAAGTTAAAAAGAGTTTTTAAAAAAGACGAATGGTCATCAAAAAGCAAAGGGCATAGCACTTAACTAGAATTTTACGTATCCTTTCATTTTCCACATGAATTTTTTGCAAACCCACGTTGTAGCCATTTTTGGAAATATAAGAAACAATATAAGTCTGCACATAAACCCGTCACAACTCTGAAAAGTAAAAAAACATTCCAGTACCAGCATTCCAATGAACTGCTTTTAGAAACTAAAAATAAGTATATCATCAGAGGTATAACGTATAAGAGGAGATTATTGAGAAAGGATTTAAAAAACAAACCTGAAAGCATAATGAACCCTATTTAAGAAGTGTCCCTTTTAAAAGGTTTTTATTTATCCTATTTTGAAATAGTCTTATCAACAATATCTTCATATCCTTTTGACGTCATTAAATTTCTTCTTGCTTTCTTAATTCCTTACAGACTTCAAATGCCCCTCTGAATCATCATAATTTGATGTCTGTAAAATCTCAGACTGAAATGGAACAATGTACCATCAAGAGCGATCTTACTACAGCCCTAACTACGAACCTATCAACAAATACACGAAGCTTGATCCATTAGAAGTCAATAGTTACAGTTTAACACAATGTCCAAGTTGTTCCAAGACTCAAACGGTAAGAAAATACAAAACTAAAGGAGCAACAGCAAGTGGATACAAGATGAAGCAGGGAACTGATCTTCCACATTTCCAAATAGCTGCCATCGCTAACATGGGCTGGATAGCATTTGCTGCTAACATTAGCAGCGCAGAGGATATGAATGATTTTCAAAATGTCACACCGGCTATATCACAAGTTGTATTGGCTCCAACATTAGCAACTCTATTGCCATCATTGGCAACTGGGGAACCTCAATTAACAGTAATAGAAGATGCTGTGAGTAATGGCGGTAATGGCAGTGCTGCTGGAGATAATTTGAATTCGTTTTATTTTTATGAGGTAAGTTTTTGTTTTTGAAAATAGAAAACTATGGCCAATATCTCTCCACTTATCAAGCCTCGCATAAGAAACTGACTCAAGTCTTCTATAATCGTTTTCTCACAATTAAACTTTTACTACTTTTGTGAGACATGAGCAGGGTTAGCTCTGTGCTATTGAATTAACGAAGTCTTATAGCTTTAAAAGATAATTTTGACACTTCTCAGCTACCGCCCTAAAAAGTGTTTGTCACGAAAAGGTATTGTTAACAAAAGTCAAGAAAAGTCTAGAAGTCTAAGTTTTGTCTCTAAGTCTAGATAGAGCGTATCGCTATTCAGTTGAATTAGTGTTTTGTTGAGCAAGTTCGACTACGGGATTGTAACGTCCTAGAAACCTGAATCTTATGTTTGGTCAGTATTTAACCATTTTGTGGCCTTAATGAAGTTTAACAGGCTGCTTCTTGAAGTGTCTAATAATTCTTAAAGTTCATTGAAGAAGTATAATTACTGTAACCCAGCGAACCCAACATTTAATACCAATTTCCTAATCGAAAACGTTCAACCGAAAATTAAAGTGGCAACACTAATGTAAGTGTAGCAATATACTAGGAGGAAAAATGTTTGTCAAGAGTGGAGAGTGGAGACCATGTGGAAATTACTGGAGAGTTCTAGATGAAATGTCATTCGATATAAATAGGCCGCCCGAGGTAACCAGAGGGCAGTTTTGATTATAGAGTGATAAAGTTAAGAGTAAATTGTTGCATACAAGTGATAGTCCAAAAGTCGAGTTGAGATCGAATAGAGTATAGATACTGAATAAAAGTGGTAGAAACAAACATAAATGTGAAGTTTTATTTTGCGAACTAAGCGCACGTTACATAACCTAGAAATTTTTTTCCTATAGTGGCAGATTGCTGGGCATTTACAAAGGAAGTGAGTGGTGTCCTCATGTTCATCTTCGTCATTGCATCCTCTGCACAGGACATCGGTGCAAAGACCCATTTTTTTTTTGTGGTAACCTAGTAGGTTGTGTCCAGTTATGATACTGATAAGCATTCGTAGAGTCGTTCGGGGTAAGTGTACGCACTTTTGACTTTGAAGAAAGATTTCATGCAAAAGAAAGGATAATACTCAAAAACAGTTTATTGAATATTGAACGGACACATTTCTACTACTATAGTTCAACCATAAAAGTACATTTTTTTTATAAATTTAGCTGTATTTTTATAAGAAAATTAAGGCAAGTCGAATTGCGCACACTTGCCCCTATGACGGGGCAAGTGTGCGCAGGGTGTAGGGTAAGTGTGCGCATGCTATTTCTGCCTCAGAAAGTGTCGTTTCAGGTAGCTTTCCCACACCGGATGGTCCTGGTTCCGAAAGGATTGCCTTTTCATCCTCTGCTTTCCGTTTGGATTCGAGATCTTGCTTAAATGGACTTGATGTTATAATTTCAGACTTAAGGGTTTTTCGTTTTCTTTGTGCGGCCTTCTCCGGTCTTGGCAAAGGACTCATGGACAAGAGAGCAACATAAGTAGATTTTTGTGTGTTTAGATTCGTTGGAGTAGAATGTGTGACCGTTATTTTATTCGTAATTTTCCTGACTTGAAGCAAAAGTTGATTTATAATGCCCAAAAGAACTCGCCACAGTGGTCAGGATTAGCCGCTTTCTCAAGGCAGACTCGCTGATTCTCACCTTCTCTGCAGGCGCACGTTTACTTGAGCCAAGACTTATAAGCCATTTAGCTTCATCAATTTGAGCTTGTGAAACTAGCTTTTATTGTATTTTTTCTAACATTATGTTCGAGGCATGCCTGTTTCATTTAAAAAAAATATAAAAATACATCTTTATATATATAATTCTGTTGTACGTGTGTATGTAATTGAACTCCTCCTAAACGGCTTGACCGATTTAAATAAATTTTTCTGTATGCGTTTGAGTGGCAACCTGAATGGTTTAGATTCACAAATCAGGCCGGCAGATGGAATTGGAATATAGTAAAATTGACAATTTCATTATACTTAACTGTAATGAATTAAAAATTAAATTCAAACAATGATTTTGTTTTTTTTTTTTTTTTTGACAACAAAAAATTAAAATAATAAATAACAAATAATAAGGTTCGTTTTGAAAAATTCTTTTAATTTTTTGACTGATGTGATAAGAATAAAGAATAAAATTTTTTTAATTTATTGCACCTGAGTACCATAGAAAAGTTTTTGTTTGTTTTATAATAAGCCACACATCAATGGGTTATGACTACCCTTATAAAGTTGTTATAGAGCACAGTGCGAGCATTTAGGAAAATAGGAGAGGATTTAATAGGATACACCGATACACAAGAGGAGGCTTATATGCTAATCTGGAGAACTCAGACTTAATTACCGGTCCATTGTACTACCAGGGTAGCAGCCTTCCTTTTTTTCTGTGTTGCAGTAGTGGAAATAAGGTGTTAGTTATTTCACATATAACCTCAAGAGCGGCGTCCATACGAAACTGGGAGGCTGAAAGAAAAGTAGATGCCCAGAGCGGGATTCGAACCCACGCATCCGGCCTACCTACCTACTGAACACTGCCCACTGCACCACGGCCGCCCTTACCTTGCTTTTGAACCTTTGTAAATCGTAATGTAGTTGAAATACAGAGCCAGGTAAAGCATTCCACATACGGGTGGTGCGACTAAAATAAGAATCTCTATACTTGACTGTACGGCCGAAATTGGGCTCAAGGTAAAACTGATGGGCATTCTTAGCAAGGTGGGTGTTGCAGCTAAATTGTTTCAGGGGAGGAATGCAACTGACTATTTTACTAGACAGTGAGACAAGTAACGCTTCGACGATGTTCAAGAGAATCAATCGATTCTACGATTTAACTATCACCCATCAGTTTTAACGCTCTATATTTTGTACCATATCAAGTAGGTGCAAAGATGTTTGAGCAGTACCTGACCAGATATGGGAGTTATACTCCAGTTTTGGGCGGATGAAGGCCTTATAAATTGTAGCCAGATCAGAAGGGGTGAAGAACTTCCTGCATTGTCTTAAGAAACCTAAGCATTTAGCAGCGTTTTTGGCGACTTCAAATATGTGGTCATTCCAACGAAGATCGTCGTTTACACACATACAAAGTACTGACAGCTTTTCGGTTTCTTGGATGCAGGTACCATTCATGGATAATGGTAAAGGAGGAATATTTAGATTCATCCTCAAATTCTCCCAGGAACGGTAATGGGAACGGGATTGGAAATTCAAAAACGACTGAAACGAATTGTCATTTTTGTCGCTATTACAGTACGCGTTCATCCCTATATTCCCACGAGAATGGGACGGGAACAAGAAAATAAGCGGGAACTTGGAAAATACTGGACCAATTCCAAAAAAATTTCAACGTTAGAGTGTAAAGTGCTCCTGAGTAACAAAGACTATAATTATTTTCTTTACATATTCTTTCGGGAACGGAAGCGGGAATGGTGACATAATCAATAACCTGGAAAGCACTTAACTAATTCCAAAAATTCTTTCATGGTTAGAGTGCTTCAATGTCCCTGAGTAATATAGACTATAGTTCATCAACATTTACCCACAGGAACGGGAACTGGAATTCAAAAATCACTGTACTGATTTCAGTACAGTTTTCGTCATTACAATACGGTGCTTCATAGACTATATTTCATCCCCATATGGGATGTCCAGTAACTGGGACATATTCGGGAACTTGGAAAATGATATACCGATCCCACAAATTCTGTCATCGTTAGAGTGCTTAATTGTTCCTGAGAAACATAAACTATATTTAATCACCACTCTCCCACAAGAATAGAAACTTTGAAACTACTTTACTTAACTTTCAATTTGATGAACGTAGGGCCTGAGCTACGCCGGGCGGGTCAGCTAAATAAAATAATAAATAACAAGTAATAAGGTTTGTTTAGAAAAATTCTTTTCATTTTTTGACTGATGTGATAAGAATAAAGATTTTAGTTTTTTTAATTTATTGCACCTGAGTACCATAGACAAATTTTTGTTTGTTTTATAATAAGCCACACATCAATGGGTTATGACTACCCTTATAATGTTATAGAGCATTTAGGAAAATAGGACAGGATTTAATAGGAAACACCGATACACCTTGCTTTTGAACCTTTGTAAATCGTAATGCAGTTGAAATACAGAGCCAGATAAAGCATTCCACATACGGGTGGTGCGACTAAAATAAGAATCTCTATACTTGACTGTACGCCCGAAGTTGGGCTCAAGGTAAAACTGGTTGGCATTCTTAGCAAGGTGGGTGTTGCAGCTAAATTGTTTCAGGGGAGGAATGCAACTGACTATTTCACTAGAGCACTGTTTGTGAAAAAAGCGATAATAGCACCTATATGGGGACCAGATATGGGAGTTATACTCCAGTTTTGGGTGGATGAAGGCCTTATAAATTGTAGCCAGATCAGAAGGGGTGAAGAACTTCCTGCATCGTCTTAAGAAACCTAAGCATTTAGCAGCGTTTTTGGCGACTTCAAATATGTGGTCATTCCAACGAAGATCGTCGCTTACACACATACCAAGTACTGACAGCTTTTCGGTTTCTTGGATGCAGGTACCATTCATGGATAATGGTAATGGGGGAATATTTAGATTCATCCTCAAATTCTCCCAGGAACGGTAATGGGAACGGGATTGGAAATTGAAAAGCCACTGGAACGAATTGAAATTTTTGTCGCTATTACAGTACGATGTCATCCCCATATTCCAACGAGGATGGGACGGGAACAAGAACATAAGCGGGAACTTGGAAAATACTCGACCAATTCCAAAAAAAATTTAACGTTTGAGTGTAAAGTGCTTTTGAGTAACAAAGACTATAATTATTTTCTTTACATATTCTTTCGGGAACGGAAGCGGGAATGGTGACATAATCAAGAACCTGGAAAGTACTTAACTAATTCCAAAATTCTTTCATGGTTAGAGTGCTTCAATGTCACTGAGTAATATAGACTATAGTTCATCAACATTTACCAACAGGAACGGGAATCTGAATTAAAAAACCACTGTACTGATTTCAGTACGGTTTTTGCCATTACAATACGGTGCTACATAGACTATATTTCATCCCCATATGGGAATGGAACGGGAACTGAGACATATTCGGGAACTTGGAAAATGCTATACCGATCCCACAAATTCTGTCATCGTTAGAGTGCTTAATTGTCCCTGAGTTACATAAACTATATTTCATCCTCACTCTCCCACTAGAATAGAAACATTGAAACTACTTTACTTAACTTTCAATTTGATGAACGTAGGGCCTGGGCTACGCCAGGCGGGTCAGCTAGTAGATATATAAACATGTACAAATATTTGCAATTAAATACAATGATTATTCAAGAATTTTATGATGTGTTTTGATTTCCATAACTGTGGAAAATTAGTTTGGGGTAAGTGTACGCATGCGTTCACTTACCCCCAAATTGTTGCGCACACTTACCCCAAAAGGACTTTTCTATTGTTTTTACAAGATTTTAAACAAACAATTGCCAAAAACTGTAAAATCTTCACCCAAAAGTAAGGACAATAAAGTATATTATAAAAAAAATCCCTACTCACTGCACTACAAGACAAACTCAAGTCACTGACACAGTTTGAAAATGAAGAAATATTTTAGTGAAACGTACCTTTTTTTTCTTTTGTCTCTCGTCGAAACACCAAACACGGCAGCAGCACTAACACAACTTACTTGCACTCAGTTCAGATACCTACTGAATTGCTCATCAACAGAAACCTGAATTTCATCCCTATTTTCAAGGAAAGCACAGTGCGCACACTTCCCCACTGCGCACAGTTACCCCGAACGACTCTAATGAAGGTCTGTTCAATGATAGCAGCTTTTCAGATCCTTTCTTGTCATATTTCGGCCATAGTTTCCTGGAAGTAACACAGGAATCTAGGCATTCCCATCTTTCATGCGAAAATCCGCATTATTTTGTTATCAATGATCTGTTTAATTTCACAGGGTGGAATCCTGATTGATTGATCAATGAGAGAAGGGTAGTGCTGATCCCTTAATCGCTAGTTCGTCCGCTTTTTCGTTTCCCGGTATACCGCTATGACTAGGAGACTACGGAAAGTAAGAGGGCGTCAATGTAGGAGGATAATCCTGGAGAAGGCTGGGAAGTGTTTGGATTGAGTATATGTAAAATAAAAAAAAAAATAGGGTGGCGCAACAGAGCGAGGAGCCCCTGGGCCTAACGCATTTCTCACAACCATGCCTTGAGAGGGAATGGAGGGGACCTACAATTTTCTGCCGGTTCCGAACAGCTAATCGAGAAAGCGCTTTTCGTGGCAATGAATACTAACGGAGGACTTGCCAATTCCTCGCGAAAGGCGATACCCGTGGAAAAAACATTTTTGCCTCTGTTGGGATTCGAACTCGAACCTCTAGATTAACAGGCGGACATGCTATCCATCACACCACGGGTACCACATTGAGTATATGTGGGTACTGACAAAATGGGGGTATTTTGCTCCAGACGTTAGGTCGAAGCCTCGAAAAGAGGCAGAGATTTGTGGATTTGGTAATACTGAGGAATTAGATGGAGTAGTATTAATATTGAAGGACAGCCTTTTGGGAAGCTTAGATGGATAAGTAGCGTCCTTGCGGGGATTGGGTTGTGGCTTAGTTTGTGGCTTGAGTTGTGGGACTGGGGCATGCTGAGGAATGTTGGGTATTTGGAAAGGGGGAATAAAGCTTGGCAAAATGTGGGTTTTAAAAGAACAATTAGGATTTGGAAATTGTTTTACGGGTTTGGGAACAGGTATTGACATAATCAAAGCTTATCAAAGTTACTTTTCTTGTTACAATGTGAATTTACCATCTTTCCACTTTTGATGGAATTTCCAAAAGGATTTGTGAACAGCCAATCGAAGGATGAGAGAATGCTTATCCGAAAGGACTGGAAAACCCAGGTTTTTTTGACAACTCAGGGTTTTCAAGAAAACCTGGGTCAACCCTTGGGAAAGCTCAACGAACAGACCTATTTAGTTTCGTTATCCTTGTGTTCCATTCATATAGAGTCCAAGAGGATTCCAAACGGTGGGATCAATGGGAGGGGAAATAGCATTTTTCAATTAGGCTGCAGAGGGAGCGGTAGAAGCTGATGGATGAGATGTTGTTTTCGTGAGGTTGGCGTTCATTGGTTCAGCAAGTATAGACATAGAAACCAAGATATGGAAACGCATACCCTCTCATTTCGTAAAAAAAACTGCCTGCCCTACTTGTATACCGAATTTCACTTTACTACGATGACGGCAACCCGTGCCGACTTCGCACCGAAAAATTTTTTTGTACATTAATTTGTCGGTAGATGGCAACTTACCACAATTCGAACGGAAACCATAGTGATTTCTAACAGTTGAAGGTTTTCTTTACATAATCTCTGAATCAGTTTTTTAGTAATAACTACGGTTTTCAAATGAAAAAAAATCAAAGCATTTAATCATAAAAATAAGGGACACCCCTAAAGACATGTTAGACTCGGTAGGGGTTTCCTGGTGCTGATCAAGTGTATTGTTTTTGTAAGATAGCGCTCTTTCTTCGTCGGACAAATCGGTGACCTATTTCATTACAGTTCATTGCTAACGTGGTGGCTTGTTTCCAGCCGGGCGTTTAGATTTTCCTTATTAAGGCATTACGTCCTCGTAAAAGGAGTTCCGTCATGGCAACACAGCCGCAGACCTTTACTACGAAATCCGGCGCCACCGACAAAGTGTTCTGCCCCCAGTAAACGCAGGCACTTTCTACGAAGTTCGCAGCCACCAGTAAATTGCTTTGCCTGTCACGCAACGCAAGCACTTTGCTACGAAATCAGCTGCTGCCGATAGAGCACCCTGCCTAACGCAGATCTAGATATGAGTTCACCGCCGCCGACAGAGTAAATAGCTGCCTAGGTTCTATCCTCAGAGGAAACACCGCCACTACACCAGTGAAGATCGATACCGGCCATTCCGTGGACCAGCACCAGAAATTGGTCTTATTCAATAGACCATAAAACTTGCTTTCTTTAATATTGAATATAAAAACTGAAAATATTGTAGTAAATTTAGAGTTAACTAAGATTCAACCTGCCGTTCCGCGTATCATTTTGAGAGGTTGGACCGCCGTAACCCGAGTCTTAGGAAGCTTTCTTGGTAGACCCTAGACACCTTGAGTTATAACACAGCTTTTGCAAAATAAGCATCACAGACTTCAAATTAAATGACGATTGAATTGCCAGCTGCCGTAAAATAAAGTCAATTGAAAAGCTTTCTAAAATGCATGTTACTTTAATCGTAGGTCTCCTCCATTTCCTCACAAGGCATTGGTTGTGAGATATGCTGCAGGCCCTGGGACCCCTCGCTCTGTTGCGCCACCCTATTTATTCATTTAGTTATTTCTTAAGCCAAATTGAATTAAAGCTGTAGGCGAATTATGAAGCCATTGAAAAGTTCCACTGGGCTACCATTCTTCGTTTTATAAAAATAAGCGAAAACGTTATCTGTCGTTTAAAGAACATTTCTGAAAAAAAAGTCCCTTGAGCACTCCGTACTTTCTTCGAAGCCGAATTTGATTTTACAGTGTTGGCATCAATCTTAAGAACTGCTTAGTTTTTGAGCACAGTACCATTTTATGCAACCTAGAAAAAATGTCTACGGTGATGTTATAATCAAGAAAACCGAAAAAAAGAACAACGAGGAAGGCTCTTAAATCAAGCTATTCCCACGCTGAATTCCATGTCCTTGAATCCACCGTATCTCGCAATGAGTAAGAGAAGCGCCTAGGGAATAATCGAATGCTTCGTAATTGAGGGTGAAATCCTTGCCTAAACAATCAATGAGTAAGTACTTCTCAATCAATCAGTCGACATGTTCTCCATCAGCTAGAGAACCCACACTTCTTCTCAGAAGTCCCCACGGCAGATTTTCACACAGGAAATTTGTATCGGTCTGGTGAGTCCTATCCTAGCTGATTTTCTTCTTAACATTATTTATAAATCCATCCTCGTTGTTTCTATTAATAGCACGCACACAATCCTGCGATTACTTTACTCGAATCACACTTTTTTTCAATGTGCCTTAAGCAAAGCTCTCTCATCAGACTTACCTTGATTTTGGTAAATCTCTTTTTTTCTCAATCTCGCATCCATTCAATCAAAATTCAAGGGAAGCAGAATATCTTCATTTCGTTATTATGTAGGTACCTTCAAGACCATTGCCCTGAATATGGCTTTTAACTTCATGCCATTCATAAATCATTTGGAAACTTAGGCTACTACGAGGGTTCAACGTAATCTTCGAAACTGTCAAAAGGTCGTTAATTTCAACAGCAACAAAAAAAAACAAAGCTGGCACCGCATCAGTCACTCATAGCTTGATAGCCCGCAGGGCTGCGTTTTGTGATTGTGTTCTTTTTGTTTTGTCCGAAGACCGCGTTGTAATAAATTGATTGTCATATCGGTGTCAGTGTAGGCTCGTATCTGAATTGATACAGGACTGGCCAGGAAACTGAATCGCAGACACTTAATTTCGTTTACTTGTTCTGTTGGAATTCAATATTTCTTCATTTTACATCGAAATCAAACAGAGACACTTTTAAGAATTCTCTCAAACGGTGAAACGATTATTGACGACACATGAGACAACAAACGAAAACTCGTTAAAGATTTCCTGCAACATGATTACCAACATTCGGCGAGGAGCAGCTTATTCAATAAGAAGTGTAGGTGGGAACAAGAAATATGACACAAGGAAATGTCAATTCACAAAAGAATTTCATTTTCTCGTCTTCAAATTGTAGAACAATATCCTTGCTGTCAGTTGTGCAACGACTAGATGCACATTCAAAACCTCTTCATTTCAGGAGTACCTATTACAATTCGTTATATCAACTATAGAAGAAATTGAAAATATAAAGTTTCACCAAGAAGTGTGTCCTGCAGCGACGAACATATTTGCGAACGAATGCTCTGTCAGTATGAAAGTGGAAAAGGATATTTCGCCGTTGCCAGTTGTTTGAGTTCGACTTAGGTGACAGCTCATAAGTTCAAAAGAGAACAGAAGAGCAAGGGAAATATCCTTTTCGACATTCAATGCACATAAACTCAGTTTAGTGAGTGAACTAATTTTCATACCTCGAAAATCGTAGTCCAATTACAGGGGAGGTAGATAAGATTTATCTGAAAAACCACTGACTTTTCAATTTTATGGGTTGCATTTCATTTGAACGGATTGATATACTAAAAGGTTTTGTCTTTGCAAAAAGGACAAGCAGCAAAACAAAAGGACAAACTGAGATTAGTTCTGAATACTTCATTTCTTTTTGACCTTAACTTCCACCCCAGTATGTTCGATACAAATTTTCGGGCAACCATTCCATCCAGAGCAGACTATGGGAGGACCAAACATTCTTGGAAAACGAATAGGTAAATTTTTATACGGACGGACGGTTCGAAAACAAATGAAGGAGTAGGATGTGAAGTCTAGTCAAACGAAATGAAATTAGATAGATAGATAGATAGATATGTAGATAGATTCTTTATTTCATCAATATTCGTAACAATTAGTTTTCTTAAGATTAAGGACATGGCTTTACTGCCGTCTGCCTGAAATAACATTTCATTTGATTTCAAAAATAAAAAAATAAATAGGGTGGCGCAACAGAGCGAGGAGCCCCTGGGCCTAGCGCATTTCTCACAACCATGCCTTGTGAGGGAATGGAGGGGACCTACAATTTTTCGCCGGTTCCGAACGGCTAATTGAGAATGCGCTTTTCATGGCAATGAATTTACTAACGGAGGACTTGCCAATTCCTCGCGAAAGGCGATACCCGTGGAAAAACATTTTTGCATTTTGCCTCTGCTGGGACTCGAACCTCGAACCTTTGGGTTAGCAGGTGGACATGCTAACCATTACGCCACGGGTACCAAAACAAAGAAAAATATAAAAGTGTAAAGTTTTATATGTACACAGGTAATCTTCTATATCTATATTTAGACATATAATAAAAACGTAACAGTTTGTTTGTTTGTGCTAATCTTCGAAACGGCTTATCCTATCTTGATGAGGTTTTCAGTAATATATTGTGGTAAGCTTCACTTAACATTTAGTTTTCATTTCATGTCAATCGGTTAATAAAAAAAAAAGTTATGCCAATTCTTGCGGACGAAGTCGCTGGCACACCTAGTATTTACATAAAGTCTCTTAATTTCAAACGATCAAATATTATAAACAGGGTTAGGATTTTGTTGACCTAAAAAATTGGAAAAAGGCAAAACAAAACACTTAAAAAGGCAAAGAAAAGGCATTTATTAAAAAATACAAGGAAAATAAACAAAAATACATTTTATTGTAGTAGCATTGGACTACCAAAAGTTTTTTTTTAAGTTGTCAGGAAGCAATCTTCTTCGGCTGTCCCTAAAAAGGGCTTCGAAGGAGCTAAATGATCTCTCAGCTTCAGCTGAAACGAGAGGAGCCCATCTAAAACTTTCAACACTATTCACTTCAATGTTTCCTGGGAGTTGGGAATCCACTTCGCCGTTTATTACAGAATTTATCTGCACAATCATTTTTAGGCCTGTGTTTCCATTGGAAACGGCAGTAATCTTCTTCAAGACTTCCTCAATGTCTTTCAGCAGCACTTCACCAATTGAGGTTCCTGTTTTTAGTAGGTCTTTGAAAATGTGTTTTTTCAGATCGCCTACAAACTCAAAATTGACTTTAATGTACGCCAACTGCGCTTGCAGTTCTTCATCTTCAATAATTTCTCCGAACAGCCAAGAACGTTCTAAATGTCGATGCAGGTATGCATTTTACGCTGCGAGGAAGAAGCACCGAGCATGGCTGCGTAGAAAAACATGCATCCATGCCAACATTCTGTTAACGCAGGTATGCATTTTACGAAGGTGAGGAAGAAGTACCAATCATGTTTGCGCTGATAAACATTAATACATGCATAGATTCAAACATTTTCCATAGTTTTTGTGTTTGTTTGAAACTGTACAAGATTTTTAACGAAAGGTTCTCAACGGCAAACGAAAATGTTCGCATTTTTTCTTAATGCTAAACTAATTATTAGATATTTCTTAACAAACTTTAATAAAAAAGTAAAAAAGGCAGAAAAAGGCAACAATGGCGAAGAAAGGCAAAAAAAGGCAATTATGGTATGAAAAGGCAAAATAAAATACATATATTTGCAATCACTAGGCCTTGAAACATGTTTGTCGAAAGTCTATTTCATATTCCGTTTAACCAAAAAAAAAAGGCAAAGTTAGTAAAATCCTATCCCTGATTATAAACTAGCTGAGCCACCCGGCTTTGCTCGAGTCTGTAGTTATAAGGTTCCCGTTCTCGTTTTTTTTTTCTTCCGTTGGAATTCGGGGATGAAACATAATCTTTCTTACTGTGGGACTATACGACATCCTAATGTTTTTTTTTTTTTTTTTTTGTCAGGAGGAAATCTTCGAAAGACACTTGGCAGTATTCGACACCAAGTAGCGAGTAGTGTGGGATTCTTACCCCACTAAAAACTCCTCGTAATCAGAACCAATCTATGAACGATCGACAACAGATTTTTCTTTCTCAATAGTATAATCGCCTTAGGGAAAGCTTAAACTTTTAATGCTTCTAATGACTTTTAGACCATTAGCTCGTGTGATTTGGTTCTTCTCAATCTCCAAACATTGCCTCCCGTATTTAATACGGACTCCATTTCAGAGTTTATATGACTATGCAGTCGCTGATTGTATGATACAGCATTTTTTCTTACAACTTCTGTAACCATTTCTATTTGTAGGTCACGATGTAAATCGCTATTGCTGAAAGAATTTTTGAAATCGGTTCAGAAGTTTCTAAGTTCTCATTTCCAACCCCGTTCCTCAAGGAATCTTCCGTTCCCGTGGAAATATGTGAATGAAATGTAAGCCTATGTCACTGAGGGATAATGTAACATCCTAGAGTTGACAGAATTTTTGAAATCGGTCGAGTAACTTTAAGGTTCCCGTTCTCGTTCCCGGTTCTGTTCCCGTCGAATAATAGGGATGAAATACCTGCCAAAATACTGAGGGAATATGTGGCATCCCAGTGCTGAAGCTGAATTTTTGAAATCTGTTCAGTAGTTTCTAAATTTCCGTTCCCAACCCCGTTCCTGTGGGAATCTTTCGTTCCCATAGAAATATGTGAATGATACTTAAGTCTATTCCACTGAGGGATAATGTTACATGCTAAAGTTGGAACAGTTTTTGAAATCGGTCAAGTAACTTTATGGTTCCCGTTCTCGTTCCCGTTTCTGTTCCTGTGGGATTATAGGGATGAAATATAGTTTAAGTTACTGATGAAGGGAGATAATGTAGCACCCCAAGTACTGAAAGAATTTTTGAAATCTGTGTAGAAGTCTCTAATTTTCCGTTCCCAACCCCGTTCCTATGGCAACATGGGGATCAAACCTTGACAGGAACTGGACTAAACTATGTCTACCCTGAAAATTTCATAAAAATCCGTTGGGTGGTTTAGGACATACATACATACATACATACTAGAGTGGTCCTTATTTTAATTTTTTGCGAAAATTGAGTGCGACGCCCCCTAAATCGATTCTACAAAATTTAAAAAAAAATTCCTTAATTTTTTCATATTTTTATATCAAACCCTTCCTGGCCCTATTTTCCTGTCATTTTTGAACTAATTAACGGAAAGACTTCGAATTAGGCTCGAATGAAGCGTCTCTGAACACTCTACAGCCACGTGTATGTTTGATAAAATTAAGATCATTTGCTTATACTCTATTGTTAATAAACAAAAAGGCTGATTTCTTATTTGGCTCAATCTGCCAAAAGTAAGCAACATTTTGACATGGATTTTTTTTTCAAAGATATCTACAGCAGTTTTATTATGACCTAATATCAAATAAGATTTTTTTATTTATTATTTCATTTGTTTTTAACATGTTATTAACAAAAACTCGATAAACAATTTTTTTATAAAAGCAGCCGTTTTTGAACGGATGATCGAAAAAACAAAAACTTTTTAATGAAATAGGGTGAGGAAGGGCTAGGAATAAAAATTTGAAAAAATTAGGGAATTTTTTTTTCCTGATTTAGAACCAACCTGGGGGGCGTCCCAAATTTTTTTTCCTAAGGACCACTCTAATACATACATACATCCTATTTTGTATATATAGATTTAAAAACAAATTGAGAGAAAATATAAAAGGACAGTAGTGTTTTTTTTTTTTAATTTTACGAGTTCTTCTTTACATGAGTTAAAAATAGAAAGCGTAGTAAATTATCCATTTTAAAGTGATTGGAAACAAAAAAAAAAAGCATTTTGATAGTTTGTAACATAAAGTGTTATACAATTTTCATTTTTAACGTGATTTGAAACACAAAAATAAACAATTTCAAATGAGAAAGGGAAGTGTACTTGAGAAACTACACTGGAAAAATTCGCAACTTATGGGAAACTATTGCGATAAGTAATGGCATGTTTGCCAAAGTAGTACAAATTAAGCCAAACCCCGCATCCATTTAAAATATCATAAACTTTCTGGAAAATATAAGCGTCGAATTTTCTGTAACAATGGACAGATCCCTATAAAGCGATAAATGTCTTCATTTTCTCTTCAGTTACATAAAGCACAAAACTGCGGCCGATCACCTCGGTGAAGTATGTAGTTTAGATTAAAAATTTCTACCGTAACTCTTAATATAATGCTTATGTCCGACGCTGAGTATTCTTTTCGGAAATAACTGACATTTGAATTTATTTGGTGATGTAACTGCCTGTAGATAAGCCTAGAAGCGGACGAACTTGCTCTAGAAAGATTTTCTTAAAAAAATTTTTGGTCAACTTTCGCATTCACATCAGCAAACTGAGCTTGCCAACTATTGACGTTAGATTCCGACAAATTTAAAGAGGAGTCATGATTAATGGCTAGTTGATTCCACTATTTGAAAGAGGATGAATTGGTTTGTAGTAGTTTTTTCAGGATTATCTTGTGTAGACATGAATCACTCCTTTTCATTAATTTAGTAATAAAGTCTGCGTTGGACTTGAGATTTTGTACATATATTGGAGCTATACCTGACTCTTCATATATTGCATTATTCGGTGTGGAGTTTGGAAGTCGAAACAGGCGCTTGAAAAAATGCCTTTGAAAACATTCAAAAACTTCAAGGTATATGTACCCAAAAACTTGCACACCATAACACATACATGTTTTTTATTGTTGCATTGAACACTTGGTATTTAGACGATATATCGACGTTTTGGTAGGAGAAAACTTAGTTCACATTAAATTTAAAGCCAATTTGGCTTGGTTGCTTTCCTCGATAGAGTGTTTAGCAAAACTTAAATTGTATGTCAATAGAACACCTAAATACTTAAACTCCTGCACAACTTCAATCCATGTAGAGTTTAATGACCAACTTTCTTCTGGAAGTCTCATAGTACTTTTCGCTTCAAAGATCATGATTTTGGTTTTCTCGATATTGATGCACAGGCCCCTAGACTCACAAAAGGAATTTAACCTGTTTATTGTTTATCTGGAGCGAATAATCCTGGTGGTACCAAAAACAATGCCCCCAGGCAAGACATCACTGATCTCGTCTATGAAAAGAGCAAAGAGTAACGGACTGAGAATACATCCTTGTGGAACACCTGCCGTAGTTTCAAATGTAGTGCAGAACTCACATCCGTCCCATACCTTTGCATTGGATGAAAAAATGAGTTTCGAATACATCAGTAGAAATTTCCGTGAAAGACCTAAGCAAGATAGCTTGTAAATTAAGGCTTGTCTATTGACTTTGTCAAAAGCAGCTTTAAAGTCAACAAAGCATCCGTAAAGTTTCTTCTTTTTTTCGATAAACTTTCTTCCAATGCTGGATATGGCAAAGATGTGGTCCATATGCTTGAAAAACCTGCGCGGAAACCCGCTTGGAATATACTTAACCGATTTGCATCCTCAATCGACTTTGTTAGCCTTCCATTAAGAACTGCCGAAAAAAATCTTTCATATTGCGTTTGGTACAGATATTCCTCTATAATTCTGTACAATATTCACATCTCCTATCTTGTAAATCGGGAATATCACAGTAGAATTAAAACTAGTAGGAACAGATGCGTCATTGTACACTCTATTATAGAAATGTACGAGAAAATTCTTGAATTCAGTCGTACCGTGTTTGTAAAATTCGACTGGGATACCATCCATACCAGGAGCTTAATTGTTTTTCATTCGATGAAGCGTTTTTTCATGCTCAGCTAGTGAAATATCCTCATCAACCTCACTAACCTCAAAGTTATGTAGGGCGTAATCAAAGGTGTGAAGATCCTCGTGAGCTGACAGTAAAATGTTAAATGAAATTAAACATCGCGCTTCGTCTTCCAGATGGCAATTAGCAAAGCTCTGTCTTGGCTCAGAGAAAACACGATATCCAAAATGGATATAATGCATTTCCTCAGACAGTCAGGCGGCCATCAAATCCCTTGCATCAAATTCCTTCTATACTCTATTCTAGCCCTTAAATGCCGATCGTCTCTCTGGGAGATGTCAGAGCAGTTTAACATTCACCTGTGCTTGGTGCCGGGGCATAGAGACATTCCAGGAAACTGCAAAGCAGATGAACTCGCCAGAAACGGAATACTTCTGCCCTTCTCACCGAAAATGCAGAGTATCAGCAAACTCTTGCTCAAGCAGTACGCATACAAGAAAACTTATCCGAGATAGTCAAGCAGTTTAACGTGTAACGCAACGAAACTGATCTGGTCCACGCTAGATCTTAAACGGTCGAAGGGTTTGATCATTCAACACATTGCTCGATAGGTGTCATCGCAGGACACTGTAATATTGAAAGAGATACCACAAGGCTAGGAGTCGTCTAAAACGATTTTTACAGAAGCTGTATGGATGAGGAGGTGGAGGAGGAAACTATTTCCCACTTTTTCTGTTCATGCCCAGCCTTGGCTCATAAACGTAGGATACGCCTAGGTTCTTATTTCTTTGATGACCCTAGTGATCTTACAACGACACCATGTGTCTCTCCCTCTTCATTGTAAGCTCCAAATGGTTCCAGTGCGATGAGGATACATTAGATCCATTGTGGTATGAGCCGAGCTAATAGCAACTTTCACATAACTTAAACTAACCTAACCCCTACCCTAGGAGAGGAGTTGACTCAATTATGACTTGACAAAGAATTTGTGATTTAGTTTTTCAATTTGAATGCTTCCTGGTCAAACGTTCGCAACAAATACGAAGCATTATCCTTTCGAAAAACTCTCCTAATGAACTCAGAAATGTTAAACTGATGCAGTTAGTTTTTGACATTTAGCTGCTCTTTCAATACAACAACAACAACAACAACAAACTCAAGCATGCATTTGTGTGGATAAATGTTCTTATTCGAATAAAACGGTTGACTAATTTTAAAATTAAATTTAATTTGCATTCCCAAAAATCGTTTTTTCAAGTTCACAGTAAAAGCTCAGCTCTGCAAACAATTTGCTGCATACCTGTAATTCCTTGCCTCAAGATATTCAAAATAAACTCATTACATACGGCAGTACCTTGAAGAACTTTATTCTTTTCACATCTACCACAGAAGGCTCTTACGCCCTTATTTCACTCTATCATTTTTCCAGGACGTCAACACCTACAACCATAATGTGTCTCTTTCCAGTCTCAACTTCTCATTTCATTAGAACTTCCTTCCATCAGTATTAAAGAAAGAGATCCTAAAATTACACCCATAACGACATTTGTGTTTTAATCTCCTTCCTCAAAAGAATAATAAGCCTTGCATTCAACATATTTTTTATTTTGGTTTCGCATCTTGAGCAAGTGTGCGTTGTCTGCGAACATTATATTGTTTTATTTTTGTAATCCCACACTGAATACTAAAAGCATATTTATTTAAGAAACCTAAGCGCTACAAGGACTTCAGAGGAAGAAGCTTTCTTTATTTTTGCTTGCTTTACCATTCAACCGAATCAAAATCAACTTAAACAAGTTAATGCTATTCCTTTCAAGTAGGATGTTAAAAGTCTAGGGCTTTCTGATTGCTTCTTTACCCATTCTTCTGTTTTTTAAAGGAAAACAAAAAAGACGGCACATGTGTGGTTTTTTTTTCTTCTTCTCTGAACCGTTTGCTTCCAAAAAAGTGGAATATGAAACGATTTAATCGACCAAAGGTTTGGTGGAATAAAAATTATAAAAGTTAAGGCATGAATATCATGTCTGATGGAGCAGAAAAAGAACTTTCGGTTGCTGAGTTTGGATAATTTTTTTTCCGATCGGAAATGCTTTAGAAGTTTAAGCTCTGTTGATTTAATTGTAGGTACTCGTGAGTCTATGTGAGCATGTAGACGAAGTAAGCAAATCAAATTTCAGTTGTATTGAAAGTATGTTTAAATTTTTCGTAGCTTAAAAATAAAGCTACCGCAGTGGATGTGTAAGGTACGATTTAGGGTGGTGATGGTATGAGTTCATTGAATCGAAATTCAAAGTAAGTCGAGGCAAGCAGCTTTAGTTGAAATATTTCTAGAAAATTGCTTGTTTTTCTTAAAAAAAAAAAAAATTGGACAGAATTCATTGAAATCACAAATTCACATGGAGTTCCTCAACACTGATAGCTAGGACCACTTTTGATAACAATGAGTTCATTGAGCAAATTGAGAAGTCTTTAACGTTGCATACCGCCACGTTATACCTGTTATAGCCCTACCCTATTTGTTGGTGTTAGTAAGCGGTCTTAATTTACTTAAATGAATATTTGCACAACTTTACATTCTATTGTAATGATTGTAGGCAGATCTCGCTGTTGCACAAAATGCTGGCATAAGATGTCTGAGCGACAATTCAAATCAGATGTCATCCGATTTGAAGTTATTGGCGCGATTCGATGATGTTTTGAAGAATGCCGACGAGTTGAATTCAACCAATGCAAAGTTGCAGAACCAGAACAAACTCACAGCTATCGAGAAGCAGCTTATCACTCTGACTCAGGTGATCTCAGATATCTCTAGCGACAATCGAATTGAGCAAAACTTTCAGTCATTCAAAACTGAAATTCGAAAAACTCTGAACGAATCTAAACTTCTTCTGGTCAACAATTGAGTTCTCTGAAAGCGGCCGTAAGCTCCGTGGAAACTCTTCTACAATCCATCTCACTTAACACCACTCCTCTATCCTCTTCCGTGTCAACATGACTCATTGTCCCATATATATATCATAGCTGAAAGATTCGTAGACGTCCCACAACGATTAAATTTCCTTGACGGAAGCGAAACACCTGAAAAGACCAAACAATTAAAGTACAAACGCCCGGCTGGAAACAAGCCACAGCGATTAAATTTCCTTTACGGTGAAGCGAGAAAAAATAACAAACAGGAAAATTCTAGTTGCCTGGCTGAGAACAAGCCACAACACTTAGAACCCTAGAATTCTTTTTCTGATTTATGGTCATTAATTCACTTCTACTCATTAACTTTGTCACTGAAACCGAATGTGAGCTGTAACCGGCCAGTGACAATTTTGCATGTTTTCATTGGATGGGTATTGCCAATGTTTTTCCCAATAAGAACATGCCCAGAGAGTGATAAGGCACGGAGAAGTAAACAATGTTTGACCTTCATAGCCCAGCGAGTAGGGCTTTACTTTATAATTAAATTACGTGCACTGTTTTGATGCGTCCTTTTGGGAGGAGGTAGGGAAAAGAAATTGTGACGCTTCTTCGAAAGTCCTTAAGGATACTTTTGAGACCCGTTCAACTGCTGAAGTATATAAAAACTGCATTAGGACTGCCTTGTTTATACATATTTTAATTTATTTTTTATTTTACGAGTACAAAACGCAAACTAGTTTTCAAATGCCCATACCATTTCTCTTTGCAAAAACATAAATTTCACATAAAAAGCAAACCGCACAAAGAGCCAAGGCTAAGGCCAATGTCAACCAAATCCACTTTAAGTCAGCAACTTTCATAGGTTCCAGTTCCAATTTGCCTGCTAAATCTTTCAGTGTCACCTTTCCATTTTCAAGTAATTCGTAAAATGATCTCTTTTGCCAAAACTGCATTAAACCTGCGGAGTAGGTGTTCAAAGTAAAAATATTTAAAAGTTCCTTATAAATTGAATTCTTATTCAAGGTTAACGTAAAATGAAGACCAGTGAGCAAACACATCTCCTTTGGTCGACGAAACAAAGGTCGACTGAAATAATGCTGTTGAGTCTGCATCATGTTGTCCCAGTTCGTATCAGTCACCATTTGTGCCAACTTTGTATTGAAAGACTGTCGCTCCTCTTCATAGACTTTAAAATTAACTGGTCGAAACATTTTTCCGTATTTATTTTTAAATTCTGGGTAAAGGTGATAATATTGTTCAATTTGTTTATCAAAAGTAACGACTTTCAGTTCAGATGCAAGGATATCGTCAAAGGACTCTATTTTCTTTTCCGATGGAGAGCTTGTCATTAGAGTTTGAAGAAAGGCGTTGTAGTAAGTGGCCAACATAATACCAAAAAAGAAAATCAACATGTTGACGATTTTCAAACTACAGGATGCGCTGGGTTGTTCCACTAAGGATTGGCCAAGTATCCCGCGTATGATGTTTTCAATGGAAAAGTACAGCTTTTTCCCATCGCCGTGCACAAACGAAGTGAGTTTCAACAATACTGATAACGTTGTAATGATTCCGATGGAAATAGAAAAAGCATCCCAATGAAAAACCAGTGCGTAGACCTTAAATATAGGGACTCTAGGTTCAATTGGGAGCATTATACACCAGCTAAATATTCGATACGGATAGGAACACCAGTCCATACAATTTTCAATATTATATGACCCAATAGCTGATATCTCAAACGTTCCATTCAAAACCATGTCCTTTATTTCGAAATAAGACAATTTAAAGCTTATGGTTGAGTAATTCAATTTGGCGTTGTGCTTTGCGGCTAGCAAATTCCAAAAGTGTCCTAAGTAGCCCTTGATAACGATATCCCCTTGTGCGTTCTTTGAAACAGTTAATGATGGTTCTTGCTCCTCAATTATAACTGGCAGGTACATCCCTTTCAGATCTCGTAAGCGGTTCGGAAAATATTCACTTGTCTGTCGGATATCGACTTTTTCAATGGAGAATACCGGAATCTTTGTGTATCTGTAGAACACCGGTGATTTGAAGAAGTCATGGAAAATTGCCACAGCGTTTATCATGTGATTATCCCAACAAAAGTTGAACAAATCTTTCAACAGTAACTCCTCTTTGGATCGATTGCTTAGAAGAAATATGACTTTACAAGATCGCATCATTTCAAGGTACTCCAAGAGTCGTTCAAGGATTCGCTTCTTAGAATTAAAACTCAACATCACCATGACCAGAATATTCTCATTGAACTGCTTTTTCAATGAGAACGAAGTTGTGTCGGTTGAAATGATTACTGGGATATTCAAAGTTGTTGACATGTCACTGATGAAATTGTCACCGAAGCTCAAAGTTGATGGATCGTTGACAGTTTTTAAAATAAAAAGACTTTGAAATTTCTCATCTTTGTGAATATTGCTTAAGAACACAAGTAAATTGTTGGAATCCGCTGCAGCAAGTGCAAGAGCAGTAAAAACAACCACAGCGGTGAAAATCATTTACGACCAATGCAGATAGAGACTGACCACAAGACTATCAATTGTCTTTAGGCTCACTTAATATCTGTAAAAGCTTTTACCAACATGAAATTACATAATTACTTTTTTTAGGACCTTATTATTCAATTAATTGTCATGCACGAGTCAGTCAGCTATATTATAAAACTGTAATAATCTATACACACGATTACCTTTGCCTACAAATTAACCGAATCTATTGACTGCATTCATCTAATGAATGAGTTGGTTTTTGAGAGTTTTTCTGACTACTTTTTTGTTTTTCAACTACCTTATCATGGTTTTAATGATTTCTTGGTGTAGATATTCCAACTTTTTTTTGTATAGCCAAATTTTTGGTAGTATATTTTTATCTCATGACGGTATGTGAGACCTATGTACGCGGATGTATATGTTATAGGAAATGTGTATAATGCAGGCTTTCTATACAATACCTAGGAAATGTATAGAATGCCGAGGTCGTCCAAGCAATGTGTGAAAAGATATTGAATGTTCAAACTATTTCACACTTTACCTAGGAAATGTATTGAATACCTAGGCATTGTATAGAATGCCGGTTGACGCATAGGTAATGTATGTAATCGATTTTTCTTCTCTACGATTCAGTAACACACCTACTGATCTTTTGAGAGCTATCCTAATTTTAAAATCGAATGGCAAATGTAAAGGTTTACGTGCACTTGACCGTACCAAAAAATTGCTGCTGAAAGTCACCCTGTTCATTTTCTTACCACTTGATTATGGAAATTTGATCATGATACAAAAAAAAAACCAACAGTTTTCAGTTAATATAAGCTTTTATTATAAAACTCTTATAAAGAGGTAAGTACTAAAAATGTCTAGTCAAATGTGAGAAATATTAGGTATCTACCATTTATTATTAAGAGTAATTAGAAATGAGGTACAGTCAAGTGCACGTAAAGCTTTACATTTTGAAATTTCCACCTCTCTTATCTTCAACGCTATTAGGACAAAATCGAATGGCAAGTGTAAAGGTCTACTTGCACCTGACTGCACCTCAATAGAATCAAAACTTAAGGTTGGTATTTCAAACAATCAAAATAGCCACATATCAATTCTAAAATGTCAAATTGTACATTTCCATTGTCTTATGCACCTAACTCTACTCTTAAGATACAATTACAATGATAAAGTTCTTGTGTTTAATAATAAAAGATCTTCCTGTAAGTAAGTATATTAAAAGAAGTTACTTATTCTTACAAGAAGAACTATTGTGACACTTTGAAGTACACAGCAACTTATTCTTAAAGCATGAACATTTTTTGGTTTCACAGTTTACTTTGCAACTACTTTTGAAAAATCCCTGACCGGTTCCAGTCGATTGCAAAGTAGCAGCTGAACGCACTGTTGTATCCTGATTAGCGACATCTTCAACGCTTATTAATTTCTGTTGACAAACAGTGAATTGTTGTCTAGAAAACAGTGTTTTTATGATGCCTTGCTTTGTGGCCAAGTTGATAAAGTTCATCTTCCGTCTTTTTCAAGACAATTCCAAGTATATTACGGGCGTCACCACGACCTCTGTCGACTTCTGGAACAGGAATCCTAACCGTGGTACCGGGTATATTCTTGGCTTGTTCTTTTAAATTATCTTTTGAACTGTTGCGGTTCTCTAAAGTTAATGCGGTTTTCATGCATAAAGGGCAAATCACTCTAGAGTCTAGACCCATAGCCTTCTGGTGCGTTTGTTTCTGGGGCAGCACAAATAGTATGTATATGACTTTTGCATGTTCTACACGAATGAGCACCCGTGGTCTCTCCAGAGCAAACACAGCATTTGAGTATGGACAAAGGTGGTTGGGGGGAAGGTTGATTCGGAACATTGTCATAGGTTCAGCATCGACGTTTTCAAGATTCGCATGTTTGTTCTCGACACTCAAAGTTTCTGTGTGGACTGCGGGATTTTCAATTTCAATCTGTTTACTTCTTTCATTTTCGGATCCAACAGGGTTACTTTGTCCTGAATTAATTACTTTTTCAAGTTGTTCTTCGGTCTCTACATTAGCATCATTAAACGGCAAACAAATACCAACCTTGATTTTTGAGCCGAATAAAGCTTCGTATGGTGTTCTTTTCATACCTTGGTAAAAAGCCCTATTTTTCATAAGCTGAACAAATCGCAGGCCATCGCTCCAGCGATCAGTATTATTATCTTGAAGCCAAGTTGTTAACATATCTATATCCTGGTTGGCTCTTCCTACACTACCCTCTGGGAGTGTCTAGGCTTACCATGGACTATTTTTAAAGTTGGCCAGTATGATTTTAAATTACTAATGATTTGGTTTGAAAACTCTCTTCCATTGTCCGATTGCAAAATTGCTGATGCACCAATCAAAGTGAAAA
Organism: Melanostoma mellinum; assembly: GCA_914767635.1. NCBI lineage: Eukaryota > Metazoa > Arthropoda > Insecta > Diptera > Syrphidae > Melanostoma > Melanostoma mellinum. Next base: position 188,172,767 of record OU612060.1, read on the forward strand.
TGTAAAGTAAATTGTATGCTACTTCTTCTGCCCGTTTTGTTTTAAGTGCTTTGAGGATGACAAATTTGGTCAGGTGATCTTGGTAAACCATTATAAACTTATTCTCTCGATCGGGGTGTGACTGAAAGTCTTTTAAATCAACCTGACACCGGGAATTGAACTCAGATGACAGTATGGGCTTGACGACAATTCCCTTTTTTATACCTTTTTGTTTTTGCTGGCACGGTTTACAAAGCTGCAAGTATAGCTCAATATCATGTCGGGTTACATTCTTGTACCGCTGGCTAAGTTCTTTTAACATCCGATCTCGTCCTCCATGACCAATATCCTTCTGGGCATCGTGAATCACTTGAAACAACTCATCATCAGAGACGTAGTATTTGATAACAGCGTTCGGAGCACTTACAGGGAAGATTAACTTACGGGTTTGCCCAACAGTGATTATGTCGTAATGTTTCAGCAACCAATAATCACGCGAAATTTTCTTGTCTAACGTTTTCGCTGTAAGTACTTATTTCCTCCAACAATTGAGTGTAACGTAAATCATCAATAAACACTCGATTTTTTGAGGATACCGATTCTCTTTTACTACGCAATTCTAAGTAGAATCTTTCTTTCATTACTAAGTACTTCTGATCAGTAGTCATTTTCCATTAAAATAATCACACAAACAATTTATGATCACACTCTCAGTTTAGAACCAATGCGTAAACTAAAAAAAACGTCTGCTGAAAACAAAGTAGTGCTGCGTACTAACCTTAGGGGAATAAAGAACAAGAGCGAAAACCATTACCTCTCTTGCCCCGTAACTTTCATTTGCATTTTACATTGTTGTTTTTGTAACACGAGATCTATCCGGTTAATCACCCGCTAGTCGAACGCGGAACTTTTAATGTATTTCGAATGACCTTTAGAGACTATGTAAGCTAAGTCTATCGAAGTATCCTCGAATAAGAATTCACCGAGATGAGTTTTCTTTCTATGAAGTAGTGCAGGGCATGAGTAAAGAAGGTGTTGAACATCAGTTTCATCCTCCTCCTCGTCCATGCATCTTCAGCATAATCATTGGAAAACAAACAAAATCTTTTGGCGTGTCTTCCTATTAGTCAGTGTCCCGTAAGAAAACCTATGGTAGAACCAAGATACAAGCCGTTCAGGGCATACAAGTTCTTCGAGCTTTTTGAGTCTACACACAGTCCATCTAGTGTTTGTTATCCTCGAAGCGTCTTATCTAAGTAGGAGTTTTCATGTAGCGATAGGTACAACTATGTTGTTCCATTCTGAGCGTAGGGAAGTTGTCGTGCCCTTTTTGGCAAGTTCGTCTGCCATACAGTTGCCTGGTATGTCCCTGTGCCCCGGCACTAATGCTAGATGAATGTTGAACTGATTTGACATTTCCCTCAGAGACATTTTACAATTTTGGACCGTGATAGATTTTGTAGAGACAGAGGCAAAAGATTTAAGGGCAACTTGACTGTCCGAGTAGATTCGAATATCCGTGAAGGATATGACGTTTTCTTTGAGCCAAGATAGCACCTCCTTAATCGCCAGAAATTCCGCTCGGAACACACTACAATGATCGGGAAGAAAAGACTGAGTTTTAGTTATTGTGAGTAGATTCCACTTCCTACATCTTTGGTGGTTTTTGAACCATCGGTTTAAAAGTGTATTGCTTCATTTTCCAAGAGAGTGCCATTTACCCAAGCTTCTCTTGACGGTATTTGGAATTATCAAACACCAACTTGGGGTAGTGTAGTCGGATCGATTTGGTAGGAATTCAAAGTTATCAGAATGGTAGTGTGATGTAACTCTGAGTCGAGTTGTTGAGCTAGCTGCGACTTGTTTGCTGAAGATATCTAGCGGTGTGAGATCTAGTAGTAGTCCGCTGGGGTCGTCCTCAGCGCTTAAACGACTTAGCTAACTGCAAAACTGGAGAGAGCTCTCCCAAAATCGAAGTCGTTATCGGAAGATGTTGATTGAGGCCCAGGATTACACGAACTCTTAAAGTACACTTCCATGCAAATAAATGTCTGGAATAGACATGCTTCAAATACTATTACTCGATCCTTGTACTAATAAGGTACCCTCTTCCTTCTTAAGCGTCTACCCATTCGTCAGCTGCCTGTTTAAGGTAATGGTTCCTTAATCAGCAGAAAAAAGTTTCTGCACAGTGCCTGGTAGTTTGCCTAACCAAAGACTGTAATAAAAATCATAGGACTCAAGGGGCTTCCTTGGCGTACACCTAATGTCACTTGGAATTCTTCGGTTGACTTAAGTTTTCTCGTTGCTCCTTTGCGCATATCATCAGTCATCAGTACATAATGCTCTTTAAATTCTCGTTGTCATAGGATCTCCCATATCCGTGGTTGTCAGTTGAATGCTTTTTGAATCATGACAGCATCAGCATCATTATCAGCTTCTTTTTTCTCTAAATTAGCAGTTGCAACTGAAAATAAAACTTTAGGGGGTTAATTTTCATTCCTACCTCCGATTTGTATTCGTGGTTTTTTCTTATAATCACCTCATTTACTTATTCCTGCAGTAAAGATCTATCCTTTTTTGAGCTTCCTTATGCGCTTTTTTGAAGGACATCATTACCAGTAGTCTTTGAGCTTATCCTCTTTTTCAAATGATATCATAATCAGTACTCTTTGAGCTTTTTGCTTCTATCTATACATTCAAAGCCTTTTCAGCCTTAGGTGAAATAAGTAAGTGCCTTAAAAGCTTCAAAAGTAATCTTTTCACTCAACAGGCCGAACTATCTTCAAAGCGTCAGTGAGATGTGCAGTTTAGTAAAACCGTTCGATGAATCGAAGTGCGCATGCTTCTGTCAGTTGGCTGATAGTTTGAGCTCCATTTAAAATAAACCAACTCTTTGCTTAATCTTCTTTTGATTTCAAACCAAAAACCAAAAAGAAGATTTCAAGGAGGCCAAGGAGGTCAATCGATACACAAGTACCCGCACTTCCAAAGTTTATCTCTCAAAGCTTCGATAAAACCCAAGTCATTTAATTGTATAACTTCTTCAACACCTCATTTTCCCATCCTACCAAATCGTCTCAAATTACAAAAGCACAACGAATAATCATCAATTTATGTCCTTGATCAGTTCATTCTTCCTTTATCAGCCTTTCCTTTACCGACCCTCATATCATAAAAATCGACCAGTACCAGTAGATATTTCCCAAACATTATTGTGAGACAATAGCTCTTGTATTTTAGTCCACCCATAACAGTAAAATGAAAATGAAGACAAATGTAAATCACGTAAACAACTCTTTTATTGCCAATAACTTGTGCTATTCAGAAAACAAATCTCTGTTTAACAATTGCAAATGTAACCAATTTCACATACAAACGACAAACGATTGTCATTTTATGCTTAAAGAAGGAGCTATGATGTAAGCCTTATTGGCATCATCGCACATCCCCATATACTCACCTTCCCACACTCGGACTTCCATCTACATTATGTGTGGTGTCCAGTTGTGTTGCAGGGAAATTATCACCAATTTATTTTATTGCTTTCTCTCTTTTCTTGCTTGTGTGGTAAGTGAAAAAAGGGTGTCCTTGTGAAGGACATCAGAGTTTTACCCCTTTCCGCCCGTGTGGTTGGCATGGCTTTAGCTTTGGTTTTACAGGTTCGGTAAGCAGCTGTAAATTTAAGCAAACGTCGTCAGTATGAAATGAAATGAATTTATTCTCCTTTTATTAATAGAATAGATTGCAACGGTGCGGTTGGTGGTGAGGCTATTAAAATAAAAGTTTCATCTGAAAAAACGAAAAAAGTATTATCCTTTTAGCACTTTGCGAAAATGCATTCATCCACTTGCAGCTTTTTTTCTGAAACTCTAAAAAACACTTACTGTAATGAATTTCAATTAGCGATGAAAACCGTCAAATGATGTTTGCTTTAAATTGAAATTAATAACTTTGGTTTGGTTTGGTATGTTGCGGGAAGATAGACACCGATGCGACAGCGTCAAGGAGGAAGCTAGGAAAACTATTACGTTTAGTTGTTGAAATGGTTTCCATTTGGTTAAACTCAAGGGTTTGCTTACAGCTTGATGTGGACTGAAAGTGCTGAATAATTCAGACTGAATTCTTGCTTGTGTGGGATTTCAAAATAACACTTTCTACAAACACATTTAGGGCTCCCATGAAAGCTGACAACTCAATATACAGAACTGCAGCTGCAAAATTTACACAGGAAATCAGTGATGTGAGCACGAAAATGCAAACAGGAGTCTTACAAGTTGGCAAACTTTGAAGTTGAACACGAGTGGCTGCAGCTTTCTATGCGGACGTACATAAGTATATAACTGTTTTTATTGTCTATTGGGCTAAAATTCTATGTCGACGTCAATAGAAATTGTAACCGTCTCGGAGTATTTCAGGAGGTGTTGTGTTATTTCGAGAATTACTCTTCTGAATCATTGACTTGAACTTTTTTTTTTTGATTGAATAAAAATATCGTGAAATGAAACAATCAGAAATCACACCCTTTATTGAAGTTCTTTAGCTCAAAAAGGGCTATTTCAATGCTTAATGCATTTGATTTAAAAAATAAACCGAGTCCCCAAAATTAACTACGGCAACACTGATGCCAACAAACGATGTAATGAGCTTAACCACTGATTTCTGTGCATTCGTTGCTTTATAATTCACAACTATTTCATTCGAATACGTGTATAAAGAACGTATGTACTACTACTACTTTCGCAACACTGGGGCTTCAAAGTAAACTCATCCAAATCCGAGCTAGTTTGATTAAGACGACCATCAACCAGATCCGGGAACGCAAGAAGAGTCTCAGCCAATAAGTGTAGAAGTACCAAGATCTCCTTACTCGATGGAACTCAATTAACGGCCAAAAGCAATGTGAAGTACCTGGGAGTACAACAGTTCAACGAATGACACAGGTTCAACCCCCATGCAGCTGCTGTACCAAGGAAAGCCAACTTCGCCTTTCCCGGCATCCATCCACTAATGCGAAAGAACAACGGACTAAGCCAGAAGACGAAACTACTTCTCTACAGGCAGCTCATTCGGCCTGTGATCACGTATTGTTTTCCTACTTGGTACACGGCAACAAAAACCCACATGAACAAGCTGGCAATTCTCGAACGAAAGATCCTGCGGATCTGCACAGGACTACACTATGACAGGATACGAAGGAAGCTCGTCAGCAACAGGAGACTTTACGAAGAAGCGAAAATAATAAAACTTGACAGTTACCTCATCGACTCCAGCCGTAGATGTCTGCGAAACATGACTGACCACCCGAATCCCCTAATAAGGAGCATCATAAGCCAGCCAAGACATCCCAGCCCGCGGTACCTTCTAGCAATGGAACTTCTGGATGAGGATCTTATCCCTACAAGTGATGAAGTGAACATCAACTTCTATGCTGACCCGGGGTCAGCATACCATCGTGGCAAGGAGCCACCAACCCCCCACAATCACCCCTCCCCATCAAAACACAGTGACAACCGGACTTGAACAATCCGAGAGAAGAAAACGACAGACGAGGTTATTTACCAATGACAGTAACAATTAATTTTAATTATTTTTTATCTAGGTCAATGTAAGAAAGTTGTTAACTTTAAGTAGAATTAAGCAAATTGTACATATTATATACTAAGTTCAATAAAAATTAATGCTAATGCTGATGCTAATACTACTACTTTCGCACGAGGGCTGAAGCTTAATAAGAGTTTTAAGATCAATAACTGAAGGAGGGAGGGAGTGTAATCTAAGAGAGAACACCTGATCAAAAAAGTTTCATTATGCATTTTTGAGTGAGAACGAGGGATTGACTGGGTCTTTAGAGTTGAGGAGTCACACTGAAACATTTGGAACCATTGATGAATTTTAATTCACTTTTCAGTTCCTGGTTTGACATGTCACCGATTTGGTCGAAAAAGTGTTCCGCTAGAGCTCTTTTTCTGTTTTGGGTTGCGCTTGAACACTCACAGAAGAAGTGACACGACACTTCATATGCCTTGTGGGGGTTAGGTAAGGTACGTCTTCATAAATCGAAAATACTAATGCTCATTCTCATCTAAGGGTTTATTTGTAAATTGTAACCCGTGCAAATGTCAATTAAAAGACCGAATTACGGCCAAATTGCCGCACACATTATCGAGTACCTATTACGTTAGTGAATTGGAGGAGTTTGGTATTGCACCTACGTTATCGGGCAATCTAGTACCATAATTTTATACTTTTTCGCCACTAATCGAACAGAATTCGATTCAATAAGTGAACATCCTACTGATTTTGGGTAATTAAGCCCCAATTTTGAAAGAAAAATTTCACCCGCTCACTCACTCGATCACTGATGAGATAATTAAGTCCCTGTTTTCTTCTTAGAATCGTCTGCCCATTGTTTCCTGGAAACTTGCCAAGTTTTCAAGAACGACTATCTGTAAAACTGTAAATGCGGCCGTAGTGCAATAGAAAAGTGTTCAGTGAATAGTTTCATCTTACTTACTTACTTAGGTGGGCATTACAGTTCGGGGTGAACCTGGGCTTCAACCAACATTCTTCTATAACGACTTCGATTTCGGGCGAGCTCTCTCCAGTCTCGCACTCCAAGTCGGTTGAGGTCTTCATCCACTCGATTGCGCCACCTAAGACGAGGTCTTCCCCTTCCGCGATGTGCTTTCGAACACCCGACGAGCCGGAGCGTTTGGGTCCATCCGCTCAACATGGCCCAACCATCGTAGCCTCGCGATGCGTGCTCTTCTGGCTATGCCCATGTCGCGGTACAGCTCATACAGCTCGTTGTTGTATCTTCTTCTCCACACATTGCCTTCGCATACGGGATCAAAGATCATTCGGAGAATTTTTCTTTCGAAAGGTCGTATACAAGGTTACCTTGGTTTTTCTGGAGAGGGTTTTGTTTCTCAATTGCCTTCTTAACCCAAAGAAGCAACGGTTGGCAAGAGTTATTCTCCGTTTGATCTCCGCACTGATGTTGTTGTCCGTGTCTACAGCGGATCCTAGGTAGACGAAGTCCTGTACTACCTCGAAGTTATGTCTGTCTATTGTGACGTATTGTCCAATTCGTCGATGTTCTGTGTCCTTATTTTGATGACAGCATATACTTCGTTTTGCCCTCATTAACCATCAAACCCATTTTTGCCGCTTCTGTTTCAATACTCGCAAAAGCACCCATGACATCACGCTCATTTCTCCCCATTACGTCAATATCGTCTGCAAAGGCGAGTAATTGTACCGACTTTTCAAAGATTGTTCCTCTGGTGTTGACGTTTGAGTTTCTATCTTATAAGCGACGTTAAGCAGGTTTATCCCTCTATAATTGGCGCAATTGTCAGGGTCTTCTTTCTTTAGGATCGGGCATACGATACTGAGGTTCCATTCATTGGACATGATTTCCTCCGACCATATCATGCAGATCAGCTGGTGCATGCTCCTTTCCAACTGATCTCCAGCTGCCTTGAAAAGTTCGGCATCAAGGCCATCTGCACCTGCAGTCTTATTTGATATTAGTTTGCATATAGCAAGCTTAACTTCTTCTATGTTAGGAGGACGGCATTCTTGATCATCGTCCAAGCTGAATTGGGCAATCTGCCTGACATCGGAATTTGTGTCCTTATCGCCGTTAAGCAGTCCGCAGAAATGATCTTTCCAGATCCTCAGTAGCGGCTGTGGCTCTATAACTATCCTTCCCTGCTGGTCTTTACAGGCTTGCGTTCGGGGTTTGCCACCCTGGCAAACCCCGAGTTTCATCTACTGCACCACAAAAAAAAGGTAGTACAATGAACCAACTATGAACCAATTAATCTGAGTGTTCCAAATACCAATAAATCCCCTCTTAAAAAAAACCAGTCACTGTCAATTAAAAAAAAAAGTTCTGTTGAATCCTGTTATTTTCTTGCTCTAGTGGTGTGGAAACAGAGGTTTTGGCCTTGCTGGATAGTTACCGCCCATTTAAGCCAGCTTATCCGCCTTTTCATTGCCTTTAATTGAACTTACATCGTTCGTAACACGAATTCAATTTAGAGCTGAGCACATGAGTAACCATAACCAGCAATAAAACTTTATTTTCGAATAACCATTCCCCTGGCTTCAAAAGTAAAACAAGGTTCATTTTCACAGTTAAGCGTAGCCTTAAATGAAAAGTTTCCCAACGGGGTAAATGCTGGCATCATATCCGGATTGACAACTATATTTTTAAACAGGAAAATGTAATCCTACAAGAAACAAAAAAATTTACAAAACATATAAAAAAATAAGCTTAACACATTTCGATTTTACTTTTTTCACTGGACAGGTCTTAGGTAGTTCTCCGAATTTCCGTAAAGTACTCCGCATAATTGTCATCACAGATTTTGAAGAATATTTTCCCTCAAGAAAATCGCATGCATCTTTGTTTTTGATATTGATACTCATTAGTTTACCAGGAATATTTTGGAATTGAGACCCGATTCGGATTGAATAGATCATTTTTTCTAAGTCACGATTCACACGAATCTCTATAAATGCACGCGGTGTATCGAAACTTCTATCAACAGAACAATTGGATGATTGGAAGTATTTTGGATTATGAGTGCAGGCAGCATAGTCGATGATAATAACAAAGTTGCGCTTTTAGAGAAATTTAGGACACGTTAATTTTAAAAATATTATGAGCTTTGTGGAAAAAAAAGTCATACTTTGCCAATGATCTCGACGACTGATAGGGCTACAATCAGCAGAGAGAACTGTAGGTAATAACTGGATAGCATGTTAGCTGTGTCTAACTGAAAGCATTGTCTAGCTGTGTATTGAATTTTTTTATAGCATAACTATCCACTAATCGATTTTGTAAATTAGTTTCAGCAAACAGATGCCTCTCAGGCAAACTACCCGACATTTTTGCCACGGCTGATGGTATTCGATTTATTCGAAATCTGATCTTAATTGCAGAAGACTAATTATATCAGATTTAGTTTCATTGAATAACGCTGAAGTAATTGGTCCAATAGCTACCACGATGGTTAGTAAACCACAAACTGGGATGATAATTCTGTTTTCAATTGGAGCAGCTCTGATAATCGAGGAGCATTTTCAAATGACACGCAAGAGTAAACTGTTTTTTTAGCAATCTAAATTGAGGGGTCTTGATGTAAGGCTTTAAGTATGGAAAAGCATGCAAAACACATAAGCTGAACTTATGTTGATTGCTTCGTGAAAAATAGTTTTTGACTGTCAGGCTTTTAGACAGATCACGTCGTTACGGGCAATTTCTAGATCGCCTATGGATTCTGTGATTAATTGTAACAATTGCAGCTAGTCAGTTTTGTAATCGTGTACCACTGTCATTGGAGTAAAGCTTAATGAATCATGGCATGTTACTTTATTATTCCTAAAGCGCAGCTTAGAACTACAGACGCACGGGATTCATAGAAAATTAGCAATTTGTATTTTTCCTGAACGCTTTCTTTTTGGCTAAAAGAAAAAATTACGGTGAAAGGGAAATTTAGTCCACTAAGCTTCAAAATTGGTGCCTGTGGCTAGCATATCTGCCTGTTGCAAATAAGGATTCGAATCCCAGAATCGTCCAACTGATTTTTGGGGAAGAGCTAGTATGTAGCTCTCCGAGTGCAATTTCTTTGCCACGAAAAGGGCTTTCTCACTCAACCGTTTGGAAACAGCAACAATTTATAGGTCCCCTTCGTTCTTTACAAGTTATGGTTGAGATAAAAGCTATAAGCAAAGGAGTTCATCTCGGCCGTATCTTTTTTTAAAGGATCAAAACAAAAAAGATGATAGAGATTGCACTCTTCCCAACGAAAAAGAAGTAAATATAAGTTTGTCATATGCAAACTTAAATCAAACAAAACCGCAGGTGTAATGCCGAACATTTCAAGGCAGCTGGAGTTGCAAAGAAGCATGCACCAGCTGATCTGCATTATATGATCGGAAGAAGTATATGCCGTATGGAACCTCAGTATCGTATGCCCGATCCTAAAGAAGGGATAGACCCTCACAATTGCACCAATTATAGAAGAATAAGCCTCCTTAACATCGGATCTGAGATCTTGTCTGCCGTAATATGTGAACGTCTGAAACTCCACGCCAACAATTTGATAGGTCCTTTGCAATGGGTCGCGAGGAATTGGAAGGTCCTACAAAAGTAAATTCAATGTCACGAAAAGCGATTTCTCGATGTTTATACGAAACACACTAGACTCCCAGGTCCCCGCTCTATTGTGCCATTCAATGTATATAATGTATATGTTATCAATGTGGTTTACGACCAGAAAAGGTTCAGAATCGACCAAATTTTTACATTACGACAGATTATGGAAAAAACAAGAGAGTACAATATCGTTATACAGGATATTTTTATCGATTTCAAGGCCGAGTACGACAGTATTTGCAGAGACGAGCTGTACAGAACCGTGTCTAGTTTCGGTATTGCTACAGAACTCGTATGCAGGTTGATTTTGAAGAATTCACGCTGCTCAGTCAAGAGTCAAATTCGGTAGCGAATTCACCGAGACCATTGATGTTGAAAAAGGCTTTAGGCAAGGCGGCAAACTGTCATGCGATATTCTTGATTTGATACCTGAAAATATTGTACAAAACTCAAACACCAACAACACCAGAGGAACAATCATTCAAAAGTCCATACAACTACACGTCAGACGATATTGACGTAATGGGAAGAAGGAAGCCTGATGTCGTAGGTTCTTTATTGAAGGTTCTTTATTGAAATAGTGGTGGGTGGCAAAAATGAATGTTTGATGGTTTTGATGAGGGCAAAACGAAGTATATGTTGTCATCAAACAAAGACGCAGAACATCGACAAATTGAACAAAACGTCACAATAGACAGACATAACTTCGAGGTGGTACAGGACTTTGTCTACCTATAGGATCCACTATGGACACGGAAAAAAGTATCAGTGCGGAGATCAAGCGGAGAATTGATCTTGTCAAACTTCGTTTCTTTGCACTTATAGAAGTCTATTCAGAAATTAAATCTTTCATAGAGAAACCGTATAAGTTTTTGATCTAGATCCCAATCCAGCTTATTGGGTCCCCGCAAACCACAAACTTCGCCCGATAGTTCGGTCGGGCCTTTAATCAGTATGAAGATGTATGCAAGTCCGCATACTACAACGATTTTGTATCGGCCGATAAATAAGTTTGATGGGCTTCTCAACACTCAACTGCGTTCAAACTAAAGTATCGGCGAACTATCAGCCGACTGCTGCTGTATCAGTATGGAGCTCCTCGCAAGCGCGCACACCGACGGATTGTTTAATCGGCCGATGGTTTCGCTCCGAGTTTGGCCCCGGATGGTCGTTCATATTTTTTTCTATTATGGCGCTGCACAATTCTACTGAAACGCTGGTTGCAGAAACATCAATTGTCGGTCGACTGTTGTCTAGTCTGCGTACTCACTACCAATCAAACTGTTTAGTTGGCGTAGTGTGTGCGATAACAGCCCATACTCACCAAGCTATCGGTCGACAGAAAGTTTGTGGTTTGCGGGAACGCTTAACGAAGCTGAAGCATGGACCTTATCTAAAGCGAATAAAGAAAGAAAGATACTCTGAAGGGCTTTTGGTCCTGCATGTGAAGATAAGAAGATTAAACAACGAACTGTATGAGCTGTACCGCGACATGGGCTTTAGCTAGAAAAGTAAGCATCGCCAGACTACGATGGCTGGGAAATGTATAGTCTCGACGGGTATTTAACGCCACATTTTAGGGAAGTCGTAGAAGAGGAAGACCTCATCTTAGGTGGAATAATCAAATCCGAAAGAAGACATCAACTGGCTTTGAGTGCGAAATTGTAGAGAACTCGCCCGGAATTGAATTTGTTATCGAAAGATGTTGGTTGAGGCCCGAATTGTCCCCGAAATTTAGTGCCCATTTAACAAAGCAGGAACACAAAAACTTCCAATAACTAATGTCTTGCGTCCGCATATCACCAAAATCCATCGTTAAGTATTCCAAAATGAATGGAGCTCGTTTTCCTGTGCCTATTGCAAAACGATTCGTTTGAGTGCACACTGATACAAATCAGATATAAGCCCTGTTCACACTGTACAATTAGTTGGACAGACTTAGGTTTGAACGACCAATGATTGATAGTGTGAACCCTTCATACGACCGCTTGTTGTTGTATTTGTTGGATAGTTTTCAAAAATGTTTTCTAGACCGAGTGGCGGGTATGTGACATAAAGTTGAACGACAAGCTTGATAAGTGTGAACGCAAACTACATCAGACCATCCAACTTCCATCAAACGAAGTCTGTCCAACTAATTGTACAGTGTGAACAGGGCTATAAAAGAAAATAATTACATTAAACATGAATGGTTTTTCGCTTTGCTTTTTTTTCTTACTACATGAGGAAGTAGTAACCAAAAATGTTTGTACACCACGCTCATTACCACGCTAGACATGTTGGCAATGATCCACCAACAGTAAGTCTTTAATTCAGTTATTGTAAATAAATAATCATGATGAGAAGCATAAAAGGCGGCAGTACAAAGTACACTAATTGTAGCAACGGTTGAGCGTAATCCATTAATTAAACAAAACATGACTTCTTCCGCGGATATAGGGATATGAGAGCGTAGGCCCACTTGTAACTCTTGAACAAAGACAAAACGAAGGTTTGATGCCATAATCACTGCTAAGTTGTTAAGCTTGTTTTCCTTCTTTGTCGTATATTTAAGGGAAGAAAAGAAATTTGAGTTAATAAACTCTGTGGCAATGGGTAAGCCTAAAATGACTTCGCTGCTTAATTGATCCTTTTGTAGATTATGCTGTGTCTTACGATGTTCAATTAGGTTAGTAAAAAAAAAGTTGTTAGCCTTGGTAATTTCGAGACACAATCATCAAAAGTTGAATAATAAGTTCACCTAGTTTATGTTGAAAGCAAATCGTAAGGATATTTTTTAAAAAACAACAAATTACCTGAGCTCCTCCTGAAGTGGAGGTAGAACCAAATTACCCAGAGGGGTAGGTACGGTAGCAGGTAATCCTTATTAAGTTTAACCTCAGAAGGTTTGTAAGAAAAATCCAATAATCTCGTACTCCATCCAATGAGTGAGTACCAAATAAGAAAACACTCATTCTTTTTATTCCAGAAATATGCAAATTTGAAAACCATAAAGAAAAACAAATTGTTCGCCTACCTTCACACTCCATCCATTCCATCACTTCTTTCAGCCACACAAATATCGAATTATCCCAACAAATCACCATAAATCCTTGAAGACATTTTACAAATTGATAACAACGAAGATAATGCAAATCACATAAACCCGTTATACACACATACTTCGAAGTATGTACCACCTACTGTACCTACCGCAGTGACAGTTGCCAGATATTTATCATTTCGTCGTAAATCTTCTCGTAAAATATGCGGCTTCCTTGTGTCCTTAAACATCATAACTGTTATTGATACTAAAAGAAGGATTGCTATTGTTGGCTGGCTCTCTTTTCTCCCTCCATCTCTCTTTCTCTGGCAAAATCCGCATAATAGAATAACAGTTAAGTTAAATTTATTCGCGAAGCTGAGGCAATTTTAGGAGATCACACTGAATTATTGCTTTTATTTTATGCGTAGCTGTATCCTTTCTGTGATATTGGTTATCCTTCCCGTTACACGCAAAACATTATACATAACATGAAAGACAAATAATAATTTTAGAATAACACTAAAGTTATTAGGCTTTAGGCAACAGGCTTCGCAGGACAAGCTGAACGGTTCTGCATAAATCATCTTAATGTTCTCACTTTTTGGTCTATGCGTTTTATGGGCTGAGCGTGTGTCGTATCGAATGTGTCTGTTTTATCGTTTTTACCCTTTCTCCATACTTGCTATTGGCATAGCTTTAATTTGCACACAAACTGGAGCTTCCGGTTTCCGCGAAGCAATAAAAAAACCAGAGACACATCGTTCGACGATTTGATTGTATCTAAACTAAACTAAATTTTTATGAGTTCTAATGAAACAGATTTAATCTTAAATCATGTAAATCACAGAAGATTTGTACATGTTGTGTTCAAAACCTTAAAGACCTCATGCTTAAAAAATGATGAGGAATCTGAAGAAAACCAGGGGCCGAGTTGCCGCACACGTAATCGAGTCATATACGTGACTGAATTATTTGTTTTTGGCAATACTCCTCGCGCTATCGAGCAACTTAGGACTTCAATTTGACATTCTTTCATCAGTATTTGAACGAATTAAAGTTCATAAATGAGCTGCAGTCTGATGTTGTGTAATATAGAGCGAATGTTGAACGAAAAATACACTCACTCGATCACTGATGCGGTGATTTGACCCCACAGGTCTGCGTGCTCGATGGTTAGCATGCAGGCAGACATGAGCCCAGAGGTTCGTGGTTTGAGAAGGCAAAAACGTTTTTCCATGGGAATCGTTATTAAATTGAATGCCATGAAAAGCAGTTTCTCGAATAGCCGTTTGGAGCCGGAAGAAAATTGTAGGTCCCCTCCATTCCCTCACAAGGTTGCGAGAAATGCGCTAGGCACCCTACTTACTTACTTACTAATGCAAAGTTTTATTTGCTTTTTAAGAGTTGTCATAACTCCTCAAGCTGTCAATGTTCAACAAGTGAAAACTACGAAATTGAATAGATCATATTAGAAAGACGGTCAAAGCTTTTGCGATTATAAACAATTTTTTAGTCTTCACGAAGAACCTTCTCGGCCAGAAAATGTAAAACTGGTGGAAAAATTTAAGATGTTGCGACGCGACGAAATATTCACATGTTTCGATCAACTCACATCCTTAGAATGACAGTTACTCAAGTCAAAATTCATTCAAAAATTCTGATTTCTCACAAAGCAATTTGCAATGTGCAATGAGTGGGAGAACGGCAAAATAAAGACAAAATTAAAAGCTCAGCTGCAGCACAATCGAGTATCGAGTTAGGTCACTTTCATTCTACGGTTGCGAACTGAGCAAATTGCAGTAGCAGCCCTTAGTGTCAAAACATACTCAGAGCTTGTTAACTTGCAGTCAGTCTTTGGAATTGGGCATTCCGAAATCGGCATGACATCGAATTTTTGCATAAGGACTTAGGTATTAATGCTTTTTAAATCCACTTAGGACATGAACCAAAATCTCCCGATCAACAACAACGTTGTGTTTTTGTTGATTGGGTCCTTGAAAAGTCTTGAAAGTTTTGAGTGATGAAGTTCATCTTAACCTCGGAAGCTACATCAGCAAACCCCAAGGAATCTTGTTGTTTGGTGAGGTTGTTGATTTGGCGGGGAAAGTGGACCTTACGTTTTCGACAATGCGGCTGGGAAAACAATTACGATCATCGTTTTGGAATTAGTTTAAGTAAACTGTTTGGTGTTTGCATCTGATGGATGGCAACATTGCTGGAGGTTGTATTGTGCTTGTAACTATTTCATTGGCTTTTCTATTGGATAACAATGAAAGGTGCATCCATTTTATTGAACAAGATGAACATAGAAACACTGCAGCTATGAGATTTCGATATTTGTTTTCATAGTTGGGAAGGGATTGCAGCTGTGCGGTCGGTGCTAGAGGGCTACATTTAAATGAAGAATAGATTGGTTGCCTACATTTCCCGTTCGAATGATGATTCGCCATTGCTTAACTTTTCCTATCAGAGTGCATTTATGTTCTTCCTTCTCCTTTTTATTCTTATCAGTGGCGGTGCCACGAGCATAATGATCTTGAACGGGTTTTGGTTCTATGAACGCCTAATGTGAAAACGACCATACCAACTGACCAACTCGTGCTTTACCTATAGCAAAATTGTATTTTATACGTAGAAGATACTTCGGATCTTATTGCTTCTAATAGAGAAAAGTACATAGGGAAGCACAACACACATTTGGCAGGCAACCTCTCGGCAGCCGTACCTTGCGTAGAATGGAGGGACCCACAAATTTTTTGCTGTTTATGAAAAGCTGAGTGACAGATTGCTTTTCATGGCAGTGAGTGAGGTCCTCTAATAGAACTTGCAAATTCCTCCAGTAGAAGTGAATTGGGTCTTTCCTATAGGAACTCGATGAGCAACTACAATTTTTGCACTCCTTCTACGGACTTAATAAATATAGGATAACTGCATTTCAATTGTCAGAGCCTTCTGCTTTAAATACCAATGAGAGCAATATGGCTATGTTAAGTTATTAGTCAATACATCCTATCACAACCTCGCTGTATTACGTTGGTTCATACACACGATAACGTATTGTGATTCAAATTTAAATTAAACTAGTTTCGCCCTGTGGTCGAGCTTCGACCACTAAAGTTATATTAAAGTTACGTATGCAAAAGGCAATACCAAAGCTGAGACGGAATAAACGCACACACACTTCTCCGTTTTCAGCACTACTTTTTTCATCACTTCCAATGGTAATCAAGTCCAATTGACCAAACGCTCACGTATGCGAAAGGCAATACCAAAGCTGAGACGGAATAAACGCACACACACTTCTCCGTTTTCAGGACCACTTTTTTCACCACTTCCAATGGTAATCAAGTCCAATTGACCAAACGCTCACGTATGCGAGAGACAATACAAAAGCTGAGACGGAATTAAGGCACAAACACTTCTCCGTTTTCAGCATCACACTTAATTTTGTATGCGCTCATGTATGTGAGAGACTATGAGATTGATTGATTAAAACACAGTGTTGTTGTTGTTTTTTTGCACGATTTTTATAACGCAATTTAACCGGGTAAATGTTAACAGATCCGGAAAAAATTTATATTCTTCCATTCTATGGCTAAATACCTTTCAGAAAATATATACTTTATGCGGGTGCGTTATCGTTAAGTGGGGTAAAAATGTACCACAAAAAAACCACTTGCCGATTAATATATAGATTGTTCGAACGAGTTAAACACTAGCTTATTCTGACAACTCACGCAACAAAAATAAATACACAAAACGGGAATAAACGTGAACAAAACCATTCTACTGATTGATTCTGCATTACGTTTGTTCATGTACAATATAACGTAACGTTATTCCAAATTTAAAAAAATATTTGGGACTAGTTGAACTCTAGCTCATTCTGCTGACAACTGACAAAAATGTATATTTGAAATAAATACATAATCACTGAAAGGGAATGAGCTCAACGAATCCAAAACCAAAATACGATTGCTTCAGCCTTGCGTTGGTTCATTTACAAGACAACTGAACATGACTCCTTCTCAATGCACAGAGTGGCGCAACAGATCCACGCAGCCCCTCTATGCCTTGTGAGGGAATGGAGGGACCTACAATTTTTAACCAATTACGAACGACTTATCGAGAAAGCGCTTTTCATTGCAATGAATTTACAAAGGGCACACTTTCCAATTCCTCGCGAAAGGCGATACCCCTGCAAAAACATGTTTTGCCTCTGTTGAGATCGAACTGCTGATCCAGATTTCGACAAAACTCGAGTCTCGGCTATTAGGAAAACTCAGCGAGGAAGCATATTTAGGCTCTCTGATATCCGAGGCAGGTTCGTCGTTGATAAGAAAATAACAAATGCAATCCGGGGAATGGTGATTTAAATGAAAAAAAAACCGGAGTATTTGAATCTGGTTGATTGAGTTTAAAATGTTTGAGTGGGTGCGCAGAGAACCAGAAGCTCCATAGGCTTATGGCTGATGGGTAAATGATCGTAAGTATGTACGATGTAAAGATTCGATGTCTCGATGGAGTAAAAGCATTCTAAATCATAGTTGGTGTACACCAAGGAAGGGTCTTGAGACCCCTGCTTTTTATTATTGTGATCGACTTCCTGCTGGAGGAGAGATTATGGAATGCCAATGCATACCAATTATGCTTTGCTGGCAATCAGACCTTCATAAGCGAAAATCTTGCAACATCAATGCAACAAGAACTTTGCTTATGGGAAGAAGGTTTAGAAGGTAGTGGTTACCAAATTAGTCGATAATAGACTGAGTACTTGAGCTGTAAGTTTTCAAAGCCAATTTCAGACATTTATTTCAACAGAAATTCCTTAAATCCATGTTCCGTGTCAGTAGTGAAAAAACACAAGATAAAATGTGGGGTAGACAAAATGGCGGGAAAACACCGCGGTCTTTTATAATTGAAAATTGACCCCTCCCCTTCACCCTGTTTCTGTGCATCCAGCTCTTACATTAGGCTCGGAATGCTTAAATCCAAAACGATGAACTGTGCTGTCGAACTACATATAAGTAGTGATTTTGTATGGCCTTTATTGAAAGATATTGAAGTGGATGACTCAAAGTTTGCTTTTAACAAGACGATGTGACCCTGGAAAACAACCATCTGACCATTAAATCTGATAACTCATTCAAGTGTCGAGTAGAATCTAAGATCACTTATCGACGCTGCCAAGCATCCTTAGAGCAATAAAAAAAGATTCAACAACTTAAACTTAGTAAGATCCGATGGTCCAAATGGTACACCCCTCCCTCCCCCCCTGCCTCACTTAATCTGAAAAGGTGTTCTTCTACGCTGAAAAATCAACTGCGGGCTCTTCCCGAATAAATTTATTTGTCTAGTCCGTCCCTCGAAAATGCGATCTTCCTCCTCTTCTAACTACGGCGCTAACAACCCTTCTTTCCAAGGTAATTGAAACGTTGATAAACCTTCAACTCTTAAAATATCTTGAAGAGTGAAAGCTTCTTAATGACTGACTGAACGCCTCTTGCCGCAAAAGGTCCACTGACGATTTGATGGCATATCTCACCGAAAAGTGGAACCAACTCTTACACTGTTTTGGCTAAAGTAAAACACTTGACATTTCTACGGCACTTGATAAAGTCTAGCATCGAGCTCTCTTATCAAAAATGCGTGATTTTGGTATCGGTGAGTCCCTTCTTCGTTGGATTAGAAAAGATACTTTCAAGTCTGATATTTACCTTAAAAATGCTGGTGTACCCCAGGGCTCCGTTTTGTCTCCGATTCTGTTTCTTATTTTTATAAACGATCTTTTGTCTGAAACTTCTAATCCTCTCATTTACTATGCTGACGACTCAACCCTCAGCTTTTCATATTAGTTTACAAATTTACATCCCTGCTCTTCAGTTTTGGATCTGTAACGTAACCGTGACGTCATTTTTACATGGGTTATAAAATACGAGTAGAATTCAATGCAACGAAAAACCAATGCTGACATTAAAGTTTAACATTCTCCCACGACCATTATCTATGAATGGTACCTGCATCTAAGAAACCGAAAAGCTGTCAGTACTCGGTACGTGTGTAAGTGGGATGATCTTCGTTGAAACGACCACATACTTAAAGTCGCCAAAAACGCTGCAAAATGCTTATGTTTCTCAAGACGATACAGTAAATGAGGAATTCTTCACCCCTTCTGATCTGGCTGGCTATTTATATCCTCTCCTGTTTTCTTGAACTTTCGCATATTTTTAGAGTTTTTAAAATAACTGTAGTCATTCTATAGTTAGTATTCGATGAAAACGGGTGTAGAGTCCTTTAATTAAAAGGAATTTTCCTGGAAATGTTGCCTGAAACCCAAAACCTCTTTGAAAAGTCATTAGATATGCTCTCACTGAGGTTTAAACTCCTCTTTCACTAACAACGACAGCTCTGTGAATATTTCGAGTACTTGGTTAAAAATTTTGCCTCAAAAACTTTTCAAAGCAATTCATGAAAACTTGAGAAAAAACTGCTTTGTTTTTCAAGGAAACAAGAAGCCTTATACATACATTTGTGTTTAAAACAAAACTCATTTTACGAGCCCTTGTAGATGAAAAGTGACTGAAATATAAACGAGGCGTGACTTCACTTCGCCCGAAAATTAACTTCAACACTTAAAAGTTAAATTCGATTTTTCATTCAAAAACTTCACCTTAAAGAACTCAGCATCCCCAACAAGCCTTTAATTTAATTTGGATCATTATGCGATTGCCGATTAAATTTGAATAAATCCTTCTTGGAATCCTTCGTTTTAGTTATGCAGAGGTAGTGTGTGAAACATCGTTTTACCCATCTAAATTTGATTCCTTAAAAAAACTTTTCCTTTCAATTGCGATTATTCATAACGAACTTTGACCCACAGCTCGGTTGAAATGGTTTATTAAAAGGCTCTGCCAGAATAGCAAATATAAATTGCGGAAGAAAAACGTCCTTATGATTTTCACACAACTGTGTAGAAAAAAGGCTGTGTAGAAAAAGCGTTTACGTGACAGGAATACAATGTCACAGAGTGCCAGGCTTTTGATTAGACTTTATTATGCCCTTGACATGATTTTACATTATTACACTTGAAAGAGGACTTCAAATCCTTCCTCAAAGGATGTAATGTTTGCTAACTATGATTTCTTTGATCTGAGTTTTGAATTGTCTAAGTTAAGACATAAACTATTTGCCTGTTGCAGCGGTTGTTTGCTTTGAAACTTCAACTAAGTTCCATGGAGAGGCACGTGAAGATAACCTCCCCCGCAGGATTCGAATTCGGTAAAAGAATTTTCAATAAAAAGGCAAATTTGTTTGCATGTGTATCAAAGTAACATGAAAAGTTTTTGTTCTTTTGCCAGAGGATTTGCCACACGCACAGCATACTCTTCAAATCAATACTCGAATCTAGATCTCCAAGTCCATTTACAAAAAGGAAAGAAAGGAATGTCGTTCAATCGAAAAGGGGGTCGGATTCCTGTCTTTTTCCTTCGAGCATTTGTATTTCTATGTATCTACATATACTTGTACATGAGCGCGAGTAAAACATATGAGCCTTAAGGATATCCAAGCCCCACAAAATAGATTTCTTATAACAATGAACCGATAAGATAATGTCCTTTTTCAAGGCTTAACCGGATTTTGTATCATATAAGACGAACACGATGTGCGTGGGCGAAGTGTTATTACGGCAAATGGTTTTATTTTTTCTATTTGAATTTATTTTCCATGGTTGTTTTTGTTCGCGCATCCTTTTGTAGAGGGTGAAACTTTTTCCATTTCCTGAATGAGAATGTCACACCGCCATATTATGGTGTGTGGGAATTTTTGCGTTTTTTGAAAAGCGACAGCATCCGACAGCCGTAATCAAAATGTGTTGCTATGATGGAGTGAAAGTACCTGACAATATGTATATATTGCTTGTTATAACATACACAAAATATTTGCTTGGTGTTGTAAATATTCATTTAAGGGAAGAGCTTTCCTAATAAAATACATAGCTATAGCTATGTAGGACATTTTGGAATTTTAACGTCAAATTTAATGAGTAGGAACATGAGGAGTAACTTGAGCAGTCATTGGAAAGACCTAGAAAGTTTATTTTTGGCCAAACTCTGCTTTTGAGGTTATAAAAGTGGGACGTGTGTAGCAGATTGCTAATTAAGTTGTTTTTACTTTTGCAAATAGTTTTTACTATTGGAAAATGATTTTCAAATTTTTGAGAACCAGAAACTTGTGAAATTCCCTCCCTTTCTTTGCCAAAATGTTTTTTGAAGGGGCTTACATTAATGGAGCTTCTTTCAATGTTTAAGAAATCTATAATTTTCAAATTTTCAAATCAGCTTTGGTCGGTTGACACCAAAACTTATGCTTTTGGGTTTTTAATTTTATGCTAATTCTGACATCTTTTCATGGCAATGAATTAACTATATATATATATATAAATAAATAGGGAGGCACAACAGAGCGAGGAGCCCCTGGGCCTAGCGCATTTCTCACAACCACGCTTTGTGAGGGAATGGAGGGGGCCTACAATTTTCTGCCGATTCCGAACGGCTAATTGAGAAAGTGCTTTTACTAACGGAGGA
Organism: Melanostoma mellinum; assembly: GCA_914767635.1. Classification (NCBI taxonomy): domain Eukaryota; kingdom Metazoa; phylum Arthropoda; class Insecta; order Diptera; family Syrphidae; genus Melanostoma; species Melanostoma mellinum. Next base: position 188,194,530 of record OU612060.1, read on the forward strand.
CTTGCCAAATCCCAGCGAGCGACACCCGTGAAAAAAACATTTTTGCCTCTGCTGGGATATGAACCTCCAACCTCTGGGTAAGCAGGTGGTGGTGGACAATGTCCACTGGACATGCTAATCATCACGAAACGGGTACCACAATTTCCTTAATTAGAATCATGTTTTCCATGATTGTGTTTCGCTATTAAAATGAACATTCTAACTTCGAAAGGCAGAACCACAATCACCCGATTGAGGTTGGAACAATTCGGCCGATATTTTACTTTTAAATAATGAAAATTGTAAAGGGTGTTTATCCAGATGAGTGTTTTTAAAGAAGAAAACAAAAGCATTTAATAATAAAACCAGCAACTTTGTGGGTTGTATGTCAGCAACAACGCGCCCAATATTCTCTTACAAGTTGTCATTCATCTGTTGCTCAACTGCGTAGACAAGCAACTTCACTTAACCCTTGAACTGATCTGGGAATTAACTCACATGTTTAAAACTCGAAGTTGTGAAAAAATCGGCTTCAGCACCGATTTCGTTTCCAGACAATTTACCAAACGTATGCAGTTCCTAGTGGTCGTGAGCCTTCAGTTCTTCCACGATAAAATGGCAAATTAAACTGAGCATGAATCAAGTAATAACAACTGTAAAAAAGACCAACTCCGAAAAATTTTTTGCAGATTGCAAGACACACGTCTAAAAAAGCACCCTTTACCCACACTTTAATATTCTGCCAAGCCCGTCAAAGGGGGAACCAAGCAGCTTGTTCTTTTATTCAGCCCTACCACAGATTTCCTAGGAAACTTCCACACGGAAAGCTAAGTTACGAACTACGAAAGTTTGTGATCACAAAATTTGAATGGAATTGAAGAAAGCATTTCGATTGCCACACTAAATACCGCCATGCTGGTTACAGAAATCAGCTGTTTTACGTCAAATGTGTTAGATCATTAACACTTTTCTGCAAAGCACAACTTCTTTCGTCTATGAAGACGACGTGACAATTTTACGTTCCACTTGGATCTGGTGATACCGAATCTACGAATTTGGAAACTCGTTCCACTCCGAATGGATTATGTGATAGATACATCGGGAAACTTAGACTTTTTTCGATTATGATGGAATCTGTGATAAGGATGATTATTTTTTTTTTTTTTATAATAATCTACGCGTCATTGACATATCTTCAAGCCGTAGTATTTTCAGTGTATGAATTCTGTGCTTAAAGTTAAAGATAAAAAAGTTAATTTGGTTGAAGAAATGAATATTTTTAAGATTTTTTTGGCGTAACGGGTAAAGTTCGTTAATTGAAATAACAAATAATCAAAATTGAGCGAGTAAAAATTAAACTCCGGAGGTGCCTCAAAAAAAGAATTGGTTTGCGGTGTGCAACCACAACTCGCATTAAAATCATCTGAAGCAAAAAAATTAAAATGCATTCGTTTAAGGAGATGTTTCTTGAAGTAATGACATGATCATTTTGTTTTTCTTCGATTTTTCAATTTGCGAAAAATGCTAAAAAATAGGTAATTAATAAAAAAAAAAAAAAATGAAAAAGCTCTCGCTAATATTTGTTGAATTATGTGAAAAGGTACTGTGCTCAATTTTAATGCGATTGGCTCAGTAGATGTTGAGTTATCGTGCCCGTGTGCACACTTCAAATATGAAAAGTCTCAGAAAAACGTTTTCAACTGATGTGCAGACTAATGTGTATGTGTATACTAATATACACAATGAGAGCTTGACAGAGCTGTAAAAGAATGCATTCTTTTTTGTATTGCAGTCAAATTATGAAAAAGACTAAAAAAAAAAATAGGGTGTCGCAACAGATCGAGCAGCCCCTGGACCTAGCGCATTTCTCACAACCATGCCTTGTGAGGGAACAGAGGGAATGGAGAGGAACTACAATTTTTTTCCGGTTTCGAACGGCTAATTGAGAAAGCGCTTTTCATGGCAATGAATTTACTAACGGAGGACTTGCCAATTCCTCGCGAAAGGCGATACCCGTAGAAAAACATTTCTGCCTCTGCTGGGATTCGAACCTCGAACCTCTGGGTTAGCAGGTGGACATGCTAACCATCACGCCATGGGTACCACTACAATTCAACAATTTAAGGAAAATTAAGGCAAAGCATATACGTTGAGCCATGGACTCATGGTCAAATTCCTCGAGCCTTAGTTTAAAGTACACTATAATATCTTGAAGGTGAGTAGTATTGCGGCCTAATGAGCGGACTGACGAGTTCCGACAGTGACAGCACTTGACAACTAATTGCACATACATAACCACGCGGAAATAAATCAAATCTTTTTCTTCTCATCTATAATCTGTCGACTGCAAGATCCTTTCTGCATCTTTTGATTCATCATTCTGTTTTCATCAGAACCAATTATCCTTACTTTTGTTTTGTCCTCGGTGCGCCATTCATTAACTTCCAATGAATTTAAAAAAATAAAGACTATTATTTTTACCAAAGAAGTTCTTAGTTCTCTTTTTAGAAATTTCCAAAGTGTCCAAATTTGTTCACTTTCTATTTCGGTCTCCTAAGTTCTATTTGTGTAAGCAGTTCATGAATAGACAAGGACATTGATGTAATCATCGTTTCATATTTGTCGTGTCGTCAAACCGAAGAATTTCCTTGTTAATCCCAATAAACAACGTAAACAAAACTATACCTTCAGTTACAGTTCACCTTAAGCTTCAATCTTCCTTTGACCAAAAATCACTAACCTCCGTCTGTTATCGTATCATCGAATCATTGAAGGATAACACAAACAGAATGCAAACAAACAGAAAGTTCCAACAAGAAGCCTTAATACAGTTTTTCTTGTAACTGGTCGGTCACATTGAAAATATTTTCTTTTCTCCACGAAAAATCCAAACGCACAAATGTCGAGTCATTAGAATTCTGCCGGCTCATTAGATACCTATATCCGGCTTATTATTAGGACATCCTTATGATAATGAAAGACCAGACGACCATTTTCTCACTCTTCTTGTTTAACTTTCCCAAACCAACGGTCTTTATATAAATAATTTATTATTCATGAGCTTAGCCGCAAGAACGGACATGTAACAAACACAGAAACCAAATTCAGAAAAGCTTGCTTGTGGGGCTCTTTTCTAGGTTGTGCGGTGGTATTTGCTTAAGCCAGAGGAGACATTGTGCTCTTTTATTTGGATTATGAACGGAAGCAAAAGGAAATTAGCTCACTCGAGAGAATCCACTTCCGAAATGCCAGAGAGTTCGTATACTGTGAAATCTTATGATTGATCATTTGACATATTATGCCCTTCTGCTTTGACACTATGCTATGCCACCGCAAGGAACCAATGAACTGCGGCTTGTTTTTACTTGGTATTTCAGTTTTCCCTACAATTTATTGATTGATCGTCTAAATAGGAGGTGGGATACATCATATTATTTCGTGAACAAACGATAAGGAAAATTGTGACAAATTATGGTCGACTTTTCCCCCCACTTGAGGTAGGGGTAATGTATTTTTGGGTGAATATTCGATTAATAAAAATCAACGAACCAGACGCACTAATTGGCATATAAACTGGGCATTGCGGACATGTTTTATATTATTAACAACATTTTTTGGTGATGGAGGGGCTAACAGACAGATGAGTACACAACAGCTCAAGCGTAAGGTGAAGATGGGAGAAAAATATGTCCATGAATGAAGTGCAAACAACGATTATGTATATCAATTAGTGTTGTTTTTTTATACTACGGAAGTTCAATAACCTATGTCCTTGCTGTCAGGAGCCATCATTGAGAAAACATTTCTGAGTGGAGAGTATGTAAGGGTCTTTGAATGAAGGACAGCACGTGGGAACCAGGCAGAAGGTGAATGAAAGTGTCCTATAATAGAGACTAATGAGGCCCTTTTCGCCTACACGGCTTCATTGTGTATAAAGAAGCTCGTATAGTAAAAAAACAGTGGTAGCTATTTGACAACAGCTTTGGAGCGAGGGGCATCCCTTAAACACTATCCATCAGTGGCGTGGCGTCCATATAACACGATTCCTATCGTCTTACCTTTTAAAATTTGTCCCTTGTTCATAGAAAAAACCAGCGACATAAGAAGTCTACAACTAAGCAGTCAACATCCTATCTTTGCCCATACACACAATGTTCTTCAAGCACTTTTAAATTTGCGAGATACACACACAATACACAAAGCATACACAAAGCTTTGAAAATCGCCGCGCAGAACATATTTTATGTTTGTCCCTGTCTTTCCTACGATATACTTCCACCCCGGTGCACCGCGGTGCCACCCTTTTCAATACACGTTCTCTTATTGAAGAAAGTAATAAGTAAGACGATAATTTTCGTCTTACTGCAATGTCTGCTTGGAAAAAATAATACAGTGTTCGCCTTCGAGTAATGTGCGGCGAATTCGGTTTTGTTTTACTGTTTTGTTTTGTTCTACTGATCATTATTTTCGATTATTTGCAAGTTTAAAGTGAATTTTAAGTAACGTGCATTTTTTTATGCTTTAAGCTCATTGTGAATTTTAACATAAATGACTTAAAGTATAGAAAAATTGGCTTCGATTAATCCACGTTTGGAATTTAGGGAACCTTCTATTTATTCCTTATTAATTTGTGTAGGTGGTTCATTTTTCTCGACTTACCATTTGAAAATATCCACGCCACGCCACTGCTATCCATACATTTTATAATCTTCTAAAGTTACTTTGAGGTATTTAGCGGAGCTTTCCAAAACACCAACACCAACTTACAATTAGCATTTGTTGGTATACGCCCGTCAATTTGCGAGCAAAACAAACGCCCTGTTTACCTACTCAATTTCAAATTTCCCATCCGAAAGTCGGTGTACTCGTCTAAATGACTTCCTATAATTCCACGGAAAAGCAATGAACATCAACTCTATAAGTTACTTGTCATTGTTTTCCTATTTTTATTGGCACACAATCAAATCCTGAAAATTTCACAAAACAAGATCCTCTTCTTTAAGCTGTGGGAAACGGGAATCAATAAAAGTGGGTGGTGGAGAACACACAGCCCGAGCCGCCAGCTAACGAGCTGTTATTGTTTTCTCATTTCTAAATAAATAGAAAGTTCTGCTGATTTCGTGGGTTGTAATGTAAATCGAACCATTCCCGAGGACAACTGCTGTTTGGAGCCATTCTTCGAAACCGATAATAAGACATCCGGGACGTATCTACGTAGAGACTGACTACTATATAGGAAAACAGTCAACACTGTGTGGGAAGAAGAACTGTTTCATTAGTTAAACAAATACGCTGATGTTAAGCCAGAGTGCTTTAAGGACGAGACCACTTCAAATGCCAATCCAACCAAACGAATGAGAGTAGATAACAGATCTTTGTTGGCTAATGTTATTGATACTAATGTGGCAGAATATATTACCCCAAAGAGCCAAGCTATGATGGGGATTTAATCGGAAAAGCGGCAGTGAGAACTTTAGCAGATGGCGCTTGAAAAACGCCTTTTTAATCGAAGGCATTTGACGTGGCTTTTTATTAATATTTTTCTCTTGCCTCAGTTAAGTGGAATACAATTTTCATATGCGAATTTTGAATAATATCATCCCCACCTTATGCTATAAATTATTTATGTCCTTTTGATGGCTTGGTATAAACCAAGGAAATCTCATATATGAGCTTTATGATATTGTTCCATAGAAAAGGAACAATGCCATACTCTCTTCTTTGAATGACGCTATTTTTATAGGAACTCAAGGACTTTGTAGCTGTATGTAGGCTTTAAAGGTTAAACTCATTTAGCTTATAAAAAGAAAGTACATTAACATTCCACGACACTTGAAGTATAGCCATCAAACCGTGACGGCACTCTCATCGTGGATGGAGTATGAAAATACCATGAGGTTTAATATCTTACATTATGATGCATGAACTAGGACGTGACAACATAATAAAGTCTAGGAGCTACGCAATTCCAACATTAAACGTCATTAGATTGTGAAAAAAAAACAACCCACTTTCTTCTTCAATGGTTGGTGTAGGATGAAAGATGAAAAAGTGAAAATGGGAATCTTATAGCTTATACCTCTTAAGAGGTTATTTAGTTCTTCATATTCGAACGTGGCCCGTCAAAGAACTATTTTCGTAATTCTAGGAAATTGTTTTCAAAAATTGATTAAAGTTATTTGAGAAGACCATTGATATTGAAAATGAATCAGTGAAGGGTTATTCAACATAGCAAACTGAACTTTCAGATTTTATTCTGAAACTATTCGAAAGCAGATTGAAGTCATTGAATTGATTTTGTTGACCTTGGGTTTTGAGAGAACTAAGCCCTACCACTGCGGAAGTCATGATGATTCCCAGTTGACATTTAACACCGATGGAATGCAAAGAAGTACAGTTTCGTTGCACAGATTCAAGCCGAATATAGTTCAATAGGCTTAGTTTTCTGCCTTACATTCCGGAAATTTACACGTCCTTTTCCCATTGTCTTGAAATACACTCAAGTGAGCATGAAGTGATATGTAGAGTTTTGCATCAGACTCTTTTATCGAAAGTTCGTGCTTTTGGTATCGATAAGTCTCTTCTTCGTTGGATTGGAAACTACCTTTCCGACCGTTCAGTACAAGTTGTATTGGATGGCTTCAAGTCAGATTCCTCCGTTTTGTCTCCGACTCTCTTCCTCTTGTCTGAAACTTTTTATCCGCTAACTGTTTTGCTGACGACTCAACCCTCAGCTTTTCATATTCGTTTCCAAATTCACGTTTCTGATCTTCGGATGTGGAACTGGAACGTTTGCGTATGATAAGCTCATTGAATTCTGACCTTGACAGCATTGTCATATGGGGTCATAAGAACCGACTAGAATTCAATGCTTCGGAAACTCAATGCTGTCTGTTGTCGTTGAAGCTTAATATTCTCCCATTGCCATTATCAATGAATGGTACCTGCATCCAAGAAACCGCCTCGCAAGAAATGGTAATCACTTTTACCTTGAGCCCAACTTCGAACGTGCAGTCAAGTATAGAGATTCATATTTCTGTCGCACCACCCGAATGTGGAATGCTCTGCCTGACCCTGTTTTTCCCTTGCATTACTATTCACAAAAGTTCAAACGCAACGTGCATCGTTGTCTCCTTTCAAATCCTCTCCTATTTTCCTAAATGCTCGCATTGTGTTCCATAACATTATAAAAAAAAAAAAAAATATTGTAGCCTCAAATGTCTATAGACGGAAAATTATAACCTCTTTGACTTGGCTGGCAGTGGGATTGGTGATGATGATGATATTGCACAAACATTCCGAAACACTACAACACAAAATTTTGCAATTCGATGTTGACTCTTTTATGCAAAATAAATGCGTCAAACATGGCCACATGTAGAAAATTAAAAAGGATGTAGTTCGTCAACTTGTGGGCTTTCAAACGAACGACCAACGAAACCATCAATTAGAACATTTATGATACCAACTGATTTTTTATTTTTTAGGATTTCAAGGGTCGTATGGACAAAGCACGCTAGGGAAAAATGGTTTTAAAAATAAATAGGGTGGCGCAACAGAGCGAGGAGCCCCTGGGCCTAGCGCATTTCTCACAACCATGCCATGTGAGGGAATGGAGGGGACCTTCAATTTTTCGCCGGTTCCGAACGGCTAATTGAGAATGCGCTTTTCATGGCAATGAATTTACTAACAGAGGACTTGCCAATTCCTCGCGAAAGGCGATACCCGTGGAAAAACATTTTTGCATTTTGCCTCTGCTGGGATTCGAACCTCGAACCTCTGGTTAGCAGGTGGACATGCTAACCATTACGCCACGGGTACCAAATGTTTTATATACCAAAATATTACCGTGGAGCACTTTTGTTGTGTAGCCACATAGCAGATCTGCAAAAGAATGCATTCATTTGGCAATGCATTGCAAAAAGTCCCATTAATTTAACTGAATGTTCCTTATCGCAGTACTTCAACTTACAAAATTAAATCCCAATTAATTTTGAAGTCTTTAGTAAACCAATCATCTAGAACAGTCAAAAGACTTGAGATCAAAAGAATGGAATACTTTTTAACTGGTTGCAGTTTTGGAAGTCTTTTAATAGTCATTGAGATTCTTTGCAGTGATGCGAAGTCATTTGATTGAATTCAAAGTAATGCATTTATATGCTTAGGAGTCTTTTGACTGCTTGAATTCTTAATTAATAATAATAAAATCCCGAAATATAAACTTAAAACTTGGATCGTTTTAAAATTTCAAAAGACCTTGTAAGGCAACTTACAATATAGGAAATGAAAGCATTAGAGCAACATAAATTCTATAAGTCGTAAGGAACCTGATGTTAAGAGAATTTGAAGCAGTCAAATCATTCCAAGCAGTAAAAAAGAATTCAAGCAATCGAAAGACTCCAAAGCATCTAAATGCATTACTTTGATTCCAATTAAAAGAGTTTGAATGACTGCAAAGAATCTCAATGGCTATTAAAAGACTTCCAAGACTGCAACCATTTAAGAAATGTTGCATTCTTTTGACTGCCCTAGATGATTGGTTTACTTAAGACTTCTGAATGGAAATTCTTAATTTTTTGATTAAAGTTAAGTAAAGGGTGGTTTTTTTTTTTTTAAGTATAGAACTTTGAAATGGAATAAAACAAAGATGATTTTTTTTATTGATATGAAATTTTACTTTTGTCTTCCGAATAATCTTCTGGCATTATAATTTAAATATGATTTCTGGGATATGACCGCAACGGCTCGGACGTAGTCTAATCTGGAGGTCCGATGTGAGCTTCATCGCTAAACAAAATTCGTGTCAGTCTATTCATGTTGAAATGCCAAATCAAACTAAACATAAATCACTTGACAGCTGACAAAATGGCCGCCACTTAATAAAGTGTTGCCAACTTAAAGTTATATACCTCTAAAAAAACACCCCTCACTAACATAAAGTCAAAATATTCAAAAGAAAAAGTCTTTTTCATGTGGTGCCCGTGGCGTGATGGTAAGCATGTCCACTTGCTAACCCAAAGGTTCTTGGTTCGAATTCCAGCAGAGGTAAAAATGTTTTTCCACGGGTATCGCCTTTCGCGAGGAATTGGCAAGTCCTCCGTTAGTAAATTCATTGTCATGAAAAGCGTTTTCTCAATTAGCCGTTCGGAACCGGCAGAAAATTGTAGTTCCCCTCCTTTCCCTCACAAGGCATGGTTGTGAGAAATACGCTAGGACCAGGGGCTCCTCGCTCTGTTGTGCCACCCTTTTTTTTTGTGGAATTGCAGTTTTGACTGTTTTTGGACCTTTTCTGGTGCCCGCGGTCTAGTGAATAGCATGTCTTGCCTTTTATGCGAAAGGTTCGTGGTGCGAATCCCAACAGAAAACAAAAAATTATTTTTTCGCGGACATTGCCTTCCGTGAGGCAGTGGCAAGTTCTTCGATAATAAATTCACTGACATCCTTGGGTCAGTAGTAATGCTTTGTAAAGGTCCAAATCTTTAAAAAAAAAATCTTTCGTAGAGCACCCTGTCGGGCCCTACGTTGGGCGCCATTGTTGTGAGTAGTACTTATTCCAATTCGAGGTGGAGCATGCCACTGGGCTGTGGCATGCTCGTCGGCACAGCTATATGTTTCGGGGGTGGGTTCTTACCCTGTTTCACTCTCCTCCACCTCAAACAAAATTTCATGGCTTTGTAATGGATCTGGATAGGTGCAAGAAGAGGTTTGAGGGGAAAGGGGGAAAAGGATTGCACATAAATATGAATACTCAACCACTACATAAGAGGAAGGTATCGGGTTCAATTAATCAATGCGGCTGAATATTATCCAACATAACCTATCCTTGGTATCACCACTAGACAATTGTCAATTTAGTGAGTCTACTTACACTCGTAATGCTCAATATATTCACAATGGTGTGAAACAAATGCAGTTCTTTTAAGAACAGAACGGCAGGGTAATAAAACTAAAATTATGGCTTGCTGAAATTCTCTAAGGTTAAAGTGGGACCACTTGTGACATCAGAAGCCACGCCTCACCATGTATTGATTTGTACCAGAAATGCTTAGCATTGCGTTTCTTCTTTTAAATTCGATACCGTCAGAACGTTGTATGATTTATGCTTTTCCATTTCAGGTGCTATTGACACCTTCTTGAGCCGACTTGCAAAAGTACCTACAAAGCAGAGCTTTAAAACATAGGTGGTTGTTCAGTTGTTGGATGGATTGATTTTTTAAACATCGCCGTAGTGCTGCTAAAAATTCTCTCATTTGCTGAAGATACTCCAGAGAACTTCATTCCTTCCTCAAAGCATTTTCGTTTCAGCATCCGACTCCATAAAAATGCATATCATCATCAGGTCCTGTAACCCCGCTCGGGGCATAGGGCGTCAACAAAACATCTCCATCCTTCTCGATCAGCAGCTAGATATCTTAACTGTGGCCACGTCTTTCTCTGGGAATTAGCTTCTGATATCACTGTAGATTTCCATGTTGTTCTTGGTCTTCCAACCCGCGCGACCCCTGAGGATTCCATTCAAAGGACTGCTTCGCAATATCATCGTTTGGTTTCCTCAGTGTGTGACCAATCCATTGCCATTTGCGCTTTCTGATGTCGATGTCCAAGCGCCTCTGACCTGTCCTACGCCACAACTCCTGATTGGATATTGTTTGTGGCCAGCGAATTCTCAGGATGTGACGCAGACAGCGGTTCACGAAAGCTTGCGATTTTCTCGAGATGGTGGCCGAGACTTTCCATGTTTCACAAGCATATAAAACACGGATTTCACATTGGATTCGAAGAATCTCAGTTTAGTGCGTAACGGGACTTGACTGGATTTCCAAATTTGGGACAGAGCACCAAAGGCAACGCGAGCTTTATTTATTCTGCTTTTTACGTCCAGATCCGTACCACCGTTTGCTGATACAATACTTCCGAGGTAATTAAATTGTTCGACCTCTTCAACGGGCGTGTCATGCAGAATAATACGATGTTGTGTTGGGGGGCCTGTTAGCATTATTTTTGTCTTTTTGCTATTTATTTTAAGACCGCACGCTTCTCCTTTCACCCGTAAAGTTTGACACATCTCGTTCAGCCCACTGATGTTATTTGCCATGAGACATATATCGTCGGCATAGTCTAAATGGCTAAGCCTTTCCAACGTTCTCCATTGAATACTCTGCCTCTCAGTTGTACCGACGTTGGCCGCCAAAACATCATCTATCGCCAGCAGAAAAAGAATTGGCGATAAAACATCCCCTTGTCTCACACCCTGACGCACCTAGAAAGAGTCGGATAGCTGCCCATTATGCAACACGAAACACCTTGCATTGTTGTAGGGCTCCTTTATAATGGCAAAAATTTCTGGCGGAATTCCTCTACCAAGAAGTGGTCTCCATATGCATTCTCGGTTAACTCGGGCAAAGGCCTTCTCAAAATCTACAAACATGAGATTTAGCGGTGTTTGAAATTCTGCAGACTGCTCAAGAACAATGCGTAAGGTGTTAATCCTTATTTTACTAGTTTTTCTCAAAACTTGCACTCACTGTGCTTAGTCATTTGATAATTATATAGGTATATAAAAAAATACTAATTACTTACCTACCAAAAAGCAAAATACGGACAGTCGATAGAAATGAGATGATTATGTTTAGGTGCTTAAGTAGGTACTATTCACCCTGTAATTGTCTGCTTCTAATTAGAAGACAGTTCCTCACACATTATTTGCACTACTCTAGTTAAAAAAAACCTTACAAGCCCCAAGGCTCGTAATTTTATAAGGTACATTTTTGCCAACATCTTCCCATCCCAAGGATTTCTTTGGCTTGCCTTGAATATTACTAAAAGGTACTCAAAGTTCAAAGATTTCAAAGCTCAAAATTAGAATTTTTAAGTAACTCAAGTATGTGTAGCTTTGTCTTCTTCCAAAAAAAAACACTCTCACTAAAAAACCTCATTTGATGTATTTACTTTGACGATTTAAGTGAATTCCACCATCAAACCTGGCAGGATGTATAAATGTCCTTGCGTTGACGATGATGAATTTTTATACACCTCCTCCCTTCCATTTGATCTTATTTGTTTCCTTTGCTTTTGTATATTTACGCATGAAACATTTCCGGCATTTAGTTCAAACACATATTCCGCACTAAAAATTTCCGCTCCTGTGCTTCGTCGCTACCTTTTTTTTCTATTTTCGCTTCAAGACACAACAATTTTCTAAAAGCTACGTCCTCATTCATCTGAATGTGGAGTCAGGAGAAAAATGAAAATATATGGCGTTTTGGCAATGCCGCATAATAAAACATTGATGTGACGTCACATCCTACGTGGCGCTTATTGTGTGACTGCCTTCGAGTGGAATAAAAAGTTTAGTTTGCTTCAGCGAGTACACGAATCTGGGTCAAAATTAGTAAAGTTAAATTCATTTTCAATGACTTGGCAACGTCATACACTCGAGATGTCTGGAAAGCAACAAAAAAAAAATAATCAAAATTCACAACAGAAACATAAGCAATTAAAAGGATGGAGTTATGGCGCAGTTGTTTCATAAACTTCCTGTTTCTTTCACTATAAGAGGACTGCTGCTATAGAAGTTTCCTTGGAAGAGAGCAAAATTAATTTTGTCTTCAAATGGGTGCCAAATCGACATTGGCACCGAACATAAATGCAACCAATTTTAATCAAATGCAGATGCACTTAATATCAAGGCAAGAAGATGCATAACCTCGTCTCATCTAAAGAGACTCTTGATTAAGGAGAACTAGATTTGCAAGGCTTGGTGATTTATTGTAGAAAAAACTGTTGTCTAACTCAGTGAACCTCTAGTTTTTTACTGAACGACTTAAATTTGTTTGTTTATGTTGGGACGGAATGGGACTACTCAACCGATGCTAATGTGACGTTCAGTGGAGATAAAGTTTGCAGGGTCATTAAAATTTATTGGGTTTTCTTATCGTTGTTTTACCCTAAACGGGTCAAGATAAGTTGTAAATACGTGGCCAAAAACTTTGTGAGGCTTTTTAATTTTTTGGTAGAGTGAACATCAAAAAAAATTCAACAGAGAATGATGACTTAACTCCTCCACAAAAATGCCAAGGAATTTTTGAAAATTGAAATTGCTTTTCCATGATAAAAATTGAGTGCAAATAAGTTATTCAAATGGAAACTCTTTGTCTTGGTTATCACAGAATATATGTGGCGCTTGTTAAGAAATGCTTTTCGTTTTTCAGTGACAGAAAACTCTTTAACTATCACTGATATGAAAAAATATGTTTTAACAAAATTCATGGATAATTTTATGAGTTTCATTTTCTTTCTTGACTATTTTTTGATAAGACTGATATTTTGGGAGATAAAGGCGAGAAACTAAGAATACTGACATGTTTCTCTTTATTGCCGCTAGGGTTTCGATTGGACTTCACACTTTTGTTTTATTCGTAACAAATTGACAGCCATGAAGAAAAGATAAAAACTTGAAAACTAAGTGAACTAACAAATTCTTGAACTTACTTACCTACTAACTTAAGGTGGCGCTAAAGTCCGGGTCGGACTAGGGCCTCAACCAACATCCTTCTCCAGCCAGCTCGGTTCCTAGCTAGCTGCCTCCAGTTTTGCACGCCAAGGTGGTAGAGGTCCTCTCCTATTTGCGTGCGCCACCTGAGTCGCGGTCTTCCTCTACTGCGCCGTCCCTCGGGATTGGATTCGAAGACTTTCCGGGCCGGAGCGTTGGTGTCCATTCGCTCTACATGACCCAGCCATCTAAGTCGCTGGACCTTGACTCGTTTGACAAGGTCAGTGTCGCTGTACAGCCCGTACAATTCGTCGTTGAATCTTCTTCTCCACTCTCCATCTATGCAGACGGGACCAAAAACCACCCGAAGAATTTTTCTCTCGAAGCATCCTAAAGCGTTCTCGTCTACCTTTGACAAGGTCCATGCCTCTGCGCCATGTTAAAGAACCGTGATGATAAGTGTCTTATACAAGGACACTTTATAGTTGCTCGACAGATGACTTTACTACTCAATTGCCTTCTTAGTCCGAAGAAACAGCGATTGGCAAGAGTTATTCTTCGTTTGTTTTCAGCGCTGGTGTCGTTGTCTGAATTAATAGCGGCGCCTAGGTAAACAAAGTCCTTAACTACTTCAAAGTTATAGCTGTCTATTTTGACGTTCTGTCCAAGACGTCTGTGTTGGGTGTCCTTTCTTAATGACAGCATATACTTGGTCTTGCCCTCATTGACCACTAAAACCCATCTTCTTCGCTTCCACCTCAATGCTCATAAACGCCCCATTGACATCACGCTGCGTTCTTCCAATTATGTCAATATCGTCGGCATATCCAAGCAATTGAACGGATCTTTGAAAGATTGTGCCTCTTGTGTTGACGTGGGAGTTTTGCACTGTTCTTTCAAGAACGATGTTGAAGAAGTCGCATGACAGTGCCTAAAACCTTTTTTGACATCGAATGTATCGGTGAGATCTTTTCCGACCCTGATGGAGCAGCGTGCGTTTTCCATCGTCATCCTACACAATCGGACAAGTTTGGTAGGGATGCCAAAACTAGACATGGCTCTATATAACTCCTCTCTATAGATGCTGTCATATGCGGCCTTAAAATCGATAAAAAGGTGGTGGGTCTCGATTTGAAGCTCCTGGGTTTTTTCAAAGATCTGCCGTAGTGTGAAGATTTGGTGTATGGTGGACTTTCCTGGTCTGAAGCCGCACTGATAAGGACCTATCAGGTTGTTGACAAATGGCTTCAGACGCTCACACAATACGGCAGAGAGGATCTTGTATGCGATATTAAGTGGACGAATACCTCTGTAGTTGGCGCAGTTCAGAGGGTCTCCTTTCTTGACGACCGGGGAAACAATGCTGACGTTCCATTCATCGGGCATGCTTTCTTCCGACCATATTTTGCAAATGAGCTGGTGCATACTCCTGACCAGGTCATCGCCTGCCGCTATAACAATTCGGCAGTGAGGCCACCAGCTCAAGCAGCTTTGAAGGAATTAAGCTTGGATACTGCTGTCTTCACTTCGTTCAGGTCGGGTTGGCGGAATTGTTGGTCTACGTTGCCTTAATCGAATTGTTCTATTTCTCTAACAGCGGAATCGCCGTTATAGAACTTGGAGAAGTGGTCTTTTCATATCCTCAGCATTGACTGCGGTTCCACCACGATGTTCCCTTGATCGTCTTTGCAGGCTTCGGCTCGGGTCTTGTAGCCCGAGGCTGTTGTTTTTACCTTTTGGTAAAACTTCCGAACGACATTCCTGCTGTGGCACCTTTCTATCTCCTCGATCGCGAGCTTGTCATGCTCTCTCTTTTTCCGTCTAAGAAGCTGGTGTTCGTCTCTCCTCTTCTTCTTGTAGAGCTCATAAGCAGTTCTAGTCTTTTTGTGCAGCGCCGCTTTGTATGCTTCCTGTTTAGCTGCAGGTGCTTGCCGGCATTCGTCGTCAAACCAGGGGTTTCGTTGTGGTGGCCGTGTGAAACCCAGCACTTCAGAGGTGGCATCTCTGATGGCTGATTGGCAGTGCTGCCACTGGTTCTCTATACTTGATGCTGGCGGCATAGGACTCCTTGAGAGGTTGTAAGAGACTCGATCGGAAAAAGACTTGGCGATCTCTTGCGATTGTAGTCGTCCAACGTCGAATTGTCTCACAGTATTTCCTTGTGTTGGCTTGGATCGGGATATCCGCAGTCGTACCTTGGCTACAACAAGGTAGTGGTCCGAGTCAATGTTGGCCCCTCGGAATGTTCGGACATCCTCTATACTGGAGAAGTGCCGTGCGTCGATCGCAATGTGGTCAATCTGGTTGACTGTTGATTGATCAGGAGATTTCCATGTCCCTTTGTGGATATTGAGGTGCTGGAACCGCGTACTAGCTTCCAGAACATCTCGCCCCGCAGCGAAATCGATCAACCTGAATCCGTTTTCGGAGGTGTAGTCGTGCAGGCTGTATCTTCCGATTATTCCACCAAAGATATCCTCTCTTCCGAGCTTGGCATTTAAATCTCCTAGAACAATCTTAATGTCATAACAAATTCTTGAACTCCGTAAACAAAAATGTGGTTCCATTTCCGCTAACCCTAAGGTTCGTGGTTCGAATCCCGAAAGAGACAGAAATGTTTTTCCACGGGTATCAGCTTTCGCGAGGAAGTACTAAGCCCTCCGTTACTAAATTCACTGCCGTGAAAAATGCTTTCTTGATTGCCCGTTCGGAACCGGTGGAAAATTGTAGGTCCCTCCAATGGAATGGTTGTGAAAAATGCGAAGGGCCCTGGGGTTCCTCACGCTGTTGCGCCACTTTATTTATTTATTTATTTATTTATTTAAACAAAAACTCAGCAGACAATTGCTCAAGAAATTTTGAAAACTCTCCAAGAACATAAAAAAAAGCATCCGGAAATTGTATGTCAGAAAATTTAATTTTTCTATAGAAGAAGCGCCGACTCCAGAAGTGCTGTATGGTCAGGAAATGTTTCCAATTCAATGCTTCCTATCAAACTGAACATCTTATAGTTCGACTAGCAATGAATTCATTCTTTGTCCAATCGAATTGATTACACCCAAGCAATGTACTACTCAAAGTGTACTCGTAGTTTATGGTAAAGACACAAACAAACTTCGTCCTTTATTCTTATCTGAGTCCTTTTATAAATGAATCTTCAAAATGCTGTAAAATCTTTTGAAAGTTTTCGTTTTACATGAAGAAACATCGATTGTGGCAATGAAATTAATTTCC
The DNA here is from genome assembly GCA_914767635.1 of Melanostoma mellinum. Classification (NCBI taxonomy): domain Eukaryota; kingdom Metazoa; phylum Arthropoda; class Insecta; order Diptera; family Syrphidae; genus Melanostoma; species Melanostoma mellinum. The sequence goes on from OU612060.1 coordinate 188,211,235, forward strand.
TATCCTACTGTGAAAATGTTTGAGAGGACTTACATGCCCATTGGGTAACAATGGAGAAGTGTCCTGTTGAGCTGATAATATTCTTAAGGAGAACAACCTTCCTGTTAGAGATATTGGTTTGTGTTCTGCAACAAGTGGGCGAAAATTGGGTCAAATCAATATTGTAGAACATGGGAAGTGAAATTGCTTCAAGATGTTTGAGAAGTATATACCAAGTTGAACAGTTGGTATTCTCAAGGGTGGGTTCTTAGACGATGCTTCGTGTAGTTTTATATGGCAAGTTTATAATAACAATAGCTCTATGAACTTATAGAGCTCTCCAGACGTAAAAAAGTTACTCTAAAGTCTAACAAAAGTGAATGATGCTTTGGGAAAAGAGGTAAAAATTGATTTGAATATTTCCATGATGTTTTGATCAGTTAAAAGTTTTGATAAAGTTGATGGATAAACTAAAAGTAGCTATTATGATCAACCCTTCCATTTGATTTCTTTACACGAGTTATTCGCCTGTGAGGAGTTTCGCGATGGCAAGCTATTCGCCAGTGGAGTATTTCCTGATGGCAAGCTTTCATTTCCCCACAAGACAATGATTGTGAGAAACCGCTAGACCCAGAGGTGCCCCGCTCTGTTGCGCCACCTTATTTATTTATTTAAGCTGGAGTATTGGACTTGATTTTTCAGAAGTTTTTGATAGGGTTCGTTCTATGCCTTCGAGCACGATAATCAAAGCTGAGTTGGTGTTGTTCTTTTTCTTAAAAAACAACGTTTTTCTACGTCAAGTCTTTGGTGGATTGAAGTAATTCTTATTCTACCGATCCCTGTTGCATCTGCAGTCGTGTGAAGCATCTTATTTTCTGATCACTCTAATACTTTTTTCACATTGACCAAAATTATGAACCAGAAAGAGAACTAGACTCGCTTATCAACTGTTTTTGTCAAGTGAGGAATAAGACATTTTTGATATTTGATTGATGTCATCAAACGAGTTTGGTATGATATTGACATAAGATGCTTCCTCGGTTTACTCTATCTTGTCACTTTTCCCCTAAAAAGATCAAAGTTGATATAATGGTGCTCTGGTTGGGATGACTCAGGGTGTCCAGGGTCTACCGAAGGAAGCTTCGTAAGACTTGGGTTTCGGCGGTCCAACTCCTCAAGAAATGAATACCAGGAGACGGTCGGTTCAACTTTAATTAAATCTAACTTTATTATAATGTCTAATCTCAGGATCGGTTTACAATTTTAAAAAAGTTTAATCTGATTCTATTTTCATAAAAAGCTAGTTTTAATGATTGTTGTTTCTGGTACTGGTTCACGGAATGGCTGATCTTCTCTGGGGTCGCGGTGATGTTTCCTTGGGGTATCTAGTTGTATGCTACGGCCGCTGTTTCCTCTGTTCGGCAACGGTGAACTCCTTACTGGCTCTGCGTTAGACAGAGCACTCTGTCGGCGGCGGCGGATTTCGTAACAAGGGTTTGCGTTGCGTGGGAGGCAGAACAATTTATCGGCGGCGGCGGACTGCAACGTAGAACTTTTTCCCAATTATGGTGAATAAACCACTTCTACTTATTGAATTTTCCACTGAAACAAAATGTGAATTGTGAAGTCAGTGACAATTTCGCATATAAAAATCGGATGGCCATTGCCAATGCATTTCCCCATAAGGAGATGCACACAAAGTGATGAGGTACGGAAAAGTAAACAATGTTTGACCTTGGAGTAGCCATTTACTTTGTACTGTAATTACGTATGGGGATTTTGATAGGAAAAACACTTACAGTGTTTTGGAGGTGGGGTAGGAAAAGAAATTGTGACGCTTCGTCCCATGGTGTAACCCAGGGAAGTCAAATGGGTCCTCTTTTGTTTTGTAGTTTTAGTTTTTCGTTGCGGCTGTGGCATGGTGTAACTCAATTTGGACTAACCTGGTGATGATCCGAAGTTCTCCCATTAAATTTTTTCTTCGGGAGCGTCTGATCCCTGGAGTGTTTTCTCTTTTCATGATGTTGTCTCTACTTTCATGACTATTGTTTGTTAGGTTGAGGGTGGGGTTTTTTTTTAATGGATAGACCGAATCTAAAACATAATTACTAACACGCCGACTTGAAGGATCTTTTATGCTGTCCACTTAAGTTTAAACACGTAAAGTGTAAAGTTTTTCATTCAAAGTCATGTAAGAAACTAAGAATGTTCGAAGTAGGGATAATATCAAAGGGACTAGTCCTTTTTTGAATATTTTTCGCCAGGATCTGGCTATGGCAGGGCATTTAATGTGCTCAGCCGTTTCTGGGTCTTTGAGACAGAGACGGCAGGTGTCATCTTGGCTGATGCCCATGTCTTAGGATGATTCGTCTTTGGGATATAAGTCGATAAATAGTTTTGACTGGTGGTGGCCATTAGAGTTGTTCCAATTGTGGATGATGCTCTGCCGTTCCCAAGAAACCAGTTCGCGTTTAATGCTACTGATTGGGATACCGCAGTAGGGTTCCGCCTCTTCGTTACCCTGACCACCTTCATGTCCAGGAACCCAAGATAGAGTTATTTTATTGTGGGTGGCTAATTGAGGTAGACATGTCAGGCAGTTCCAAACTAGTTTGGATTCAATTTTGGTTGAGGACAATACCTTTAGGACTGCCTGATGTGCGATATTCAAAGTTTTCTTCTAACGCATTCCCTAACACAGAATTCAATAGCTATTACGTCTGGCTTGAAATATTGTTGTTGTTATAGATGAGGAATGGGGTTAGAGTGAGCGATAGAATGGTAAGTAGGATTAGTGGTGGGGATGAGTGTTGCAGGGAGTCGATCTTGTGGTGTCACCGGCTTCTCCTGCAACTGGAAAGAGATGTAGGTGGATTAGATAGAGATGGGGGTAGATGGCAGAGTTGTCCGGGGACCTACTGAGTCAGTAAAAGGATGTTGATTTCTCTCCATTTTCTTCGTCTTCTTCTTTTCGGGCCATGGACTCCAAACCTATAGTGAACGCTGTTATTGTTCCTTATAATCACTTTGTATTTAGCCTTCCATCCACTCTGTTTAGGAACAGTCTTTGTGATCCAATCATCTCTTTCCAAATTATTACCATCTTCTAGGTTCATAGCCGAAAGGGAATTCCTTCAAATTTCAGCTCTGTTTCTCACCCTATTCTCATCTCGTCTACTTTAGCGTTTTCTAGCATTTTTTGTTCATATACTGTGAGAGAGATATCTGAGGCTATTCCTTAGAAAGAATCATAACTCTTAAGAGCAGTCTGCTCTAAAATTGATCACCACTAGGCTTTTGCTGACGTGTCTGTTCTGAAGACTATGTCTTTCGTTCTTCTTCCTTTCTCTGCTGCCTGTTACCCCTGCCCCGCTTATAACGCACCGTTGTGGATCAGCCAGCTTCCAGCCGCATGACCCACCCAGCACTGGGTGAGGGACTGGTTTCCTTTTCTCTTCTTTCCTCTGAAATACAGACTTATGGATCTACCCGGGTGTTGTACCTTCTGATGCCACTCTTCCAGTAATCTTATTACTGTCCTTTTATTGTAGATCATCCTTCGTACTAGCTCAGGAGTCCACTTCTTGCTTGTGCTCGGTTGGTCCCTACTATCAACACGATCTCTGATGACGCATGACGGGCTTGTCACTGTCATTTCTCTTGCAATTGTAAATGCGGTACATGTGAGTTTTTTTTTTTAATTTTTCATTACTATTGCTTTTCTTCATTTGATCAAACAAAAAACTGGAGAAAAGATGTCAGCTGTGCAAGAGCACCGCATAACATAGTAAAATCTAGGTAACTTCATGATGCGAGCTGCAGCTGGTGTTACGAAGGCTCCGTTATAATACATCCACTATAACTCTTTGGTTGCAGACGGATTGCATCACACCCTGGCTTAGAGGGTTGCCAACTCTTAGTTCGTTTAACAAGTAAATTGACTGAGCAGATGAGTCATTAAAAAACTTAAGCCCCCGCACCACGTGAAGGTGTCTGACACTCGAAAGTAGCATTGTCCTCATAACAGGCTCATATGCACAAATCTACGCTCTTTATCGCAAACGCCTAATGTTTTTTGTCTGTAAAACCTATACACCAGCACAAAAAAAAAGGTAACTTTCAATACAGTGCAGCCTGTCACCTGATATAATCTTAGCGGTGACAGCCGTGACCGTTACTCTTGAGCCATTTTAGTCAATTTCTCTCATCTTTATATAAATTTAAGACATATCTTGTCTGATCAAATTAATTAGTTCTTCACCAACTCATTTACTTATTCGACTATGATATGGAGAACTTCCAATGTTAAACTGGGAGATCCTACTAAGGAAAGTATTCGTTAAAATACCATCACAATAACGTCGCGCCTGTACAGAACTTAGACATCAGTCGCCAGTAGTCATCAGCATTGTTGACAAGCTTTGGCGAGCAGTTCTTCTTCTTGAAAGTTTTGAAGGAGGCAGTTGCCCCTTTGTGTTACCCGTGGCGTAATGGTTAGCATGCCTGCTAACCCAGAGGTTCGAGGTTCGAATCCCAGCAGAGGCAAAATGCAAAAATGTTTTTCCACGGGTATCGCATTTCGCGAGGAATTGGCAAGTCCTCCGTTAGTAAATTCATTGCCATGAAAAGCGCATTCTCAATTAGCCGTTCGGAACCGGCGAAAAATTGTAGGTCCCCTCCATTCCCTCACAAGGCATGGTTGTGAGAAATGCGCTAGGCCCAGGGGCTCCTCGCTCTGTTGCGCCACCCTATTTATTTATTTTATATGTAGTTGCCCCTTTGCATAAATTGTTACGTTGCAGTAGAAGTTATTAAGGTTTGGCTGGACTCTTGATGCCAGCTGTCAGGGCTAATAAGTAAATGAAGAGAGCAGAACATGTCCTCAATGTTGAAAAGCTTTTATGAGTAAAATCCCCTTTGTTCAATAAGCACGCTGACAGCAGTAATTGCATGGTATCCCAGTCGGGTATTTTGTTACATATTCTGCAAATCAGTTGCCTAAACACGTGGGTTATGATGGAAATGTTGGGTAATTCTTTTGCTTGGTGAGCAGTAACATTGATATACCCAAGCGCGTGCTTGAGGCTTCCTTATAACAGATACACAATACAAATACTTTCATTGGTTCACGTTTTTGAATATGAGTAATGCAGACTCCTGGTCCATGTAATTTTGGTAAATAAACAAAAACTTGGTCTTAAAATAACTGTCGTAAATGGTGCGGTATAAGTATGTAGCAAGTTTCCCTATATTCTCAATGGACCACACCTTCCGTTGCCATACTTGTTTTGCTGAATATTGAGTCATTTCTACGCAGTTGTAAGTATAGCTGACAAAAAATTCACGAGGAAAAAAGAAAATAATAACAAAGGACATTCCCCCTTCCTATGGCTTTCCTATTTAGGTATCCTATTCATCAAAATTCCGCAAAATAACGACTGGCTGTATAATTTTCTGCTATTTATTGAATTTGACAACACGTGCCGTCCCATGGTACATACACAGACACAAACAAAATTATTCGAAAAGCGTGTACAGGTTTGCCTGTTCACATCACTCTCCCATTTCCCATCCTTTCGAGTCTTAAATTGTTTCGAGCAATTTGATACGTTTGACTAATCTACAATCACGGTTGGCATTTATATAATAAAAAAAAAAATTCTTTTGTTTCCTTTTTTATTTCAGACCGAACAATTTACCGTCCTATGGATTCTGTTTACCGTGATTGTCCTGGGTAATTCCTCAGTACTCGTTGCAATGTTTCTGAATAAAAATCGTAAATCCCGAATGAATTTCTTCATAAAGCAATTGGCTCTGGCTGGTGGGTTTTCATTGAATTAATTAAACGCAACAAAGGACATTTAAATAAATTTATTGGTTTTGATTTCAGATCTTTTGGTGGGATTGTTGAATGTACTGACGGATATAATTTGGCGTATAACAATTGAATGGCGAGCGGGAAATATCGCCTGCAAGGTGATAAGGTCCACTCAAGTGTGTGTGACTTATGCTTCGACGTATGTGCTGGTAGCGATGAGCATTGACAGATATGACGCCATAACGCACCCGATGAACTTTTCCAAGTCATGTAAGTTCTCATAACACACTCTTCTCCGATAGACTGAATGTAAGCCTGGTTTATCATTTAGGGAAACGAGCTCGGAGACTGGTTGCAAGTGCGTGGATTTTAAGTGGAATACTTTCAACACCCATGCTGTATCTGTACAAGGAAAGAGAAATTCAAGGTCAAACGCAGTGCTGGATCGAGCTTGGAGAACCCTGGCGATGGCAGGTCTATATGAGTGTGGTGTCTCTGACACTGTTCGCCCTTCCTGCCCTGGTAATCGCAGCGTGCTATGCAGTCATCGTCCGCACGATATGGTCCAAAGGATCCTCATTTGTACCTGGTAAGAGAAATTCTAAGCATCGAATTTACATGACTCTAATTGTTGTTAATCTGAAATTGCAGCACATGTCAATGCAGCGACTCGTCGAGCCAGCTCCCGCGGTATCATCCCAAGAGCCAAAGTCAAAACGATCAAGATGACTTTTGTTATTGTCATTGTCTTCATTCTTTGCTGGTCGCCATATATTGTTTTTGATTTGCTGCAGGTTTTCGGACAAATACCCAGGACACAAACCAACATTGCTATAGCGACTTTCATTCAGAGTCTAGCACCTCTTAATTCAGCAGCGAATCCGTTGATCTATTGTCTGTTTTCAACACAGATTCTCAGGTCTTTAAGGTGAGTTTGATCTAATACTTTCATTCCATGAACCATTTAGCTGTGACACAAACCATTTTCTCTTTAATTGCAGTCGAATCCCGCCATTCAAATGGTTCTGTTGCAAGAACTTTCGAAGTAATTCAACTCAAAACCGATGCAACACTGTCGGCCAGAGGATACATAATAGCTGTGATTCAATGAGAACGCTGACAACTTCGCTAACCGTCTCGCGGCGTTCAAATAAAACCACCCGAGTTGTGATTGTCGAACGTCCAAAGACCATATTGGCCATGTCGGAGGTATGATGACCGGACGATGTGTGTTTAGTCAAATTGTGTTATCGAATTAATTAATTATTTATTGTTCGCACAAGATATGCTTCTTGATGGTATACTCTACAAAAAGGTCCAGTAGACTTAGACTTAAGATTAAGTGAGTGAAACTGTGCGAGGATGTCTTAATGGCTTAAGAGTCTGTGTAGTGTTTTTTTTTTTATTAAAATGTTTGAGTGTATTATGAAGACCCATCGATCTAGGTCCCGTCCATTTTGAAAAAAATTCGTGTACGACATTTTGTCTTACTCCAAATCATCAACGGACACTTTTAGTGCCGACAAATGTGAGTATCTTCTTAAAATTACACTTGCTAATCAGTCATACCTACAAAAGGTTGTCCATAGGCGAAACTTAGCTCAGCACTTGAATATCCTTTTCACTTGCAAAACAGTCCATCATCTTGACAATACTGCCAATCAAACTTACAACAGAACCACACAAGTCTATAATAAAATGTCTAAGGTCTTACAGGAAATTTGAGTTGAACTAAAATACCTTCACAGCACCTTCGATGCAATAGGACTGATACTTTTACTGTAAATAGCTACGCATATAAAAAATAAAAATAGATAAAGAATTTATTAGAATAAGTTAAGGTTAAAATAAAATTAAACTTTTATGCATTTTGTATTTAAATTAATAATAATTCCGATAATGTAAAATATTCACCAAAAATAAAATAAAATAAAAACTTGTTTAGGTATCAGTTGTGTAAAATATGAAAATAATCTTTGTATTGTTGCCTCAATGTTGAAAAAATGTCACAAAATAAGAGTAAATGTGTTTTTATGTTGATCATATAGTCTTTGCAAAGATTTGTAAATATTTTTAGCAAAATAAAAATTCTTATTTATTTGTTATTTTCTAATAGAAACGTTGGTTGTTTTACTTGGGATTGAAATTGGTTTATTAAATGTTTTAGTGGGAAGACAATTGTTTAAGATTTGTACTCAATGAGGAGAACAGTGTTGCCAATTACAATTTTTAACAAACTAGAAAAAAAATGAAGAGAGGAAGAAATGATCATCATTGGTAAGATTCGTAAGAATAGAAACCATCGAAGTCCTGGCTTTTGAAGGAAAAAAGGGCCCAGAAACTCGAAACAAAAGAATACCTGCGAAGATAGCTCACTCTTTCTGTTAATTCAAAGATTGCTGTTTCAAAAACTATGTGAGACTTTCCAATAATGAGTTCCTTTCCCCGGCCACGGCCATTATACTTTTTACCTTATAATATATAAGTAAGAAATCGTGAAACACGTTTATATCTTCTCTTTTTTATAATTTGACTCAAGGCGTTGTGACTACCCTTAACATGTTAAGTAACACAGTACGAGAGTTAGGAAAAAGGAAGAGAGTTTGAAAGGAGATACCGATGCACATTAGTTTAAAATTTTTGAAGATTGTAATGAGAGGGAAAAATAGAGCTGGGCAATAGATTCCACATTCGCGTGGTACGGCTGAAGAAGGAGTCTCTGTATTTAACATTACGTCTGAAATTAGTCTCAAGGGTAAGCTGATGGGCATTCCTGGAAGCGCGAGTATTACGGTTGAATTGTTTAAGGAAAGGAATGCATCTGGCAATCTCATAAGAGCAATGTCTGTAAAAAAAAAACGATAAAATAAGGAGAGACAAGAAACATTACGACGATGTTCGAGTGTAGTCAACGTTTCGATGATGTTCGTATCTCCAATCATTTTTAAGCTCTTCTCTGAACACTGTCCAAAAGATTTAGGTGGGTTGAAGGAGCAACTGCCCAAATATGGGAGTTATACTCCATCTTAGGACGAATATACGTTTTGTATTACTGCCAGGTCATTGGGTGAAAAAAATTTCTTGCATCGTCGAAGGAAGCCTAAGCATTTTGCAGTGTTTTTGGCGATTTCAAGTATATGGTTATTAAACAAAAGGTGGTTGGTAATGCACATACCGAGGATTGGAAGCTGTTCTGTTTCAACAATGCAAGAGCCACTCATGTATAGTGACAAGGGAGGTAAGTTTCGCTTCAACGACAAAAGACAGCATTGAGTTTTTGAAGCACTAAATTCTACGCGGTTTTTTGTTCTCCACTGGACAATGGTATCTAGATCAGAATTTAATGATCTTAACAGACGTTGCCGACCTAGTTCCACTTTCGAAAAAGAGGGATGTGAACTTAGGAAAGAATATGAAAAGCTGAGGGTACAGTCGTCGGCAAAATAATTTAGTGGATTAGCAGTTTCAGACAGAAGATCGTTAATGAAAATTAGAAAAATTATCGGAGACAAATAGCCGTCCAAAACGACTAGTAATGAGCGGTTAGAAAGGTAGCTAGTAATCCAGCGAAGAAGAAACTCATCGAAAACCAATGCACGCATTTTAGATAAAAAAGCTTGATGCCAAACTCTATCGAATGCTTTTGAAATATTAAGCGCAATAACCTTACTTTCTCCAATCTTTTGTTGACAGCCAAGATCGAGAGTTATCAGCTCATCCTAAAAATATCCAAATTTTTCGGATAAACAAGAAAAAACACACACGTGTTTCTATTATTCATATTTTCGTTTATGATTTATGAATAGTGAAAAACTACCAGCTGTATAAAAACAGCCGTGTAAGGAAACTTATGATAGTAAGTAAAAACTACCATTTTGGCTGTAAGAAACACGACGAATGTTTCAATTGTGAATTGGACACCTTATCCATTACACAACGCACTAAATAAATGTCTATTTCACAAGGTAAAAGCTGAGTTCACACTGTACAATTAGTTGAACAGGCTTTCGCTTGAAAGACCAATGTTTTATAATGTGAACCTTCATACGACAGCTTGGCCAACTTGTTGGATGGTTTTCGAATATTTTTGAAAATTTTGAAGTTGTACGGAGCGGAGGACCATTTGGCACAATGTTGGACGACAAATCTGATAAATTTGAACGCAAACTACATCCGACCATCCAACATCCATCAAACGAAGTCTATCGAATTACATAATTGTACAGTGTGAACTCCGCTAAAGGCAAATGTAGGACGCCAACCAGTTTTAGCACTGGGAGAAACTATTATACAGGGTGATTCGCATAAGGTGTGACAAAAAGATAGGGTGTATAGGTTGGACCTAGACAAGTAAAAAATCGTATGGGAGGGGGGGGTCCATTTTCCCCCGTTTAGGCGGGAGGGGCAATTTAAGAAAAAAATCACTAAAAATGGGGAAAAAATTATTTTAAAAGAACGGTAATACCTACAGAGTCGTGCTATAACATTTTGAAAAGCCAAAAACCTATACTAAATTTTAAAATAAGTTGTTCAAACTATTCATTTGAATATATAAAATAAAATATTAATTTTCAAAGTCAAAATTTTGAAAAAAAACATAATTTTTTTTTTCAAACCATTTTTTTTTCAAAATTTTACATAATTAAGTAGTATTTTTATGGCTTATTTTTAATGCTCTTATTTATTTTTGATCAAACACAAAAAACCGGATGTCAAAATAACCTGTTGTTTTTGAGAAAACCAAAAATTACAAAAACTACTTTTTTTAAATTTTTTGTTTTCTTAAAGTTTTTTTTTCGTTATTGGATTCTTAAGTGAACTTACGAAATAAAGGATGAATTTTCTCTTTACTTTTTTTTTATTGAGAATTCACTTAAAAATCCAATAACGAAAAAAAAACTTTAAAAAAACAAAAAAATTAAAAAAGTAGTTTTTGTAATTTTTGGTTTTCTCAAAAACTACGGGTTATTTTGGCATCCGGTTTTTTGTGTTTGATCAAAAATAAATAAGAGCATTGAAAATAAGCCAGAAAAATACTACTTAATAACGTAAAATCTGGAAAAAAAGTGGTTTAAAAAAAAAAAATTATGTTTTTTTTTTCAAAATTTGACTTTGAAAATTAATATTTCAAAAACTATTTATTTGAACTACTTATTTTTAAATTTAAATTAATGTAAAAGTTTTTGGCTTTTCAAAATGCTATAGCACGGCTCTGTAGGTATTACCGTTATTTTTAAATAATTTTTTTCCCATTTTTAGTGATTTTTTCTTAAATTGCCCCTCCCGCCTAAACGGGGGAAAATGGACCCCCCCCCCCCTCCCATACGATTTTTTACTTGTCTAGGTCCAACCTATACACCCTTTCTTTTTGTCACACCTTATGCGAATCACCCTGTATAATATGACTGAACCGCCTGGCATAGCTCGGGCCCTACGTTGATTGAATTGAATAAATTAAGTAAAATAGTTTCCAAGTGGGAAAATAAGGATGAAATGTAATCTATGTTACTCAATGACAATGAAACAATTTTCTTGAATCTGTCCAGTATTTTGCAAGTTCCTGACTTGTTTCATTTCCCGTTTCCGTCCCTGGGGGATTATGGGAAGCAAACACATATAGCCTATTTTATTTCTCTTTAACTAGAGCCCAACTTCGGACGTACAATCACGTATAGAAATTTGTATTTTAGTCGCTCCGCTAATGTGGAATGCTTTACCCGACCCTATTTTTCCCCCGCATTACGATTCGCAAAAGTTCAAAAGCAACGTGCAACGATGTCTCCTTTCAAATTCTGTCCTATTTTCCTAAATGCTCGCACTGTGATCTATAACATTATAACTTATAAGGGTAGTCATAACCCCTTGATGTGAGCGTTAATTATTAAAAAAAAAAAAAGTAGAAGTGTAACTTCCCAATGTGGAAATGAAAATAGGAAGAGGTAGAAATTGATTTTTAGTGAAAACTCATATTGTTTCTTTAAAAGAAAAAGAAAAGAAATGGATCGGAGCTAACTTTCACGGGATAGGTACTTAACACCATAGAACAATTTTTTTTATTTTTTGGTGGAGATTAGAAGGACTTTGAAAATGTATGTATGTATCATGTATGGTAGGATGTATGGTATTGTATCCATACTTATGTATGGAATACAATACCAGGAACCTTTCTGAAACCGTTGATTGGCTAGTTTTAGTGGAAGCTGACTGACAGACTAATGAAGACCGCAGTCTTAACACCTAAGCCGAAGACGGAGAACACTTACATACATAATTAGACATGATCAAACATGTTTAGACATGGTAACATGTTTAGACATGATAAACATTTTTGAGCCGGGCTTAAATGGAAATTGCTTATATGTATATACATGATTATGCCTCCACTAACTACTATGTATATACTCACTACTATCTTAAAATTCTAATAACATCTTACATCTTATCACCAAAAGCTCTGATTTGTATATTGTCTTCCAAATAAAATTCCGCAGTCAACACATTCGAGGAGAAGTTTCACAAATTATTTTTTGTTAGAATAATTTAACTTAATCGATTTACACATTTAGTAAGCACTTATCTACGTACATCATACATACATATATTAAACAAATTAAATATTTTCTATCATTTCATTGGAGAAGAAAAGAAAACACAACACTGATCGATTATTCACTGAGCAATTGAAATAATTTTCGCACAGACATGATTTTCTTCAAAATATTCCCACCGAAAAACAAATTTTACTACAATGAAATCGTTGGGATGAATGGCGCGGAATTGATGACAGCAACTTATTAGCAGTGCCAAAAAGTATGCAATCGATAATACGTTTAACACGGAAGTGTAACGCTTTCATGTTTGCAAGTCTCATAAGAAGTTTCACTTCAAAAAGTAAAAGGTTCTCGATCGCTTTTGTTATAAATTTCGTAGAAATCGACTACTTCTAATCGACGTACTTTTAGATCCTTTTCAAAACAAAGTGGCCGCGTGGCGTGTGGCAAAAATGTTTTTCCACAGATATCGCATTTCGCGAGAAATTGGCAAGTCTAGTAAGTTCATAGCCACGAAAATCGCTTTTCGATTAACATTTCGGAATGGGCAGAAAATTGTGGGTCCCTCTATTCCCGAAGTAGGCATGGTGGTGAGAAACACGCTAGGCCCTTAGGCTTCTCGCTCTGTTGCGTTTCACTATTTATTTACTTTTTTTTAGTTCACGTTTACCTTCCTGTTCCCGTTCCCATGGAAATATGAGAATGAATAGCATTCTAAATTCATTCATTCATAATTGTTTCTGTCTAGTTTCCATTGAGCACTGAGTTAGTGAATGCGACCTGCAAAGAACGAAGGGTGGTGATAATCACAAAGCAAATTGAATTTTCTGAGAAAGCAATGCAATGAGAGGCCTCATTTTTTCAATTGTTAGCGAGAGAGCAAGATGTGAGCATGAAGACTGTGGGATGAAAAGATGTACCTTAACGTAATACGTAGATAGTCTCATTCGACTTCCCTTTTTTAAATCAGTCCCCAAAGCAATTTTTGTCAGTTAGTTTTGATTAGTTCGTAAAAAAAGAACCTAAATTTGAAGTTTTTATTAAAAATAAAAAAATAATTAGTCATTACCAGAGTTCAAATGGTATCTATTGGTAGAACCAACCTTTAGAGGCGAAGCCAATGGGTATGCTTTAGAGAATTTGAATTTCTACAAAAGAAACCTAGGAAGTCCCTTGGACTGCGAGGAGACGCAATTTTATTGCAAAGCTCGAATTGATCGAGATTATTTGGACAGAAGATTTCCCATTCAAAGAATTTTTGGAAGAAGAGTTGACATACCCGAACACAGACCAAGTGACTAAACTTCCTGACCGAGAAATTTGGAACGCTTTGAAAAGAAGAATATTGTAGACCCTAAAACTAAGCCAACAATAAGCTCCTAGAAGAAGGGGTTGAAGGAGCCACTGGCAAAATCACCAAATAAACTCATAGCACAAAAAGTTTTTAAGCTTCCGAAACCTTCAAGCGTTGAGGCGAAGCCTAGACCCTTGAAAACTGAAAACAAAACCACAAACGAAATCACCTGCAGAACAGAAAGAACGTTTACAAAACCCAATACAATCCTAAGAAGGCTTAGTCATTGAAGTCCCGATCGTAATGGCTCCAAAGAAGATTCAGAGTCCTAAAACTTCGCAAATTTTCCATTCTAAATCTATCATGACTCAAACGTTAGAGGAAAAAGGATCCCAAAATACTCAATCAAAAACGAACGCGACTTCCTCGCAGACCTTGGTGAACGAAAAGGTTCCAAAACACCACCGTTCCCGTCGATTATGCTCGAGAACGTATTGCTCTTCCTGTTCTATTGTCCGAAGGTTGCTGTTGCTGTCCAAAGCTTATCGAATGCATCAAGAGGCAAGATTTGTCAACAGTGCAAGCCTCCTTAAAGACCGTGCTATGAAGAGGATTTCTGCGGAGAGTTCTTTGATATCATGCGCGAAACGATGGAAGACGCTGTAAAGGTTCTTTGAGAAAAATATTCCCTTCTTCCAAAAGAAACTTCAGCCATAAATTACTTTTCGAAGTCTTTTGAAGACGTTTTGAGCGCTATTTTGCGTCATGCGTGAAGAAAATGGACCGAGTGTCTTGCCAGATAGAGCGTACTGAATGTCTTCAGCTTTTTTATGTATAGAGTCAGAGTTAATGAACAAGATCACTTACTTGATGACATTATCGATGATTTTGCGAGCAATAAATCGCGCAAAATGGTTTTGTAAGAAACTTTAATGAGTCAATTGAAATTATTATTTTTTAAATGTTTGTTAGCGCAATAAATATCAAATCACGAAAGTGTTTATTGTGTGAGTGGCATACCTTATCAGTCGTACATCATTGAACTTTGATTTCCTCAGAAATGTACTCAAAAACTATTTCTTGTGCAATTTGAACCGAATAGTTGGATTGTAATGATAGTCTAGGAACTGACTATTAGATAGATAGATAAATTTTTTATTTATAAATTTCAGTAATGTAGCACAGGTCTTAGACAACATTTTTGTATAAATATTATAACTAGAAATTTAAATGACATTCGATTTTCGTATTATGAGATAATAATAAGAAAAGTATTGAATGCCACACTATAGATTATATAATTCTAATATAAGTATTTCAAATGGGGTGGGGTGACCCAGAAATATAATTCAGAAATTTGTAAAAATTAACATTAACATTTTGAAAACATCTTAAAGCGAAAGATTAATTTTTAATAAAGTAAACAATTTTTAAGCCAGAGAGCCAGAAAACAGCCGTTCAATAGAGACGAAATTGAAATTGAAAAGCCAATTTTTAACCATCCTAAGAAACATTCCAGGTATAGTGATCTTCAAAGATAAAGGAAGCTTATTAAATAGACGATGTGAAGAAACATTATAAAAGTTACGATAAGCAGAAGTATGGAAGATTGGAATAGATACAGAGTAAAAAAAGTCTCCACGCAAATTATAATTTGAAATCAAGCGAAAGTTGCGATTTCCAGACTTCATAAAAAAGTTTTTGAGCACTTTAAAACAATATAAATGACGAACAGGAAGAATTTTTAAGTCACGAAGCAATGAGTAACTAGGATGTCTGCTACGTTTGCCACATATTTTCCGTATAATATTTTTCTGTAGAACTAACAACGGTTGCATTATGTTCTTATACGTGCCTCCCCAGCAAGTAATGCCATATTGTATATTGTAATTGTAAAAATGAAAAATCTCGTAATAAATAGCTTTAAGTAACGAAGAAGAACAAACATTACTTAGGAAATAAAAATGTCTCAGTGTGCAACGTAAATATTTTCTTAAAGTTTCTATATGAGACCCAAAATTCATTCTTGAGTCTATAGTAAAACCTAGGTACTTAAGTTCTTTAACTTTCTCGATTAAGAAACATTTATCATCACAGATTTCATCACAATCAAATGTGTTAGATGATGCAACTGATGGGCAAAAACATATACACAATTTGAACCTTTCACATTCAGGACTATGGAAATAAATATTGACATCCTGATCCAGTCTAGGGGACAAACTAAAATACATTACTTTAGTCTTTGGGCTCATAACTAAGTTATGAACTAAGAACCAGATCCGCAAAAGATTAAGATCCCAATGTATGTTAGCGATCAAATCAAGACGACTATCTGAACCATATGAGAAACCTACGTCATCAGCGAAAGCAGTAGGTGTTCCTTTGAAATTAAGTTCAAACAAGGAATTGATATAAATGAGAAACAGAATTGGACCAAGCACAGAGCCTTGTGGTACCCCTAAGTTTAGTATCATTTTATCACTCCTGATTTCATCCAATTTTACTTTTTGAGACCTGTTTGACAAAAAGGATCTGAACCATTCCAGCATATAACCACGGAACCCTGCCTTTTCAAGTTTTTTCAGAATATGACATGATTAACCATGTCAAATGCTTTAGTAATGTCAATGAACAATCCAGCGGTTCAGTTTTTACTATCAAGGTTAAACATTACTTCACCACAAAACTTTAAAAGTGCATCTTCAGTTGATTTACCACGTTGGAGACCAAATTGAGAGGGATGAAAAAACTCATTTCTCATTAGATAACCCAATATTCTATTTTTAACAAACTTTTCGAAAATCTTGCTTATTACAGGAAGAAGGGAGATTGGTCTGTAATTGGAGATTCCTGTAGTTTTTGAATAAAGGAACAACATCCGTGCATTTCAAGACTTCAGGAAATACTCCTTCAAAGACGCAACGCTTAAAAGTGTATACATTATGTCAACCAAAAAGCAAGCTACTTCCTTTAGACATTTGCTAGAAATACCATCTATTCCACATGACTGTGTATTTTTAAGAGAGCCAATAGTTTTCAGGACTTCAAACGCAGAAAAAGGTTTAAACACAAAACTGCTACAGACTGTCGGCTCATCAAAAGACATTGTTGTCAAACAGCTGGGACACAGATTTGGCATAGGACATGATTGAAGATTGGAAGCAATGTTAGTAAAGTAGTTATTAAACTCATTACTAATAACCTGTTTATCTGACACAACGTAGTTATTTACACGAATGCTGGTTGGTTTTTTAACAACAGATGATTTGTTTAGAATACTATTGACTGTTTTCCATTCGTCCTTTGAATTACCCCTAGCACTTTTAGTGTTGTCCACTGCAGCTAATACTTTGTTGTTTTTGTTGTTCGCTGTGACCTTTGTACTACTGTTTTCTGTACGAGTATTCGTAGTGGCAATCTGCTGCGGTAAATGTTACGAGCGAGGTCTAAGTACTGCACATTTGTCACAACGAAAAGGGTTTCCACTCGAATAAAAAAAAATCAGCATCATCTTGCGTGATATTAGCACAAGAAAAATGGAAAAAACTGGACCAATCACTACATTTAATTTTAGCTAAGCAATTGCGTTCGATTCTTTGATTACACACTGAGCAGTTCATTTTAAAAGAGAAAGTTATAGTTCTTAGGTATAGTGCCAGAAATAGTTTTTTTTTAAATCGGGAGATTTCCTCTTTGAAAATCGGCGTAAATCGTATTGTACTACACTGCACATAATTTTTAGTTTTTTTTTTTTAATATCATTTCTTATTTAATTTTTTATATTTTCAACTCATATTACATCAGTCAACAGCATTTTTGCGCATGGGTTTAACCAAATATACTTTGAATATACATATATATAAGTTTTTGGCTTTTCAAAATGCTATAGTACGACTCTGTAGGTACTACCGTTATTTTTAAATAATTTTTTTCCAATTTTTAGTGACTTTTTTCTTAAATTGCCCCTCCCGCCTAAACGGGGGAAAATGGACCCCCACCTCCCATACGATTTTTTGCTTGTCTAGGTCCAACCTACACAACCTATCTTTTTGTCACACCTTATGCGAATCACCCTGCGATTAAAGAACGAAAATATTTACTTTTTAAGAAGTTAAGGGGGTAAGGGGGGGGGGGGTTTAGGGTTTCAAAATAAAAAAAGAAAATTTTTTTCCAAGTTTTTTTCTTAAATATGGATTGAGTAATTTTAATGTCCACCTGCTAACCCAGAGGTTTGAGGTTCAAATCCCAGCAGAGGCAAAAATATTTTTCCACGGGTATCGCCTTTCGCGAGGAATTGGCAAGTCCTCCGTTAATAAATTCATTGCCATGAAAAGCGCTTTCTCGATTAGCCGTTCGGAACCGGCAGAAATTGGTAAGGGGGGGGGGGGGTTTAGGGTTTCAAAATAAAAAAAGAAAATTTTTTTCCAAGTTTTTTTCTTAAATATGGATTGAGTAATTTTAATGTCCACCTGCTAACCCAGAGGTTTGAGGTTCAAATCCCA
Organism: Melanostoma mellinum; assembly: GCA_914767635.1. NCBI lineage: Eukaryota > Metazoa > Arthropoda > Insecta > Diptera > Syrphidae > Melanostoma > Melanostoma mellinum. The sequence continues at coordinate 188,229,382 of OU612060.1, forward strand.
GCAGAGGCAAAAATATTTTTCCACGGGTATCGCCTTTCGCGAGGAATTGGCAAGTCCTCCGTTAATAAATTCATTGCCATGAAAAGCGCTTTCTCGATTAGCCGTTCGGAACCGGCAGAAAATTGTAGGCCCCTCCATTCCCTCACAAGGCATGGTTGTTAGAAATGCGCTAGGCCGAGGGGCTAGTGCGAGTGTATGCATTCGTCGCGTCGTCACCGGAATTGAATTTATAACGGTTCTAACGTAAGCTAAATGAGTGAAAAGGAAAGCTTTGAAACAAAATCCTGTATTTTTTGTTCAACCTTCATATTCAAACAACTTAGGTTAGGTATGTATGGTGGGTGCATTAGGGCTAACTTTCTGTCCCCAAAGGGATTTTTTAATAAGGCACTGCCAGATTATGAAAGAAATATACCTAGGTCTCCGTTTCTTTTTTCATCTATTGAAAATCGGGAGAAAAGTCTGATTTCGTTTCAAAAATCGGTGCATCGTATTTAGTTTTAAAAATCGGGAGATTAACGATAAATCGGTGTTTCTGGCAGCCCTGATACAATGAGAACTGCAGAGGTAAAGCCGGCAAAAATTCAACGGCCTATACTTGGGGAATCCGTAAATAACGTATCGCTTAGTTGATTGTACTTGAATAACTATTTAATTAATTATTAAATTAAATACCAGTGTAAGAAAGATCACCTACCCCTCCCCACCACCCCTCTTCACTTCCTTTTCAAAAATCTTTCATCTGTATAGCGGCGTCATATGGAGTTTCAGCATCGAGCTTCTAAACAATACCATTCAAATTACTCTTTGATCAGCCGCACTTTGTTCTTTCAAATACTGCAAAATTTAAAGGATTGATGTCAACAGAAATCAATGTTCCCAATCCAAGAATTCTACTTTATACTCATCCGTCCTTTTTTAAAAAAGGGTTTACTCCAAAGGGATGTGTTGATTGAATCAGTAAATCAATTGCTTACAAAACAAAGGTCTGAAAAGCGCATTAGCCAGGTACATATATCATTGTTCCTGTCTATGGCGTCATTTTTCAATCCATTGCCAAATCACATAGGGTGGTGATGATCATAAAGCAAATTGAATTTTCTGAGAAAGCAATGCATTGATATGTGCATTTGTGTAAGTTTATTTGTCTTTTGATTCTGATGCCTCATTTTTTCAATTGTTATCGAGAGAGCAGGATGTGAACATAAAGACTGTGGGATAGTCGATGGAAAGACGTACTTTAACTTAATACGTTGATAGTCTTATTCGACTTCCCTTTTTTAAATCAGTCCCCAAAGCAATTTTTGTCAGTTAATTTTAATTATTTCGTGAAAAAAGCACCTAAATTTAAAGTTTCTTAATTTTTTAATAAAAAATAAAAAACCCATCACTACCACATGGTGTCTAATGGTAGAACCAACCTTTAGAGGTGACGTCAATGGGTATGCTTTAGAGAATTTGAATTTCTACAACGAAAGCCTACGAAGCCCCTTGGACTACGAAAAGACGCAATTTTATTGCCAAGCTCAAATTGATCGAGAATATTTGGACAGAAGATTTGCTTTTCAAGGAATTGTTGGAAGAAGAGTTGACATACCCGAACACAGACCAAGCGACTATATTTCCGGCAGAAGCAACACAAACTGCTTTTCAGACGAAAGGGTTGAAGATCAAAATTGTTGTGGACCTCTAAATAGTTCTAACAATCGAGATTTCTATCCAACAATTGTTGAAACCTGCAACCAAAGCCTTAAAAGGAGGGAGGAATTCGGGGAAGAATCTTGTAATCCACCTAATTTCGAAGATTTTTGTAAGGTACACCTAAACAACAACCAGTTCTATAGACAAAATTTGCGGGACTCTGATTATTACACCTACTCCCTCAAGGAAGCTGAGCCTTGCTTTGGCACTCAGGTCGGCCAACCTTACTTGAAAAGGCCACCTCAAATTAATGGCACTAGTATTAAACAGGCGACAACACCTCAATGTGTAGACAATGAGTGCACCTTCCACAATTCATGTCTGTGTACTGAAAACTTGAGGACTGAAGTTAAATACGAAAAGTCTGTAAAAAATACCAGCAAACCCAACAGCTACCCCATCAAACGGTATACTGTGCAAAGACCGAGAAAGGAGGAACACTTTGAAAAGAAGAAGATTGTAGAGCCTAAAACTGAGCCAACAATAAGCTCCCAGAAGAAGGAGGTGAAGAAGCCATTGGCAAAATTTCCAAATAAACTCATCCCACAAAAGGTTTCTAGGCTCCAAAAGCCTACTAGGATTGAGGAGAAGGCTACACCCTTGAAAACTGAAAACAAAATTAAAAAACGGATTGAAATAGAGAAACCACAAACAAAATCACCTTCAAAATCAAAAGAACGTTTGCAAAAGCCAATTCCACCCTTAGAAGGCTTAGTCATTGAAATGCCGATCGTAACGGCTCCAAAGAAGATTCAGAGTCCTCCTAAAACTTCGCAAATTTGCCATTCTAAATCCATCATGACTGAAACGTTAGAGGAAGAAGGATCCCAAAATATTCAATCAAAAACAAAAGCGACTTCCTCACAGACCTTGGTGAACGAAAAGATTCCAAAGCACCACTGTTCCCGTCAAAGATGCTCGAGACCGAATTTATGTTGTTGTGCTAGTGCAACTCGATGTTGCTCTGCGAAGCTTATCGAAGGGATTCATAAAGAGCGAGATCCTTTCGGCATGACTTGCAGGTCATACACTGAATTCAAGCACTCCCACTCATGTCAACAGTGCAAGCCTTCACAAAGACCGTGCGATGAAGAGGATCCCTGTGGAGAGTTCTTTGATATCATGCGCGAAACAATGGAAGACGCTGTAAAGGTTCTTTGAAAGTGTATCACTTTCTTCTAAATGAAACTTCAACTTTGATTTATTTTCAGAAGTCTTTTGAAGACGTTTTTGGGCGCTATTTTGCGTCATGCAAGAAGAAAATGGACCGACTGTCCTGCCAGATAGAGCGCACTGAATGTCTTCTAAAAAACATGTATAACGACTTGAATGGAAGTGGGTTTTTGTATTTTTAAGGCATTCAACTTTTCAAATGATATCATTTCAGGAATTTGCTTTTATGGGCGCAGAAATGCTCAGCAGTTTCATCATATCTACATGCAACTGGAGCATCAAAAGCATTTGTTTCAAAAGCAACAGCAGTGCTTCAGGAAAGATCATAGTCGGAAATCTAGGTCTCGAGACGACAGTGAGCACAATCAAATCGATTCTAGTGAAGACTTGGCCAGTGAGACGTGTGTTTCTTGCGAAAGATTGCTCCCTAGAGTTCAAGCGGTTCCATCAAATAGTGACAATAATTGCGATGACATTAGATGCCATAACTGGAGGGGTCTTGAAACACGTAATAGTCGATCCTCTCAAGATAGCAAATATGAAGACGCAGAAGGCCATGATGAGCAAAGGCTGAAGGGCTCACAATCGAGTTTGAAAAGAGGCAGAAGCAATGGAAAAATGATTCAAAAAAGCAGTTCCACTGGCTTTCGCGGTTTGATGCAGACAAAAAGTAGACTACAAGTCTGAGCATACTCGTGAATGAGTTTTGAAAATTATTTCAGAAAGATCCTTTACTCTGGGATAAGTGTGAAATAGTTTTTGAAATTCATGGTACGTAGGTTCCTAAACAGAGATGATGAATAAACAAACGTGTTTTCACAAAATGAAGTTTTTTTTTCATCATTCAACTGGGAACCAATGAACAAGAAGTCGTGCGTCACCGTCCATTTGGGTGCTCTTGTGTCTTTAACCTTCAAAATGATGAAGACACCTTGTTGACACATAGTTCAGGTTGCTCTCACGACTTTTTAGAAGCTAGATATGCTTCCTTTTTTGGACATTCACTCTTGTCCAATCAGCAACATCTTGATCTCGAAGTGACCAATCTTTTGCATATTCTCTGTCTGATGCTTCACTAGTTTTTGGTTTTAACAGACAGAGACGTTAGCAAATATCAAAACAAATGATAATTTGATCATTTTTGGAAGCGACCATAGTGCCCCATGGGAAATTTTGCTCATATTTCAATTACTGCTAAGTAAATGTGATCTTATTCTGCTGACTAATGACCTTCTTTACTGGAACGTAATTCATACACAAATAAGTCTCATAAATCTCCCATATAAACAGAAATTCGTGAGACGACTACAGCCAATACCGTTGCAAGTGCAACAAATCCATAGAATGTAAATACTCAAGGGAAAAATCCATGTTCCTAAGACTCGCGCACTAAGTGAGCAATTAATTACATGTGCTTCAAGCTGGATTTTAAGTTGTCTTATGCTCATAATACCTCAAGTATTGTTTAAGTACATCATCAAGACAACATTTTCAACCCATCAGTTTGAGTTCGAATCATTTCGCAAGTTCAGGTGTGCAACCAAACTTGATCTTCTTTGACTGATAGTTTAGTCTTTTTAACTTCAAAGAAAAAGAGATTAATCAGTTTTCTTCTGCAGCATGTACAGACGATGTCTAAGAACTGTTTTGGTTTGGGTGTCTATTGAGTAAGTGTTTTGTGGATAAGTTTCGTATATATACGTAAATGCTATTTCAATTTTTCTCCAACAACATTTACTCTTATTCAATTTTTTATCCAGAAGTACACTCTTTATACTTTCTAAATACCTTCTGATTGAACTTCTTAGAACAAAAGAATAAAAATTTGCCTTAGAAAAGTAAAGTCGGTTCACAGTTCACAGAGGACTTCTTCCAATTAGTTTAGTATAGTGATTAAGTTCATCCGGTCAAATGATATCGTTCATTTTTTTTTTAACTAGCGCTGAGAGCAGGGGGTTGTGAATACTACATACATTTATCATTCAATGTTTTAAAACACAGTGCAAGCATTTAGAAATTAGAACAATAGGAGAGAATTTAATAGAGACACTGACTTTGAATTATCGCGAGTTGTAAAGCGGAGGAAAGAGAGAGTCTGCTATAGCATTAAACATTGGGGTAGGTAAACTAAAATATGAATTGCCATACTTTATTGTACATACTACTGAAGTAAGGTTCGAGGTAAAACTTAAGAGCATTCCTAGCGAGGTGGTAGTTGCGGCTAAAATTTATTCAATTGAATAGTCTAAGAGTTTAAAGTTTTAAGTCGAGTTATAACCAAAAATTATGAAATCTTACTTTTTCAGATTTTGAAGTCGAAGTGATAACCATCTAAGGCAGGGGTTCCCAAACTATTTTGAGCAAGAGACCCATTTTTCAAAACGAACTGATACCCTAGACCCCCTTAGCCAAATTACACTAAAAATCATGAAATGCAGAAACAAAATTTTGGGATAGCAATAAAACGTGACATTATGATGATAAATATTACAAAAAAAATGAAGGCTCTAATTCTGTCTGTCTATCTATCTGTCTCTCCGTATATGCAGCCACAGCTAGAACCACTTAACGGATTTTCTTCAAAATTGAATTTACAATTGTGTTAGAATTGCGTTTCCATATTTTGAAATAGCGGTACCCATGGGCGTAGTCAGGGGGGGGGGGGTTTCAGGGGTTCAACCCCCCCCCCCCCCCTAAAATGTAGGAATATATCTTCTTAATTGGCCTAACAAATTTTTATTACGTATAATTACACTAATAATGTATTTATACTCTCTCTGCCGCCCGCCAGCCGCCGCGCCAACCGCAGTCAATTGGCTGATCGCATTCGGTAGCCTTCGTATATTTTCGTGCCGTATCAGTACGCACTGTTAGGCCGATAGGTTATTGATTTAGAATGGGACAAGGAAAAGGCTTATTTAAAGAATTTTCTCTTAGAAATTGCAATTACTAATGTTATAGCTCCAAAATAAAAACAACCAGTTTCAAAGGGATATAAATATCGTGATTCCCAATAAACGATTTTATTTTCTAAGGAAAGATAATTTTTCAAATACAGAATATTCTGGAAGAGTCTTAACCATTTATATATACTTACATTCCTTTTCAACTACGGAAAATTACAAACACTCAAGGAACTATAACTTAACAACTTGAACATAAGAACAGCAATGAAATCAAATAATATTTTTTACAAAAGAAGAATAAGACACAAAGGGAAAATAAAAACGGGTTACTACGATTTGGAAAATGAAAAATGCAAAGTAAAACTAATTTTAAATTTGAAAGGTTACTATGATTGGGAAATATTTAAAAAACAAAGTAGATGAAGTAATGATATATATATACATAAATATTGGCTCGATGACATCCCGGAGCCCGTCTGAAACTAAGAAGACAAATCGAGAACAGCGAGCCGTCCAACAGACCTTTTTTTCTTGATGGATCCATTTGCCATTTCAACATCTACAATTCTTACGACTCCATCCGGGCCTGGGTAGATCTTGATAACTCGTCCCATCTGCCACGACGAGCGTATTTCGTTAGGCTCAATGACAAGAACTAAACTTCCTTCTTCGATAGGTTTAGTATCCCTGTGCCACTTGGTTCTTCTTGTTATTTCTGGGAGGTACTCATAATACCAACGTCTAGTGAGCTGGGACATCAAATGTTGGGCTCGTCGACTATAAAGCCTGCTACAAGAGTCTCCCTCACAAAAAATGCCAGGAGCCGTTACATCTCGAAAATCCTCACCAAAAAGCATCGAGTTGGGAGTCAGAGGTTTTGGATCTTCTGGATCCACTGGTATATGTGTAAGAGGACGCATATTGATTTGACCTTGAGCCTCATAAAGAACATTTCGCAGCACGTCTTCCCTTGGAATTGTGCTTTTGAGGACAAAATCTATACTCCGCTTAATAGATTGAATAAGGCGCTCCCAAGCACCGCCCATCCACGGTGAGTAAGCTGGAATAAATCTCCAGAGGATGTTTTGATATTTTGATGCATATTCACCAAGAGCCGCCTCCATTTCACTAACATCTTTTTCGAGCTGATTTTTTGATCCGATAAAGTTTAGGCCATTGTCGCTGTACAGAAATCGAGTGACAACGCGGTTAATGACAAATCGACGAACAGCCATTGTACATTGATCAAAACTAAGATCATTTAACAGCTCGATTTGTACTGCTCGGAACGTTAAACAGGTGAAAATCATACCGTATCGTTTTACAGTTCCTCTTCCAAATTTTACCAGCATCGGTCCAAAGCAATCAACCCCAACATGAGTGAATGGTTTTTCATTGAAAGCCAATCGAGCTTCAGGGAGCTGACCCATTATCGGCATCACAGCTTTAGCTTTTAAACGCTTGCACATGTTACACTTCGATGTTACCCTTTTTACTGCGGTTCTAATGTTGATAACCCATGCTCGTTCTCTAATGTCTGAAATAACTGATGCTGTTCCAACATGATTATTTTTTTCGTGATGATGTCTAACAAGCAGGTCCACCAGAGGATGAGATTTAGGTAAAATCGCCGGATTTCTTGATGCATATGATAAAATTGATTTTTGCCCTCTTGAGCTCATTCGGATTGTATGATCTTTGTCCAAGAACGGTGAAAACTTAATCAAATTGCTTGAAGAGCTAACTTTCTGCTTTACCACCAAGTCAGTTACATCTTCAGGAAAGGCTTCGGTTTGAATTTTTCTGAATAGCCAGTTTTCAGCTCTTGAATATTCATCTGGAGTCACAAAACGAAACTTCTCAACAGCTTTTTTCTTAATGATGTCATTGAAACGAATTATGAAAGCCATGACACGAACGGAAGACGACCAATTTGCTTTAAATCTTGCCTTCATTTCATCATAAATGCTAAAAGAAGCTAGGATCTGCTTTTTGTGCACATGGATTTTAGCCTCCAAAGGATTTGAGTCATCTGAAACAGAAGTTGTTCTTCCTCGTGTAACAGGCCATAAACTAAATGGCAAACGTAAGAATTCAGGTCCCTTAAACCATCTTGCTTCAGTGTTACCAATTGATGACTCCTTCCATCTCGTCGCATCGTCAGCCACGTTATCTTTTGTTCCTACATGGTACCACTGGCGAGGGGAGGTTGAATCCAGAATTTCTCCCACTCTTACGGCAACGAAAGATGGAAACTTGAACTGTGTAGAGTTTATCCAAGACAATACTGTTTTGGAATCGGACAAGTAATAACAATTGTTGAATCGGATGGAATGAGAACTTTTGACTGTATTTGCCAAGCGTACACCAAGAACTGCTGCCTGCAATTCTAGCCTAGGTACCGAGAGTTTCTTCACTGGGGCTACTTTTGCCTTAGCCATCACAAGAGTGACCTCTACCTTGTTAACCATTTCAAAGCGCAGGTAAGCTGCTGCAGCAAAAGCCTGTTCTGAAGCATCGACAAAAACAATTAAACTTACCTCCGAATCATCGGGGTTCCAGGATAGATATCGACGAGGAATCTTTAAGTTTTCGATGTTTCTCAACTCGATGATAAAATCTCTCCACTGGATTCTTAAGTCTTTAGGTATTGCTTCGTCCCAATCGACACCTTCACGCCATACCTCCTGAAGAATGACACGTCCTCGAATGATATAGAATGATATCAGGCCAAGTGGGTCAAAAATCCTCATTACCGTCTTTAGAATCTCCCTCTTAGTTATTTTCGCTTCTGGTAAAAGCATCTCGGCCAGGGAGTTGTTACTAGATAGATTGTATGTGAAACAATCCAAAGAAGGTACCCAAAACATTCCAAGAATTTTGGAAACAATGTTGTCATAGTTGTTCAAATCAAGGCTAACAAGCTTTGTGTTGACATCGCTCTGAGATATCTTCTGAAGAAGTACTTGACTGTTCGATTGCACACTAACCAAATCAAAGTTCATTGACTTGCAAATACGTATAGCGTCTTCAGTTACAGACATAGCCTTTTCTATTGTGTCGTGGCTGTTGAAATAGTCGTCAACATAAGTTCGCTGCGTTAAACCATCAACAGCTTCAGGACATTCCAACCGAAACTTTTCCGCGTGATGGTTTTTGATGAACTGGGCGCAAGCTGGAGAACAAGTTGGGCCAAACATCATTACTTCCATAATGTAAATGGTTGGTTCTCGCGAGCTGTCACCGTCTCTCCACAGAACTCTTTGACATTGCTGGTCTTGTGCTTTTATCCGGATTCTATGGAACATTTCTTTAATATCTGCATTCACAGCGATCGCACGCTCACGAAACTTAAAAAGACCAGCATGGAGTGGAACTAGCATGTCGGGACCTTTCAGCAGATAGGTGTTAAGTGATACACCATTCACCTTTGCAGCCACATCAGCGACATCCCTTGGTTTCGGTATTAATTTGTTTGGATTTTCCACTATGAAGGTGGGTGTGTACCATACCCGCGGCCATGACTTCTGTAGCTCTTCATCCGTCGCTATTCTTGCATACCCTTTGGATAATAACTCTTTCATGTGATCGATCTTCCACTGTAGTAGATGAGGCTTCTTCTTCAAAGACTTCTCCAGACCCTTCAAACGGCTTAAAGCCATGGGGTAGCTATCCGGAAGTTTAACATCGTCTTTGCTCCAAAGTAAACCTATCTCGTACTGGTTACCAACTTGACTAAGAGTATGCTCCATGATATTAGTAGCGCGAGCCACTTGATGGCTAACCAAATCTCCCATAGGCGTTTTGACTCCAAAATCTTCAGTTGAAAAATGGTGTTTAACTAGTTCATGCAGATCATCTTCTGTTTTTATAGCATCATGAAACAGAAAATGCATTGTTGGCTTAGCTGCTTGATTCAGAGAAGAAACACGATAAATTGATGCAGATGTACCATAAACAACCCATCCCAAAAGAGTCTTAATGGCGCATGGCTCTTCGTCTTTGCCGTGTCGTTGTCCATGGCCCCATAAAAACTTCGCTTGATCTAATCCCACAAGAATTTTCGGTTTGACATCAACCTGATCTGAAAGTGGGAGTCCTCTCAGGTGTGGATAGGAAACTTTTAACTCGGCAACATTGATAGATTGTCCAGGCAGATCTAAATTATTAACTGTATAGACATTCTTGAGAAGATGACGCTTCCGATTATGGATCCCAGAAACCGTCAAAGATGTTCGAATAGAATTTTCGTGTCGTGAGACTCCTTTTGTCCACTGAAGAACCAAGTCTTCTGCACTTCCTGTAAGCCCTAGCTCATCGTAGAGATCTTTTTCAATCATTGACAAAGATGAACCGTCATCAAGGAACGCGTATGTATCCACAAATTTTCCGTTGGTACCAAAGATGCGAATGGGGGCAATCTTGAACAAAACTGATGAACTATTTACATGTGAAGAGTGGACATGATGTGTAGGCTCAAATGGATGCGCAGATTTATTCAGCTGAGATCTTATCGCGGTTTCAACTGACTGATGTAAGAGCGGGTTATGATGTTTTGAACAACCTTGAATTCCACACACTGTATTCTCTCGGCACGACTTCCAGTTATGGTTTGACGGATCCAAACAAGAAAAACATATACGCTTATCTTTTACGAACTCCAACCTCTGTTCAGTTGACAAATTCTTAAATTCAGCACACTGATTAAGCATATGTTTTCGATTGCAACGAACACAACCAGTAGACGAGACTGCTGATGTGGTAGGATTGTGAGTCAAAACCCGAGCAGAGGGTTTTGATTTTTGGACGATAGGCTTTCTTGATTCATTTGATTCCGAGTTCTTAAGTAGATCAGGAGGAAGGTCAACAACTTTCTCCGTCAAAAATCTTGCAAAACAATCTAAATTGGCTCGAGGATGAATTGATTTATGTTTAATCCAATCTTGGTACAGACCAGAACCCAACTTACAAGCAAGACTTGTTAAAACATAACCGTTTTCTAGATCCTCATCTCTTTTTATGGATTTCAAATCAGCCACAAACCCATTCAGCTTTACTGCCCACAAACGTAATTTCGGGTCACATTTTGAGGCGAGTCGAGGAAGATTTAGCAAGTCGGCTGTAAGATCGTGAACTAAAACATCATGACGACCAAAAACTGCTCGCAAAGAATCCATGATACCATCCGCATCTGAAGAATACTTCAACCGGTCGCTTACTAGTTGATATGCTTCGCCATGCAAAGCCTTACGCAACCTAGAGACATTTTCCTTGCCGCTATAACGTCCTTCAACTGTTGTGGATTTAAAAACTTCCTCGAAGTACGGCCACTCTCGTTTATCGGCACCAGAAAAAGGCGGCAACTCTTGAACGTTGCTTCTGTTCAAAATAGTTAGTAAACTGGCCATATCCGCATCACGAAAAGATGAATCACGAAGCGATGAATCACGAAACAATGAATCAGCTGGGGGAGTTTTTGGTACATGAACATTTTGTAATGGCGTTGAATGCTGATGCACTAAGTTATCCAACAATAATTTGTGGTTTTCCTGAATCTTCTTAATCCTCTGAAGCCTTTCTCTAACTATATCAGCATTTGAGGTTTGTCTAACATCTACGACAGGCTGAATTGGAACGGCTGATGCTTTAGCTAACTTAACCTTCATAGCCTCCATCTCTTTTCGAAGGGATGAAAGCTCGTCATCCTTTCTTGCAACTGCTGCTTGAGCCATTGCAGCTGCTTCGATTAGATAATCAACTTCTAATCCTGCTTCATCTAAACCTTGAGACGCTGGCTGATTACAAATAACATCATGTTGCAAAGTAACATCTTCAGCATCCACAGAAATTTTACAATCCTCACAGAACCATGGAGTAGCTGTGTCATATTGGTTAGGATCGAAATCTACGCATAAATAATGCCACCACTTCTTACATTGATCACATGACACCATGAGATCATCATCAGCATCTTTACACGTCTTGGAACTGCAGCTATGCTCCATCGTTAGAATTGAAATGAAAAAATACTAACCAAAAGATTTTTCTTTCTCGAACTGTCTTCCAAATACAGCACTCCACGTGTTAATGCGGCGTAAAACGTACTGCTTCCAACAAGAAGAAAGTCCACAGAATAAAATAAAATGATGTTATAGCTCCAAAATAAAAACAACCAGTTTCAAAGGGATATAAATATCGTGATTCCCAATAAACGATTTTATTTTCTAAGGAAAGATAATTTTTCAAATACAGAATATTCTGGAAGAGTCTTAACCATTTATATATACTTACATTCCTTTTCAACTACGGAAAATTACAAACACTCAAGGAACTATAACTTAACAACTTGAACATAAGAACAGCAATGAAATCAAATAATATTTTTTACAAAAGAAGAATAAGACACAAAGGGAAAATAAAAACGGGTTACTACGATTTGGAAAATGAAAAATGCAAAGTAAAACTAATTTTAAATTTGAAAGGTTACTATGATTGGGAAATATTTAAAAAACAAAGTAGATGAAGTAATGATATATATATACATAAATATTGGCTCGATGACAACTAAAAATGGTTGCTTGCGACAAAACATTATCAAAACCCCACAGAACCCCTGCATAATGGTTCTCTTAAAGAATTCTCACTCTAACCTGGAAGCTGGTTTAGAGCGTGAAAAAATGGGCATAATTTATGAATTTTTTGTGACTGAACAAAAAGATCAATCGAAAATCTGTGAAAAAGGTTTTATAATTTAGGTTTTAATATTTAAATACAAATTTTTTCGTGTCAATTAAATTCAAAATGGCAGCTGTCCAGCATTTCTTCGGAGGCGCCTAATTTTTGACGGGTCCATGGTAGAAGATGTAACCTCCTTAATTTCGGTTCTTGGACAAAGTCTCCAATATACAACAACAGCAAGAGACGTACGCAGGACTTTTTCGATATTTTCTTTTTTTACGAAATGGTGCACGTTTGAACAAAACATTAAAATTTTCACTATAAGAAACGACAAAATTGTTGATTTTAAAAAAATCTATGCAATATAAAAAAAAATCCTAGGTACGTCTCCGGAGAAAGGTATTTCGAACGTTCTGTCAAAATTTCGTATAGATCGGTGAAGATTTGCTTGAGTTATGTCTTCGGCCAGTTCGAAGAAAGTGATTTCGGGAAAAAAGCGTTTAAAGTTCTAAATACTCTAAAATCACATGGCATACCTGTGGGGCGTTGTCGACCCTAAAGTACCTTTTAAGATAAAAAAAAAATTTCGGTTTCTTCAAAATTCTAGACCAGCTTCCCCTCTTAAGAGAATTTTTTCCATTGTGGGTCACATAAGACTATTTCTGAGATTCGCTTTGTTTTGTGAAGATTAAAACCAGAGTGTATCTAATAATGAGTGGGTATTTGTACGGTGCCCAAGCGTAAAGAATGTGCTTTAGCTCTTTATGTATGTACATTGTTGTGCACAATCTCTCAACCTTACTATTGCTGACTCGTGTTCACAAGCAGAATTGCGAAATTGCGTTGGGATCGTGCAGTCTGTTAGTTCCTACTTTAGATATACTGCTTTCTGCTTAACACACTGCTGTTTTGAATGGTAAAATTCGGGACCTATTACCGGCTGGAAATCAAAAAACCCTGCTGGCAATGTGTGAAAGACGGTGGGTTCACAAACATGAAGCCGTCATGCGATTTAAGCAAATTTATCCAGCTATGGTCAATGCACTCGAAGAACTCCAAATCAGCCACAATAAAGAAACATCCCAGCAAGCTGTTCAAATGCTCAACACACTTCGATCTTCGAATTATGTTACGAGCCTAGTGATTCTTCAAAAAGTCATGAGCTTTACATTTTCGCTATCAAAACAACTGCAGTTAACACCGATAACAGCATTCAGTCACGCGAATAAAGTTATTAATGCAACTTTTGATAAATAAATTTGTCAAAGAGTAATCATCTATATTAAGAAACAAAGGTGATGCTCGATGAAAATACTGGTACACTGCAAATGGTACCTATCGTTGGAAGGGAACCTAATCGCTTTAAAATAAATTAATTCGTCCCAATTCACCAATTTACCGAGAGGCTTGCGAAACACCGTAAAGTAGTATTGCCATCATCTGGTGTGCTACCTTCAAATTTTGCGGTCAGTTCTGAAATTGAAGACGCAATTTTTATGTATTCGGCAGGGCGGTGCTTCCCGAAAGGAGTACATCCTATGACTATCTCCTCCCCTAGTCCAAAATCTGCTTTGGAATGCTTGGGTAAGTGCGATAAAACATTTTGTCCAGTTATTTACACGTTGCTACAGATATTGGCTACCATACCTGTTTCCTGCTACACCAGAAAGGACTTTTTGAGTTTCTTGATATGAGCCAGCATTTTAAGGGACACTTTGTTTTATGATGTAGCTTCGTAAAGTATGCAATTTTCATAAATAGTTGAATACTTCTTTTGAAAATGGCTTAACCATAGTTTGGAGGACGCTGAAGGTTTTCTTCGCAGATTTGGTAATTTTTTGGTCTTGTTTTTCGTATAGCTTATTACCCATGTCTGATTTATGTTGAAGCTTTGACTTAATGAGCTTCTTAGCGTCTTCTTATAGTTCACGACAGCCCAGTCCTTTCCGAAAATGACTGTATCATGATTCAGAATAGTGCTTTATTCTTCCGGTGAGGTGATGATTACGTTCTCCGGGTGTCACGTAATTCGTGTTATATACTCTGGTCTCGGGCATATGATTATTCATCATATTCCATATTCTAAGAAATGAATCGTGTTTGAGGGAAGGTCCATCTCCCTCCATTTAGATAGGAAGGACAGTTTAATTAAAACTGACATAACTTAAAAAAAAAATAACTGACTATTATCGAGGCAACCTCCTGGGCTATCAGTATAATCTTTTGGATTGTTCATTAAGCCAGAGTTGAAATCCAAATAAAAAAAATCTTTTAATATTTAGAAAAACTGTATGTTGGGTTCTCCTGCTTTCTTTTGGGCTTTTTCAAAATTGCCGGACGCTATCAAATGTTCTCATTCGGGTCCGCTTATTTGCACCGCCTTTGACGGACCTGCAGCATAATAAGTCTTATTAATCGACAAATTATAGGTTCCTGAATTACGCGAAAACATATGCATGTACTTCCTGACTGGTCATTACATAGTACATATTCCGAGAATATTAGCATACGTATACAGATGAAAAGGGCTAGTATTAGAAGATCGAATATCATCTATCTATCTATGTATATCTATATCTATACATATAATATAATAAGAACGTTAAAATAAAAAAAATATAAAACAGTTTGTTTGTTTGTGCACGCTAATCTCAGAAACGGCTTATCCTGCCTAGATGGGATTTTCAGTAATATATTGTGGTAAGCTTCACTTAACATTTAGTTTTTATTTCATATCAATCGGTTGATAAACAAAAAAGTTATGCCAATTCTTGCAGACGAAATCGCTGGCACACTTAGTATCTTAATAAAAATGTAATAACATAAACTACTTATTTGTCGTCGAAAGAGTACTTAGTACGAAAAGAAATTTGTTGAGTCTTTTTTTAAAGTGCAGCAATACTACTTATCATTCGAATAATAAAATGGCAAAAGTATCGAAAAACTATCTTAAAAGTTTTAAGTAAGAACTTGTCTAAAGGGGGCCAATTGCAGAACTTGTCGACTCCCAAAATCAGATTTCGTTATTGCCGACCCCTTGCAAACTGATATCGACCCCAACGGGTCTATGCGCTCTACTTGAGGAAATGAATAAATAAAAAGTAATAAACAAATAAATAAATAAGAGCGTAGATTAGTGTTTGCAAATAAGCTTGCTCTAAGAAGTACCGCTTTAGTCTCTGAGATGCAAACAAAAATATAGATTGTAAAATGCTTTGTTAAAGTTGCCACGGGGCACTTCTCTCATTTAAACGTGTTAGGCTCAAGTGATACCGCACTGGTCTTTCTCCGAACATTTGGAAAGCTATAATAATAGAAAGTTACTATCTGGTAGTATACAAAGAACCGGAATTTAGGTCTGAGTGCTCCAGTTAGTATTTTGAAAACCTTCGAAAGGAAAAAATCGTTACGTTTAGATTCAATTTAATAATTTTGGCCGATTTATTGCTTCAATTTTCACAGGTGTTCCCTATTAAAAATATTGACTGCAAATTTATGTTACCTTCAATCTTTAACTTACTTGTCCTCTTTAAGATATTCATTCCAAAGAAGTTTCATAAACATAACTTTGTGAGTGTGTTGGGTAAAGCAACTTAATTAGGTATCCATAAATTTTTTAAAATTGGTGTCTTCCAAGTGTTTCCTTACACGATAAACCGTTCTATTCCAAAGCTTGATTAACAGCTCAAATGTCAGCAAATGATTGTGTAGCGAGTTGAGCCAGCACCATCATCACGGTCAATAAATAAAATTTACACGAATAGCTATTGATTGAAACTCTAAAAATACAAAATAATTTAACTTTTTCGAACGAGAGACAAAACACTGATAGGCGAAGATGGCGAGGCATAGAATTATTGTTTCTAATTATTGCCTTTTGACTATCCATAAAGTCGAATTTCATATTTGATTGCAGTGCCTTAATTAGTAATAACATATTGAGAGAACTTTTATATCTCGAGATTGGATCTTATGCAGTGTCCAATTTTACTTTTTTATTGCTCACTAAACTAAAAAACATTGACATTTGACTGTAGGAACTTTTCAAATAGACTTCTTCATCTATATCATTTTCTGTCGTAAAAATCCATCAAGGATTTTTGAAAATCACTACACCGAGGCAAACTTTAACATTCCAGAATGTGTGAAATATTTCATATCGTTCCTATTCTCCAATTTCTTTAGACACTTTCTGGTTTTACTAAATTGGCACATTTGCGAAAATTTCTCTTTCCATTCTACTACTCCTTAACCACTCTTCCAATTGATTTCGCAACCATCTGTAATAACTTTGCCTTTCTTGGCTTTTTAGTTCGAATTTAGACCACTGATCTCAGCTAGAGTTCTTAAAGACGTCTCTAGGTCGGTTGAATCGCTAGAGTATTTGAAGTTACTACATTTCTTCTTAGGAGTTTATAAATTCCCCATACCCACACCACTTCCTAGTCATCATCACTTTTGCTTATGTAGCCTAGGCCTTTTTTCGCTATAGTAACCGTAAAAATTTTGCAGATCAAAAAGGTCTTCGTCTAATATCTTACCATATTAAGCTCAAAAAGATCAAAAATAATAAAACTTACCTAACATGCGTAGGAACCGCACACGTTAAGGTTACCAAAAGTCATATCGTGGCCAAGTACTTTTGCAGTGCTGTACATAAAGACACTAAATACTGAACATTCAAATAAAAATCTTCACCGACAGTAGAAATAAAAAAGTGTAATTGCAAATAGCCCAGTTTCAAATTACACTCTCGACTTAAGAAATACCTACTCCATATGAAGACAATCAAAGTAAAACAATAATGGAAGCATTCCACAGCGTATCTGACCCAAAATGCATCAAGAGGTCGCCACCGAACAAATTAGCCTCCATACGAGTAGCGCGCGCATATCCGAAAAAAAAAAATCTAAAGAAGCATGAAAAAACATCCAAATGCACACGCGCGCGCACGTCTAAATCTTAATCGAACCAACCTACTATCTATCTTTCTATCTACAACACGTGGTTAAAACATCCTTCAGACGGTTTTGGGTTTGCATAATAAAATAATCGGCACACAGCTCACTAAAGACAACAGTAGGTTAGGTACATCCTTTTGCGATTCCGTTCCGATTTTGTATCTATTTTTGCCCCCAGAGCCCAGACCAGACAGACAGACACCCCGTCTCTCTTGAAAATGTTTGTTTGGAATAATTGGTAACACACATTTGGCAGATGGATTGTTGAAGGTGAGAAAATGATTTTTGTAACGATGCGATGATGATGGTCTCAACTCAGATATGTAATGCACTGAGCATGGATTGTGGATGAAGTAACAAGCCAACATCCCAGCTGTGCACGATTTTTTCCACAGATTGTGTCTTTCTCCCCACACATTCACACGATGTTTGTTACACTGGAGCATGCATCTACACTGCACACTGCGGCGGCGCGGCGGCGATGTGCATTCGTTTTTGTTTCACCTTCATCTCTCATGAGTTAGTTCATTTTTTTGTTTTTCTAATTTTTTGGATCTGGCGGGCTGACTGTCGGCTGACTGACTCGAAAACCGAAACTCAAGTTAAATCGAGTAAGAAGCGACGTGTCATCTTTCCTCTCTCTTGTATTGAAAAGGTATGTGCTGTGTGCATCTTCACAAGAATCGTGAAAAGTGAATTAGAAAAAAAAGAAGGAAAAAAAAAACAATGCCAAATAAAAGATACAAGATGCATTTGATGATGGGCACCGAAAAAGACATCTAGGTCTCGTATAAATAGTCGTACGTTTTCAATCTAAAAATCAGTCAGAATTTGGATTTCGATCTTGGTTGTTTGGATAAGCCATCACAGTACAGAGAGCAACCGAGTCCTTTGAATTAACTTCAGATACCTAGTTTTTTTTTTGAGTTCGTCCTTTTAGTTGAAAGAATTTTGGGTTTACAATGCTTAAGGTTTGTGTGCTTGAGCTTGCAAAGTCCCGACATTCCTCAATTTTTCAATTCTTATTGTTCTAGATTGTGTGCCTTATGCTGATAGTGTCAACGGTGTTGGCCCGCCCTGAACCACCAGTTAATTCATATCTGCCACCTTCGGATTCCTATGGACCACCTGGAAGAAATGGTGGTTCTAATGGCAATGGTAACGGTAACGGTTCAGCTCAACGGCCTTCGTCTAGTTATGGAGCTCCAGGAGGTGGGGACAATGGCGGTGGTAGTTCGCTTGGAGGTGGAGCTCCATCTGAGTCCTATGGAGTACCCGGACAAAATGGCAATGGTGGCGGTAAGCCATCATCGACTTATGGAGCACCCGGACAGAATGGCAACGGAAATGGTAACGGAAGACCATCGTCGACTTATGGAGCACCGGGACAGAATGGCAATGGAAATGGTAATGGAAGGCCATCATCGACTTATGGAGCACCAGGTCAAAATGGAAACGGTGCATCACGACCATCCTCGACCTATGGAGCTCCCGGACAGAATGGAAGAAATGGCAATGGCAACGGCAACGGTAACGGAGGAGGACGTCCTTCATCGACTTATGGTGCTCCTGGTCAAAACGGTAATGGCAATGGCAGGCCATCTGACTCATACGGACCTCCTTCAAATGGAAATGGTGGAGCCCAACGACCTTCAGAATCCTACGGAGCACCAAATGGCAATGGAAATGGCGCCCAACGACCATCTGACAGCTATGGACCCCCAGCTTCTGGAAACGGTCGTAACGGAAACGGAAACGGAAACGGACGTGGAGGAAACGGACGACCATCAGATACCTACGGAGCCCCCGGAGCTGGACCAAGCTCAGAATATCTAGCACCAGGTCGCAATGGAAACGGAAATGGTAATGGTAACGGCAACGGAAACGGAGGAAACGGCGGCGCTGATGGTTATGACTACTCCCAGAACGGTAATGGCGGCAGTCATGGTGGAGATGGCGGTGATGGCGGTGATGGCGGAAGCAATGTAAGTTCAAACAACACTAATTTACTCTCTAACCATAATTCTTCTGTGCCTAATTGTAGTCTGTTGAGCAAAAAAAAAAAACAAAAGAAACACAGAAAACTACTCACATCTCTATCTTACTTGGCTCCTTCCACTCTCACGCTTCAGAAAAACAGAACAGTACATCCATAAGATACACAATCTAGAAATTACTCATTTAGAACTAAAAACAAACCTAACATTTGTTCCGAAATCATATACAACAACCAAAAATACCGTTTCTAAATACCAAATCTAGGAACCAGCTAAGTATGAGTTTAGCTATGAGGTTGAGGATGCACCAAGTGGTTTGTCGTTTGGTCATTCGGAGATGCGTGATGGGGATTTGGCAACTGGTCAATACAATGTTCTCTTGCCAGATGGAAGGAAGCAAGTAAGAGACTAAAGATGGCGTCGTTTGTTAATTGGTTCGGCTGCTTAACATCCGTTTGGATGCAACTTTTTCTTTCTCTTTTCTTCTAGATTGTTGAGTACGAGGCTGACCAAGGTGGTTACCGACCACAGATCCGTTATGAAGGTGATGCTACTGATGGTGGTGCCAATGGAGGAGGACGTGGTGGAGCTGGTGGTGCTGATGGATATGACTATAACCAACCCGGAGGCGGACAAAACGGAGGTGGAAACGGCGGTGGATATCCATCATCAGGACAAGACTTGGGATCTCAAGGCTACTCAAGTGGACGACCAAATGGCAATGGAAACGGCGGTGGTTCCAATGGACAGAGTCTAGGCAGCAACGGCTATTCCAGTGGTCGGCCAAATGGTAATGGCAATGGCAATGGAGGTGGATCCAATGGACAAAGTTTAGGCAGCAATGGCTACTCAAGTGGCCGACCAAATGGACAAGATCTCGGCTCAAATGGTTACTCAAGTGGTGAACCAAATGGCAATGGCAATGGTAATGGCAATGGTGGCTACTCCAACGGCCCATCTGGCCAAGACAACAATGGCAATGGCTACTCAAGTGGTCGACCAAATGGTAACGGCAACGGCAACGGCCGTCAAAGCAACGGCAATGGAAAGCGTAATGGCGGTGGGCGCAATGGTAATGGCAACGGCAACGGCAATGGTGGCAGCAATGGCTACTCATACGAGCAACAAGGTTCCGGGTCCGGTTCCGGCAATGGCTTCGGAGCTGGTGGACAAAACGGCGAAAACGACGGCAGTGGTTATCAATACTGAAGACTTTCCCATCAAATCTAGTTGACGTTATACTTTTTAGTTCTATTTTAATTTTTTTATTTCCTTTTTTCATATACACAATTCAGTTTTTGTTTTATTTTTATTTTTATTTTTAGTTATCACTCTTCACTCATTATACATTTACCACTTAAGTTATATGAACGCTCTCTGTCCTATGATAAATGAACAAGAAAAAAATGAACAAAAAAAAATATACCACAAACAATGAAATGCCATCAAATAAAATAAATGAATTATAAAATATTAATTATTGGGTTCTATTGTTGCGTAGAGGGTTTCCTGTTCGGTTTTGTTGTGTCCTCATTTTTCATGTCACAATCCTTTACACTCACTAATGACAAACTTATCAGCTGAGGTTTGCTTTGCAGAGCTTTGAAATGAAATTTTATAACTTTTCTTCACTTGCACAGTAACTAAATTTCCGATAGTAGTCAGCACACCAATAATTACGCAAAGGATACCATGTAACGCAGCGTTACTTGTTACGTCTTCATTTCATTCTTTATCACAAGAGTGGTCCACATATGCATGCTCCTGACAACCGCCAAGCTAACGGTGAGGGATTTCTTGACTTTTAACACGTAGAGCTTTCAAAGCAGGGACCCAAAATACGAGACAAGAAACATTAGGAACGTATAAACAAGGCTTGAGCTTGACAATATTTCCAGGGTACCATAACCTCACATAAAACTTACAACCGTAGCAACAGTTGCGTTTCGTAGGAATGCCTTAAACTAACATACCTACTTAAGTGGGTATTACAGTTTGGAAAGAGCTTGGGTTTCTATGAATATTTCTATTCCGATTTCTGGAAAGACTCTTTCAGCTTTGGACTTCATGTCGGAAAATGGGTTTTGTGCTTTATTGCGCCACCTGAGGAGTAATCTCTCTCTTCAGCGACTTCCCTGTAAAATGCTCTCAAAAACTCGTCCAACTTTGCTGTTGGTCGCTCTACTTGTTGGACCCATCGTAGAAGTGCGAAAACATCTTCATATGCTGAAATAGGCGTCTGACAGTGTTATTTGGGAAGATATTTGGATTTCCTTTTCGACTGGAAAGTCAATGCAGAACCATTGGCGAAATGCGATGAGCCCAATGCAACGCTCTTCATAAAGCTAAGCTGTCAGGTAGGATCCAATTCCGTAATGGTGTAAGATAGAGCTGTCTGTTGTTACCACATATTCATTTCTGGTTACAAGTGATGCGATGCACTCAGTTTTGTTCAGCGAAAATGGAGGATGGACCCAAACTGTAACATCAGCAGTTAAATCCGAATGGCGAAGAGTAACTTCAAAATGATACCCAAATCCTTTTTTTCTGCATGAACAACACAAAAGCAATGTCACTTTGTGACTGTCTATTTTTGAGATAGAAAATATTTTTATGTCAGGATATGTTCGGCAACTTTAAACGCGCTAGAAATAGAGTTACTTGCATGATCAAACAGGCGATAAGATTGCATTACATAAACAAATTCAGCACGATTTGCTCCTCAAAAAATTTCGGGAAAGAAGTTAAAGATCTGGGAATTAGTAATAACTCTTCTTCCCATGAAAATGGAATCGATATAGACAAGTTGAACGCCTTATTTGCTAATCCTGTCGCAAGCGACCAAAACATTGTTGAACTGAGAAATGAAAACCTATCTCACGATGCTTTCTGTTTTTCAGAGGTCAACATGTACCATGTTGGGGGAGCAATTTTCTCTGTAAGACCAAAGTTTATTGGGCTGGACTGTGTTCATCCCGATTTCATAAAAACTTTGCTGCCCAAAATTCTCCCATACATAACTTTTGTCTTCAATTCAATTATCTCGACAAGCCAGTACCCTATTGAGTGGGAGCGTGCGAAAGTAATTCCAGTATCAAAGAATTCAGGTAATATAGACCGATCGCTATTTTAACTTTCATCTCTAAGGTTTTTGAAGTTATCATCAACGTAAAGCGTATAATAAAGGCTTAAATTTACTTAATCCTTTGCAATCTGGCTTCAGGAAAAGTCACAGTTGTGTAACCGCCTTATTGAAAGTCAGCGAAGCGAATATTTGGCAAGCTTCAGAACAAAGTAAAATAACAATTTTAACTCTTTTGGATTTTTCTAAAGCTTTCGATTCGGTTGAACCAACTTTGCTATGTAATAAGCTATGCAAGCTTTTTAATTTCTCGTCTGCTGCAACCGAACTAATTTTCTCTTACTTGTATCATCGATCACAAGCAGTATTCAACAAAGGTAAACTGTCATCATTCCTTGACTTAAAAAGAGGTTTGCCATAAGGTTCGATACTGGAACCCTTACTTTTTTCATTATTTATAAACTATCTTCCATCTGTTTTGAATCACTCCTTTTTTCATATATATGCGGATGATGTTCAAATTTATCATTTATCGCAGATTCCGTTTGGGGCTTGTCGAAGACGCAATAGCAAGAACTAATGAAGATCTTGCTTCAATATTCGAATGGTCAGTTGAAAACCGGCTATTACTTAATCCGGCTTAAACTAAGTGTATATTGATAAGCACCTAACAACTAGATTTTGATAATATCCCAGTCATAGTCCTGAATGGTCAGGTGGTCAAAATGGTCTCGAAAGTAAGGAACATTGGAATCATTTGTAATCTTACTTGGAGTGACCATAACAATAAAACAGTTTCAAAAGTATATGCTTCCCTACGCAGCTTATCGAGTTCTAGATTCTTCTTACCCATCGAAGTTAAAATGAAATTAGCCAAGTCTCTAATCTTGCCAATCCTTAGCTTTGGTTGTGAAATTTTTGCTGACATGGACTCTGAATCACTCCGAAAAGTCAATATATGGCGTTTATCTCTTTAACTAGGTTTGTGTATAATCTAACTAAATATGATCACGTTTCAAGTTGTGCGCGTCAAATTCTGGGAACTTGCTTCGCTGCTTCTTTCGATTCAAAAGTTTGTCTCTACTCGTCCAAATAATGAAAAATAAATTGTCGATTATCTTTTTGCTCAGTTAAACCTGTCGGCTCCCGATCGAAGCTTAACGATACGACCCAAAACACATAGTTGCGTCACCTCGCGTCGCAAGTTTTTCTTTCATGCTGTGGAAGCTTGGAATCATTTCTCGCTGTCACTTATAGGAACAAGATTGGACACAAACAGTTTTCTTCGTTACATTTTTTTATATTTTGAAACTCTTTGATTAAAGCCTGAACTACATCGAAACACAAAGTAAAAAGTTAGTTAAAAAAGTCAAATGATATTCCGAAACTCCTCTATCAAAAACAAATTTGTATTTCTTCCTCTCAGTTTAAAAAAGTGTGTTTGGAAAAAGCTCGCACATATCGAAGCTTTCACTTTAGGCAATTTTTTGAAAACAAACACAATCAAATAATTTTGTTTATTTTTCTTGAAAGGTAGCGCTTTCATCACTAAAATCCTGTAGTTTTCTAAACAAAAGCTCTTTCATAGTTTCAAACCAATTTTCAAAATTATAAAATTGAAGTAAATGTCAACTTTGTTTTCAAATTTTAAAGTAAATTGAGGCGTATTCAATTAAAATTATTGAACATTAACCATAGCCAGCTCCCAAAAACAGAAATTTTTCTTTTTTGACAAGTTGTTTATTGTTTTGTTTTGAAATATTTAAACGTCTAAAAGCTTTTCGGAGTTTTTCTAATGTTGCCAACAGGTGTCACGCAGTAATATGTGTGAATTTCAAAAGCTTTTACTTTTTTTTAGTTTTTTACTTTTTTCACTTTGTGTTTCGATGTAGTTCAGGCTTAATTCTCTCTTTTCTTCTTATCCCTTTAATTTTGTATTATAATTTTTAAATAAGTCATTACTTTAATAATATCTAACTGTAACTCAAAACTACCTGTATTGTTATAAGAATTTATTCTTAAGCCTGAACTACATTGAAACACAAAGTGAAAAAAGTAAAAAACTAAATAAAGTAAAAGCTTTTGAAATTCACACATATTACTGCGTGACACCTGTTGGCAACATTAGAAAAACTCCGAAAAGCTTTTTGACGGTAAAATATTTCAAAACAAAACAATAAACAACTTGTCAAAAAAGAAAAATTTCTGTTTTTGGGAGCTGGCTATGGTTATTGTTCAATAATTTTAATTGAAAACGCCTCAATTTACTTTAAAATTTGAAAACAAAGTTGACATTTACGTCAATTCTATAATTTTCAAAATAGGTTTGAAACTATGAAAGAGCTTTTGTTATGAAAACTACAGGATTCTAGTGGTGAAAGCGCTACCTTTCAAGAAAAATAAACAAAATTATTTGATTGTGTTTGTTTTCAAAAAATTGCCTAAAGTGAAAGCTTCGATATGTGCGAGCTTTCACTTTTTTAAACTGAGAGGAAGAAATACAAATTTGTTTTCGATAAAGGAGTTCGGATATATTTTTGACTTTTTTAGGAAACTTTTTACTTTGTGTTTAGCCTGAACTACATCGAAACACAAAGTGAAAAAAGTAAAAAACTAAAAAAAGTAAAAGCTTTTGAAATTCACACATATTACTGCGTGACACCTGTTGGCAACATTAGAAAAACTCCGAAAAGCTTTTAGACGTTTAAATATTTCAAAACAAAACAATAAACAACTTGTCAAAAAAGAAAAATTTCTGTTTTTGGGAGCTGGCTATGGTTAATTTTCAATAATTTTAATTGAATACGCCTCAATTTACTTTAAAATTTGAAAACACAGTTGACATTTACTTCAATTTTATAATTTTCAAAATAGGTTTGAAACTATGAAAGAGCTTTTGTTATGAAAATAACAGGATTTTAGTGATGAAAGCGCTACCTTTCAAGAAAAATAAACAAAATTATTTGATTGTGTTTGTTTTCAAAAAATTGCCTAAAGTGAAAGCTTCGATATGTGCGAGCTTTCACTTTTTTAAACTGAGAGGAAGAAATACAAATTTGTTTTTGATAAAGGAGTTCGGATATATTTTTGACTTTTTTAAGGAAACTTTTTACTTTGTGTTTCGATGTAGTTCAGGCTTTTCGATGTAGTTCAGGCTTTACTTTACAAAGATTTCTATTGAAATAAAATACTAAAAATACTAATTACTATAAACAAAAAAAAGAGAGCCTTTACCTTTAGCAATGGAAGCCCTCCACTCCTTAAAGAGGGGGGAAGGGAGAAGGTAAAGGGCTTAATAAAAGTATGAAGAGCTTAGTAAGCTATTATGGTTCTTTTTATAGTTTTATTAAACGAAAATCACTTTTTATTCCTCTTCGCCTTAAATGGCGCCCTTTCGACAACCCCTTTTTTTAGTAGAATTTTCGCAAAAAGCCGACAGAAAATAGAAGTTCTTAAAGGCTGGTGTACTAGTCGGTCTATCACAGTTGAGATTGCTCGGAAATTTGTAGTCAATCACAATCAAGGTAAGTAAATTACCTTATCAGAGAGTTGTATACTACCCGGAATTGGATATAGGTTTTCCCTTCAATCTACATTTTTTCAATTCCCAGTGAAGATTTCCTGGAAATAAGCAATGGCAGTGTTTTGATTACATGTTAATAGAGCATTTTTGCATGACAGCTAAGGAAATGACAATTAATCCTAGGCCCTGAATCCTGGAGTGTGTCCCAAACTAAGGGGGACACATACATTCAGTTTGAAGTTTTTCAGAGCAAGTCGTATTAAATGCAATGATTTGAATTTCGAATTCAAACCAACTATACTGTGCTTCATTAGCCTCGAGGATGTTTAGAACGTTTCAAACGCAGTTTTCCCGAATGTCTCCATTCTAGAGTTTCCAAAGCATGATGTTTCCTTTATGGAGAAGATTGAGAACTTTAACAAGTGTCAAATGCAATCGTTTGCATATGTAGCAGCCAAATACCGTGTCTTCCCTGCAAAGATACTCGTATATAAAACCAGAGCTGGTTGAACCCAAATAACTTTCCATGGACATGGGTTATTTTGCAAGAGCAAAACCGTCCTCAATGAATATCCGAGTAGCGCTTGTAATAAATGCACACTCGGCAGTAAACAGCGGTCAGTTCTCACGCAAGAGAACATCACATTTCAATAGACTAAGTTCGTGCCTCTGGGACAATCTTTTTCGAATATGGAGTGTTTTGATTTCCCTGAAGTCAATCTCCTTACCTCTTTTTCCATATTCAGTTCCTGCAAAGCCAACCGTGAACCAGCAACATTTATCCTTTATAGTCTAGTATTTATATAACGATGCCCAATTGATATTTGGAAACTTGTACTTTGTTCAGTTTATGTTGTTGTTTCCATAGAAAAATATCAAACACCAAATACCTACTGACAATCGTAGTGGGAGAACATACGACTTGCCAAGTCCTGCTGCTATGTGCGTTTCAGCTCAAACTTGAGATGGTTATAGCATAGGTTATTTGTATGTATCAGGTCCTCTTAACAATTACCCACTTTGCCAATGACAGACAATGTTTGCAAACATGCCAACTAAAATACGGTCTCCAAACATAGTTTCCATAGTCTATGAGATTCCTCTGGTACATTCTTTCTTCACAATGCACCGTCACTCATTTTATTTTATAAATCTGTCTTCACATTGCACCAGTTTAATGAACTGACCGTAAACCGTATACATAGTTGCGGCTTTTGTAGAGCAGATAAAATATCATGGTAAAGTCCTTAGAAGATTATCCTTGGCTGAACCTGCACCAAAACTCCTATACGGACGATTAATTTGGCTTAGAAGCACATTACATCAATGCGGTTTCTAAGCAAAAGAAGAACACAAAGGAAAACTAAAACCACATATGCGAGTTATGTGATGTCTGCTATTCGAAATATGCTTACCAAGGCAGTATTATAATAGAAGAAGCCACAGGGTATGCCATGTACAATAGGGATTCAGATTAAATGACATCATGCGAAACGGTTTCCAAGAAATGAAATCTTGTATCCAAGTTGCAAATGGAATAATAAATCTACTCCACTAACATTCCATCCAAGCCAAGGATGTTTTAATAAATAAAGCGCAAAGGATTGATTGATTCGAGTGGTTAACAAAATATGCTGTGTGTGAGTTAAAGACGAGTTCAATGTCTTTTCGTATATGATGATGCGGTAGAATAGTCTCGAATATGGTTGGTAAGTATTTCTAAGAAGACAAACTTACTCCAGTTTCACATTCAGAATAAGAAAGGAAGAAGTTTTTCAACGAAATATTAACCAAGTGTGTTATGTAAGGTTTGAGTGAGGGAAAGTGCCATGGAAACCACGTTATGGGAATAAACCACACGAGGATCTTGGTAGGTAACAATGAACCTAACCTATGTTAGCCTACCTAGACGTGGTTGCGAGGGTAGAAGTTGTGTTAGAGGCAAGAAAATACCACTCCTCTTTTGCATCAGTGAAGGAAACATTTAATGTCTTTCCTCTGAAGCTTTCAACTTGTAGAAGGAAATGTATAAATTGGTTTTGTTTTGTCTTTAAAATTGTATGCCTATTCCACTGATTTACATAGGAATTTGTTTATAGTAAAAAATATACACGAAGATTTTTCGTCTTCTACTTGGGCGCCAACTAAGCAAAAAGTATTCACCTTGAAATTGCGTTACGACTTGAAGTTATTCAGAACATATGTCCGCCAATTAGATTAACGAGTGTTCCCATCGAAAATTCACTCTTCAGACCAAAAACGTTATTCGCCATACATTCGAAAATAAAAACTCCCATCACTACAGCAATTCCTTACACATCAGACTGAATTAGCCCCGTAATTACACACATCATCATCACACTATCATCAATCAAAATTAAATAGCTGTGTAATTTCCGTTAAATTGTCAAGTCTCGTATATAAGGTAATAACATAACACTGCCATGGCACATGATTAATTCCCCAATAGTCCATCACTTTGATGGTAAATTTATTGAACCCATAAGCCTAGTCTTTGTTTTGATGCCTTCTACTCTCGTAAAATATTTGAAATTATTGGTGGGGGTGCTCTCTCGTCATCTTTACTTTCCTCTTATAAAGTCAAACATTTCAATCAATTAGAGACTCTAAATTAACTTCACTTTGCTTGAACAAAAAGTCACGTATAATGTGAGGCCCTTGACTTCCCTTTTTTGGTTTCGTCTCTTAATTCCCTCATTGTCTTTGTCGTCAATTCACAAAGTTACACTTCAATGACGAGATAAATTTCCATTTTCCCTCAAGTTTTTCGATATCATGTTCTGAGATTATTAGGCATCGTTTACACCGAGAGCTAACCATACCACATTGAATGTTTCGTTCATCGCAGAAATAATAGAGCGAGATGAAGACAGACAGCGTGGTAGAGAGGAACAAGTGAATTTATTATAACCCCCCAAAATTAATTGCGGGGTAGCCATAAATTTTCGTCGGTTATGCAGTGTAACCGTCAATTTAGCTTAAAAAATTATTCCCAAATTGCGTTTTTCTTTTTTCTTTGCTATTGTTGTTCGAATAATGTACAGGAAAATTTAATACCGAGTACGTTAGAGTGATACTGTGGAATTTAATGCGATTTATGTACGCATTTCGTTTGGTGGTTTTTTGTTTTTTTTTTTTTACTTTATGGTCTCAGAAAGATTGTCAGAGGGTTGGTGGAGGGTGTAATTTATAGCTGAGTTGAGGAATGTTTTTTTAATGGGACTTTTAGTATGTCTGGTTGGTTGGAAAAGTTTACATTTCGCATGTAATGAGCTGATGAGGCGTGTTAAGATGACTTTTAGTGGTTCTAGGATAAAGTAGACGGGAATTCGTTTTGCATGGTAATTCGGAGCAATGACTTGGAGAAATGATGACCTTGAAATGGCAATTAATTTTCATTTAAGTCCTCGTTTGACAGAAAACAAAGTAAGTCAGTCGTAAGGATTTGTTTCGATTGTTTTTTTTGTGTTTGTATTTTGTTTACTTTTTTGACTTGCAGTGTTTCTCTGTTTTCTAAAAATGAGGTTGCCTTGAGAGACTGTTTTCAAAGTGGAGAAGTAAACAGAATCATTGGGGTTGTTGTTGAGAACTACTTTGTTGAACTGTTTACCTGAATATTTTGAGATGTAGATTGTGAAGCCAGCGAAACAATGACCGACTAAACAAAGACAAAAACAAAGGAGACGGATAACCTTGACAACTTGGAAAGCTGTCATAAGCAAAACAACCCATGAAAGACGGAAGAAAACGGGAAAATATAAATATAAACAGTCCGGAAAATTAGAGTTTTTCCCTCCATTCCCTTAAGAGAAATATGAAAGGTATCCCACGCGAATCTTACTCCTTCGTGGAATCAAATCTTATTCACCAAAAGACTTTTTAAGAAAGACTCGAAGAAAGTGTTATTAAGTAATATAAGATCTCCCAGAGAATGGTGATGTGGCGCCCAACTGCAGGACAAGCTACGAGTGCATAAATTGCATAGAAAGCCACAGTCTAGCACTCTCCTCGTTGTGAGGACAAGGACCAAAGATTTTCCGACAAAAATGGAAAAGGATTTGGGTCGCAATGCAAACTGGTTCAGACCTAGTAAAAGGTTTGTTCGTTGAGCCCTAGGGTCGCCCTGAATGTCAAATTGAGTGTTAATTGGGCCCCAGAGGTTATCTAGGTTTTCCATAAACTCGCCCTAGCTTTTTCCTGTATCGAGTTGAGGGCTGTCAAATGGCATGTATTTTTTTTTTTTTTTATGACAAAGATGGTGGTAGTTTGTGTATTAGCGTTTTTTGAGGACTGGAAAACCTAGGTTTTTTGGACAACTCATAGGGTTGTCAACCCTGGGAAAAGTTAAACGAACAGACCTAAAGACTTGCTTGCGAAAAAGGAAACTTAGAAAAAAGGAAACCAGTACAACATAAATTTCACAAGAAGTAAGGGAAAGCTTTTCTTGAAAGCCATTGGTAGTAAATTGGGGTTTCCCACATCTCCCGCCACTGGCTATATACCAATTTTATAAGACCAATACTCACATACGGAGTAGTGGTATGGTGGACCGCTCTTGATAAAAGGTACTGCGATAATCTAAGCAAGGACCAACGAACAGCCGGTTTGTGTTTAAGCGTAGCACCCTCAGCTACCCTAAACATACTACTTAACCTCACACCACTAGATATCTTCAGCAAACAAATGGCCGGCAGTACAGCCACTCGTATGAGATCTATCTCCCAATGGACCGTTAACAACATCAGCCACGCTACAATCCTGAATTTATTCGGATCAATCCCTTGCCACACCGACGACACCACAATTGGTTTTTGATAATAAGTTAAAAGTCTCAATCCCACCGAGAACTACCTGGGAAGACGAAGAATTTTTGAGAGATGATTGAATTCATTTCTATACAGATGGTTCAAAACCCGAAGAAGGGGTAGGCTGCGGGGTGTACTTAAACCGACTTAGCGTAAGTCTCTCATTCCGCCTTCCAAACCATTGTAGCGTGATCCAAGCGGAAATTCTAGCCATCAAAGAGGTCCTGTCATGGCTTGAAGAAAACGTGATGTCCTCAGCGAATATCCGTATTTTCTCAGACAGTCAAGCAGTCCTCAAATCACTCGGCGCGGCGCTGTTTCAACGAACTCAGTAACCGCCCTTAACTGTCGCCAATCTCTTTAGGAGATGGCTGAACAGTTCAATATTCACCTTATTTGGGTGCCGGCGGGGCACAGAGATATCGTGGGTAACTGCAAAGTCAAAGAACTCGCCAGAAAAAGAACCAATCCACCGATCTCAACCAGCAGGTTGAATATTTGTATACCAATCGCTACATGTAAACTTATGTTAAAACAAGAGGCAATGGACAACATAGAATAAGGCATTTGTTAACTCCGTAATCAATGTCATCACCGGAAATTGTCTGATAGGAAGACACGCCATAAGACCCGCCGTTTCCTCTAATGACTTCTGCAGAAGTTGCTTAGATGAGGAGGAGGAGGAGATAATCCCACACCTCCTCTGCTCATCACCTGCACTCTCCTTTAAAAGAAAGCGGCATCTAGGAAAATATTTCCTTGATGATCTAAGCGATCTGGCGAACACAGATAACCTGCATCTCTTTCGCTTTTCAAATGCTCCAAATGGTTTTGTTAAGTGAGGAACTCCCTCGCATAATTTTTATGGTATCACAATGGATCCAGTATTGGTCTAACAGTGGCAGTTGTTTTTCAGACAGGCATTTTTACCTTACGTAATTTAAGGGTAAGCTTTCGCATGCCTTGAGTGTAGCAGGGGACCAAGCGAAAGACACTTCCCAACATCCACATCCAGACTCAGCCGAAACAACTAACAATCTCAGCACCCAACAGAAGCCTGGATGGCTTTTATCTAAGGCGGTGGTGAGCCATGGGGCCTAGCGCAGATCTCACAACCATGCCTCCCTTGTGAGACAATGGAGAGGACCTACAATATTCTGCCAATTCCGAACATCTAATCGAGGAAATGCATTTCATGGCAATGAATTAATTGCCGGAGGACATGCCAATCCCTATCGAAAAGTGATTTAAAGTTCTGGCTAAGACAAGGCTTGGAGACCGCCGTTCATTCGGAAAATAGTGACTGTAAATTCAGGGCTTGGCTGGGGAAATATGCTTCTTTTCAAATCTTTGCAACTTTCATTTTCTACACATTTCACTCCTTCCGGAAAATTCCTTTTCTGGACATAATTTTCATCTTCGAAACAAACGTCACTAGAAGTGACAACATCCACTGCATTTTGCCTAGCATAGAAATTTCAGCGTAGTTGGTATGGGGATTGGAGTCACTACCGGAAATCAAAGAATAAAATGAATTTCAATGAGTCTGCTTGTTGCAACTGTTTAAAATAATTACTTGTAGTTTCTGGATAATTCCAAGAAGTATTCAGACTATTATGTCCTTGAACGAGTTAAGAATTTTCTTTGAACGCCTATTATTACACTTCCTGTTAATCAAATGGTCTTTAGCAAAAGTTCTAAGCTTCATATTTATCCTTAAGAGAGCCTCCCACTCAATAAAATCAACGTATCCTCTGAGGATAATCCTCAACTAAATATTGAAAATGTATTTCTTTGAATAGAAATCTCTCCGCAACATCCCATAATCGCAAAAAGTTTAATGAAAATTAAACGGAAAAACCCTGCAAACTTCTCTCATCCTCGTCTTTTCAAATAAAAAAGTTAAGAACTTTCTTCTGCAATTAATTAATGTTTGCTTGCCTTGCGGGATATCCAATGACCGTCTTTATACGACTACTATCCTTACATACTACAGCTCTATTTGTATGAAGATTATAAGGACAAACTTTGTGACCTCTTTGCAGTCTTGCGGCATTATATGCACTTTTATCTAACCCAAAAAGAAGGTTGCATTTAATGGTGTGGAAAGTAAGTTAAATTGTATGCAGTAGCTACTATCTGTACAGTAAGATGCTTATAACTATTCAGAGAACCATTTTTGAACGTTGCGTTGGTTGTCTTTTGAGAATTAATATCTCTTTTTTGTTCTCTCTATCATTCTTCCTGGTGACTGGAGTGGACATACACATAATTACACCCAGAGTCACTGGAATTTGCATTTTTTACACAGCTGGTAAATAAGAAACGAAGTTTTTAAGACGTTTGATAGAAAATTAAGGAATTACGCTCTTAGAAGAGTGGGGGCTTAGAGTTTTCTTTGGCTTTGAAATCCATTATACAATGTATTTTTTTGAAACCAAAACTATAAGGCTATCCCTTTCGAAGACCCCACTGCCTACTAAGAGAGAGTTTAAATAATTGGCGCCCAATGCGAACAGTTTTCAGCATTTGGTTCATAGGTGCATATCGTTAGTTTTTTTGTGTGATTGTGTAAATCGCTAGTTGCAGGGGATGAAATTTTATTATAAATTAATAATTATATTTTATTTTTATTTTATATTTAACATTGTTTTGAGAACTATGGTATTCTCCCCTTTCATCTGAAGCTCTACAATGTTTGAATTTATTTTTCTGATCGCGACCAAGACAATTATTGCAGGGGAAAATGCATTTCATGTCAATGAATTTAGTACCGGAGGACATGCCAATCCCTCGCAAAATGTGAGTTTAAGTTCTGGCTAAGACACGGCTCGGAGACCTTCGTCGAAGATGATGCTACAATCAGGGTTTTTATTATTGCCTTTTTCCTTTGAGAAGTAACACCGCTGAACGCACGTCCATGGCTATGATTGTAACAAGCTCATAGCTCACAATCATCCTTTTTATGGTTCGAACAAGCTGACTTTTTACCCCACTTCGTCTTCTACCGAAGAAGATCCACAACAACAGGCCGTAGCACATAATGCTGCTATTTCAACATTCCACATACAACCCAGAGGTAGAACCAAGTCGGAAGCATCCACTTCCCTGCGTAAGGTGTTAACTTCGCGGTTTATGAGCGCTTTTAGTTAGTTCTACACTGGAAATTGTAATAGTGGGCATGCAACTGCTGTGTCATCAGCATCAGTTAATCAACGCATCAACCAATTGGAACGGAAGACGATCCATCACCTAGTAAATCTGCCGGATGGACCCCGACTAAAGGAATGGAATCGAAACTTCATTCAATGTGGCACTATGTTAAGTATGGCTGGAGTGGTAAAATACGCTCGAATTTCTGAAAAAAGAACAACCAGTTTGGCTTCTTGGTCGGTGCTAACATCGGAAGTATACTCCGCCGACATCGATAGAAAGTTCTGCTGAATATTCGGCCAATTTGGAGCCAATCAAAGTCGGCCTAAGTGGCATACATCAGATTGAGATTCAAGTAGACGAAAACTTGGTAGCGCAGGAGTTAGGCATGGTTGCTATTGAAAACCAAGCTGCGGAAAATCCTTGGGAAGAGGGAATGGCTTCAAAAGAGATTTCTACAGTCGCCTTTGGATGACATATCGTAGAGAATTTCCAATTATGAATGACTCCAACTACACCTCAGAGTGCGGGTTAGGCTGTATGTTGCGCAGTGGACAGATGCTTCTTGCGCAGGGACTTCTCTGTCATTTTCTTGGAAGAAGCTGGCGCTGGGATCCCGAAACTCAGCTTCACGCAACCTACGAGGATACTCTTCATCGAAAGATAATCAATTGGTTCGGCGACAGCTCTTCAAAGAACAGTCCTTTTTCAATACACACTCTAGTCAGTTTGGGTCAAGAAATGGGCAAGAAGCCTGGTGATTGGTATGGTCTATCTTCAGTCTCCCATTTAATAAGACAAGCAGTTAAGAATGCAGCCCAAGAAAATGCCGACTTTGATAACATTGTCATTTGTCATCTATGTAGCCCAAGATTGCACAATTTATATTCAAGACATTCACGATGAATGTTTCATCCCCGACCGAACCACAAAGTATGTTCCATGGCAGGCTAATAGAAAATAACCCGAAGATTCTGGGATTCATACTTCGCAGCAACAACAGGTATATTGGAAATCGCTCATAATCCTGATTCCATTGCGGCTGGGCACAGAGAAACTCAATCCCGCTTATGCGCATTGTCTAAAGCTACTACTCAGCACCGAATACTGCATCGGAGTTATCGGTGGAAGGCCGAAACATTCCCTTTATTTTGTTGGATTCCAAGAGGACAAGCTAATACATTTGGATCCTCATTACTGTCAAGAAATATGGTTGATGTCAACTAGGAACACTTACCTGTGAACTCCTTCCATTGCAAGTCTCCGCGGAAACTTTAAACAGCAAAAATGGATCCAAATTGCTGCATTGGCTTCTACTGCCAGACCAAAACAGATTTTGAATCGTCGAAAATGTTCAAATATACTTACACCCAATTCGTTTCGCTTCGGCTCAAGCAGTTCACGAAGGTACCCCTTCGCAGTGTCCCAAAATGAACTATCTAATGTTTACGTTTTCTCAAGGCAGATATACTGAGCAAGAAAAAGATGAACCTAATGAGTCTGTTTACAAACCACTCCAACGTCAACTGGCACATCTTCAGCATGAAATGTATGGAAATCGCGAGCATGCTGCCGACGTAGATGACTGTGAAACAGAAGAGTTTGTGATTCTGTAATCAAATACAGCTATTTGCTTACTTAAATATTTCCCATCTAATTACTGATCTACTCTACCAACAATGGAACCCAAAATCTCATCTAGTAGCCATATTGAGTTTGATCACAACTTTCATTGAAACCATTTAATGAAAGTTGTGATCTAGTATTGTTAAGTAAAGTTGTATCTCTAGTGTCTCATTTGTCCTTTGAGTTTCCCCTAAAGATTTCAAGGAAATCTATTTTTAATTTTTTTTTTCTGCTTTTAATTTTTTTTTAAGGATTCCGCGCGTAATTTATTATAACGACGTTATTTCTTATACGATATTTTTTTTGGAACAATCTTTGTTTCGAATATTACATATGTGCGTTGCTGTTAAGTTCATAATATACACGTCACATTATAAGTATACACTTCATATAAATTATATTTCAAATTTTTTGCTAAATTTTCGGGGGAAGTACATAAAATTATTTTAAATTTATCCAAACAAACAATGATCTGTATTAATGTTTAACAATATAACTACATATATTGACATATTTATACATCATGTATTTGCAAAAAAACTTCTATATTTAAATTTAAAAAAACTAGTAGTAGCGTCATTGTTTACGTATAAGCGTTTATAGGTCGAGGTCCCTATACCGAACATATGAACTCCATCAAGTAACATTTGCGACAGTGACTCACTACAACGAAATTTTGATTACTAAAGTTGTAAACATACGTGTGGACTAATGGTTGCTTGGTTGACTGTGTGGAAAGACTCGAGTTCAAATCCCGATATTTCCAAGTAAGTAATTTATCAAATTTTTCCAATTAATTAAAGTTTCTTATATTTCAGTTCGAAGGAAAAACCAGCAAAAATAAAACGGAATAATAGTTCAAACAAAAAATAAATAAATACTTGAATCGTGGCTCTGATTTAAGCTTCCAAAAAAAGAGCATGCAAAATCACAGAACCAAATCAGTCGGGTCAATCTTATGGACCATCGGCACACTATCATACTTGTTAGCCCTATAATACTCCTGCAAAAATGGTGCCACCAAGTCGGGATCAACGTCCTCCCTCTTATTCCTCCCAAATACTATAGTTGCCATATTTGAGGCGATAATTGTTATGACAGCACCAAAGGCCCCATACAAAAGCCATGATATATGCTGTGATGTTGCTACTTGATGAGGTTGGCTGTTGTAGATGAAATGTTAGTTCACAAAAAAAACTGGAATACTAATAAGCAACTTACTCCGCTAGTGTCGAATTCAATAGAGGAATTTGGCCATAGTCATAAGTGCAACCCTCCACAGACACTGGCTTTTGCGGTGCCACAAACTCCTTAGCGAATATTGCAATTTGAGCTCTAATGCATATCCATCCCATGATCAAAGAGGAAACCACACTGCCTGCTATGACACTCTGGAAAAGAATCAATCGTCAAGTCGGCATTAGTACATTCTCTGGCTCACCTTTGTGTTGACCCACGGCATACAAAAACCAACGACAAAAACACCAAACAATGGCCCTTGTGTCACTGACTGTAGAGTACCAGCTAGTTGAAGTACTGTTCCCAGTTTCTCAACAACATAAACCATTGCAATGGCAATCGTTCCGAAAATCACTACAACTGATCGCAATAGAATAGCTGTTTGCCTTTCGGTAAGAGAATGCCTTGAGAATGGTTTTGCGAAGTCTTCTAATATCACAGCTGACATTGAATTCAATTCAGTTGACAATGAGCTCAATGCTGCACTAAAAACAGCCGAAACGAAAAGTCCTGCCAGGCCGGGATACTCTCCCAAAACTTCCATCACTAACAGCGGTACTAGCTGATCAGTGGCCTTAGCAAGCTAAGAAGAAAAGTTTGGTTTCAAAGGAGCGAAAATACGTCAGTTTAATCTTACCTTGGTAGTTAAAGGATCACAGTCGTAGTAAGTAGCAAATGTCACCAAACCTATGTACACGCACGTCGATAGCAAAACTGTCAAACCGATACTGAAAAGAATCAAGGTCTGTTTGATGTCCTTGATTGATGGCAATGAGACAAATCTTTGTACAGCTGATTGGTTAATACCAGTACCCTGGATTCTCATAACAGTTCCACCAATGACAACGCATAGTAGCGACATTCGAACTGTCGGATCAAGTGTTAGTCTAAAAAAGGTGATTAAGAGTAGCTAGTAGTAGTAGATAGAGCAAAGTTGAGTATAAAACACTTACTCAGGGAATTCAAGTCGACCACTGTCCATGTTTCGTTGCCAAACGACATCAAAACCACCCACTTTCATCGTTCCCTTAATCGCAACCAAGAAAATAGATCCAAACATAATGAAGCTTTGAATTAAGTCAGTAAAAACCACTGCTTTAATGCCGCCCTATGGTTCAAAAAATAAAGAAAAATATAAGCACCATTTTGAAAATAAAGGCACTGGCGTTTGTTCTTTGCCAACACTGTCAGTGAGGGGATTAGATTAGTGACCAAGTGTTGAAAAACGTTATCAAAATAGTCTCAAATGTTTTCATTTCAATTCTTTTTGGAACCAAAAGATGACGTTAGGAAAACCTCTTTCTCTCAAAATAACCTCTCCGACGTGTGTAGTTTCAGAATTTATTTGCCAAGTATCTTTTACGTTGCACTTCTTATACTTACCACAGTCGTATAAAAAATGCAAATACCAGACACGATGGGTGTAATTGTGTGTACGTCTATTCCGGTGACTGAAAATAATAAACAAAATATAAAAACCATCATCTTCCTTGATTCAACGTTCAAAATTGAAGCCAAATGAGCCACTCTCAGGCCTGTGTTCAAACGAACAGTCAGAATCAAAGTCTACCGAACTTACCTTGATTAAATGTCAAAGCTGGAACATAGATTGCTATTGGAAGAAACATTGCCTGCAAAGAAGATAAGTAGATACAATAAAAATGATTTATTTTTTAGAAATTATTAAGAATACCGCTTCGATGAGATAAAGTACAGCTCCAAAGCATTGTATCCTACGATCGAATCTTCTTTTCAAATACTGAAAAAAAAAATATAGAAAAAATACAACGAAAAATTTATTTCGTGTCTTTAAATTTCAACACGGTTTTATTTAGGCACAACAGTCTTTGTAAAGCTTGGTGCATTTATAACATTCAATAGCAAAAGAGTGCGATTGTGTGTGCTGGAAAGCTGGAAAGAAATTTACTTCAAAGCAATTCACATAAAATGTAAGATTCGAAAAATGACTTCAAAATTGAACAGAAAAGAAAGAGTGGGAGATGACTCTTCCACTCTGTTCCAGAGGATGGAGCAGTATTCAAAAAATAAACAAAATGTATCAGTATTCAGCTCAACAACGGAATTAAGAATTTTTTAAGACCAGCTACGTTTAGTAATTTGGCCATTATTTCTTCTAATTTTCTTACCTTCGTAACATCTTCTTAGATCACATGATAGCGATGCGTCGCACTTGCGTTATGTAAACTGGTGACAATCACGCTATGGGTGTAATATCTCCATAACTTACTTAACTTTACGTCACAAGATCACTATAACTAGGTATCATTATCTCAGACTTTTAATGATACTACACGTCTCTCTCTCTCTCTCTCTCTCTCTCTCTCTCTCTCTCTCTCTCTCTCTCTCTCTCTCTCTCTCTCTCTCTCTTTCTGTTGATGTTTACTGTAACGTAACGCTACACAGAACTGAATTACGTAACGTCACAGCTGTGTT
This sequence comes from Melanostoma mellinum, assembly GCA_914767635.1. NCBI lineage: Eukaryota > Metazoa > Arthropoda > Insecta > Diptera > Syrphidae > Melanostoma > Melanostoma mellinum. The sequence goes on from OU612060.1 coordinate 188,268,701, forward strand.
TAATTTTGGTGGGGGCAAAACCCCCTTTTATTAAGCTTTTACAAGGTATTAACTCAGAAAAACTAAGAAACTTAATAGCTAAGACTTACTGACTAGTTGGACGGCTTAGGAGACGAAGTCTTAGGCACGGAGTACTCATATTGAAATCAAAACAGGAGTGGGAGTTGACATTCCTCAGCATTCGGGAGATGGGTTCATTGGAGCCGTACGAGGTTCGATGGGTGGGAAGATAGAAGAGACGGGGATTCCGGGTGTTACGAGGTAAGCAAGTAAGTATTTAGAAAAATGGATTCGTTAAGGGCTGGACAGTCAATGGTACCTGTGAAAATTCGGTGAATGAAGAGAACGTCAAATATTTCTCTTCGATCTTTAAGCGTATATAGGTTTAGGAGTTTGATTCGGTCTTGATAAGGAGGTAATATCAAAGGATTACTCCAATTAAGACCTTGAAGAGCAAATCGGAGGAAACGGCGTTATTTGCTCTCAATTCTGGCAATGTGCACTTGTTGGAAAGGTGACCAGACTTGACAAGCGTATTCAAGAAGCGGACAGACAAATGAAATGTAAAGGGATCGGGTAACGTAGGGGTCAACAAATTCTTTGGACCATCGTTTCACGAAGCCAAGTGCGGAATTTGCCTTAAGGATTATATCGTCGATATGGTTGAGGAAATTCAGCTCACGGTCGCAAATAATCCCAAGGTCCCGGTTCACCTCAACGGTGGAAATGATTTGACCGTTTAGAAGATAGAGAGGGGGAGGAGATTAGATGCGTTTACGTGAGAAGGTTATTGATTGGCACTTGGAAACATCTAGCTCCAGGCAGTTTTTGGAGTACCATATTGAAAAATTGTCGAGGTCATGTTGGAGGTGGGAAGAGTCTTCAGAAGAAGAAATGATCCGGTAAAACTTAGTATCGTCCGCATAGAGAGAGATAGAGGAGTTTATTCATATCATTTCAATGATGTCAATACTGAGAATGAAGAGGAGAGGGCCTAAATGGCTGCCTTGGGGAACACCGGATTTAGCTAGAAAGCGGCTGGATAAGGCGGATCTGAACCGAACGCTGTAAAAACGGTTTTCTAAATAAGAAGAAATCCATCTCAACAGAATGGGTTGAAAGCCGAGGGTGGAAAAAGAATAAGTTTGTGAGAGATTTTATCGAAAACTTTACTAAAGTCAGTTGAAATTACATCGACCTACTTTCCATTCTCCAAGGCTGAGAGGGAAAATGAGACAAAGTCAACGAGGTTTGTTGTTGTTGACTTGCCCTTGAGGAACTCGTGTTGTCTAGGGGAAATGAGAGATTTGCAACGAAAACTTAAGTTTTCATACAATATGCTTTCAAAAATTTTTGGTATATGCGATAGTTTAGCGATGGGACGATAATTTTTCACGTCGCACTTAGGACCTTTTTCGTGTATATGGGTTATGAACGCCATTTTCCAAGCTTGGGGAAAAACTGCAAGGGACAAGTTAAAGATTTTTGAGAGGTGAAGGGAAAGAGTTGAGGAGCACTTCTAAAGAAATATGGCAGGTATACCATCGGAACCAGGAATATACTCATCATTTAGATGATTTAACTTTTCTTCGATTAGATAGGAGTCAAAGAAACGTGAAAGGAATGGATCAGAAGAAAAATTCGGTAAAAACGAGAAATAATCTGAATCAGGAGCAAAAAAATCATTCGTGAAAGACTGTTTGAAGTAATTTGCGAAATAGTTTGCTACGGCGGGGGAGTGCATCGGATGTGGTTTCGTTATTGAAGGAAAGGGAGAAAGGGTACCCGTCAGATTTCCTTTTGTGGTTGACAAATTTATAAACAGACTTACGGTCATTTATAATGTTAGATCTCATTTCGATTCAATAGCGTTGGTAAAGGGTAATGAAAATCTCAGATAACCAGCCAAGGTAAGCTATATAGTCAGTAGGAGATCGAGTACGAAGGAAGATTGTCCACAATTTGTTCCTTTTGTTCCTTAGAGTACGGAGCCTATGGTTATACCAAGGTGGGGAAGTTGAAGAAGTTTTAAGTCTGGAAAGGGGAACGAAGAGGGATTTAGCATTATCTATTTCTCTGTAGAACGCGGATGTGGCATCTTCTACAGTCAAATTATCAAAATTAAAGTGAGTTCTATTGATGTAATCATTAATTTTCCGAAAGTTTGCTTTGTCGAAATCGTATGAAGCTGGAGGTACGGGCGGGTTAGATGGTTTTGAAGACTGGAGAAAAAATGAGAGAAGGAGAGGAGGGTGTAGGTTATCTATGGTTGAAAGGAGCAGGGGTGAAAGTGAGATTGAAGAATTAATGGGGTCTGTTGTAAATACAAGGTCAAGTTGTCTACTCATTTAGATTGAAATTACACTTACTTGGCAGAGGCAAGAGTCTGCAAGGCTATCAACGAACAGACATTCTTTGGCAGAGATGGGGCTTGAAGCAATATAAAACGATTGGTCGTCTGACAAAGTCCAGTTTAGATACGGCAGGTTGAAGTCACCGAAAATAAGGATCTCATCATGGGGTTTACATAAATCTGAAATGTCTTCAATTGTTTTGATTGCAAATTCATAAGATTCGAGGGGTTGCGGTGGTAAAATGTAAAAGCAGATAACGTAAAGCGATTAATGGGGCAGTGTAATTTTAATTGAGACAAAGTCAAGGCTTGGGGAGAAGGATGTTGAGAGAAGAGATGAGTCATCAGTGTCGCGGTCTTGATCGTCATCTCGATAAACATTGAAAGTAGAAGGGAACAGTTCCTGGTTGTTAATGCTAGGGATAAGATTAGTTTCAGTCAGGGCATAGACTTCAAAAGGCAAAACGTGGGATTGTTGAAGGACTGCTCTTGTTTTTGAGCGAAGGCCTCTTACGTTATGATAGTAAAAGGTAAGGGGTAGATTACTAACGAAAAAACTTATCATGGTCAGCTCTACTACGTTGAAGGTGGGATATTCGCTTTGAGTGAACATATTGACCAAAAGCTTCAAGATCATTAGCGACTTTTTCAGAGGACAGATTAAAAAGCTCATGGTATTTGATGTACAGTTTCTTGAAGGTGGGAAAATCAGTGGGCAGACCTTCCTGCTGTATAGAGACAATGACACTGGTTTTTGTTTTGCCTTCATAACAAACTTTGTGTGACTCATCAGTCATCACGATAAGGTTCTTCGAATCTATATGGCTATGTTAAGACCAAAAATCTCTTATGTTTCAGTTGTTTGGTGAACCAAGTTCTTACGCACCAGATATACGTTATTGTGTCGTTCACCAAATTTGAAGGAACATTATGTTGAACTCAGCAGTCCGGGTGCTGACCTCGTCGCACTGCTGAATATTCATCTCCTTGATAACTACGTCATTTGATGTGCTATCTCTTGATGTGTCATCCGTACATTGAGGTGCCACGTAAACTACCATCCCTAAAAGAAGAGACAAACCTTACCTACCACTGGTAAGATAATTTTAATTCAGACAAAAAGAAGTGACTGTGTTATACAAAGCAATTATATGTGCGTACCATACTGGTTTTCCACGTCATCTACATGGTGATGAATTCAACTATCGACAATTATAATCCATTCATTATCTGACTAGGCATTAAAACTCTATCGGAAATCTCCGAAAATTGATCCAATTACCCACATGATTGGATCATTTAATGACTATAGGTACTATGAAAAACCACTTCTTCATCATCTAGAGTACCTATCTTGACAAATCAAACCAAAAAGAACTCGTACTTAGATTCTTTTGCCAGTAGAATTGGTAGTTGGTCATAAGCTCACAAGTTTGAGAACTTTTTCTATCTGTATAAGTAAAAGTGATAACGGTATTCGGAACTCTAATAAACTCTATGCTGGCAATGTATACTCTACTTTTTGGGATACTCTCCTCGACAATGGCAGCTGTACACGTTCCGACATCAACCGAAGCCAATTCAAAACTTTTTGAACTCCTTAACCAAAGATTTCATCAATTTCAAAGTGTTTTTATACTTAAGATGTCAAATGAGACATTTGATAGTTCGTACGGTGGGAATTTCGTAAAGGACATTGCCACTTCAATCAACTGACCGCTGATACTAAATACAGAAAATTGCTCTATTTTTCTTTAAGGAACATTCAATACAAATCTTCTAACTATTGTCTATCTGAGCTCTAATTCAAGCAAAGCCATCTTGACAATGCTCTTGGCAAACCTCCACAAAATGAGATCCTGTAAAACTATTCTTCTTCTTAGTTTTCCATCAACGGACACACATTGGGTGGAGGAGTTACTTCGTTTCTGCTGGCAAAACAATTTAATAAATTCGATAGCAATTACGAGTGATTTTTCGAATTCGTCAACTTACTACGCCTTCAATATTATGCCGAATTTCACTATGAAAACCATCTACTGGGATAGTTATTCACTTCGTCATGACTTCTTTCCAAATAAAATGCAAGACCTCAAAGGACACATTTTGCCAATTCTATTCGCTGCAGCGGGACCGAAAATGATAGTTTCTCAAAATAAGAACGGAGACAGAGTTGTAGGCGGTTATGTCACTCATTTCTTCAAGGCTTTAGCAAAGAAACACAATGCCAAAATCAACACATCCAATTTCAATACAATTCTACCAGCTAAAGAGCTTCACATTTTTATTGGCAATGGAAGTTTTCAAATTTTATCATCCTTTAATATTCCTAAATTTACTCTGGACAACCTCACTTATCCCTGCGAGCTCACAGATTTGTGTATAATGATTCCCATTGAACCTAGGATACCAGTCTATGAGATTTTCAGAATGATAATCGAGTGGAAGGCATTGCTCGTTACACTTGGCCTGATTTCCATTTTGTCAGTTCTTTTAGGCTTAGCTGAATATGTTGCTGGAGGAGGAGTGCGGTTCTATGTCAACGACTCGTGCTTACGAAGCGCTCTTGGTCAACCTTTTTGCCAGCTAAAAAATGTCACCTTTACCATCAAGTCTATTTATTTGATGGTGTGTCTGATCGGAATCATAGTTATATCTCTGTACAGTGCATTTCTTCAAACCTTTTTGACTGAACCTACTTGCATGAAAAAAATCGAGACTTTTGAAGACCTCTTAGCATCTGGAGTAAAGATCTTTATTTTGAAAATCAATTATGACGCTATAACAAGCACAGTACCTACTATCCACACCAAATACTACAAAATGTTTGAAATTGAGAATAGCTTCACAACTAATTTACAAATCTACAATCCCTCGATATGCCTACGCGATGAACTCCATCAGTTGGATAGTTTTTAAAAAAAAAGAGAATTCCATTTACTTGGATATCGTAAACAGGTACATGCAACGGGATTGATGCTTCATTGGCACAGCCGAGTATTCTATGAACTTATCGAAGCAGGAAAATTGAATTTTGAACATATGTACGAGAAGCCCGAGTTTGTGCCAATGAAAGTTGGAGATTGACTTTAGTTGGAGTATTTTATTGCTTTTTTTGCGAGATTATTGCGCATAAAAAAAAAAGTAAGAAACATGCAATTCAAAAAGCAGTGTAGTTTTTTATTTACTTCAATTTTCCTTTTTCAATTTTTTAATATTCTCAGTGTGTAAAATTAAGAAATAAAAGAAACAGAGAATCAAATCATCGATTTTTCTGGGGTAGGGCTGTGACGAAGCGTCACAATTTTTTCCTCCTACCCGAAATGCCGCACCAAAAGAATACACGTATTTATTTTTACTTAAATGCATTGAGCCCACACTCCAAGGCCAAACTTTGTTTACCTTTCCGCGCCGTATCTCTTCATGTACATTTTCTTATGGAGAAATGCATCGGCAATCTCCATCAAATTTTTATATGCAAAATTGTCACTGACTTATAGTTCACATTTTGTTTCAGTGGCAAAGTCAATGAATAGAGGTGAATTAATTACCAAAAATCATAAAGAGTTTTATCGGGTTCTAATTGTCGTGGCTTGATTGAGCCGAGCAAAAAGAATTTACCGGGCACTTTTTCTCATTCAACCGAAAGAGATTCAATTGTCGTGGCTTGCTTGAGCAGAGCGTTGATATCTTCTTTATTTTCTTTTTGACTTTAATAGTCTTCTCCGTAAAGGAAATTCGAATTGTTCTGGCTTGCTTGAGCTGAGCGTTTGAATCCTCCTTAATATTTAGTCTCCGTAAAGGAAATTCCAATTGTTCTGGCTTGCTTGAGCTGAGCGTTTGAATCATCCTTGATATTTAGTCTCTGTAAAGGAAATTCGAATTGTCGTAGCTTGCTTGATCCGGGCGTTTGAATCTCCCTTTGAATAGTTAGCCGTCGCCTTCTAGTGAAGGAAGTTCATTTGTTGTGGCTTGTTTAAGCCTGACGTTTGAGTTCTCCTTCATTAGGCATTGCATCTCCACCAAGGGAGTTTTCCATCACAGTACGCAACCACAGACCTTTTTCACGAAGTTAAAATTTAAAACCGACCGTTTCCGCGTTTTCATTTTGAGAAGTTGTTCCTTGGGTAGACCCTGTACACCCTGAGTCATACCCCAGCCTCGCAAAAGAAGCATCACAGGGCTAAAATGAAATGTGGATTGATTGCAATTTGCTCAACAGTGCGTTCTGTGCCAGACATTTTGTTCAGAAAAGTTGCTCGCGTTTGAACCACATCCATGGAAGAAATCTAATTTTTTTCCAAAGTGAGATTTTTGTAGTCTCCACATATTGGGCAGCCTTTGGGTTGTGATTTCAACCTTTGGACTCTTTTGTGTAGAGCCGTCAAGGACCGATTTCATGCAAATGATTCAAGCCGTAAAAGGCAAAATATTATCTCAAGAATCCAAATAAAACAGAAGTCGTCCGAATATTTATCTCCAAACCAAATCAGAGGCCGACTGGTTATATGTATACAGCTGGAAGGCTGACTTAAGGTAAATTTGGTTGACATTCTATTGTGAGGTTATTGCACAGATATGACACACCACACAATCACTTTAGATCGCCTTTACTACTGTCTTTTTATGAGGGAAATTCAATTACTTTTCTGATTGATATGTAACAACTAGGGGTTTTCACGTTATCACAACTCAGTTGGTTATTTATCTGATCTATTAATTCAAGAGAGTGTATTGGATAAGTCCAACTATTAATTGAGACAAAAACGTTCAAAAAGTTTCACTTTATTTTGATCACAATATTTATAATTTTTGTTCATAGTTTTTCTTTTTATATTTGTTCCTATAATCACATTATTTATGGATAGTGCCTCCCATACGCATACTACACATATATGTAAACGTCTTTCAGGTAAGGCATGTAAAATCACAGAACCAAATCAGTCGGGTCAATCTTATTGACCATCGGGACACTATCATACTTGTTAGCCCTATAATATTCCTGCAAGAATGGTGCCACCAAGTCGGGATCAACGTCCTCCCTCTTATTCCTCCCAAATACTATAGTTGCCATATTTGAGGCGATAATTGTTATGACAGCACCAAAGGCCCCATACAAAAGCCATGATATATGCTGTGATGTTGCTACTTGATGAGGTTGGCTGTTGAAAGTAAAATGTTAGTTCATCAAAAAAAATTGGTGTATCAATGAGGAACTTACTCCGCTAGTGTCGAATTCAATAGAGGAATTTGGCCATAGTCATAGGTGCAACCCTCCACAGACACTGGCTTTTGCGGCGCCACAAACTCCTTAGCGAATATTGCAATTTGGGCTCTAATGCATATCCATCCCATGATCAAAGAGGAAACCACACTGCCTGCTATGACACTCTGGAAAAGAATCAATCGTCAAGTCTGCTTTAGTACTTATGTTTTGACTCACCTTTGTGTTAACCCACGGCATACAAAAACCAACGACAAAAACACCAAATAGTGGCCCCTGTGTCACTGACTGTAGAGTACCAGATAATTGAAGTACCGTCCCCAGTTTCTCAACAACATAAACCATTGCAATGGCAATCGTTCCAAAAATTACTACAACTGATCGCAATAGTATAGCTGTTTGCCTTTCGGTAAGAGAATGCCTTGAGAATGGCTTTGCGAAGTCTTCTAATATCACAGCTGACATTGAGTTCAAAACAGTTGACAATGAGCTCAATGCTGCACTAAAAACAGCCGAAACGAAAAGTCCAGCCAGACCAGGATACTCTCCCAAGACTTCCATCACTAACAGCGGTACTAGCTGATCAGTGGCCTTAGCAAGCTAAGAAAAAAAGTTTGGTTTTAATAGAGCGAAAAGAAGTCAGTTTAATCTTACCTTGGTCGTTAAAGGATCACAGTCGTAGTAAGTGGCATATGTCACCAAACCGATGTACACGCACGTCGAAAGCAAAACTGTCAAACCGATACTGAGAAGAATCAAGGTCTGTTTGATGTGCTTGATTGTTGGCAATGAGACAAATCTTTGTACAGCTGGTTGGCTGATAGCATTTCCCTGGATTCTCATGACAGTTCCACCAATGAGGACGCAGAGTAGCGACATTCGAACTGTCGGATCAAGTGTTAATCTGAAACATATTGATAAGAGAATCTAGCCAGAGAGCAAAGTCGAGTATACTTACTCAGGGAATTCAAGTCGACCACTGTCCATGTTTCGTTGCCAAACGACATCAAAACCACCCACTTTCATCGTTCCCTTAATCGCGACCAGGAAAATAGATCCAAACATAATGAAGCTTTGAATTAAGTCAGCAAAAACCACTGCTTTGATGCCGCCCTATTGTTCAAAACAAGAAAAAAAAATATCATCAGCATCATTTTGAACACTGGTGTGTTTTCTTTGGCAACACGACAGCACTTTCCACTAAATCCCACAAAACTCAGCTATCAGTGGGGGGATTAGAACTTTCGCAACTGTCTGCAAGACAAGCTAATGATTCCCCAGTAGGGTATGTCGTTATCCCTACAGGCGGATCATTAGCTATAGCCTCGCAGACAAGTGGAAAAATTCTAAACTCTTCCAAATGCCAATATGTTCAACGCCACCGACTGGTATTAATAACCAAGTGTTGAAAGACGTTATCAAAATATTCTCATGGTGTTTCTATCTCAATTTCAGAAAAAAAAAAAATGAAACTCCATGTTAGGGAAGCCTCTTTCTCCCCAAACGAACTCTCTGAAGTGCATTTCTCTTCCTACTTACCACAGTCGTATAAAAAATGCAAATCCCAGACACGATGGGTGTAATTATGTGTATGTCTATTCCGGTCACTGAAAATAATAAACAAAATATGAAAACTGTGATATTCCGTGATTCAACGTACTGAATTGAAGCCAAATGGGCTATTGGTAGGCCTATGGCCTAACAAACAGTCCAAATCAAAGTCTTACTAACCTTGATTAAATGTCAAAGCTGGAACATAGATTGCAATTGGAAGCCACAGTGTCTGCAAAGTAAGTAAGTAAATAAATTAAAACATGAATTCTTTTTCAAGAATTTGTAAGAATACCGTTTCGATGAGAAAAAGTACAGCTCCAAAGCATTGTATCCGACGATCGAATCTTCTTTCCAAATACTGAAAATAAATACAACTGAAAGTTAATTTTGTTTCTTTAAATTTCGATACGGTATTATTTAAGCACAACACTCTTAGTGAAGCTTGCTGCTTTCATAACATTCAGTAAGCAAACGAATCCGCAAACGAATCCGATTGTGTGTGATGGAAAGCTATAAAGACATGGACTTCAAAGCACGCCACATAAAATGTAATATTCGAAAAATTACTTTAAAATTGAAAATAAAAGAAAAAGTGATAGATTACTCTTCCACTCTGTTCCAGAGGAAGGCGCAATATTCAGAAAACAAACCAAGATTTATCAGACTTTAGCTCATCAATGGAGCTATTTCCACATTTTTTGTCTGTTGAATTGCATTATGTAATTATGGTGACAGTCACGCTATGGGTGTAACATTTCCTTACAACAACTTTACGTCACAAGATCAATGTTACTGTTACCATTCATTATCTCAGTTTTTCAATGATACTACTCTCCCTCTCTCTGTCGATTTTTACTGTAACGTAACGTTACACAGAACTGACTTACGTAACGTCACAGCTGAGTTAATCCGTATGATCTATTTTATCCTTAGTTGATCCGGATAGAACCTGAAATTGGGTCACATTACAGTTCTGTGTTACACAATAACGTCACGTTACACTATTACTACTACTATTGGTTATCGTCAACTCTCACTCTCACCACCGTAGACTTAAGGCAGATTCGGTTGACATTCTATTGTGAGATTAATGCGGGAAATTCAATGGAGGAAATTCAATGACTTTTCTGAATGATATGGAACAACTAGAGTTTTCCACGTTATCACAACTCAGTTCGTTACTTATCTGCTCTATAAATTCAAGAGAGTGTATTGGATAGGTCCAACTATTAATTGAGACAAAAACTTTCTAAGAGTTTGACTTTATTTTGATCACAATATTTATAATTTTTGTTCATAGTTTTTCTTTTTATATTTGTTCCTATAATCACATTATTTATGGATAGTGCCTCCCATACGCATACTACACATATATGTAAACGTCTTTCAGGTAAGGCATGTAAAATCACAGAACCAAATCAGTCGGGTCAATCTTATTGATCATCGGCACACTATCATACTTGTTAGCCCTATAATACTCCTGCAAGAATGGTGCCACCAAGTCGGGATCAACGTCTTCCTTCTTATTTCTCCCAAATACTATAGTTGCCATATTTGAGGCGATTATTGTTATGACAGCACCAAAGACCCCATACCAAAGCCATGATATATGCTGTGATGTTGCTACTTGATGAGGTTGGCTGTTGAAAATACAAAGTTAGTTCACCAAAAAAATTGGTGTATTAATGAGGAACTTACTCCGCTAGTGTCGAATTCAATAGAGGAATTTGGCCATAGTCATAGGTACAACCCTCCACAGACACTGGTTTTTGCGGCGCCACAAACTCCTTAGCAAATATTGCAATTTGGGCTCTAATGCATATCCATCCCATGATCAAAGAGGAAACTACACTGCCTGCTATGACACTCTGGAAAAGAATCGATCGTCAGGTCTGTATTAGTTTATTTTTTGGCTCACCTTTGTGTTGACCCACGGCATACAAAAACCAACGACAAAAACACCAAACAATGGTCCTTGTGTCACTGACTGTAGAGTACCAGATAATTGAAGTACCGTCCCCAGCTTCTCAACAACATAAACCATTGCAATGGCAATCGTTCCGAAAATTACTACAACTGATCGCAAAAGTATAGCTGTTTGCCTTTCGGTAAGAGAATGCCTTGAGAATGGCTTTGCGAAGTCTTCTAATATCACAGCTGACATTGAGTTCAAAACAGTTGACAATGAGCTCAATGCTGCACTAAAAACAGCCGAAACGAAAAGTCCTGCCAAACCGGGATACTCTCCCAAGACCTCCATCACTAACAGTGGTACAAGCTGATCAGTGGCCTTAGCAAGCTAAGAACAAAAGTTTGATTTTAAATAAGCAAAAAGAAGTCAATCAAATCTTACCTTGGTCGTTAACGGATCACAGTCGTAGTAGGTAGCATATGTCACCAAACCAATGTACACGCACGTCGAAAGCAAAACTGTCAAACCGATGCTGAGAAGAATCAAGGTCTGTTTGATGTGCTTGATTGATGGCAATGAGACAAATCTTTGTACAGCTGGTTGGCTAATAGCAGTTCCCTGGATTCTAATAACAGTTCCACCAATGAGGACACAGAGAAGTGACATTCGAACTGTCGGATCAAGTGTTAATCTGAAACATATTGATGAAAGAATCTAGTCAGAGAGGAAAGTCGAGTGTACTTACTCAGGGAACTCAAGTCGACCACTGTCCATGTTTCGTTGCCAAACGACATCAAAACCACCCACTTTCATCGTTCCCTTAATCGCGACCAGGAAAATAGATCCAAACATAATGAAGCTTTGAATTAAGTCAGCAAAAACCACTGCTTTGATGCCGCCCTATTGTTCAAAAAAAGAAAAAAAAAATATCATCAGCATCATTTTGAACACTGGTGTGTTTTCTTTGGCAACACGACAGCACTTTCCACTAAATCCCACAAAACTCAGCTATCAGTGGGGGGATTAGAACTTTCGCAACTGTCTGCAAGACAAGCTAATGATTCCCCAGTAGGGTATGTCGTTATCCCTACAGGCGGATCATTAGCTATAGCCTCGCAGACAAGTGGAAAAATTCTAAACTCTTCCAAATGCCAATATGTTCAACGCCACCGACTGGTATTAATAACCAAGTGTTGAAAGACGTTATCAAAATATTCTCATGGTGTTTCTATCTCAATTTCAGAAAAAAAAATGAAACTCCATGTTAGGGAAGCCTCTTTCTCCCCAAACGAACTCTCTGAAGTGTATTTCTCTTCCTACTTACCACAGTCGTATAAAAAATGCAAATCCCAGACACGATGGGTGTAATTATGTGTATGTCTATTCCGGTCACTGAAAATAATAAACAAAATATGAAAACTGTGGTATTCCGTGATTCAACGTACTGAATTGAAGCCAAATGGGCTATTGGTAGGCCTATGGCCTAACAAACAGTCCAAATCAAAGTCTTACTAACCTTGATTAAATGTCAAAGCTGGAACATAGATTGCAATTGGAAGCCACAGTGTCTGCAAAGTAAGTAAGTAAATAAATAAAAAAATTAATTCTTTTTCAAGAATTTGTAAGAATACCGTTTCGATGAGAAAAAGTACAGCTCCAAAGCATTGTATCCGGCGATCGAATCTTCTTTCCAAATACTGAAAATAAATACAACTGAAAGTTAATTTTGTTTCTTTAAATTTCGATACGGTATTATTTAAGCACAACACTCTTAGTGAAGCTTGCTGCTTTCATAACATTCAGTAAGCAAACGAATCCGATTGTGTGTGATGGAAAGCTATAAAGACATGGACTTCAAAGCACGCCACATAAAATGTAATATTCGAAAAATTACTTTAAAATTGAAAATAAAAGAAAGAGTGATAGATTATTCTTCCACTCTGTTCCAGAGGAAGGCGCAATATTCAGAAAACAAACCAAGATTTATCAGACTTTAGCTCATCAATGGAGCTATTTCCACATTTTTTGTCTGTTGAATTGCATTATGTAACCTGGTGACAGTCACGCTATGGGTGTAACAATTCCTTTCAAGAATCTTATGTCACAAGATCAGTATTACCATTACCGGGTATCATTATCTCAGTCTTTTAATGATACTACAGGACTCTCTCTGTGATGATTTTTAATGTAACGGAACGTTACACAGAACTAAATTACGTAACGTCACATATGAGTTAATCCGTATCACTTTTATGATCACTTTTATACTTACTTGATCCGGATAACACTTGAATTTGGCTCACATTACAGTTCTGTGTTACACAATAACGTCACGTTACATTACAACTACTACTATAGGTTATTATACCGTCAACTCTCACTCTCACCACCGTAGACTTAAGGCAGATTCGGTTGACATTCTATTGTAAGGTTAATGCACAGATATGACACACCACGCAATCACAGTTTTTTTAATTCAACACATTTGTAACTAAGCCAAAGTTGTTACGTAATGTCACAGTAACGTAGCGTGACCATTTCGTGATCACCATTGTTTTTGACCTCATCTCAGTGCTGTCTGAAGTCGGATTACATTAAAATCACTTATATTTACAACCAACTACTAAATATAAATTTTACACAATTTTATTGAAAGAAGTTCCTTATTTACAAAAATCTAAATTGTTCGTAAGCAATCAATTACATATTTGCTTACAAACTGAACGCAATTAGTGATTTGTTCGAATTACTCTCAAGTTCAAACCAACACCATTCAAGATTTTTCCTTGCAATCGATTTTATCAAACATTTCCACAGTTTCGTACTTCTTCTCCTTGTAATATTTTTTGAGAAACGGTGCTACCAAACTAGCATCAATGTCCTCCCTTTTGTTGCTGCCAAATACGAGAATAGCCATATGCGAGAATATAATGTTCAAACAGGCACCCAGGCCAGAGTAGCAAAGCCATGAAATGAGGTAAAACGGACGCTCTTGCTCTGTTGGTTGACTACAAATTAATACGAAAAAAAAAACATTATTCCATCATCCTTACGAAACCACGCACTCACAAACTTACTCGGACAAAGTTGAATTCAGGATGGGGATGTGCTCAAATCCATAGGTGCATCCTTCAATAGACACAGGTTTCTCTTGAAAAACGTACTCTTTATTAACCAGTGCTATTTGTGATCTAATACATATCACGGCCATAGTCGCACACGATATTATACTGCCTGTTAGAACGCTCTAAGGAAAAAAAATTGATTACCTGATATTAAACAAACCATCAGGGACTATACATTTGTGTTGATCCATGGCATGCAAATCCCCACGATGAAAATTCCCATCATTGGTCCATATGTAATCGATTGCATTGTACCCGCTAACTGGAGGACCATTCCAAGTTTTTCTACAACATAAACCATCGAAATAGCCATCACTCCGAACACTACCACCACAGCTCTGACAATAAAAGCTGTCTGCCTCTCTGTAAGCGAGTTTCTTGAGAATGGCTTAGCAAAGTCTTCCAAAATAACAGCCGATAAAGAATTCAAAAGTGTGGACATTGCACTCAGAGCTGCACTAAAAACAGCCGACACATAGAGTCCAGAAATACCAGAATATTGTCCCAACACATCCATAACCAAGAGCGGCACAAGTTGATCTTTTGCGCTAGCTAGCTAAGGTTTTAAACGGGAAACTATATAAAAACCAAAAAAAAAATTACAGAACACATAACAAATACCTTAGTTGTCAATGGATCACAGTCATAGTAAGTGGCAAAAATGACCATACCCACATAGCAGCACATGCCCAAAAGCAAAGTCAAGCCAATGCAAAAAATAATAATGCATTGCTTGATGGCTTTCATTGAAGGCAACGACAAATATCTCTGTAAAACCGGTTGACTGATAAGACTTTGCAGCTTGAACATTGTTCCACCAACAATAACTGAAAACATCGACATTCGAACTCTCGGATCCCATGTTAGTCTGTGGAAGAAATACAACTTTTTCATGATGTCGATGAAATACTACAACTTACTCTGGGATTTCGATACGTCCACTGTCCATATTACGCTGCCAAACGACTCCAAAACCACCGACATCAAATGTGCCTTTAAGCAAAACTAAGAACATTGTTCCAAAAACAATGAAAGCTTGAACAAAATCAGAGAAGACCACTGCTTTTAAGCCGCCCTTTTGAGAGAGGAATAATATATTTGTAATGGATGAGGAAAAAGTCAAAAAATCACCATATTCTTACCACACTTGTATAAAAAATACATATCCCACAAACGATGGGTGTTATCACATGGATGTTGATGCCAGTCACTAAAATTGGAAAAGAGATACTCTTAAAGAATGCAATAGGGGAGATGACTAGCTGATAAGCTCCTCGAATAAGTTAGACAAATGAAAATGAGGATGGAAATTAAAAGAACATTTGTTTCTGTGTCGTCACTTACTTAATCGAAAGTACTCGTAGAAGAAAAAGGTTCTTATGTGAAACCTAAAATCTTTTACATAGTGGCAAACCTGGAACGTTTTTTATTCAGAAGATTTTCATGTGATCTCTCAGGCAGCCCTAACAGCCAACCAAAATTTTTCAATTCTGTGTTTGATTCATGACTTGTATAAGACCTTGATCATCCCAGACCTGCTGTACGGCGCGGAAGCATGGACCTTATCGAAAGCGGATGAGGAAACCCTTGGTCGTTTCGAAATAAAAATTCTCCGAATGATCTTTGGTCCCGTATGCGAAGACAATGTGTGGAGAAGAAGATACAACAACGAGCTGTATGAGCTGTACCGCGACATGGGCATAGGCAGAAGAGTACGCATCGCGAGGCTACGATGATCGCGGAAGGGAAAGACCTCGTCTTAGGTGGCGGAATCAGGTGGATGAAGACCTCAACCGACTTAGAGTGCGAAACTAGAGAGAGCTCGCCCGAAATCGAAGTCGTTATAGAAGGATGTTGGTTGAGGCCCAGGTTCACCCTGAACTGTAATGCCCACCTAAGTAAGTAAGTAAGTTTGACTCGTTGTTGCCCGTTTAGTGAAGCCCCGGAGCCTGTATCATAAGACTTCAAGTACTTGTTATTCAAGTTAGTTATGAAAAATGCAAAACAAAATCTGTAACACAGAGCTACTAGTTTGACTGCTCTTCAACAATTTTAATAGACATAGTGCTACAAGCGGCTCTTGACTTGTAGATTTGAGTTACAGACTGGAGAAAGAAAGAGTTTTAAGTATGGCTGCTTTAAGAAACAGACGGTAACTGATATTATCTTACTAGTGGCTCTTGACTTGTAGCCATTGGGCTCTAAAATCAAGTTCTACTACTTTAACTTAGTATACTAGTTAACTTCTACAAGTTAAGCGGTTATAGTGCTACAAGTGGCTCTTGTAGCTTTCTGTTACAGGCCCAAGAAAGAAAGAGTTTTAAGTATGGCTGATTTGAGAAACAGACGGTAATTGACATTATCCTACTAGTGGCTACCTGGGCTCGAAAATCAAGTTCTGCTTCTTTAGCTTAGGAGTCAACTGAGTAGCAAAATTAACTCTCAGATGGGATGCCTCTTTGAAATGCAAAAAAATGATCCCTGTCTTAGGTGGCTTCAATTTGTAAGCTTTAGCGCCATCTCAGTAAGTAAAGTAAGAAAAGTAATTGAAGAACTTTAAAGCAGTCTTTAATTCAACAAACTCTCCAGAGCAACAGTTCTGGAGTCTTTTTGTCCATTTTTAAGGAATCAAAGAAGTCTGACGCAAGTGACTTTGCCAATCCCCTTCGAATGATCTATGCCTAAAGATGATTATGTTTGTGAACACCTACCGCTCAAACTAAACTGACATTGTTTTAAGAAACGTAAGTTCGAAAAAGTAAATGGATTGTGAATCATAAATTTTGGAGTACTTTAGTGAAAGTCTGCATTAGAAGTACAAAATAAAATACCTTGATTGAATGTTAATGCCGGAACATATATTGCAATTGGAAGCCATATAAACTGAAAATAAATAAATTTGAATATTCTAAAATAAAACACATGATGTCGTCGATCTCAACTGCATAACTTACCCCTTTGATTATAAATAGTGCAGCGCCAAAGCATTGAATCCGTCGATCAAATCTCATTTCAAAGTACTAAAATAAAATATACATCGACTTGTTAAAAATGCCAATGCACTCTATTTTTTTTTTTTTTTTTTTTTTTCTAATTCGATGCTTACAATTTACTCTGATTAAACAATCACGAAGACAGTGACAGAAGACAGGAACAATTACTGAAGTTAAATGAAATAGATTTGGTGTTTGGGTTAATAATTTTGACGGTACAATTTTGTGATATTTTTAGAGGGAAAAAAACTTTTTAACTTTCTACTATTTTCACTTGAAAAGTTACTATTTGATCGAAAATACAATACAATCCGAAAGCCTTACCAATCTATTTTATTATTTTAATTCGTTCTTGTTGATTCTCATCGAAACGAGTTGAATAATTTAAAACTTATACTCATAGTGGTGGTTGTTTAGTAATCCTTATTATTATGTATTGCATTCTTGAAAAAATAAAGAGATTGTCAAACTATAACTTCTTTTAGAAGCTTAAAGAACATTGCAAAAGCCAATTTTCATTCCTTCCTGCACACGCAGTTAGAAAAGTCATTTATTTTTCATCAAAAAAGAGAGCTTGTTTGTATTTTTTTCAGTATTTCGCGTGAGAGTTTGGATTTGGTTAAACTCGCCTTCGTATTTTACTATACTCAGCATTAAACTGAATATTGAACTCATTTTATTTGAGGAATTTTGTTTTTTAATCTATTGGATGAAGAAGAGAGCAAATTATTCGAAAGCACCAGGTACTTGGTCCCAAAGTGAAATCAATTATTGTTTTCCTTAAACTACTCTCAAATTTCACGTTACACAACCGTTCACAATGTTTCCTTTTGCTCGATTCTATCAAACATTTCCACTATTTCATACTTTTTATCTTTATAGTATTTTTGGAGAAGTGGTGTCACCAAACTAGCATCAATGTCCTCCTTTTTGTTACGGCCAAAAGCGATAATAGCCATATGGGAGTATATAATGGTCAAAACGGCACCCAGGCCAGAGTAGCAAATCCATGAAATGAGGTAAAACGGATGCTCTTGCTCTGATGGTTGACTACAAATTAATACGAAAAAAGCATTACTCCATCCTTAGGAAGCTACCGCATCCTGAAACTTACTCCGACAAAGTTGAATTCAAGATGGGGATGTGCTCAAACTCATAGGTGCATCCTTCGACAGACACAGGTTTCTCTTCCCAAACAAACTCTTTATTAAACAGTGCCAATTGTGATTTTATGGAAAGTACAGCCATAGTCACACTAGACATTGCACTCCCTGTAAGAAGACTCTAAAAAAAAAAAAATTTGATTACCTGATATTAAACAAACTAAGGACAAAAAAGGTTCTACATTTGTGTTAATCCATGGCATGCAAACCCCAACGATGAAAATTCCCGTCAGTGGCCCATAAGTGATTGATTGTATTGTACCAGCCAACTGGAGGACCATTCCAAGTTTTTCCACGATATAAACCATCGAAATAGCCATCACTCCGAACACTACCACCACAGCTCTAATTAGAATAGCTGTTTGCATTTCAGTAAGCGTGTTTCTTGAGAGTGGCTTGGCAAAGTCTTCCAAAATAACAGCTGATATGGAATTTAAAATTGTTGAAATTGCACTCAGAGCTGCACTGAAAACTGTTGACACATAAAGTCCAGCAATACCAGGATATTCTCCTAACACATCCATAACCAAGAGCGGCACAAGTTGATCTTTGGCGCTAGCTAGCTAAAGTTTGGAAGGTGAGACTATTAAAAAAAAGAAAAGGAAAAGAAAACTTCACGGCACTAATAAACCCTACCTTAGTTGTAACTGGATCACAATCATGGTAAGTGGCAAAAGTTATCATGCCCACATAGCAGCACATGCCCATAAGCAACGTTAAGAGAATGCAAAAAATAATCATACTCTGCTTGACGGCGCTCATTGTAGGCAACGACACACACCTCTGAATAACTGGTTGACTTATAAGGATTTGCAATTTGACAAATATTCCACCAACAATAACTGAAAACATTCCCAAACGAATCCTCGGATCCCATGACAGGCTATGGAAATAAAAAAATTGTTTCATAATGTCGCTAATCGTTCGATGAAATGTATTAGAGCTTACTCTGGGATTTCGATACGTCCACTGTCCATGTTACGCTGCCAAACAACTCCGAAACCGCCAACATCAAGAGTCCCTTTAATTATAACTAAGAACATTGTTCCAAAAATAATAAAAGTTTGAGCGAAATCAGTGAAGACCACTGCTTTTAAGCCGCCCTTTTTTCAAAGGAGAAGAAGATATTTACTATAAATGAGGAAGGAGTTATAATAAATCATGATTTACTTACCACACATGTATAAAAAATACATATTCCACACACAATGGGTGTTACCAGATGAGTGTCGATACCAGTCACTAAAATTGAAATAGAAGGATGCAATGGGCTTGGTCAGAAAAACAAGACTAGCATGACAAAGGTAAACGGGGATGAAAATTGAAAGAAAACTCCTTATGTTAACAAAAGTAAAGACAAATTGTGATAAGGTTTCTTCAGAAGACTCATATTCGACTTCTTAAGTACCCTAATTTGTTAGCCATCATTTTTCAAAATTGTGCTTTTCTCGCTTTTGAGTAGTAGTTTGATTCGTACTTCATATTTTCAAAAGAAATTCGATATGTTCGAACACACATCCACTCTTTCGGTTTCAATTAACAGTGGGATAGTTCAATCTCCCTGTTGATCAATTTGACGTAAATTTGGAGGCGCAACAGAGCCCCAGGGCCTAGCGTATTTCTCACAACCATGCCTTGTGAAGTAATGAAGAGGACCTTCAGTTTTCTGTCAGTTCCGATCGGCTAAACGACCAAGCGCTTTTCATGGCAATGAATTTGCTAAAGGAGGACTTGCCAATTCATGAAATCATAGAAAGCTGACGAAGATTGAGCGACAACAGTATTCTTTGTTCAAAAAACGACTAAAAGAAGCTCTGACATAGAAAACCACAGACAAAATTCGAGCTCTTTGTGGAAGAATATTGCGATGGAACCTGCACTCGAAGCGTGATGCTTAGAAGTTTCAACTGGAAAAGTCGCCTTTCAAGAGGAATTGGCAGGTCTTCCGAGAGAAATTGAAAGCGCTTTCTCACTAAGACTTTCGGAATCGGCAGGATATGGAAGTTCGTGAAATGAGTGGAGTTATACAATTTCCATAGCTTCGTTGTGTTACCCTATTTATGGCAATAAATTTTTTTTTCATGACAATGGGATGAATTTGAAATAGAGATGAAGAAGGATGATTCCTTGGCGAGCAAAAGGCAGCTCTCAAGCCCCTGCAACAGGTTACTGACACTCGAATATTTGGAAACTGTAACAAAAAAAAAAGGAAGTACCTAACTTGTGATACAAGTGAATTATGACAAATGATAGAAATTTTTGTAGCACAAAGCCACACGTTACTTTTATTTTCTACAAGTGTTTTGAAAAGGGAAAGGGACTTCCAAGGAAACTGGCCCTCCAGGTTGGGTGTCTTGTAGCTTTATGTTGCAAGCCCCTGATTGCCGGCGATCACAATGGATCCTTGAGATCTAAGTGAGTTGCTGCCGTTTTCGGCTACATTTTTTGTGGCAAACAAGGTATTCTCTTAAGAGGTAAAACTGATTTGGGGCGGATCCATATCACACCAGAGTCAGAACATCCCCTTCAGAATGATGGTGATTTTCGAGCACTATTGCGATACGCAGCCGAATCTGGGGAAAAAGATCTTTCTGAGCATTTGGTCACATCGCAGAAGAATGTCCTTTACACAAGCTCTCAGATCCAAAATGAAATAATAAACATTTACGGTGAAATTATTCAACATAATATAATAAATGAAGTAAAGGAAGCAAAATTGTTTGCTATTCTCGCTGACGAGACGAT
Organism: Melanostoma mellinum; assembly: GCA_914767635.1. Lineage (NCBI taxonomy): Eukaryota > Metazoa > Arthropoda > Insecta > Diptera > Syrphidae > Melanostoma > Melanostoma mellinum. Next base: position 188,289,770 of record OU612060.1, read on the forward strand.
CGATATTGCGCATATGGAGCAAGTCTCGCTTTGCTTGCGTTATGTCGACATAAAAGATGATAAACATCACAAGGTTAAAGAGATGTTCCTCGAGAACGTTCCAACTGTTGACGTGACAGGATCCGGTCTTGCTAATCTCATAATCACAGCTCTGAAAAAGCATGGTCTTGATTTTTCTCATATGGTAGGTGCCCAAGCGTATATTCGTAAAGAATGTGCAATGTATGTACATTGCAGTGCACACTCTCTCAACCTTGCTATTGCTGACTCGTGTTCACAAGCAGAACTGCGAAATTGCGTTGGGATCGTGTAGGCTGTTGGTTCCTACTTTAGACATTCTGCTCAACGCTCTGCTGTTTTGAATGGTAAAATTTGGGACTAATCGAAAAACTCTGCTGGCAATGTGTAAAACACGGTGGGTTCACAAGCATGAAGCCGTTATGCGATTTAAGGAAATTTATCCAGCTATTGTCAATGCACTTGAAGAACTCCTAACTAGCCACAATAAAGAAACATCGCAGTAAGCTGTTCAAATGCTTAACACACTTCGATCTTCGAATTTTGTTATGTGCCTAGTGATTCTTCAAAAAGTCATGAGCTTTACATTGTCGCTATCAAAACAACTGCAAACAGTTAACACCGATCTCATAACAGCATTCAGTCACGTGGATAATGTTATTAACGCTTTGCAACTTTTGAGAAATAAAGTTGACAAAGAGTACGGTCATCTATATGAAGAAGCATAGGTGATGCTAGATGAAAATGGTGGTATACTGCAAATGCCACGTATCGTTGGAAGGCAACTTAATCGCTCTAACACTCCTGCGTCGGATATATACACGTATTACAAAATAAATTTATTCATCCCATTTCTGGAGCACACAATTCACCAACTAACCGAAAGGTTTGCGAAACACGGTAAAGTAGTATTGGCATTGTTTGGTGTGCTACCTTCAAATTTTGCAGTAGGTTCTGAAATTGACGACGCAATTTTTATGTATTCGGCAGTGCTACCCGAAAGAAGAACATCCGTCGTCAAAGCCAAACTTGAAGTGTGGAAAGCAGCTATGACTATCTCCTCCCCTGGTCCAAAATCTGCTTTGGAATGCTTGGATAAGTGCGATAAAAAATTATATCCAAATATTTACACGTTGCTTCAGATATTGGCTACCATATCTGTTTCCACTGCTACACCAGAAAGGACTTTCTCAAGCCTACGGAGACTTAAAAACTATTTGCGAAACACAACGGGTGAAAACAGACTGAGCCGCTCTCATGAATATTCACTACGGGATAGCTATTGACGTAGATGAAGTAGTGGATGTATTTAAAAAGAAAAACAGAAGATTGATTCTATAATGCATATGTAATCAACTAATCACTTTTTCCACTAAATCAAGTCGTATATCAAGAATGGCACGCTCAATATTGACTTGTAAAGCTTGAAGAGAATCTGGTATATTTTGAAAGACCAATGACTTCAAATAACCCTACAAGAAATAGTCTAATGGTGTTAAATCGCAACTTCTTGAAGGCCATTCAATATCACCATTTCTTGAAATAATCGAATTGGTGTTGTCAAAATCAATTTCTTCCTATTTCGCCCATAAAAAGTTGGTTATCATCGATCTTTACCGCTCTCCATTAACAGTAATGGTGTTACCAGCTTCATTTTGAAAGAAGTACGAGTCGATGATTCCACCAACCCAAAAACCACACCAAACTGTCAATTTAGGTGAATGTAATGGTTTTTCAGGATTATTTTGTGGATTTTCATCGCCAGTTTTGTTTATTTAATGCACTAGTCAAATAAAAGTAAACCTCTTCGGAAGAGATGATTTTCTTAAAAAATCGTTATCGATTTCAAGTTGTTCCAAAGCGAAATCAGAAAGCTCACGACGTTTACGGTGGTCCAATGGTGAAATGTAAACACTTATGAATCCAATAAAAAACAGATGAGAGATCATGACATACTACAAATGGCCGAAACGCCACTGCAAAATCATATCATACCTATTGGAAAACAATTTACATGAATAAAGAATTCTTTGAAGACTTCTCAACGTAACGTGATAAATTCTTCCGTTGAAGTTTGTTTGACGAAGTTCACATTGGTCGATTTGTTGAAGGTTCGTGCGAATAAATGCGATTGTTTTCTTGTTCTCCTTCTCTGTTACACCAATTTATCGGTATTGGCTTGCGGTCGATTCGTTGAACAATGTGAACATTTCGGTCGATTTGTTGCTTCAACAAATCGACCAGTATGAACATCGCCTTTGTAAGTCAGCTAATGATGCAAACTTTCAAAAATTTTTCTTTTCACGTCAAAATAGAAAAGGCTATAACTTCGAGGACATCTGGAACTTGGTCCACCCAAAGGAAACCGATCGTCACTACTTCTTAAGCCCTAGGAGGTAATTGAGTACCAAAACCGTCTCCAAACCAAATGGTCCAATAATAAAACAAAGGGTTGCTTGTCATAGTCGGATCAGAATGCTAAGTGGTGTGGTCAATTGTTTGGAAAACTTTTGGGACTATATTGGCTAATGCATACATATAAAGTGACACCAACCATGCTAACAGAGTACCTAATATCTATGTAATGAGAGTTGTGAAATGCCAGAAAAAAGCTGGAAATGGCTTGGAAATCTTAATTTCACAACTTTTTTAGTGCCTTAGTGAACAATAACAATGAAAGTATAAAATAAAATACCTTGATTGAATGTCAATGCAGGAACATACAATGCAATTGGAAGCCAAAATATCTAAAAATAAATAATTGTAATTATTCCAAAAGATTTTATGAACGTTTGTGATCTTAACAGTAAAACTTACCGCTTTAACAATAAAAAGTGCAGCTCCAAGGCATTGAATCCGCCGATCGAATCTCATTCCAAAATACTAAAATGAACTGTGTTAATATTCAAATCTGTTTTCTTTAATTTTTTTGCTTACAATTGTCTCAAACCAACCGATCACCCAAAATATGTTAATTACTTTCAAAATTTATGTGAATTCCTATAAGCAATTTGTTCAAAAAAGCAATATAATCCAAGCGAAAAGCTTTACCTTACTCCATTTTATTATTTACATTCGTTCTTGTTGATTCTCATCGAAACGAGTGGCTGATTTTCACCAACTGTTGTTTCGTGCTCCTTATATACTCGTATGTACTTTAGTGAGAAAAAAAAACAGATTGTCACATTGATTTATGTCAAAAGCATAAGGAACAGGGAGAATGTTAATCTTCATTCCCTTTTACGCGTGGAGTTAGAAAAGTCATCTGTTTGTAGAAAGTTATTCGTTATAAAGAAAGAATCCTGGTGGTCGATTTCTTCCTCTTTTCTTTTTTGTAACTCAATATTTTGTGGAAGGAAGCCAGCTTCCATATAAAATCATTTTTTGAATTCCAGGAACTCAAACACTTTATTTACGAAAATTGTTCAAGTCTCCTTCGGACTTAGTACTTACCTCTGACATTCTTCCAGAAAGCATTCCTTACAACCAACGGCCTTGCTAATCAATGAACAATTCCAATTGGAATGTTAATATTAATTCCACAGATTAAATCAAAACTCATTGTTTATGAACCATATCCATTGTCCTTGTCCTTGTTGTACATTGACTTGTAACAACTTTTGAGATCACTACATCAAATACATTTTGCTTTATTTTCCCAGTAGGTGGTCTTCTCTTTATTGAATTTTACCCCCACAAACGACACAATGTTATGTCTGGCGTTTCCTTACACGAAATTAGATTATTTCATCACAAGGACGAACCACTACCATACCTAAGTCTTATAGGCTATTCTTATGTCATTTACAGAAAGGAAGAAAAGAAACTTCCTTACCGAAAGTAAACAACAAAGCATTATATTCAACATGCCGTAACAAGGACAGCATATAACGATTTCATTGTTGCGTACCTACATAATAATTTATAGTGTGTAGTTGAAGTGAAAAGAAGTAGTAAGTAAACTAAAACTTTGAGAGTATGACAAAAGGGGGATGGAGACCTTGTACTTAATACGACACCACCGTGGTTTGATGAATGTGTTCAACATTAACGGAAGCATTAGAAAAACGGAGAGAATTTGGGATAGTATCGAAGTCCTTTGAAATTCTACTAAAAATTTTAGTAAAACTCACATTTCTTTAGTCTATGATCTGCGAGGAGTATATTGTTTTTGATTGATCCCTTCCTAATCTCCTTTGACAGGATACATTTAAGACTCATCGATTGAACCTTCTAAGGTTAGGTCAGTTTAAAGTGGCTGTCAGCTCGGCTAACACACTAGGGCCCGTTGGGCCCATTGTGAAACCACGGTGAATCTAATGTATCCTCATTGAACCTTCTTATTACTACGAACAACGCCAGTCACATAACACACTATTTCCATCCCCATTTCTTAAACCACGACATTTATGAACTACAGAAAACGTTTTCCATGATGCAGTCCATGGATACAAAACACATGTTTCGAATTCACGTCTTTATTTCAAGCGCATTAAAAAATTTGAAGACCATAAGAATCTATAGTTGCTCCTCACTCCTTTGTGATCTCTTCAGGTTTCTTCAGCGATGATTCCTCTTCTTGTATTTTGTTCTTGTCAGTTTTCAAATGTTGCAGCTTTTCTTCCAGATTCACGCTCGTATAAATTGTTTTCGCCTTTATGAAACGTCTCACACACGGTGCAAATAGAGATTCGTCCAAAGCATTAACATCTTGAGCTCCGAAATACAGCATCGATAGACATGCAACGGTGATAGTCGATGCAGCTCCAAATGCTGAATACCAAAGAAATGACATATGATGGAAGGCAGGCTCAGGGGGTCTGTAATGAAAGAGTTCATTCAGTAGATCTAGACTGGATTACGACATCAGAAACTGAGCAAAACGAGAGTGAATTTACTCTACTAGGGCACGGTCTCGAACTGATTCCGTAGAAGGATGCCAATTTTCAATTTTGTTCTACTTTTTCCGCATTGCCACTCAGTGCGTGGCCTTGCCCTAAGAGAGTAAATTCAATCACGTAGTTCTGACGTATGTAATGCTTCATAACTGGCATGCGGCGTTTCGGATCCAGGCTAACTCTAAAAGAAGCTTACATGAACGCTGTTGGCAAGCTACTGTTGTCAAAGGAATACAAGCAACCTTCCACGGAAACCGGTTTTGTTGCAAATCTCAATTCATTGGTAGCCAATGCGATTTGGGCTCTAGTGCAGGTCCAGCCAAGTATCAAAAAACTGGCAAGACTTCCAGTGAGGGCACACTGAACATAAAAAAAAGTTGGTCTGTATCAAACTGTGTCAATTTAAAAATCACAAACAACAAACGTTCGCATTTATCCATGGCATGCAGATTCCCATAATAAATACTCCTAGTAATGGACCTTGAGTGACTGCGCTCAGAGTTGTTGCCAGTTGTAGTACCATTCCCAGTTTTTCAACCACAAAGACCAGACCAATACAAGACAAACCAAAGAACGCCACTATGAAGCGAAGAATGAAGGCAACTTGACGTTCACTTAGGGGTTTGGTCACAGTTAATCTTACAAAGTCTTCGAGAATGACACAGGACAAAGAATTAAGCCCAGTGGATATTGAACTCAGAGCCGCACTAAACACTCCAGAAACGAACAATCCAGGAAGACCAGGAAAAACGCCTAAGATGTGCATAACCAGAAGCGGGACTAGTTGGTCTGTAGCCTTAGCTAGCTACAAAAAAACTTTGTTTTATAAATGAACCTGTCGTGGAACATTGATAGAGCCTGGAGCAGTGCTGAGTTGCAAAGTGGCAAAAAAAAAAGAACAAAATTTAAAGCAGAATAATGCAGCAAAGTTTTTAACTTTGCTCTGCTACTTTGCCGCTCAACGCCTGCCCCATCCCTTGGGTAATTCGTGACAGGTGATAGCCTCAATTCACTTGAAAGTCAGAGTCAATCTCATCAACGATTTCACCGCCAATTTCTCGTTGTATCATACCTTTGTACTCAACGGATCACAATCGTGGTAAGTAGCGTACGTCAACAGCCCAATATATACACACGACGACAGTAGCAAAGTAAGGCCAATTGTGAATGTCAAAAGGCACTCCCGGGCTTTTTGTATGGACGGTAGTGACACAAACCTCTGAATTGTCACTTGGTGTACCGATGTACTTTGCAGCTTGTGAATGGTTCCGCCAATAAAAACCGAAAGTACTGACAGTCGAACTGTTGGATCTAAAGTCATTCTACGAAAAAAGAAAAAAATTATCAGCAATTTGTCTACTAACTTAACACCAGCACGTTACTAACTCTGGAGCTAGGATTCTTCCACCGTCAATATTCCTCTGCCACACTACTCCAAAGCCTCCCAGATCCATAGTGCCTTTGATGATTACTGTGAAAATCGATCCGAACATAACGAAACTCTGGACGACATCTGTCCATATCACAGCCTTAAGGCCACCCTGTAAAAATAAATTCAATTGCCCATGCCTACTTCTGCTTATGCTGATCAATTAAAAACATACTACGCAAGTGTAAAACGTGCAGACCAAACAGACGATGGGAGTGATCACATAAATGTCGACTCCAGTCACTGGAAGTGGGAGAATTTGAAAACTGTTAGGACAATAGAAATATCTTTTTAGGGGTTTCCTTTTTAGGTTCCGAACATTTAACTGTGCCGCTCTCTGAACACTCGAAGTCTCTTCAATTTTTCTTTGCAACAATTTCTCAGTGCACTTGATGTGCTCAAAAAATCAAGAGTTTAAGGCTTCCAAATTGACATGCTCAGTTCAGCATGCGTTCGCACTCGCAGTGTTCAGTCTCAGTAAAGTGCTCTGCTAGGAACTAAAAAGGTAAAGCCCTTTTGTGAGGCATACCTTGGTTGAATGTCAAAGCTGGTACGTAGACAGCTATTGGCAGCCATACAATCTATAAGAAGTTTTTATTAATTTCAGTTTTTTTTTTTTGTCAATTTGTACTTACCGCACCAACAGTGAACAGGACGGAACCAAAAAGACGGATTCGTCTATCAAAACGCATTTCCAAGTACTGAAAGTTAGTGTCATTTTATGTTTTTTTTTTTTTGCTCGTCAGCTGAAGTGACTTAACCAACTACTGGGGACTACACTCACATGCAAACAACACAAAAAGTACATGGGATTATATATCGGGAATTTCGGGGAATGTAATGAGGTGGCAGTGAAGACGCAGACTAACAATGCACAACATGCATTTCCTGCTTTTGGTTTCTTTTGTGTTGTATTAAAAAGAGAGTTTGTCGTTTTTCAAATTCAATTTTTGTAAAGAAAAATGCAAAGAACATGCGTACCTACAGCTCCTCCTCCAAAACTACAAAACTATCTACTGTGACGAAGCGTCACAATTTCTCTCTCCTACCTCATCACAAAATGCTGCACCAAAACAGTGCAGTATTTAACTCCATTGAAGTCCCCCGCACGCAATTAAATTACAAAGTGAATGCCTACTCCAAGGCCAAACTTTGTTTACTTCTCCGTGCCTTACCACTTCTTGTGCATTTCCTTACGGGGAAATATATTGGCAATACCCATCCAATTTTTTCTATGCAAAGTTGTCACTGACCGGATACAGCTCACATTCGATTTCAGTGGCAAAGTCAATGAATAGGGGTGAATTAATCACCAAAAATCAGAAAAAGATGTTATAGGTTTCTACTTGTGGCTTGTTTCCAGCCGGGCGTTTGAATTCTCCTTAGTTAGTTTTCTTTGACACTGCGTCACCGTAAAGTCCGTGTAGGAAGTTTAATCGTTGTGGCTTGTTTCAGCCGGGCGTTTGGACTTTCCTTGCTCGGTCTTTGCCGGTTTTGCTCCTACGTAGAAGAAATTTAAACGTTAAGGATGGTTTCCAGCCGGGCGTTTAGATTTTCCTTGGTTAGGCATTGCGTCTCCCCAGAGGGAGCTTTCATCGCAGTACGCAACCGCAGACCTTTGCTACGAAATCCGCTGCTGCCGATAGAGCGCCCTGCCTAACGCAGAGCTAGGAGTTCACCGCTGCCGAACAGAGGAAATAACAGCCGTGGTATACAATCGTATCCTCAAAGAAACCATCGGCACTACACCAGTGAGGATCGATATCAGCCGTTCCGTGGACCAGCACCAGAAATAAACCTTACTCAAGAGATAGTTAAAACTTGTTATTGTTGTAAAACTGAATATAAAATTTGTAAACTTATCCTGAGAGAAGATATTATAATAAATTTAGAGTTAATCAAAATTAAACCTGTCGTTCCTCGTATTATTTTGAGAATTTGGAGCACCGAAATCCAAGCATTACGAAGCTTCCTTGGGTAGACCCTGGACACCCTAAGTCATGCCAAGCCTTTGAAAAACAAGCATCACACTGAACTATACGAACATTCCAAAAACAAGATTAACAATCCTTAAAAAAAACATTATAGCCTGTTGTGCCATGTATGGCTTCAAGTTTATTTCACTTAACGTTAAGAACTATAATCACTTCTTCAAACTTTTTCCATACATAGAACCTTTTTTAGAACGACCTAACATTCTCACTAATTATGGAACACAGCGTCCTTTAAGTGGATGCCTGAACTTGTTTTGCAGAAGCCCATTCCTGCATTTTAGTTTTTCAAGATCATGTAAAAGGGTTTGCGAATTGTCTTAAATATCACCAATAAATCAATAAATGTATCAATAACAGCCATTTTTCCCGCAAAAGAAAAACTGCGAATATCGATCTCACAGAAATTCGACAATAAAAACGTCTAAAAATAAGAATCCATGGAGGACTTTCTACTTTAGATTCTACTGCAACAACATTCTACCCGATATACAATTTGGATTCTGAGAAAAGTATTCCACTAAATTTCAACACGATACCGCCTATTCCTGGAACGGCCACCAAGTAACTGTTGGGTGCCTTCTTGATATCGAAAAAGCTATCCGGTATGGATAGGTACAAGGAATAGCGCATAAACTTTTTCATCTAAATTTTCCACAGGAACTAATCAAAATTGTTTTGAAAATTCCAGATGATTTTTCATGTGTTCATCCAATGACAATCCAATGGCGAAGTTACACAGGGATCTAATCTAGGGCCGGTCTTGTTCAACATTTGCACGTTGGAAAAACCACAGCCCGAAAACACACAGAATCTTTTACTTGTCGACAACTCCATCACATATATCAAGTCTATTTCACAGGTATTTTCTGATAGAAGAGTCAAAGACAAAATTCGGAGTACTACCGTCACTAAGGCTTTAAAGTCATTCGGCCAAATCCGAGCTAACTTGATTAAGACGACTATCTAACGGATCTGGGAATGCAAGAGGACGCTTAGCCAAAAAAGCGTTGAAGCATCAAGAAAACCTTACTATATGAAACGCAATTAACAGCCAAAAGCAACGTAAAGAATGCAGTTCCCTAACTTAGCTACAATGGTTCAATCCCCATGCAGCTGCTGTGCTAAGAAAAACGAACTGAGCCAAAAGACGAAATTACTTCTACACAAGCTGCTCATAAGATTGTTAATCACATACTGCTACCCTATTTGGTTAGCGGCAACAAGAACTCACTTAAACATGTTGGCATTTCCCGAGCGGAAGAACTTTCGGATGTGCTATACTACGACCGGGTACGAACGAAGCAAGTCAGCCACAAAAGAGACTCTATAAAGAAGCCAAAATTATAAAACTAACTAGATACCTCATCCAATCCCGGCATCAGAACATGTCCGAACACCCTAATAAAGAGCATCGTCAGCCATCCAAGACATCCAAACCAGTGCGAGCGATACCTTTTAGTAATGTAGCTTTTGGGCGAGGATCTTATCACAACAATTGACAAGAAAACATCAACTTTTGTGCTGACCCGGGATCAGCTCACCACAGTAGCTGAGTGTCACTTCACTACCGAGTACCAACTCAAACGGAAGACAGCTGTCAGACTCAAAATAACCTATGATTTGAGAGGGAACCACTAGATGGCACACCCCGCGCATTAGGTGTTAACGAAATGTTTTCAAAGAAACGGTTAGTTTTGTTTTTACTATCTACATAGATCATAATTTCTTCTATTGTCTAATCCCTAATGGCATACTAAAGAACGAATTAATTACTGAAGAACTAGTTACAAACGCCCACATGAGACACAAAAGAACAATTAATTTTCTAACAGTTTTTTGATACCGTTTTTCAGAAACGAAAAGAGTTAGTCTTCTTTTGAGAAAAATGCTGGAGTTGAGCTTTGGTTTTCAAGGATAGCAGTGCCGTAATACAGCGGCTATAATACTGCGGCCATAATACAGCGGCCGTCTTATAACGTTATCTATGAAAACAAAATGGCGGCGTTTCCCAAAGAGCGGTAATTGTTACCGTAACTTCAAAAAGCGGTGCCGCCATTTGTAATTTGTATGATGGCCGTCTTGTCGTTGTCGAATAGTTTCGTGAACGTTTTTATTGATAGCGTTGAACGTTTTTGTGACCGGAAAATTAGTTAGATCCAACTGGAACACCGTGGGGCGACGAGATTTAAAAAGATTTCGTTCATGAAGGTATTGGTAAAGCAAGGAATACACAAAAATTTTGACTTTTCCTAAGAAGTAAATGCAGCTTTTGTTCTGGTTTTTTTTTATCTGTTGTACGGTTTGTAACTCAAATCATCACTAATGTGTGGCAAAGTATGTAATCAAATAACTCTGGTAAAAGTATACTGAGAATTTCTCTTCATTGCTCAGTTAACGGCAACTTTCTAAAATTTCAAATACACTTTCTGTATCACGACTTTTGAATAAATCATCTCGCACCTTCCGATTTGTTTCCTCTTTTGATGATGTTTCATCCCCCAAGAAAATTATCAAGGCTAAATCGAGGTTCTAATGACATAATTGGAAGAACGCAGTGTGATGTCAATGGCGCGCTCATGAGCATTGAGACGGAAGCGAAGAAGATGGGTTTAGTGGTCAATGAGGGCAAGACCAAGTAAATGCTGTCATCAAAAAAGGACACCCAACACCGACGTGTAAAAGGTGCATACCAAACAGACAATGAAAGAGATAACGTGGATGTTCACTCCAGTCACTGAGAAAGCAAAAAATTGGTCAGTTTTTGGAAAGAGAAAAAAAGGTTGTCGTGAGGAATACCTTGGTTAAATGTCAAAGCTGGCACGTAGACAGCTATAGGAAGCCATATAATCTGTGGAGGGATTTGTTTATCTACGGTTTCTTTTCAAACGCTTCCACTTACCAAACCAACAATGAATAGGACGGACCCGAAAAGTCGAATTCGCCGGTCAAACCGCATTTCCAAGTAATGAAAATATTTATAGGGAGTTTAACAAAAAACGGCTCTCAGGCAATAGTTTACGGGAACACGTGCTCAATGTTTTGTGTGGAGTGATCAATGCAAAGACGTGGAATGTAAGGACTCGGACTGTGAAATATCCAACATGATATTCTTGTTGATTGTGTTTGTGTATTGAGTCAAAAAGAGCTGAAGATAGTGCATGCAGTTCCACACAGCTGCGTGCTGTCCTCAATGGGTATAGTGCAGCATAACCAATTAAGGGTCAAAGCATCCCACTCCACTTTCGACCCGTTGTTAAAGCTTCACGCACCCTTCACCCTGCCTCTTAACAAAAAAAGAGGTAACAGTAGCCTGTCTGCTTGATATTCAAAAAGCATTTGACACCGTTTGGATAGATGGTTTGATTTTCAAGTTGAAATCATTTCACTTGCCTAGAAATCTTATCACAATCATACACAGCTTCTTGACCAACCGTAAGTTTTACGTACGAGTAGGAAATACCAAGTCTGTATTCAAAAACATCTCCGCAGGGGTTGCCCAAGGCACACGTCTTGGACCTAACCTCTTCAATATTTTCACCCTGGACCAACCAGCACACATGCCAATGACAAAAACCCTACTATGTGCTGATGACTCCATCACTTATAGTGCATCCATAAGCCCAGAAATAGCTCTCCGTGGAGTGAAGGAACACATCCTTAGGCTCTGGGAGTACTACCTAGAATGGGAAATTAAAATCAATCGCACTAAAACAAAAATAATCAGCCTTAGAAATCCCTTGCGTAATGGCATAGCCAAAAGATGCAAACACCTGTCCCTGACAATCCCGAATAACACAATTATCACACCAAAGCAAAGCTTTAAATACCTTGGAGTTCATTTCTTCGAAAGGTTCAAGTTTAACCAGCATGCTAAACACACTCTTCGCAAGGCAAACGGTGCCTTAGCTCTCCTTCGTCCTCTTATGAAAGTAAGAGGTGGTCTCCAAACACGAACGAAACTTCTGCTTTACAAGCAACTATTTCGTCCTATACTAACTTATTGCTTTCCTATATGGTACACAATAAGCCCAACATATATGAAGGAAGTGCAAGTATTCGAGCGCAAGGCTCTTCGGTAATTCACATCTTTGTATAGAAAACCAATTTCAGTCCGCTACTACAGCAATGAAAGACTCTACGAAACAACTAAAAATGGTCCTAGAGGCAAATACCTACACAACCTCAGCACCAAAATACTGAGGTAAATCCCATCCCATCCCAGCCCTCTTATTAATATATTTGCAGGTAACGCAGCCCCCGACGACCGATATCTCAAGGTGCTATCCATAATGGATCCAGCATTTCGAATGCCACAAGAAGACAGCTTCGGAGACTTCTACGTCGCTGCAGGAAGAGGAACGCAGCACAACAGAGGTTGAAGACACCAAGAGACCAACAAAAAGTGGAAATACAATAGCTTCTAGGACCGAAGCGACCATCCAACTAATATTCCTCGCCCACCAACATTTCAGCCACTGCTCAAGCCGACGAGAACATACCAATTATTTATTTAAAAAATAAGTAAATGTTAGACATAGATACCTTTTTAATAAAAATGTATAAAACCCGCCAATTTAACGAAGCAGAGCCCCATCTGTGCTCTCAGATTTTAAAAATATTGTAAAACAAATGAGCTTTTCAATAAAAACTTAAAATGTAAAAAAAAACAGCTGCGTGCTGTGTACATCCCTTTTAAATGCACCAAAAAGCCTATAGCATGAATCGTGTAACGAAATGTTACAATGCAACGAAACGTTACAGTGTATTCTCATTTCATTACACTTAATGTCAGAAACGCTGTCACCAAAATGATACAAAAAAATAACAGATTTCAAACTATTTCGGTCTACAGAGTGAAAAGCTGTATTAGATTGGAATATATATATGTTTTTTTTTTTTTGACAACGGTGATAATGTATTCCTTTGAAACACCGTTATTAAGTCGAGCTGAGCGCTGTTAGTGGCTAGATGTGGAAATCCTGCATCCTTCTGCACGCCCAAAATCGTGCTGTTGTCGTTTGTTATTTGTTGTATGTATGTAGTTTCTGTCTTGTAATTATGTCTCTTTGTGGCGTATCGGCAACATTACCATTTTAAATGGAGGCAGCATCAAGTTCATCTGTCAAATTATGATGTTTAAATGGCGATTTTATGGAGTATCCGCACTAAAGCGACAAGGACAGCACCGCGCTTCCATTGATTTGTAGTTCCGAACTTATGCCGGTCATTCAAATTTTAATGTGAACCATACTAATGTGGAAATAGGACCTAGCACATACTCCTAACGCTGATCGGTGTTAGCTTCTTTCATTGAAACGCCAATAGTACCGGGAAATTGTGGCGTACGTGATTAAATACAATCCTATGAGCTGTCAAAAAAACTTGGGTTTTCCAGTCTTCAAAACACACAACACACATCCCTGTCACTTAAAAAAAAGTAACATTTTAATAAAATAAATGCCATTTGACTGCCCTCAACTCGCCACAGCAAAAACTTATGGCGAGTTGAGGCAAAAACCTAAGTCAACCCTACGGCTCAAAAAACACTCAATTTGACATTCAGGGCGACTCTAGGTTTCTCAAAAAATGCTTTGTGGCGACCCAGCGCGACCCTAGGGCTTCAACGAACAAACCTATTAAGAAGTACGTCTATGCTGACCAAATGCAATTTTTAACCCTCCTTTACGAACCGGGAAAAGTCGTGTCCACCCGAACTGGGGTCCAAATGGACCCCACGATTTTTTCTTCGAAATATTTTTGATTTCTGACTTATATTGTTCAGTATAGTTCTTTTGGCTATTGTATGAATTGTTTCTAAGTATTTCGCATAGCAGTGACAAAGAAGTTTAAGCAGAGATGTCATTATATAGGTATGTAGGAGGTCAACTATAAAATTTTTCAATTTCAAAATCGATGGAAATTGCTTAGTTTCGCAAATCTGAGATTCCCGCTTATCCCTTTCGATATGTCTGTTTTACGTAATTACTGATTGTAAAATTCATCCATTTCAATTGTTCTTGACAGGTATGGTTATCAAAAGAAAAAATTAGTCAATATTTCAGTTTTTTCAGGTCATCAAACAACTTTATGACCTCAAAAATATTGAATTTTGAAAATACATGCGAAGCAAGCTTGCCAAATATGGTTTGAAGTTTTAGTGGTTGAATGAAAGCTCAACGAGCTATCCACTAAAGTTTTCTATCAACTCTAATAGCTCTGACCAAAGTACAGGACTTGGTCGTGGATATGATGTGCTGATGTCGTTGATGCCATCATATTTCAATTCTGGACGCAACCTCACTATTGATTATTTCTTTACGTCGGTGGATTTGGCATTGAGGTTGCTGGATAAGAAGATCACCATTCATGGTCATCCGGAAAACAAAAGAGATGTCCCTAAACCTTTTGTAGCGAGGGAGGTTCTTGATGACCAGAATGAGCCTGTAAAGGTCAATAACAAAAAGCAGTATCGTCCAATCCACTCATCCATCTTTGGATTTTCTGGAAAAATGGCGTTGGTGAGTTATGTTCCGAAGCCAAACAAACAAGTGGTATTGCTTACAACACAACAAAACTGCGAGAAAGCCACTTCCGGTCAGTAAACCTGCCATGATACTGGATTATAACCGCACCAAAGGTGGACTTGATGTATTCGACCAAATGGTCTTAATTTGTTCATGTACGTCAAACAAATCGCTGGTCGATGG
Source organism: Melanostoma mellinum (assembly GCA_914767635.1). Classification (NCBI taxonomy): domain Eukaryota; kingdom Metazoa; phylum Arthropoda; class Insecta; order Diptera; family Syrphidae; genus Melanostoma; species Melanostoma mellinum. Next base: position 188,304,816 of record OU612060.1, read on the forward strand.
TTGTATTCTACAACTCACTGCACGGAGCAGCCCTAGCAACTGTCATCATTTTCCGACACTTCAATCTGCGTAGAAGAAACAAACATTTGTTCAGAAGTGATAAACTCATCGAACTAGCGGAGGAGCTGATGGAGTAAGAACTGAATAACAGTTCACAACCTGTAACACAATCTGCCATTGGAAAATCTGCATTGGATGCTCTCTGTATTTTGGGGAGAGTTCAGAAAACATAACCAACAGTCCCCGAAAGACCCTCTTGTAAAAGAAGCAGATGTCACCTTTGCCCAAGAGCAGACGACAAGAAAACCAGAACCACCTGCGATGGATGTGGCAGATGTTGTTGCCCTTGCCACACTAGAACCCTATATGTTAAATGTCTGCCGGAACTGCCAACAACTTCAAACTATACTTCTAAACATAAACTATGCTGCTTTTGAAGTAAAATAGTTATTTATCAGAAAAAATATGATTTTTCATAGAATTTCAGTAGTGGGGTCCAAATGGACCCCAGTTCGGGTGGACGGGTTATTTTCACAAAAAAATCGCAGAAAAATCTGTAAACTTCTGATAATCGTTTCAACTTAAGAAATGATTAAAAAATTGAATTTTGTTCACTGAGTAAAAATCCCATTTAAAAAAATTACTTTTATTATTTACAGTTTGTAAACGATAACTAATAAATCGTTCTAGCCGAGAGAAATTGCAGAAGGCTTAGCACGTAGAACAGACAACAATGAAGACGAAGATGTTGATACTTAACCCTTAGGCCCTTTTCCCAACACGGAGACTATATCCGTAAGAACCTCAATTAACACCAAATAATTCGCCAGCCTGATGAAGTTGAGCTAGGTATAAATGATAAAAGCATTAAACCTCATATTTCTTTCTTTCAAGGGGTTTTGCGATACTGGAACAAGTCGCCAAAAACGCTGCAAAATGCTTAGGCTTCTTGAGACGATGCAGGAAGTTCTTCACCCCTTCTGATCTGGCTACAATTTATAAGGACTTCTTCCGCCGAAAACTGGAGTATAACTCCCATATCTGGTCAGGTGCTCCTCAAACACCTTTGCGCCTACTTGATAGGGTACAAAATAGAGCGTTGATAGGTTATAGTTCAATCGTAGAATTGATTGATGCTCTTGAACATCCACTTCCCAACTTTGGACGTACAGTCAAGTATAGAGATTTGTATTTCAGTCGCACCACCCGTATGTGGAATGCTTTACCTGGCTGTGTTTCCCCTGCATTACGATTCACAAAAATTCAAAAGCAACGTGCATCGGTGTCTCTTTTTAAATCCTCTCCTATTTTCTTAAATGCTCGCACTGTGTTTTATAACATTAAAAGGGTAGTCATAACCCCTTGATGGCGCGTTATTTAAAATAAAAAAAAAAGTTTGACGACAGTGATATTCTTGAATTGCAAGTGAATGTTTAGGAAGTGATTTATAAAATAAAGCAGAAACATAAAAACACTGTTCAACCTGAACTGCTTCCACCGCAAACACCTTCCTTCTATCCTAACAACTATCCCTTTCCCCGGCATCAAACATTTCCTACGCCACAAATGTTTTATTCCAACCAATTCAGCGCAATTGACATCTTCCAAGCACAACAGCCCCAAACTTATCGCCAAACCCACCAATTACAAAATTCATAATTGAAAAATAACCTCTTGTCACGATCACGACAACACAGCAACTGACTGATTGTTATACCGGTAAGAATCCGGTGAGTGTGCTAGCACCTGCTATCGATAAAATATCGGCCGATTTTATACTGCCCGTCCGAAATCGGAGTGTGTGCAACTAGCCTTAGTCTTCCAACAACTCTCCTTGAATTTTTCTTAGACGTCAGCTGTATATAAAATCCAAAGTCTAACAGCTCGAGACAAAGTACTTCCAACCACATTTTTTTTTTTTTTTTTAGAAGCACTTTCTCGATTAGTCGTTCCGAACTGGCAGAAAATTGTAGGCTCCAGCAAGCATAAATGTAGATTGTGCACTTCTTCTTCTCAATATCTTTTCAACAACCTAACATTCGTGTAGATACGTAATATTTCAACAAAGCTTAAGGGTTTCACTACATTATATTTATGTCAAAATGGCGATCTAATCGCATGAGTATGTTTCGTGGGAGATATAAAAAGCTTCCTTTCTGCTGCAGCAACTTCAACACTGTCGAAGCCCCTTATTTTCTCTTATAAAATTTTCAAAAAGATATATTACTCGTTAGATTTCAACACTGAAAACAAAAAAAGTCAAGGCTCTCTCCTCTCTCACATAATACAAAAATAAATTATTTATTATTCATTCTCATTCATTCAGATAATTTTCAAACCAAAGAAAGTAAAAACTCAAATTTAAACAAAATACTTATTTTACTACGACCATCTTGATACGAGCTCAACATTTTGACTGCTTTTCTTTTATATCGTTTACATCGTAGGCTAGTATCACAGTATCCCTTTCATCCTTATGTACACTTAAATACTTTTCTGGCTTCAGAAAATTGCGAATCAATGGTGAATACAAGTTCAAGTCAATGTTAGACGGTTCTGTAGTTCCAAAATATAATGTCGAAATACTTGCAAATGTCACCGAAATAATCATACCAGCTGTCACATACCACATGAAAGCCATATGGTAGACCGATTGAAGTAATGTAGGTGCACTTAAAAGAAAAAGAAAAAAAGAAATGAAATACGATTTTTGGTAGGTACCCTTTGGAATACATACATTGTAGGTGGCGCTGCTAGAGTGCTATTCAAAAGCGGAATAGCTTCGAAAAGGTACGTACAGCCTTCGGTTGAAACAGGCTTCGTGGGGAATACAAGTTCTCCGTTGATTGAAGCTAATTGACCATTGATACAAACCCAAGTCATTGTAACAAAGGCAATTACACTTCCCGTCAAGGCACTCTAAGAAGAAAAACAAAACAAATTGGATATACAAAAATGGCCTCATTTTTACAATTCCATCTCACCTTAGCATTAATGTAAGGCATACAAAGTCCCATTATGAATAAACTGAATAAAGGCCCACTCGTTATTGAACTGAGAGTCATTGACAGCTGCAACACCATTCCTAATTGCTCCACCACAAACACCAACGCCACACACAGTACTCCCAGAAGCAGAACTACCAGTCGCATAATGATAGCGGTTTGACGTTCTGTTAAAGGACTACTGACGTTTGGCTTGACGAAGTCCTCCAAGACAACTGCTGATAAGGAATTCAAACCTGTTGATAATGAGCTTAAGGCTGCACTAAAGACTCCCGACACAAAAAGCCCAGGTAAGCCTGGGATGAATTGCAGTATGTCCATAACAAGAAGAGGAACAAGCTGGTCTTTAGCTTTAGCCAGCTGTAAAAGAGATGAAATTTCGTTGTAACAAGTACAAATAACAGGCCTTGGTCTAAAAGAGCCATTTTGAAGAACTAAGCTGCAAATAATATGTGCAAAGTGCAGCTTGGTGATTCAAAAATCCTCGTGTAAACGTAGTCAGTTAAAATGTCTACCTTTGTGCTTAGTGGATCACAGTCGTGGTACGTAGCAAAGATGAGTAGACCATTATAAGCACAGCAACCTAGAAGCAAAATTGTACCCAGACTGAAGAAGATCATAGCCTGCTTGGCCTCTTTCAACCCTGGAACTGACAAAAATCGCTGCATAATAACCTGGTTACCAGCAGTTATTTGTGTCCAATATAAAGTGCCACCAATAAAAACTGACAGCATTGAAAATCGTGCAGTGTGATCCAATGTCAATCTATGAAGACACATTTGAAAATTAATTTTTTTTATGATTCACTACCCTACTCTGGAATCTCGATTCTTCCACTATCCATATTTCTCTGCCAAACAACGCCAATGCCACCAACATCTATAGTGCCCTTTATGATAACCAACATAATTGATCCTAGCATAATGAATGTCTGTATGACATCTGTCCAAACGACAGCTTTCAATCCTCCCTAACAAATCAATGAAATGCCAATTTTTATTTTCGTCATACTTGTACATACGTCATCATTATCATCATCACTCATGACAACAACACTTACCACCATTGTGTAAAATATGCAAACAACACAAACAGCCGGCGTAATAATGTGGATGTTTACACCAGTTACTATTAGAAACGAAAAATAGAAACAGCGAGTTGTCATAGTTTTTCATTATTTTTTCCTGTTTTGACATATGTCAAATAAGCACTTACCCTGATTGAACGCAAGTGCTGGAACGTAAATAACAATCGGGAGCCAGAAAATCTATCCAAAAAAAAAAAAGATGAAGGAAAATATAAAAAGCGTAAACAAAAAAAACAGGATAACCAATTACTTACAGTTCCAAGGGTGAACAGAGTCGAACCGAAGAGACGTATCCGTTTGTCAAAACGCATCTCAAAATACTGCGAAAAACACACACACATTTTTTCTTTTGTTCATCTCAGTTTTTTCTTTTTTTTTTTAAATTGAATATTTGAACAAGTTTCACTAATATTTACAAAACTATACAACTTCAAAGTACCTTACAAAGGATTAAGCAATAATTTTGAAAACGGGTTAAATATAACTTCCATATCACGTTAGTTTACATTAATCATAGAATTAAATGCAAACAAGACTTGGGATATTTTATATATAATTTGAATTTCCAATCATATATAGTTAAGAAGAGTATCTGGAACAATTTTGAAAAATGCAGGAGTTCAATGTCATATCCAATAACAAAAAAAAGTAAATTTCAATCATTTGAGAGGGAAGCAAAAATAGTTTAGAAACAGCTTTTCTCGAATTTGTACATTTTTTTTTTTAATTCAATGCAAACATTTAACTTAAGAAACAGAAAACATGATAGACAGACAAATGAATGTGATAAAACATAAAAAGTATATGTAATTATTTGTGTGTACATAATTTCACTTCAGAGCCTAAACACACAGTTTTTACTTACTCATGAATCATGATCCATTAGCCTCAGCTTCTGGCTGCTTTTCAAATTTAAACAGGTGTCAAAATCAAATATTAAGACCTTCACTGGAAGACTGACTGGATTTTATGTAAATAGCCATGCAAACATATGGAGCTTGGCAAAGAATTTGAGCTTCAATTTTATAAAGAAATAACTACTACAATCTTTTTTTTTTAAGTTTTCAATGATTTCGAGGTGTTCGATTATGTTTTGTTTTACAATTAGTGCGCGGAGCTATGAATATTCTTACACTGGTATAAAACACAGTGCCAGCATTTTGGACAGCAGATAACGATTTCATAGGAGACACTGATGCACATTGTTTTTAAATTGGTGGTGTAAATCCTAATGCAGGGCAAAAAGAGAGCCTGGCAAAGCATTCCACATTTAGGTAGTGCGACCAGAATATGAACCTCTGCACTTACTTCTAAAGCTGAGCTCATGGTAAAATTGATGAGCATTCTCAGCGAGACGGGGGGAACCCGACTGGCTGTTCTACTAAAGCACTGTTTGTAGAAAAATCGATAAAAGAAAAACCGACAGACAACGTTTTGAGGAAGTTCAACAGAATCGATTTTTATCGGACGGATTTTAGTTCCAAGGCCAACGGTTTTAAAACTTTCTAAGATGCTTATGTTATTGTTAGGGTGTCGTATTAGGATTTGTCATATAAACAACTAGCGGCCCGTCCCGGCTTCGCACGGGCACTAAACATGACATTTACACACATATTCACAATTTTTCGCGTCGAATTAAAAAAAATAGGAAATTTAATTCTTAGATATTATTTAAAAAATTTTATTGCAAAGAGGTCATAACCCCAAAAGAAAAGCCTTTTATTGTGTAAGAGCTTCCCTGTAAACAATATTTGATGTTGTTTTATTTTGTGGCAGGTTTGGCCTTGGGACTTTTTAACTGTTAATGCGAAAGATGTTTTTACCAGAAACTGAATCCGTTTTAATAGGATTGGCAGATCATTCGGGATCATCGGTATCTTCGGTATATGAGCAAGTTAACCAGCTGCTGGGCCAGTGATAATAGTTGCTACAATTAAATTATCCTTTTACTCTTTAATAAGCAGCATCCTCGTATCACACAACATGTTCGGAGGGCTTAAATTTCTTAAAAGCATTATTGGTATTCCGATTTTTAACAGTAACTTATGTGATGTTAGTCCAGAAGGGTTAAACGAATTTAAAAACTTCTTTGGCGCCAAACGAAGTCATTTGAAAAGGCTATTGTACTTGCGGATGTTGGTTAGGAAATGTCTAGATAGCGAATGACTATTTGTCAAAAGATTTTTTATTGGCTGTTGTTGTTTTTTAATATTACTTTTACTTTTCCAGAGGCACAGCACATGCCATTAGTTTCACCGACCCATTTTTTGGCAGAACACTTAGGGCAAATCTTATTCATGTCTCCGATTTGGACGGAAGAATGTTGAGCATAATCGATCTGTCGATCGTATCTAAAAGCCGATCTGTTACTGTGAGCTACAACTCGATTGCGAACTCTAGATCTTGAAGCCTGTTGTCGTTCTCTCTGGTCTTGAAGGCGTTGGGAACGCTTAGATTTTGATTCCCTAGTGCGGGATTGTATATTTCTTGAATTCTGCTTTTCAAACTGCTGCAAACGCTTAGTACTTGACCTTGGCGCGCGGACTCTAGAAGTTCTCACATTTTGTTCAGCGAGCCGTTACGACTGCTTAATACTGCGGACTCTCGCGAGCGTCTTTGAAAGGTTTTCATGTTTTGTTCAGCGAGCCGTTGCGAACACTCGGTACTCGACTCTCCGGCTTGCGATTGCGCCACATATTTTCTCTGACTTAAAAGACGATTTTCAGTTTCAGATGAAGATTCTTTATTTCGACATATTTTTTTGGCCCTTTAGAGTGACAAAAAGAAAAAAACGCCCTTGAACTAAATAGTTACCTGTCATATCTTTGAGCTACTTACAACTGCCTATACTATACTATAACAACGTGTACAACTAAGTAAGATTATTAGCTATCGGAGTTTTGGTAAGGAACTCTTTTTTTTTTTTTTTTGGAAAACTAAATGTAGTCTATGTCACTCAGGGATAGTGTAGCTTTCCACCTGTGAACGATCGATGCAGTGGTTTCGGAGCCTTCGAGATTCGAATGCTCTACAAAAAAAAAACTCTTTTTTAGTTTTTTTAGCCGTTGTGAAGATATTCAAACTTAAAGTTGGAAATGTATGAAATTATGACTTTTATTTTATTAAAATGATGACTTTTTTTATGAGCCCAAATCTTAAGAGGCTTCTTTTTATACCTTCTTGAAAGTATTTAGCTTGTATTTTTGTTGAAAAAGAAGTTGTCCGAAAATGACACACCCTAATGTGCAAGAAACACTGTCTTTTCGTATGAAATATATCATGTTCATGAAACTGGACGGACTCCTTGTCACTTACAGCAGTTTTGGAAATGAGACACAAATTGATCAACATTAGGTATCAATATTTATGAAATCTCGGGATAAACACTGCGAAGTGATACTTAGCAACTTTGTCTTCTGCTTTGAACTTTTTTACGGAGTCGATGAAATATCATAGAAACAGGGTGAAAAGAGCGGTAGAATTTGTTCAAAAGAAAATTAGAGCAATTTATTTTTAAGAAGCAGCGACGTTTGTAGTCTAACGCCATGAACACAGCCAAAAATCCATGGAGCATAGCACAAAATATGTGGGATTGTATGACACAAACTTGCCTGTAGAGAGCCGAATCATTGCTTTGTGGTTCAAACAGTGCCAGCTCCAGATATACGCATCTTATGTTCGGTATGGTCCTGGTGGTTTCAAAGCCGCACTACCAACAAGCCAATTAATCATGGCGGTGGAATGATGAAATTAAGGTTAGATTAGGTTAGGTTAGGTTAGGTTAGGTTAGGTTAGCTTAGGTTAGGTTAGGTTAAAGTGGCTGACACACTCAGGTTTGTTGGGACCATTGTGATACCACAGTAGATCTAATGTATCCTTATCCTAATGGAACCATTTCAAACTTGCAATGAAGCGGGAGAGACGCAGGGCGTCGTTGGAGTAAGATCACAAGGGTCATCAAGGAAATGAGAACCTAGTTGTATCTACGTTTGTGAGAAGTAGTTTTTTCCTCCTCCTCATCCATACAGCTTCTGCAAAAATCGTAATAGACGACTCCTAGCCTTGCGGCATGTCTTCCAATAACACAGTGTCCTGTGATGACACCTATCGTGGCACTAATGTGTTTTCTTTTGAGAAAGATCCAGCCGTTCGACCGCTTAAGATCTAGCTTGGGCCAGATCTATTTCGTTGCGTTTATTATGAAATCAAATTAGCTTTGAAAGTCTACCCGAATCGCCCTTTAATAAGAGCGACGAAAAACTTGCCTCAAAGTGGAATACAGAAGCTGAAGGAAAGAAGCGAAGAATAAGTTTGCCCTATTGCAAAGCAAAGCTAGTAAGGCTTGTATCGATCATGAAAGAAAAGCCTACTCCGGCTTTTGACGCATACTTAGCTATTCAAGGAAAATTACACAACTTAAATAAGGGGGACATCACTTCAGAAAGCCGATAAAAAATGGGGAAATAATCACGTTATTTGTTCGCCGAAGTTCATTCAAGGGCAGCTTATTGTATTAGAAGATGTACATAGTAAAAATTCTGTGCAGGTGGTGACTGTATTGTCAGTAGTGGACTTTCTAGAAGGTGAACCTAGCTTAACTAAAATACTCAACATCGCAGTCGAAGAAGTTAGTTAGGCAGTAAGTGAGACTGTTAGGAGCTCCAACAACGGCAAGGTACAGGGCCAAAAGAGATTATGTGTTTTGGAAAAAGATGGGAGACATTGTGATAAGATGGCTTACGATTCTTATTTGATCTCTAGTCTTACAGTAAGTGATAGTCTGCCAAAATTCAACCAATGTTCCTAAAAAAGGTTGATCTACGAATTTGAAATTGCTGGCGATCAATTAAGCTGATTCTTCATACTTTAAAGATCTTTGACTGCGAAAAGTTATAAGACGGTCTAAAGATCAAAAAAGGCACGTCGTTTGTATATTATAATAGGTTTTTTCGTTGACGCCCTAGGGTCACCCTGGGGTCGCCACAAAGCGTTTTTTGAAAAACCTAAAGTCACCCTGAATGTCAAATTGAGTGTTTTTTGAGCCATAGATTTGCCTTAGGTTTTCCCCTAACTCGCCCTAGCTTTTTGCTGTGGCGAGTTGAGGGCTGTAAAATGGCATGTATTTTTTTAATGACAGGGATGTGTGGTGATTTGTGGTTTAGCGTTTCTTGAGGACTGGAAAACCTAGGTTTTTTTTAACAACTCATAGGGTTGTCAAGAAAACTTGGGTAATCCCTGGGGAAAGTTCAACGAACGGACCTAATAACCCAAAGTATAACAATTCGTATTACAGGATTATCGTGTTGTGGCGTTTTGAAACTTCGAAAAAGCATTCGAAAAACATGAAAAAACACTTGAAACTTTCGTTAATATTCTCCGAAGATAGGAACAGCAGCATTCGAGAATTTCAAAACGATAGGTCCAAAAGAACCCTACAACATCTAAAGCGATGATACAAAATCTTTTTAAACAAAAAATGGAAAGAAGATTGGGTCGCCAATGAGTCTAAAAATAGCAAAAGCTATTAAAATTAAATTTGTCAACAATACAAGTTTCTTTTTCGTAAATTAAAACGAACTTCCAAGGGTTCTGTACACTTCATTTTTATTAAAAAGTCATAAAGTCATGGAGGATCTAGAGATCCATTGATCTCAACTCCAAAAATTGGCGTTTCGCCTAAGTACGACAGTGGGCTCATCAGTTAGATGCTGCCGTATCCTTCTAAGACGCAAGTTTTTGGTCGCTTTTGTTTCATCTTACTTCTTTTTTGAACCTTGGTTAGTTTTTAGGGATGCCTTATACTTTTCACCATGACTGTATGAAAACCTCAGAAAACGAGGATCAAGGATATGTATTTAGGAGCAGTGCCTTAGGTTAGATTGTCAGCTGAAGTCACGGAAGCATTCCAAGTTACAATAGGTGTACACCGAGGAATCGTTCTAAGTCCTGTGGCAATTGCTACTCTCCTTAGCTGCCTAGTGGAAGGCAAAGTACCTACTTAATACGACAATGCTTCAACAGAAGAAGTGGAATAATCCTTCCTCTGCCTCTTCATCTTGGCACCTTCTACATAAGTCGGATGTGCTAATGCCCATTCTCATCATGTGGGTACCCAACGAGTTGTGGCCTGTGAGAATGCCAATCAACAGAGAGAGCGGAGGTCATATTTTATATTTGCCAAAGGTTTCTGGAGACTCGGCATGTTTCTAAAATCTAAAGATAACCACCTGTCATTGGCGCAAGATTTTCGACAAAATCTCTCACACTTTTATCCTCTTTAAACTTTCATTCTTCGGATTCAGCCCTATCCTACTCAAATGGATATCTTCATATATCTGGATAATCGTCAATATAGAGTTCATTTTCGGCCTACTCTTTCGGTTCCATTCATGGCAACCTCAAGGCAGCCATCTTGGACCCCTCATTTTCATCCTTGTCATGAATGATGTCGAAGAGATCATCCAATATTCTTCTATCTAACTCTACGCGGATGACACAAAAATTTTCAAAGTCATCACCTCAGATCGAGATTCTCTCCAGCTTCAAATGACCTCGGTTTATTCCTCACTTGGTGTTCTAAAACTTCCATAGCCATTATATAAGTGAAGATCCCACATCCTTCTAATGAGCTCCCTTGATCACTTTTGGGTAGATGTCTTAATAAAAGGAATTCTGTAGAGAATTAGCCGCACACTCCCTGACAGATGTTTGGCTCTAAGTTCCTCCTTTGGTTGGAATGGAGTTCCCTAGGTACGCCGAACCTGATCCCCCAGTAAATCACCATCAGGTCGAACACCTTTTTCGCATCTTAATTTGGGATGGCGTATGCCCCAGGCCACTTATTGCTAAAGTAATATATTACAATCAGAATGTATGTAATTGTGCTGCCTGTTTTCTGGATGCGGACAGGCTTATTCCAGACAATTATTAATCAATCATTTAATCGAGGAGTAAGTGAAGGGTGGATGAAGTTATGAGAAAACTCGTCTTTCTTTTTTTATACAAAAATACCCCTGTTCGATAGCCCTAAGTGACGAACACGCCCGAGGCAAGACGAACCTTCTTGTATTCAATATTTTTTTTTTTAAGGTTGGCTAGTGAGCCCCGGAAAATTTTGGTGCTCGTCATCTAGAACCATGCTCCCGAGCAACCGACAACCGATCACCAACTCTCTTTTTTCTTATTTTTGATACTTCTAATAATTTGTTTTTAGAGACTTGCGACACTAATTCAAAGATGATTCTGGAATATTGCATATTGCATATTTACCTGCTGGTAAAAGATCAGATATTTTTGCTAGCTCGAAGCAGAAAAGACTGTAGAAAGCTTATTGGCGTTGCCAGCGGGCACTTCTCTTTTGCCAAGCATTTAAATGTGTTGGGCTTAAGTGATACCACACTCTATGAATCTTGTGGAGAAGATGAGGACACCGCAGAGTACTTCCTCTGTGAACATCCTGCTTTTTCTCTTATGAGGTTACAGATACTCGGCGCAGACATGGTGAGAGCTGGTAACTTAGGCTCCTTATCATGGCAGCGTCTTTTGGCTTTTCTCCGAACATCTGGAAAGCTATAACAAATAGAAGGTTGCTAACTGGTAGTACAATGAACCGGTATTTGGGCCTGAGTGCTCCAGCTGGTATTTTAAAAACCTCCAACAAAAAAAAAGAGATCAGAGGTCAAATTACCACACACGTGATCGAGTAATACGTGACTGAATTATGTGTTTGGAATTACTTCTCACGTTACCAAACACTTTACTACTACAATATCAGTATTGGTTTGTTATATGAAATGAATTTTTAGAGAAAAATAGTAGGTACTCACTAACTCGATCACTGATGCGGTAATTCGGTCCCAGAGCTTGGCATGGGCAGCGCTAGTGTCGAATCTCCCCGACCTTAGTTACACTATTCTATTTTATCAAAATAAAAAGCATAACAAAGGTATTTTTTCAATACCAACTAAATAGCTTCTAATAATGTCTGTGAAGCTCTGTGAAGGGCTCGGAGTTTTGTAATTGGCTTTGTCTCCAGAGCGTACCGCGGTGCTTTTATCATCTGTTATTTGAAAATACTCCTTCTTTTCCTATATAATAAACACAACTAAGGATGCTTTGACACTTCTTTATTCTCCAATCTCTAAAATAGTTCAGTCATCAAGATCGAACTTCTTTATTTGCTTTGAAAGTCTAGCAGTAACGTTATCAAGTCAATATGTATTCTCCAAGTGAGTATTTCGAACAACCATAAACTTAAACAATAAAAACAAAGAACACCACCATCTTCTTCGACTTAAATTTTGCTTAAAATCTCTATCTACTCTTGTCGTTTAACAACAAAAATCCCTCCAATAAAACACAGTCCTTCCTTCGGCAGTTACTTACTTTAGTCAAAGTAATGCCAATCGAAGCGCATGGCATGTCAACAAAAGATATAAAAATCTCATCCACACTATACTCCAATCGATATGTGCAGTCTAAAGTTTACCATAAACCCCTCGCTCCTCGTTCATTTCTTTGACACAAGAGTTGTCGCATGCCAAACTGAGTAAAATGATTCAATTTCCATATCAAACAGGATCAAGTTTAAAAAAATAAAAAAACAGTGATGATTTAAAGAAAAAAGGAACATAGAGAGCATCCTTACGGGTGACAAATAATCAACTTACACTCACTACGTATCCACATTTCAATGAATGGAATGAGCATTTGTATGCAAAAATGTCCCAATGCAGAATATGAGATGAAATTATTAAAACACGACCGTGCACAAAGAAGTTAAACAATTCACTTGGTGAACCCATAAAGCAACAGAAATAATGACATGCAGCAAATGACTCTCGCCAAAACACGAGTATATGCAATGAGATGGCTTTGTGCAAAAGGAAATAGGTACAAAATATATTTAAATAATGTCCTTATAACAATAACACTTACCTCATAAGTTGAAGTCAACTGTAAATTGCAGAAGACTGGCAGGAAGATGTACCATGAGATGATGGCAGACAAGCTTATCGTGCAAAGAATGAAGGCGTATTGTGTGCCATAGACATAGATCTCGGTCGATGTTCCCAATAGAGATATGCCCGAGACAAAACTGCAAATAGAAACGAAAAAAATAAAAATAAAATAAAATAAAATAGGACAAATGGATTTCTGATTTAAGAAACACTAAAAGGGTATCCTTCGAAGTGATTGGATTTATTTGAAATACAAAGGCAATAGAAATACTTCAAAATATATTATGGTGAATTGAAAGCATTTGGAACAAAAGCAGAAAGGATGTACAATCCTTTTGAGAAAATACCAAAGACCGTAGGTGGAAGGCTTTCCTAATGCCTCTTACAAACCTTCATTGTGAGAGTGCTTCCACCAGTCAGATTTGTGTCTAAACCATAATAGGCTTATCGATGTTGCTCTAATGATGGTTTGTGATTTCAGTCTTTGCTTCAAGAGAAACTTTGGTTCGGTACTTTAGTTTAAAACTCAAAGGATTTAAGGTTCTACGGGTGTATATTCGGGACAACACTATTAGACCTTAAAAATATTTTAAGTCTTATCTGGTTCAATCACATGAACCTATGGCATTTCCTTCAGTAAACCCTATTTGGGAAAAGGAAGGACATGCGAAACACCCTATTAGGAAGACATTTGCTTTGAGGCTTAAAGCGCTTTGTTCTCAGTGTACGATTGGCTTGTGTTTGCAATGTCTTCTTTCTTTTCTTCCTATTTTACAGCATTGTACGTCTATCGTCGTCGACCAAGTAGCTGCAGCGCTTGGCTTCGGAGTATAGCGCATTCTGTCAATCCAATTTCCATGACCTTTTAGTTGGTTTCAGGATTTAGCTCACTAATTGCTGAGATGATATTCGTCCTAAATGCTTGAATCGTATCCAAACTGTTGGCAGGCCATCGAAAAATCGTAGATCCCAGTTGGGAGCCCGCTAATTGACATCACAAAATTGGCTCGTAACATGACTTGGGAATCGGAAGCCGAAAAAATCGTGATCGATGAGCTGTGTGACATGGGGCAACATCCTGCATAAACTAGAGGTCTTCTAAGTCTACATCACCAATTTTTTGTAAAGCATAGTAAAACTTAGCTCTGTAAAACCCATCCTCAAATAATGGTTCAATGTATCCACCACTTTACAATCCAAATGGACACTGCTAAGAATACACCAAAGGGAACTCAACACAACCAATGTCAGCTACCGGACTGTTTGGGGCGAACTTCAACAAGCCAACATAATGTTCCGGAACGCGATCCAGCACTGCAACGACGTCCACTTCCAGAAGAGACTGGAAAACATAAAACCTGGACCAGATGTTTTCAAGAAGATAAACAGGATAGTTGGCACAAAGAACGCAATACCTGAAGTCATCACAACCAACGATGGGGAAGCCAGATCAGATCAGGAAAAGGCGGAGGCATTCGCTAAACATTTCGAAGGCAACTTCGTGCCCGCAGAATCTAATGACCCTGATTTTCCGGACGAAATCGAGACATCCATCCAACGGACTCTGGGGCCCAACACTGATGCAGCAATATTCAGCAACAACAACCCGTCGAGTGACCCCGTCAACTGCACAAACCTTACTACCGGAAGAAATTGCGGAGATAATTCACAGCTCAAAACCCAAGAAATCATCAGGCCCAGACGATATGTCAAATTTCGTCCTGAAGAGGCTCCCACAGACGGTGATGATCTTTCTGGCTATCATCTTAAACAACTGCATTAATAACAGCTACTTTCCCAGGAAGTGGAAAACGGCCAAGATTGTGGCGACCCCGAAGAAAGGCGATCTGAACCTCATCAACAACTACAGGCCCATTTCTCTAGTCAACAATCTAAGTAAACTCCTGGAGGAGCTAATACTTAGGAAGTTGAAAAAGTTCTGCAGAGATAATAACATCATCGCAAACATGCAATTCGGCTTTCGGGAAAAGCATTCAAATCTGCATCCACTGATGAAGCTACACAATGACGTCGCCGAAGACCTTAACAGCCATCGTGTCACCGTTGCATGCTTTTTGGATGTCGAAAAGCATTTGACAGTGTTTGGATTGAAGCACTCATCCATAAACTAAATCTTCTAAACTTTTCAGCTCCATTAATAAAAATAATATTTTCTTTTCTCTCCCACATGAACTTTTTCGTCCAAATTGGAAGCGCTTAGTCCGCCACCAAGAACATCAGAGCAGGAGTCGCTCAGGGATCAAAACTATGACCATTCCTCTTCAACATCATGACGTCAGACCAACCTACCCCAAGGGACTGCGAAAACCTGCTTTACGCCGATGACTCTCTGACATATAGCACATCTATATTACCAACCATAGCTGCCCGGAGAGTGGAAACTCACATCCACAAACTATATTCTTATTATAGTAAGTGGAGTATCCGGTTCAACTCAGCTTAGTCAGAGCTCGTCTGCTTTAGAAGGACCGGATTAAGAGGCCGTTGTTCTGCTGGTAACTGCAGAGCCACATCCATTACTCTATACCTGATGGAACCAAACTAGTTGCCCAAAGAAACGCGAAGTATCTTGGCATCAATTTCAATGAGGTGCTTAGATTCAACCCGCACTCACAAGCCATACTGAAGAAGGCCAACTTCGCTTTCCACCGACTGTACCCTTTGCTGAGGAGAAGGACAGAACTTAGTCAGCCAACAAAACTACTGATGTACAAGCAGCTGCTGAGACCCGTCATCAACTACGGCGGAAGCCCAGTTTGGTTCACCATCTCGAAGACCGTGATGAAGGATCTCCTAGTTTTCGAAAGGAAGATTCTGAGATTCTGCACCGGCCTCATTTTCAACCACCAGCGTCAGAGACATTACAGTAACCAGCATCTGTACGAGACTGCCAAGGTGACGCCCTTGAACCAATAAGTCTTATCGACTGATTGAAAACGGCTGCAAATATCAGCAACCACCTAAATCCCCTGGTGAGAAGGATGACCACTGAGGACCGACACACTGAGCCAAGATACCTAAGCGTGATGAACACTTTAGACGAAGAAGTAATTCCAGCCAACGACGAAGCCACCAACTTCGACGCTGACCCTGGGTCAGCATTATTCCGTGGCTAATGCCACCCCCTACCACCTCCCCATGCAGAAGGACGCCAGCGACAACCGGGACGGAACATCTCGAGACCACCCAAGTCAACCGACTTATGATCAAGAATTCTCTTTCTTTTCAGCTATATAATATTGAGTTACTATTTTTATTCTAGACAATGTATTCGGTTAGGCCCCCTATGTGCCAACATTCCTACATTATTATCATTTCCTTAATTTTTGAATTACCTAGGATCAATTGTATATATATATATCGTTCAATAAACATAAACTTTTAAAACTCTCTGTAGATGAACTGGTTTCACGACAATAACGTGCCGGTTTCTCGACGGTCAGATACTGACTTGTATGTGTACTCGTGGGGTGATGGTTAGATTGTCTGTCTGTTAAACTGGAAGGTTCGTGGTTTGAATTCCAGTCGAAACAATAATATTTTTTATGCGTGTCGCCCTTTTCGAGGAATTGGCAAGTGCTCCGATACTAAATTCATTGCCATTAAATGCGAGTTCTGGATAAGCCGTTTGGAATCAGGAGAAAATTGTAGGTCCCTCCATTCAATCCAATGAAGGCAAGGCTTATGAAAACTGTGCTAAGCCCCGAGGCTCCCCGCTCTGTTGCTACACCCTATTTATTTTTATTTCGATGCACTGTTAAATAAGCTTTCAATATTTTTAAACGTTGTACAGGCGCAAAGCGATTCATTTCTTTATGCCGAATTATGATACTTGTTTTGTGTCAAGATTACCTTCTATTTTATCTGACTGATGAAGAATGAGAAAAACAACTAAATAAGTTCATATCTTTATTTGTTTTTTAACAACACGCAAATTTTATTTTGGAACACTTGTAACTTTTTTTATTGCGGAAACATAAACTTCACATAAAAAGCATAACACACTAAGGGCAAGGGCTACAACCAATGCCACCCAAACCCATTTCAAGTCACCAACTTTCATTGGTTCCAATTCCATTTTGTCTGCCAGATCCTTAAGTGTCACTTTTCCATCTTCAAGTAGTTCGTAGAAAGATTTTCTTTGCCAAAAGTTCCACAAACCTGAAGAGTGTGTCTCCAAAATAAAAAAGTTCAAAAGTTCTTTATAAATTGAATTCTTATTCAAAGCAAACGTAAAATGTAAGCCCCTCACAAAGCACAACCTCTCTGGTAAACGAAACAAAGGTCGATTTAAATAACTCTGTTGAGTCTTGACATTGTTCCACTTAATATCACTCACTAAATATGCTGACTTCGTACTGAGAGATTCTCGTAGTTCTTGATAAGTCTTAAAATCAACTAGTCGAAATATTTTTTCGTATTTAGTTTTAAGGTTTGGATTGAAATCAAAATATTGTTCCATTAGTTTATCCAAAGAAATTATCTTCAATTCAGATGCTAGGATATCGTCTAAGGACTCTATTCTCTTTTCCGATGGTGGACTTGTCATAAGAGTTAGAAGAAAGGCATTGTAGTAGGTGTCCAACATTATTCCTACAAAGAAGATCAGCATATACATGGTTTTTAGGCTACAAGATGCATTGGGTCTTTCTACCAATGATTGTCCAAGTATCCCACGCAAGCAGTTCAAATTGAAGAAGTAAAAATTGTTCCCATCATGAAAATACGAAGCGAGTTCTAAAAATGCTGTTAACATTATAAATAGTCCAATGGTAACGAGGAAAGCATCCCAATGGAAAATCAATGCGAAGATCTTAAATGTTGGGACTCGAGGCTCAACTGGAAGCATTATACACCAGGAAAATATTCGAAACGGATAGGAGCTCCAGTCCATAGAATTGATGACACTATGTGAAGAAATAGCTGCCATTTCAAATGTCTCATTCCAAACCAAATCTAATAAATCCAAAAAAGGCAATTTCCAGCTTATGCTTGAATAATTCAATCTGGCGTTGTGCTTTGTCGCTAGTGATTTCCAAAAATGTGCCAAACAGCCCTTGATTGCAGCTCCACCTTGCTTGTTTTTGGAAACAATCAATACTGGTTCTAGTTCTCCAAATATAACTGGCAGGTACATCCCTTTCAGATCTCGCAAGTGATTCGGAAAATAGGCACTTGTCTGTCGAAGTCGATTAACATCTACTTTTTCTATGGAGAACATCGGGATCTTTGTGTACCTGTAGAACACTGGTGATTCCAGGAAGTCCTCAAAGACTGCCATTACGTTTATCATATGATTCTCCCAACAAAAGTTGAACAATTTTTGCAAAATGCGCTTTTGTTTTGATTCATTGCTGAGAAGAAATATTATTTTACAAAACCGCATTCTAAGAGTTTTTCAAGGATGAGTTTCGTAGAATCAGAATCCAACAACACAATGGCAAGAATATTCTCATTGAATATCCTTTTCAACGAGAACGAAGTTGTGTCGCTTGAAATGACTACAGGAATATTCAAAGTTATTGACATGTCACTGATGAAATTCTCACCGAAATCCAACTTAAAAGGTTCCTTGAATGTTTTTAAAATGAAAACACTTTGAAATTTCTCATCTTTATGAATATTGTTTAAGAAAACAAGTAAATCGCTGGATTCTGATGCTGCAAATGTAATTAAAGTGAGAACGACCACAGTAGCGAAATTCATTTTAGACCGGCAAAGGTAGAGACTCACCACAAGACTGTTCATTGTTTTGAAGTTCAATTAATTTTAGTGAAAGCTTCAACTTACATCAAACTACTTACATTAATTAGAACTTTACTTAGCAATTAATCTTCTTCACGAGTTGTGGACTTCAACTCATACATACCTACAAGTGGAAGTCCCTAAAGTAATATTTTAGAAATGTTTTTTGATAATTTTTTTTTCCTGAGTACCTAACCTATGTTTTAAACTTTTCTAAATTTTTTCAGATTCTAATCATGAATTTCATAAAGAACTTTTTAAATTTTAAAGGCTTTTTTTCATTTGAGTGATGAATTTAAATAAATGTTGCGCAACAAAGCTACGGAAGCCTAATGACCAATCGAATTTCAAATGCCAGTTTCGAACGGCTGAGTTGGAAAAGTTTTTTCAAGGGCAGGATGTAATTATGGATGTGAACTTGGCAATTCTTCGCCAAAAGCGTTGCCTTTTCCTTGACTTTTATGGTATTCGAATTCGAACCTCGAACCTCCTACGTGACAGATAGACAAGCGGGTTTCGAGTACCTACATTCAATTCCATTTTAGAGTTAGTTTGTAAATTAACAGAGGTTCCCGCTAGTGACGTTTTGTTTAAAAAATAATAGTTTTTAAATTTGGTTTTTTATCGTTCAAAAATAATTTTTAGGTGCCAAGATATGCCAACACACAAAGCTTCGATCGTAGGCTAAAGGAATTGCGTGACAATAAAACAATCAAATAAATGAACCGAAAACTCACTGATTTCACAACATAAAACAACAGCAAGTTTTTTGAGCGAGCTTAAGGTAGTACTGAACGACGAAAATGCTTACCAAACTTGCTCGTGTTCGTTATGTTTTCCTTTCCCAAATCTGGCTCGCAACCGACTAGCTTTAAATTAACTTTAACTTTAAATTTGACTTTAAATTTTTGACTTTTAAATTAACTTTAAATTTGACTTTAAATTCAACTTTAAATTTGACTTTAAATTTGACTTTAAATTCAACTTTAAATATGACTTTAAATTGGACTTTAAATTTGACTTTAAATTTTTGACTTTAAATTCAACTTTAAATTTGACTTTAAATTGGACTTTAAATTTAACTTAAATTCGGCTTTAAATTTGACTTTGAATTTTTGAATCTAAATTTGATTTTAAATTCAACTTTTAATTTAACTTTAGATTCGGCTTAAAATTTTTGACTCTAATTTGACTTTAAGTTTGACTTTGAATTCAACTTTAAATTGAACTTTTTGACTCTAAATTCAACTTTAAATTTGACTTCAAAATTAACTTTAAATTTGACTTTAAATTTGACTTTAAATTTGACTTTAAATTTGACTTCAAATTTGATTTTAAATTTTTGACTCTAAATTTGACTTTAAATTTGACTTTAAATTTGACTTTAAATTTAACTCTAAATTTGACTTTAAATTTAACTTTAAATTTAACTTTAAATTTAACTTTAAATTTGACTTCAAATTTGACTTTAAATTTGACTTCAAATTTGACTTTAAATTTAATTTTAAATTTGACTTTAAATTTGACTCTAAATTTGACTTTAAATTTGACTTCAAATTTAACTTTAAATTTAACTTAAAATTTGACTTTCAATTTGACTTTAAATCTTTGACTTTTAAATTAACTTTAAATCTGACTTTAAATTCAACTTTAAATTTAACATTAAATTCGGCTTTAAATTTAACTTTAAATTTGTCTTTAAATTTGACTTCAAATTTGACTTTAAATTTAACTTTAAATTTGACTTTAAATTTGACTCTAAATTTGACTTCAAATTTAACTTTAAATTTAACTTTAAATTTGACTTCAAATTTGACTTTAAATCTTTGACTTTTAAATTAACTTTAAATCTGACTTTAAATTCGGCTTTAAATTTAACTTTAAATTTGCCTTTAAATTTGACTTCAAATTTAACTTTAAATTTAACTTTAAATTTGACTCTAAATTTGACTTTAAATTTGACTTCAAATTTAACTTTAAATTTAACTTTAAATTTGACTTCAAATTTGACTTTAAATTTTTGACTTTTAAATTAACTTTAAATTCGGCTTTAAATTTAACTTTAAATTTGCCTTTAAATTTGACTTCAAATTTAACTTTAAATTTGCCTTTAAATTTGACTTCAAATTTGACTTTTAATTTAACTTTAAATTTGACTCTAAATTTGGCTTTAAATTTGACTTTAAATTTGACTTCAAATTTAACTTTAAATTTAACTCTTAATTTGACTTTAAATTTGACTTTAAATTTTTGACTCTAAATTTGACTTTAAATTTGACTTTAAATTCAACTTTAAATTTAACATTAAATTCGGCTTTAAATTTGACTTTAAATTTGTCTTTAAATTTGACTTTAAATTTTTGACTTTAAATTTAACTCTTAATTTGACTTTAAATTTGACTTTAAATTTGACTTTTAATTCAACTCTAAATTCAACTTTAAATTTGACTTTAAATTTTTGACTTTTAAATTAACTTTAAATTGACTTTACTTTGGACTTTAAATTTTTGACTTTAAATTTAACTTTAAATTTGACTTTTAATTTTTGACTTTAAATTTGACTTAAAATTTTTGACTTTAAATTTAACTTTAAATTTGACTTTAAATTTGACTTTAAGTTTTCGACTCTAAATTTGACTTTAAATTTGACTTTAAATTCAACTTTAAATTTAACATTAAATTTGACTTTAAATTTGACTTTAAATTTGACTTTAAATTTTTGACTTTAAATTTGACTTAAAATTTTTGACTTTAAATTTAACTTTAAATTTGACTTTAAATTTGACTTTAAATTTGACTTTAAATTTAACTTAAAATTTGACTTTCAATTTGACTTTAAATTTGACTTTAAGTTTTCGACTCTAAATTTGACTTTAAATTTGACTTTAAATTCAACTTTAAATTTAACATTAAATTTGACTTTAAATTTGACTTTAAATTTGACTTTAAATTTTTGACTTTAAATTTGACTTTAAATTTTTGACTTTAAATTTAACTTTAAATTTGACTTTCAATTTGACTTTAAATTTGACTTTAAGTTTTTGACTTTAAATTTAAGTTTAAATTTGACTTTAAATTTGACTTTAAATTTTTGACTTTAAATTTGACTTTAAATTGAACTTTAAATTTGACTTTAAATTTGACTTTAAATTTGACCTTAAATTTAACTTTAAATTTTTGACTTTAAATTTGACTTTCAATTTGACTTAAAATTTTTGTCTTTAAATTTAACTTTAAATTTGATTTTAAATTTGACTTTATATTTGACTTTAAATTTGACTTTAAATTTGACTTTAAATTTTTGACTTTAAATTTAACTCTTAATTAGACTTTAAATTTGACTTTAAATTTTTGACTCTAAATTTGACTTTAAATTTGACTTTAAATTTGACCTTAAATTTAGCTTTAAATTTGACTTTCAATTTGACTTAAAATTTTTGTCTTTAAATTGAACTTTAAATTTGATTTTAAATTTGACTTTAAATTTGACTTTAAATTTAACTTTATATTTGACTTTGAATTTGACTTTAAGTTTAACTTTAAATTTAACTTCAAGGCCTTGCCCAAACCAACACGGTGAGCGTGTGCGATGCGATTGCGATAAGTCAAATCCCTATGTAATCTTATGGACGTTTGACTTAATACATAGGGATTTGACTTATTGCACTTATCGCACGCGCTCACCGCGTTGGTTTGGGCAAGGCTTAAATTCGGCTTTAAATTTAACTTTAAATTTGACTTTAAATTTGACTTTAAATTTGACTTTAAATTTAACTTAAAATTTGACTTTCAATTTGACTTTAAATTTGACTTTAAGTTTCCGACTCTAAATTTGACTTTAAATTTGACTTTAAATTCAACTTTAAATTTAACATTAAATTTGACTTTAAATTTGACTTTAAATTTGACTTTAAATTTTTGACTTTAAATTTGACTTTAAATTTTTGACTTTAAATTTAACTTTAAATTTGACTTTCAATTTGACTTTAAATTTGACTTTAAGTTTTTGACTTTAAATTTAAGTTTAAATTTGACTTTAAATTTGACTTTAAATTTTTGACTTTAAATTTGACTTTAAATTGAACTTTAAATTTGACTTTAAATTTGACTTTAAATTTGACCTTAAATTTAACTTTAAATTTTTGACTTTAAATTTGACTTTCAATTTGACTTAAAATTTTTGTCTTTAAATTTAACTTTAAATTTGATTTTAAATTTGACTTTATATTTGACTTTAAATTTGACTTTAAATTTGACTTTAAATTTTTGACTTTAAATTTAACTCTTAATTAGACTTTAAATTTGACTTTAAATTTTTGACTCTAAATTTGACTTTAAATTTGACTTTAAATTTGACCTTAAATTTAGCTTTAAATTTGACTTTCAATTTGACTTAAAATTTTTGTCTTTAAATTGAACTTTAAATTTGATTTTAAATTTGACTTTAAATTTGACTTTAAATTTAACTTTATATTTGACTTTGAATTTGACTTTAAGTTTAACTTTAAATTTAACTTCAAGGCCTTGCCCAAACCAACACGGTGAGCGTGTGCGATGCGATTGCGATAAGTCAAATCCCTATGTAATCTTATGGACGTTTGACTTAATACATAGGGATTTGACTTATTGCACTTATCGCACGCGCTCACCGCGTTGGTTTGGGCAAGGCTTAAATTCGGCTTTAAATTTAACTTTAAATTTGACTTTAAATTTAACTTTAAGTTGGACTTTAAATTTTACTTTAACTTTGACTTTTTTATTTTATTTTAAATTTTACCCGTTTTGTATTTTTTCAAGTATCATTAAATGTATGGACTTTTGAGTGCACTTATTGCTGAGTCTATTTTATATTATTGTCTTGTTCATCTGTAAAAAATAAAAAAAAACTCTATGTTTACCAGGCATTTTTTGAAAAAAAATGACCTCAAAGTCAAAACTTTGCTTCGGGAAGACAATTTGAACAGCTCTTAAAATCTGGCAACCCTAAACCTATGGAAGCTCAATTTGAATAGAGTCTTAAAGGTTGTTATTTCTACAAAAAATTCAGTCTAAGATTAAGTCACACAGGTCAGGGTACACGAAAGTTAGCCTTTTTTAAATTGTCGAAGTGATGTCAAAGTTGAGAAACGAGCTTTACTGTAGAACAATTTTTTTCTTAAAATATGACCAAGAATCACACCCCAAAGGATAATACACGTATTACGGAACATCCTGTATTAATGAGAACAGAGAATCAGTCACTGTGCCCCGATAGCGCTAGCCATTCACAGTGTGAGTAGATAAGAGATCCACCTTAATTTTGAAAGAAATAAAAACCGATGACGTTTTCAGCGTGTAAACGCACACATCTTTGTCTTGTTGATAGTTTTAAATAAAGAAGAGTGAAATTCATGCGAAAATAATCAATAACTACACGAGTTGCACACCAGGCCGATTATTTGACCGCAAAATGAACTTTGAGAACAAATTTAAGGTTCTCCCAAGCCAAAGTGTTTTTGCAGTGTCGCCATCAGCGGCAGAAAAGGTTGCTTTTTTCATTACGTCGCGTCGGTGTTTTTACATAAACTTAATTTTGACATTTGCAATTGTCACTGCTGCGACTCCTAAAACGAGCTATGGTTTAGGAAGGCCTTTCACGTTCTCCCAAACCAAAGCGGCTTGTCCCTAGTCGTGATGTCAAATGACTTTTATATTGAGCTTTATGAGTGTGCCTACACCGAAGCGATAATAACCGACGCGACGGCGGTGCCATGATTTCGTACATATGGAGTAAGTTGTCGCGGCGACGGAAATCTGTCAATAGAGTTTCGGATGGTGCTGCCACAACCAAAAAATTGCTTCGTTTTGGAAGATCGTTTACTTTTTCATTTTAAGTAAATTTTCTTACTTTGGAATCGTTGTTCTGGAACAAAACGATTCATGATGAATCGCCGAACAATACTGAAACACATTTCTGTAATTGAACCACAAGCCCCGAAAAAGTAATCGAACAATATAAATCACTCCTACGTTCTATGTTATCTGACTGATGTAGAATAAGAAAATCAACTTAATTAGAAAGTTCTATTCATATTTTTCTTTATTTTTTTCTTTTCACAAAACACAAAATTTATTTTGGAACGCTTGTAACATTTTTTTGTTGCGGGAGACATAAACTTCACCTAAAAGGCATAAGACACCAAGGGCAAAGGCTATAACCAATGCTACCCAAATCCACTTCAAGTCACCAACTTTCATTGGTTGCAGTTCCAATTTACCTGCCAGATCATTGAGTGTCACTTTTCCATCTTCAAGTAATTCATAGAAAGATTTCCTTTGCCAAAACTCTATCAATCCCGAAGCGTGTGTCTCCAAAATAAAAAAGTTCAAAAGTTCTTTATAAATTGAATTCTTATTCAAAGCAAACGTAAAATGTAAGCCCCTCATCAAACACATCTTCTCTGGTAAACGGAACAGAGGCCGACTAAAATAATTCTGTTGAGTCTTGACCTTATTCCACTTAACATCACCCACTATATATGCTAAATTCGTATTGAAAGATTGTCGTAGCTGTTCAAACCTTTTTGTATTTTCGAGTTGAAAAATTTTCTCGTACTTGTTTTTAAATCTTGAAGACAAATTAAAATATATTTCCATTTGTTCTTTCAAAGCAACGACCTTCAATTTAGATGCCAGGATATCGTCTAAGGACTCTATTCTCTTCTCGGATGGAGGACTTGTCATTAGAGTTTGCAGAAAGGCATTGTAGTAAGTGGCCAACATTATTCCAACAAGAAAGATCAAGATATACACGATTTTTAGGCTGCAAGATGCGTTGGGTCTTTCTGCCAACGAATGTCCAAGTATCCCACGCAAGCAGTTGACATTGAAGATGTAGAACTTTTCCCCATCGTGCAAAAAAGGAGCAAGTTCTAACAGTACTGATAACATTAAAACCAGTGCGATGGTAGTAAGAAAAGCATCCCATTGAAAAGTCAATGCGAACACTTTAGACATAGGGACTTGAGGTTCAACTGGAACCATTATACACCAGCTAAACATGAAGGATGGGTAGGAAATCCATTCAATAGAATATTTGATATTATGTGCAGAAATAGCTGCCATCTCAAAGGTTCCATTCAAAACCAAATCATTCATTTCCAAATAAGACAATTTCCAGCCTATACTTGAATAATTCAATCTGGCATTGTGTTTTGTCGCTAATGCTTTCCAAAAATGTCCCAAATACCCTTTGATTGCAACTCCACCTTGCTTATTTTTTGAAACAATTAATGTTGGTTCTACTTCTCCAAATATAACTGGCAAGTACATCCCTTTCAGATCTCGCAAGTGGTTCGGGAAATAGGCGCTTGTCTGTCGAAATCGATTAACAACTACTTTTTCTATGGAGAACATCGGGATCTTTGTGTACCTGTAGAACACTGGTGATTCCGGGAAGTCCTCAAAGACTGCAATTACGTTTATCATATGATTCTCCCAACAAAAGCTAAACAGTTTTTCCAACAGCAATTCTTCTTTTGATTCATTGCTGAGAAGAAATATTATTTTACTGGGCCGCATTTGCTCAAGGTATTCCAAGAGTTTTTTAAGGATGAGCTTCGTAGAATAAGAATCCAACATCGCAATGGTGAGAATATTTTCATTAAATCGGCTTTTCAAAGAGAATGAAGTTGTGTCGGTTGAGATGATAACTGGGACGTTCAAAGCTGAAGACATGTCACTGATAAAATTCTCACCGAAATTCAAAATTGAAGGTTTCTTGAATGATCTTAAAATAAAAACACTATGAAATTTCTCATCTTTATGAATATTTTTTAAGAAAACAAATAGACTGCTTGGTTCCGATGCTGCAAGGGCAACAAAAGTGAGAAAAAACACAGTAGCGAAATTCATTTGAGACCGAAAAGGTAAAGGCTGACTACAAGACTGTCCATTGTTTTGAAGCTCACTTCAATTCATTTAAAAATTTTACCATCATTTAATTACATATTTCGTCTCTTTGGGGATTTTGATCATCAACTAATTTTCTGATTAGATTGTACACTTAAACTTATACAATGTTGCAGTCCTCAAAGCAATATTGTAGAACAGTTTTTCGTTGTTTTTGTTCTTGGTTTCCAAAGTTTAGTCCAGGCACCAAAGGATATTTTAAAAGGACTAGTGACTTTTAGGTCTGCGAACTTCAATACTTGTGTTAGATAAATTCGATCTATGATATCAAAGGATGCGTAAGAAACGTGAATAGAGTACATTCAAGTTCGCTTTTTAAGAGATTTCGATTTTGTAAACTCTGAATGTCTAATAAAATAACCAACTGCAAAGGAATAAAAATTCGATCACCTGTTGTTCAGTTTCTTTCTGCAGCAGTTAATAGAAAAACTTTGAAGGATAAACATGAATTGTCATTCATGTCACATGATAATCAATCATGTAGAAAACATTAATTATGTCAAACGATTGTCTAAAAGTAGCCATAAAGAACGACTTGCGACAGCGACAGAATCACCACGACTCCCAATGTATGAAAACACAAAGTTGTTTTTGACGCGTCAGTTTGGGTCCTTTCATAAAAGATAAAACATAATTTTGAGGCTGAATTTGTTGCGATCACAATTTACAAAATTGTTCGATTTGGGAGAACCTTTATATACAATAAATAGATAAGGTGCTCCAACAGAGTGGGCAATCCTGGGGCCTTTTGCATTTCTCTCAACCATACTGTGTGAGGGAATGAAAGGGAATTAAAATTGTTTAGCTGATCTCGAACGCTAGTTGAGAAAGTGTTTTTTTTCGTGGCTTTATATTCCTAAGGGAGAGATAGGCTATTCCTCGCGAAAGGTGATACGTGATACCTGTGGAAAAACCCGTCAAGCCCCCAAGTTGCACGCTCCTCTTTGCGGCATCAAAAGAGGCCTGCTAAGATTTCTAATACTAGATGTTTCATTAATCAAGGAATAAGATCACTTAATTATTGCGTTGGTATACTCGGGTCCTATATAGCAATTAGTTCGTTCTTTAAGGCCCTGGGTTTGTTATTGGTTTGCTCTGGTGTCGCCACAAACTTTTTCTTTTTAACCTTAAGTCGTTCGGAACGCTAAGACTTTCTGAGCTTTAGTTCTAAAGCAACACTATAATTGGTTTTCGCCAACAAATGGTTTGCTCCTACTGACAAGCGTATTTATGTAGTTTTGCTATGAGAGCTGTAAACCACTGTTTTTCTTAACAGCTTGTGGGGTTGTCAAGGAATCCTGGATCAACCCTTTGTACAGTTCATCGAAAGAACTTAGAATCAAAACAATTAAGACATCTTTTGGAGCCTTGTAGAACTCATAATTATTATAAGCCTGAAGGTTATCTGGTACGCGTGGCGTAATGGTTAGGATGGTTGGCCTCTGTTACGTGGGAGAGGCTTAAGGTACAAATCCCTGACACAGTAAAAGAAAAAAATGTTCTTCCACGGGCAAGGCAAAGAATTAGCGATTTCTCACATAGTTACTTAAAGCCATCAAAAACGCTTTCTCTTTACTCAAAACACTTAGACCAAAGTCCTTTCAAAATTTGAGCTCTAAGCAAATATTTAGCTACACTACCCTTAGATGCTAATTCATCATCCTCTATATATTATCTTTCCCATCCTCTTTATCTTGTCTTTTTTATTTTACATCGCGGAATGCATTTAAAACCGGCAATTTTTGTATCAAACTAGACTAGTAAGCACTTAAGCAGTAGGGTAATCCATCTTTCGCAAACTTGAAGTCTTAAATAAAGCCACCAAATACCAATGTAATGGATTTGCAACCCTTCGCCTACTGACTGGACTAATTCCATGAGCAATAAATTAATAAAATTGAGCTGGGGCGGCACTGCCCACCTAAGCGCATGGCCAGCAATGGATGGACAAGCCTTAATTGTTAGGTACAATTGAACCATTGATTTTGTTAAGTCATCACATGAATTGGGGGCTTATACCATCAGGAAATACAAAGTCTAAAAACATAGTTTTAAGTTAATCAATATGGAAAATTCCCTCTCTTGTGGGCATTCAATTTTAACTGCTATATAATGAGAGAACAGATCACACGCATAGATTTTTTCGCTTCGAATGGTCAACACTATGATTAAGCGAACAAAAACGAAAACATGCAACTTACGGTCAGCGACATACAATTTTTCAAGACAATTTTGATCATTTCAATGCAATTTCTTCTTTCTTCTTTTCTTCTTAAATAAAAAGCTTTCGATAAAGTTTGGTCAGACGATTTTTTCTATGATAGTTTAGATATGGCATTGGTAGAGTACTCGTTTTCCTCATGACATACTTCACGTCACAAACTCTTGTTGTCAATGTAACTAATGCAACTTTCACCAGTCCTTTCAAGATTCAAAACAGTGGCAGACTGCGGTTATCTCTTCTTTTACTTGCGATTAGAGGTACTATAAGCCTAGGTTATCACAAAAAGAAAATGGGTCTTTGCACCGATGACCTATGCAGAGGATGCAATGACGAAGACGAACATGAAGACACAAGTCACTTCCTTTGTCAATCAGCACTCTGTCATACTATAGGAAAAAGTTTCTAGGAAATTCCTTTTTAAATGAACTAGAAGAATTATCAGACGCTCCAAAAAGCAGCCTGTTAAACTTCACCAAGGCCACAAAATGGTTTCTAGGACGTTACAATACGTCAGGGTATCACAATGGATCTACATTGATCTAAGTGTGACGGAAATAAGATCAACCGTCAGCCCATTTTACCTAACCTAACCTAAGCCAAGTTTTGCAATAGTGCCGAAAAAAATTATGAGATAACTATTGAGTATGACAGTACGGTGATATAAAGAATACGAAAACTGTCTTTCTGTCTGTCCGTATATGGATCTACAGCCTGAACCGCTTGGCCGATTTTCTTCAGATTTTACAGTTTGTGTCTATGAAGCAGGCTACAGAGGGGTTTTTCGAATTAAATCTCTGAGTCTTGAAAAAAACGGTACCTGCCACACAGCTGTAATGGTTATACTTATTTTTCTCTAAAACGGCTGTAACGGTTTCGATAAAATTTTATGTGAATTATTATTTCTTGAATCAAAAAAAAATTGGTATGTATAAAAACATTGCCGTTTTTTTAGAAAACCAACTCGTTAATGGCTTACACGATTCTGAAGAAATATGATTATTTTAAAGAAGTCCTAGGTGGTAAAAGAAAGATCGCGCATTTTTGAAAGTTTTATTACTCTAAAAAAAATTTATTCTGTTAAATATTTTCAAAATTTTGTCTTAAATTTTTTTCAAATTGTTTGTCGAATAATTTTCTGACAAACCCTTACACTGAACTTGCCTTCCTGATGTTTAAGAAACTAATTTTTTTAAAAAAGAGAAAAATTAAAAACCGATTTTTAAGAAAACCCCTCTTACGATTTTCATTGAAAAAATTTCATTGTTTAATGTAAGGGGTTTCCCAATAGGTATGATGTGATTTTGGAATTTTCTGATTTTGCCTTGGAAAAACTTGAAGTCGTTAAAGGCTTACTTTCATTTGACTAGTGCGTTAAAAAAACAAAACTGGCGATAAAAATCCACAATATATTCGTGGTACCCGTGGCGTAATGGTTAGCATGTCCACCTGCTAACCCAGAGGTTCGAGGTTCGAATCCCAGCAGAGGCAAAATGCAAAAATGTTTTTCCACGGGTATCGCCTTTCGCGAGGAATTGGCAATTTAATTATTTGCTTTGGCCTTGTATACTTGGGTCCTAGACACCAATTAGTTTGTTCTTTAAAGCCCTGGGTTTGCTATTGGTTTGCTCTGGTGTCGCCACAAACTTTTTCTTTTTAACCTTAAGTCACCCGGAACGCTTAGAGTTTTTGCCAGCAAATGGTTTGTTCCTACTGACAAGCGTATTTATGTAGTTTTTGCTTTGAGAGACGTAAACCACTGTTTTTATCAATAGCTTATGGGGTTGTCAAGGAATACTGGACCAACCTTATGTACAGCTCATCGAAAGAACTTAGAATCAAAACAATTAAGACATCTTTTGGAGCCTTGTAGAACTCATAATTATTATAAGCCTGAAGGTTCTCTGGTACGCGGGGCGTAATGGTTAGGATGGTTGGCCGCTGTTACGTGGGAGAGGCTTAAGGTGCAAATCCCAGACACAGCAAAAAAATGTTTTTCCACGGGCAAGACAAGGAATTGGCGACTTCTCACTTAGTTATTAAAAGCCATCAAAAACGCTTTCTCCTTACTCAAAACACTTAGACCAAAGTCCTTTCAAAATTTGAGCTCTAAGCAAATATTTAGCTACACTACCCTTAGATGCTAATTCATCATCCTCTATATATTATCTTTCCCATCCTCTTTATCTTGTCTTTTTTATTTTACATCGCGGAATGCATTAAAAACCGGCAATTTTTGTATCAAACTAGACTAGTAAGCACTTAAGCAGTAGGGTTATCCATCTTTCGCAAACTTGAAGTCTTAAATAAAGCCACCAAATACCAATGTAATGGATTTGCAACCCTTCGCCTACTGACTGGACTAATTCCATGAGCAATAAATTAATAAAATTGAGCTGGGGCGGCACTGCCCACCTAAGCGCATGGCCAGCAATGGATGGACAAGCCTTAATTGTTAGGTACAATTGAACCATTGATTTTGTTAAGTCATCACATGAATTGGGGGCTTATACCATCAGGAAATACAAAGTCTAAAAACATAGTTTTAAGTTAATCAATATGGAAAATTCCCTCTCTTGTGGGCATTCAATTTTAACTGCTATATAATGACAGAACAGATCACACGCATAGATTTTTTCGCTTCGAATGGTCAACACTATGATTAAGCGAACAAAAACGAAAACATGCAACTTACGGTCAGCGACATACAATTTTTCAAGACAATTTTGATCATTTCAATGCAATTTCTTCTTTCTTCTTTTCTTCTTAAATAAAAAGCTTTCGATAAAGTTTGGTCAGACGATTTTTTCTATGATAGTTTAGATATGGCATTGGTAGAGTACTCGTTTTCCTCATGACATACTTCACGTCACAAATTCTTGTTGTCAATGTAACTAATGCAACTTTCACCAGTCCTTTCAAGATTCAAAACAGTGGCAGACTGCGGTTATCTCTTCTTTTACTTGCGATTAGAGGTACTATAAGCCTAGGTTATCACAAAAAGAAAATGGGTCTTTGCACCGATGACCTATGCAGAGGATGCAATGACGAAGACGAACATGAAGACACAAGTCACTTCCTTTGTCAATCAGCACTCTGTCATACTATAGGAAAAAGTTTCTAGGAAATTCCTTTTTAAATGAACTAGAAGAATTATCAGACGCTCCAAAAAGCAGCCTGTTAAACTTCACCAAGGCCACAAAATGGTTTCTAGGACGTTACAATACGTCAGGGTATCACAATGGATCTACATTGATCTAAGTGTGACGGAAATAAGATCAACCGTCAGCCCATTTTACCTAACCTAACCTAAGCCAAGTTTTGCAATAGTGCCGAAAAAAATTATGAGATAACTATTGAGTATGACAGTACGGTGATATAAAGAATACGAAAACTGTCTTTCTGTCTGTCCGTATATGGATCTACAGCCTGAACCGCTTGGCCGATTTTCTTCAGATTTTACAGTTTGTGTCTATGAAGCAGGCTACAGAGGGGTTTTTCGAATTAAATCTCTGAGTCTTGAAAAAAACGGTACCTGCCACACAGCTGTAATGGTTATACTTATTTTTCTCTAAAACGGCTGTAACGGTTTCGATAAAATTTTATGTGAATTATTATTTCTTGAATCAAAAAAAAATTGGTATGTATAAAAACATTGCCGTTTTTTTAGAAAACCAACTCGTTAATGGCTTACACGATTCTGAAGAAATATGATTATTTTAAAGAAGTCCTAGGTGGTAAAAGAAAGATCGCGCATTTTTGAAAGTTTTATTACTCTAAAAAAAATTTATTCTGTTAAATATTTTCAAAATTTTGTCTTAAATTTTTTTCAAATTGTTTGTCGAATAATTTTCTGACAAACCCTTACACTGAACTTGCCTTCCTGATGTTTAAGAAACTAATTTTTTTAAAAAAGAGAAAAATTAAAAACCGATTTTTAAGAAAACCCCTCTTACGATTTTCATTGAAAAAATTTCATTGTTTAATGTAAGGGGTTTCCCAATAGGTATGATGTGATTTTGGAATTTTCTGATTTTGCCTTGGAAAAACTTGAAGTCGTTAAAGGCTTACTTTCATTTGACTAGTGCGTTAAAAAAACAAAACTGGCGATAAAAATCCACAATATATTCGTGGTACCCGTGGCGTAATGGTTAGCATGTCCACCTGCTAACCCAGAGGTTCGAGGTTCGAATCCCAGCAGAGGCAAAATGCAAAAATGTTTTTCCACGGGTATCGCCTTTCGCGAGGAATTGGCAAGTCCTCCGTTAATAAATTCATTGCCATGAAAAGCGCATTCTCAATTAGCCGTTCGGAACCGGCGAAAAATTGTAGGTCCCCTCCATTCCCTGACAAGGCATGGTTGTGATAAATGCGCTAGGTCCAGGGGCTCCTCGCTCTGTTGCGCCACCCTATTTTTTTTTTATTCATGAAAAACCATTACATTCACCTAAATTGACAGTTTGGTGTGGTTTTTGGGCTGGTGGAATTATCGGTGCGTACTTCTTTCAAAATGAATCTGGTAACACCATTACTGTCAATGGAGAGCGGTATAGATCGATGATAACCAATTTTTTATAGGCGAAATTGGAAGAAATTGATTTTGACAACATTTGGTTTCAACAAGACGGGGCTACGTGTTACACAGCAAATGCAACAATTGAATTATTGCGAGAAAAATTTAGAGATTCGATTGTTTCAAGAAATGGTGATATTGAATGGTCTCCAAGAAGTCGTGATTTAACACCATTAGACTATTTCTTGTGGGGTTATTTGCGTCAAGTCATTGGTCATTCAATATTAATTGGTCTTTCAATATAAACAAGATTCTCTTCCAGCTCTACAAGTCAATACTGGACATGCCATTCAAAATATACGACTTGATTTAGTTTAAAAAAGTAAAATTAGGTTCATCGATTTTGTTGCTGCAGAAGAAAACGTGGTGGCCATTTGAATGACGTTTTAATTAAAACTTAATTGTATTGATTGAACTGCACATTAAATAAAAATTATTTGAATTTCTTTAACAAAAAGTGTGTTTTTTTCAAAAAAGAAATCATATCACTCTTATTGGAAAACCCTTTATAAAGAACTGAGAAAAAGTGACGATTTTTGCTAGAAACCAACTCTGGAATAATTAATTTAGTTTTTTAGTTTTTTTTTTTCAATATTTTTCGCGATTTCATTCAATTTACGCAATTAATGTTCAATTGGTAGCCCTGTTGCCCCAAATATAGTATGAAGAGCGTGGAACCTTGCACTTGTTGCCTCACGACTTTGATATTGTATTTAGCACACAATCGCAAGTTTGTGCGACACTGTCGCGTCGGCGCGGCGTCGCGTCATGCCGATTTATGCATTTTTTATTTACCATTTACTCTGGCTACCTAATTGGGTCCATTTACCGAGTTATAGCATATGTCGATGTCCTTAGCATGCGCAGAAGGCAGAACTGGTCCATGCATTGAAGACATAATCATTAATCATATTATATAAACATATTATAGAGAGTTACGAAAGCGTATGGATGTATAATGTATACTAGCTGAGCCACCCGGCTTTGCTCGGGTCTGTAGTTTTAAGGTTCCAGTTCTCCTCTTCCGTGGGAGTTTGGGGAAGAAATATAATCTGTCTTACTGTGGGACTAAGTGGTATCCTAATTCTGAAAGAATTTTTGAAATCTATCCAGCAGTTTCTAAGTTTCCGTTCCCTTCCGTTCCCATGGAAATATGTGAATGAAATGTAAGTCTATGTCACTGAGGGATAATGTAACATCCCAGAGTTGAAAGAATTTTTGAAATCGGTCAAGTAACTTTATGGTTCCCACCCTCGTTCCCGTTTCTGTTCCTGTGGGATTATAGGGATGAAAAATAGTTTTAGTTATTGATGAAGGGAGATAATGTAGGACCACAAGTGCTGAAAGATTTTTTGAAATCTGTGGAGTAGTTTCTAATTTTCCGTTACCAATCCCGTTCCTGTGGGAATATGGGGATCAAACCTTGACAGGAACCATCTCTGAACTAAACTATGTCTACCCAGAAAATTTCATAAAAATCCGTTGGGTAGCTTAGGAGTTTACCCCGGACATACATACATACATACATACATACATCCTATTTTATATATATAGAAGATAGAAGATTTTAGACAAGTATGTATATTTACTGACATTTATTTCTACTTCAAACTAATAAGAAAGTCTTGACAATTTTTTTTATTTATTTGTGTGGAGATCCGTTCCTATAAATAATAATTAATACTCAGTTGATAAAGTAACATAGTATTCATTGAACTATTAGTCTGAGAAAATATATATTCTGAGTTTCTAATAAATTATTATTCCGATTTTAACATTCCCAGTAAACAGACGTGTTTTAATTATAATTCAATTGTCAGGATTTTCAGGGATTATTACATTGGCGACGAGGTAAATATACAAATTTGTAAAAAAAAAAAAAAATGAGAATTTGTAAAAAAGTTGATACAAAATAGAAAGATAAGGATTTGCAAAAAAAAGTTGATGCATAAAAAAAAAAAAAGAAAAAAAAAGAAAAATTGCAAAAAAGTTGATGCAAAAGTATTAATGCAAAAAAAGTTGATGCACGGAAAAAAATATTGCAAAAAAGTTAATGCATAAAAAAAAAGAAATATTGCAAAAAAGTTGATGCAAAAGTATTAAGGCAAAAAAGTTGATGCACAAAAAAAAAAAAAAAAAATATTGCAAAAAAGTTGATGCAAATGTGTATGTACATAGGTACATAAAAAAAAAAAAAAAAAAAAAAAAAAAAAAAAAAAATATGAACATATAGGAACGTGAATACAAATATGATATATGTACATATTTTCATATGTGTATGTATGTATGTACATAATATGTATATGTAAAATAGTGTAATGTATATCTGCAGAATAATTGTCTTTTCCTTTTGAATTTTATTTAGGGAAAAAGTTGGAAAAACACAGAAAGTTTATGAACGAATTTAAAATGAGTGATGCGACCATAAAGCCATTTTTGTGCGAGATCATCGACAAATCATTGATTCGACTAGAGTGGGAAAAATGGTACCGTAGTTTTGAATTATTTCTCAAATCTGAAGAAATTATTGATCCTTACAAGAAGAAAAATAAACTTCTTCATTTGGGTGGATCACAACTTCAAGAGGTAGCCTTTAATATTCCTGGTGCGCTTATTGAAGAAGTTGAGAAAGACACAAACGAAGATGTTTTCTCAATTTTGGTTGGAAAATTAAATAGTTATTTTTCACCAAAACGCAATTCTACTTTTGAAAGACATTTATTTCGAACACTCAAACCGGAAGAAGGAGAGAGTTTTAACAAATTTATTATTAGACTTCGAAATCAAGCAGCTAAATGCTCATTTGGAAATACACACGAAGAAATTGCAAATATAAATCTAAAAGACAAAATTATTGATGTGTGGGCGACAGGAGATCTTAAGAAACGACTTTTGGAAAAAGAACATACTTTAGACGAAATTTTAGAAAGGTGTCTGGTGCATGAGCAAATAAGGAGTCAAACGGATACAATGACATATTCTGTTTTATCCAATGATGTTAATAAGATCTTTGCTAACAAAAAGTTTTCAGGTCTTGGAAAAGAATGCTTTAGGTGCGGAAGGCTGGACCATTTGGGTGACAACCAAACATGCCCTGCTAGAAATTCAAAGTGTAACAAGTGTGAGCTTATGGGCCATTTTTCAAGGATGTGTAAAACAAAATTGACTAGACGTAGAGATACATCATTCAACAATCCAAATTTCAAACGTCGGCGAATTGAGACTTCAAAAATTCAGTTCATTGACGAAGAAGACTTAAACCATAACGGTAAGAATAGTAAAACTTCTAATGAGCTTGATTGTTTCCATGTTACAAATGACTTTAATGAATCCATGAGTGAGAACATATTTTGCTACATTGCTGGTACTAAGTTGCTTATGCTCATTGATTCTGGATCGAAGTTCAACTTACTAAGTGAAAAAGATTGGGAGAAATTTGAATCAAATTCTGCGATTTTAGGAAGCTTGAGAACAAAATGTGAAAATAGATTTAGATCGTACGCTGGTAAGGACTTACTAGAAGTTAAGTTTGTTTTTGAAGCTCCAATAAGTGTTAAGAGACAGAGAGAAATAATTACAACTTTTTATGTAATTAAACATGCCAAACAATCTCTTTTGGGCCGTGAAACTGCTATTAAGCTAGGTGTTTTAAAACTTGGTATTGATGTAAATACAGTTGAAATTTTACAGCCATTTCCAAAAATAAAGGACATCACCATTAAATTATCAATTGACTCATCCGTAAGACCAGTTCAACAGCCATTGCGACGAATACCAATAGCTTTGGAGGATAAGGTAGATGCCAAACTTAAAGAGGCTATTCACTTGGATATAATTGAGGCAGTTCAAAAGCCGAGTTCATGGATTTCACCGATTGTAATTGCTTTTAAAGAGAACGGTGATATTCGTTTGTGCATAGACATGCGCCGAGCTAACTTTGCTATTCGGAGAGAAAACTATCCTCTTCCAACGTTTGACTCTTTAATGACAAAATTAAAAGGAGCTCAGTATTTTTCTCGCTTGGATTTGAAAAATGCATATCATCAGTTAGAGCTTGATGAGGAGAGTAGAGAAATCACAACTTTTATAACTCATAAAGGATTATTTCGTTACAAGAGGCTGCTGTTCGGAGTTAATTCAGCTCCAGAAATCTTTCAAAAGACAATGGAAAGCATTTTAGTATCATGCCGAAATACTCTAAATTATTTAGATGACATAATAATTTTTGGACTTTCAGAAGAGGAACATGATAAAGAACTTGCAGAAGTTCTTAATATTTTTCGGCATATGAACATTACTCTCAACAAAGAAAAATGTCTTTTTAAAGTCAAGAAACTGAAATTTTTGGGTCATATTCTTTCAAATACTGGGATTTCGGCGGATCCAGAAAAAGTTAAAAGTGTAATTGAATTTCGGCCACCTACTTCTAAAGAAGAAACCAGGAGTTTTTTGGGACTCGTAACCTATTTGGGAAAATTTATTCCGGATTTGTCCGACGTTACAGAGCCGTTATGGAAGCTGGTAAAAAAAGATATTAAATTTATCTGGGGTAGTGATCAACAAAAGGCGTTTCAAAGGTTAAAAGTTGCTCTTGCTGAAATACCAACACTTTCCTATTTTAACTGTAAGTATCGCACTCGATTAATAGCAGATGCAAGTCCATTTGGCCTAGGAGCTGTACTACTTCAGTTTCAAGAAGATGGGCCGAGAGTTATATCTTTTGCTAGCAAAAGTCTTTCATCAACTGAAAGACGATACTCTCAAACTGAAAAGGAAAGTTTGGCCTTAGTCTGGGCAACGGAACGTTTCTATTTTTATCTTGTTGGAATAGAGTTTGAATTAGTAACTGATCACAAGCCATTAGAAGCCATTTTTAAGGCAACATCTAAGCCACCAGCCCGAATTGAAAGATGGGTCCTTAGGCTTCAATCATTCAAATTTAAAATCGTTTACCAGCCAGGAAAATATAATATCGCTGATTCACTTTCGCGACTCTGTAAGATTGAAGAGGAGAATTCATTCGACAGTCTCTGTGAACAGAATATTTGTGCTATAATAGAAGCAACGGTCCCAGAAGCACTTACAATAACTGACATAGCCCTCGCCAGCATAATGGATAGGGAACTAATGGAGGCTGTAGAAAACACTAAACAGAATGAATGGGGATTGATATCTAAAAATAAATATTTTCCATTCAGGTGGGAACTTTGCTCCTTGGGAAATATTCTTTTGAGAGGTTCTCGTATTATCATTCCTGTTGACCTGCGAACCAGAGTTTTAAATCTTGCACATGAAGGTCATCCAGGAGAAACAGTTATGAAAAGAAGACTCAGATCAAAAGTTTGGTGGCCTTCAATTGACAGAGACGTTTCAAACTGGGTGAAAAGTTGCCGTGAATGTTTACTAGTGTCCCGCCCTAATCCACCAGTGCCTATGATACGACATGCATTTCCAGACGGACCCTGGCAATGTGTAGCTATGGATCTATTAGGTCCACTTCCGAATCAAGAGTTCGTTTTTGTGATAATAGATTACTATTCGAGATACCAAGAAATTAAATTCATAAAAAAAATAACGTCATCTGAAATAATCTCAATTTTGGAAGATGTATTTTGCAGACTAGGATATCCAAAGTCTATAAAAGCGGACAATGGGCGTCAGTTTGTAAGTCAGGAATTCAAGAATTTCTGTAAGAATAATAACATAAATCTTATAACATCACCACCATATTGGCCCCAAGCAAACGGCGAAGTAGAAAATATGAACCGATCTATTTTAAAAAGACTTCAAATTGCAAATAGCAATGGGTCTGATTATAAGAAGGAAATTCAGAAATTTTTACTAATGTATAATGTAACACCACATGGAACTACAGGACAAGCACCTTCAGAACTTCTTTATAACAGAACGATCAGAGACAAAATTCCTTCTGTTCAAGATATAGATGCAGAAACCATAGACTCTGGAGCACGAGATTTAGACATAATTAACAAGGAGAAAGGAAAACAGGAAGCAGATATGAAACGTTGCGCAAAACAAAGTGACATTAAGGTTGGAGACAAAGTGTTTATTCGCAACATGGTTTCGCAAAATAAATTGACACCAACTTTTATACCAACTGAATTCGAGGTAATTGAACGGATGCCTAATGAAGTAAGTGTTAAAATGAATGATGGAAAAATCGTAAGACGGAACATAAGTCATGTTAAGAAAATTCCAAAATTTTCTGAGTCGAGAGAAGTTGAAGTCACTGAAGATAACTCTTTGTCCTCTCCAAGTCTACGACCAGAGTTAAAATTGAAACTAAAGAATATAGAAGGGATGTGGAGATCCGTTCCTATAAATAATAATTAATACTCAGTTGATAAAGTAACATAGTATTCATTGAACTATTAGTCTGAGAAAATATATATTCTGAGTTTCTAATAAATTATTATTCCGATTTTAACATTCCCAGTAAACAGACGTGTTTTAATTATAATTCAATTGTCAGGATTTTCAGGGATTATTACAATTTGTCTTTTCACAAAACGCAAATTTATTTTAGAACGCTTGTAACATTTTTTGTTGCGGAAATATAAACTTCAACTAAAAAGCATAACACACCAAGGGCAAGTGCTATAACAAACGCTACCCAAACCCACTTCAAGTCACCAACTTTCATTGGTTGCAATTCCAATTTGCCTGCCGGATCTTTGAGTGTCACTTTTCCATCTTCAAGTAATTCGTAGAAAGATTTCCTCTGCCAAAACTCCATCAATCCTGAAGAGTGTGTCTCCAAAATAAAAAAGTTCAAAAGTTCTTTATAAATTGAATTCTTATTCAAAGCAAACGTAAAATGTAAGCCCCTCATCAAACACATCTTCTCTGGTAAACGGAACAAAGGCCGACTAAAATAATTCTGTTGAGTCTGGATATAGTTCCACTTGACATCACTCACTGCATATGCTGACTTCGTATTGAGAGATTGTCGTAGCTCTTGATGAGTCTTAAAATCAACTGGCCGAAACATTTTTTCGTATTTAGTTTTAAGGTTTGGATAAAGATCAAAATAATGTTCAATTTGTTTATCCAAAGCAACGACCTTCAATTCAGATGTCAGGATATCGTCGAAGGATTCTATTCTTTTTTCTAATGGAGAACTTGTCATTAAAGTTTGAAGAAAGGCATTGTAATAAGTGGCCAACATTATTCCAACAAAAAAGATCAAGATATACACGATTTTTAAGCTGCAAGATGCATTGGGTCTTTCTGCCAACGAATGTCCAAGTATCCCACGCAAGCAGTTGACATTGAAGATGTAGAACTTTTCCCCATCGTGCAAAAAAGGAGCGAGTTCTAACAGTACTGATAACACTAAAATCAGTCCGATGGTAATAAGAAAAGCATCCCAATGAAAAGTCAATGCGAATACTCTAGAGATAGGGACTCGAGGTTCAACTGGAACCATTATACACCAGCAAAATATACGAAACGGATAGGAGCTCCAGTCCATAGAATTGCTGATACTATGCGAAGAAATAGCTGCCATTTCAAATGTCTCATTCAAAACCAAATCTATTAAATCCAAATAAGACAATTTCCAACCTATACTTGAATAATTCAATCTGGCATTGTGCTTCGTCGCTAGTGATTTCCAAAAATGTGCCAAACAGCCCTTGATCGCTACTCCACCTTCCTTGTTTTTGGAAACAATCAATACTGGTTCTAGTTCTCCAAATATAACTGGCAGGTTCATCCCTTTCAGATCTCGCAAGTGATTCGGAAAATATGCACTTGTCTGTCGAAGTCGATTAACAGCTACTTTTTCTATGGAGAACACCGGAATCTTTGTGTACCTGTAGAACACTGGCGATTCCAGGAAGTCCTCAAAGACTGCAATTACGTTTATCATATGATTCTCCCAACAAAAGCTGAACAATTTTTGCAAAATGCGCTTTTCTTTTGATTCATTGCTAAGAAGAAATATTATTTTACAGGACCGCATTTGCTCAAGGTATTTCAAGAGTTTTTCAAGGATGAGCTTCTTAGAATAAGAATCCAACATCGCAATGGTGAGAATATTCTCATTGAATATACTTTTCAATGAGAATGAAGTTGTGTCGGTTGAGATAATTACTGGGACGTCCATAGCCGAAGACATGACACTGATGAAATTCTCATCGAAATTCAAAGTTGAAGATTCCTTGAATGATCTTAAAATGAAAACGCTATGAAATTTCTCATTTTTATGAATATTGTTTAAGAAAACAAATAGACTGCTTGGTTCCGATGCTGCAAATGCAACAAAAGTGAGAAAAAACACAGTAGCGAAATTCATTTGAGACCGATAAGGTAAAGGCTGACTACGAGACTGTCCAATGGTTTGAAGCTCACTTCAATTCATTTAAAAATTTTACTATCATTTAATTACAGATTTCGTCTCTTTGGGGATTATATCTACCACCTAATTTTCTCCACGTTCACGTGCACTCATATACACACTTCAGTCCTCAAAGCTCAAAGCAATATTGTAGACTTCCAACGGAAGTTTGTGGTTTTTCAATGTTATCGAAATTTAGTACACGCACCAAAGGATATGTTAAATGGACTGCTGATTTGTGGTTCTAAGGTCTGCGAATTTAAATGTATAAAAACGAATTAAAACAATTCGTAAAGGTGTGTCCACACCAGAGAAACATTTCAAGAAACATTGTTTCAAAAACGTTTCTAAAATGTTTCCCATTTGTATAAAAAACATTTTTGAAACATTTCGGAAACATTTCAGAAATGTTTTTGAAATGTTTTTTTGGTGTGGACGTTTCTTGAAACATTTCTGAAATGTTTCTGAAATGTTTTTTGTTTCCCATTTTTAATGGGATTTTTTTTTGTTTCTCGAGCTCAGTTTAGTGCTTGAATATGGATTGTAAAGAAGTAGCAATTATAGCGTCGTGTTTTATAATCATGAAAAAATAAAAAAAAAAAAAATAAAAAACCAAGACAGTGGCAAAGAAACATTTTGAAAAATAGAAATAATTCAGGTGGTGTAAAATTATTGGAAGAACTGAAAATTGATGGTTTAAGTGGATATAGAAATTTCGCTTAAATGTCAAGTGAGGACTTCGAGTTTCTTGTTAATTTGGTTGGTCATAAAATTAGAAAACAAAATACAAACTTCAGATCGAGCATAAGTGTAGTAGAACGTTTAGCAGTGGCTCTTCGATTTTTGGCCACTGGTGATTCATATCACTCTTTAATGTATTTATTTAAAATTTCGAAACAAACATATCTTGTAGAGTAATTTAGGATAATGTGGTATAGGTGGGTAATGTGGTACAAGCAGTTTTTTCTTAAACTAAGTAGCATACCTCAACGTTTTCTACTTTATTAGGTGCATAAATAAATGAAACTTATAATGCGTGCTTCAACGAGTAAAAAATCTTCATATCTGTCCGGTGTTCTGGGAGTGTGATTTATCTCAGATAATGTCTCCTGAAACATTGGGAAACATATGTATTTCTATAATTATTAATAGGTAATGATTATGCAAATGTCGTTATTTTGATTAGATAAAGATTAGCCACAGTCATACCGATCGTCTAAAAATCGCAGGTGCTTAAAAGCGAACCATCCAGTCTTCTTCTCTTTTGCTCCCATACCGGACTTGGTAATTTGTTTTTTTTTCTCGCCTGTGTTGCACTTTAAATGATTGAATTTTTTTTTCTATTTCATCCTTTTCACAATTATAAGGCTTTCACAAATTTCACTGAAAGCATCGGCTTTTTTGTTTTTATTTTTATAATCTTCATCTTGTGGATCCCACAACACTTTTTTTTGTTTCATTTAATTTTATTAATTGTATAACATCCTCGTTATTCCGTTTTTCGCGACATTTTTGCTATAACAAAAAAAAACCGCTTTGCACTTCCACTCGCTTTATTTGCAAATGTTTCAGAAAAACAAAGAAAGTTTTCCATTCAGAATGGGAAACAAAAAACATTCCAAAAACATTTCAGAAACATTTCAG
Source organism: Melanostoma mellinum (assembly GCA_914767635.1). NCBI lineage: Eukaryota > Metazoa > Arthropoda > Insecta > Diptera > Syrphidae > Melanostoma > Melanostoma mellinum. The sequence continues at coordinate 188,348,384 of OU612060.1, forward strand.
AAATGTTTCACGAAGCGTCCACACCAAAACAACTTTATTGAAACATTTCTGAAACATTTCTGAAACATTTCTGAAACATTTCAGAAATGTTTTTTTGTTTGTGAAACGTTTCTGAAATGTTTTTGGAATGTTTCTGAAATGTTTCTGAAATGTTTCAAAAATGTTTCTTTGGTGTGGACATACCTTAAGAAACCAGATATTCAAAAAGTAGATTACATTAAAGTGTGCGTTCTAAGCGATTTCGATGGAATTTTGTTGTCAAAGAAACTTGGACCACCCCTGATGGGTAAAGTACATCGAGTGAACTTAGAATCAAAACTATTTTGACATCTTTTGGAGCTTTGCAGACCTCATATTTATTATAAATGTCTAAAGGTTCTCTTCTGGTGCCCATGGCGTATGGTTAGGGTGTTTGCCTGTTACGAGGGAGTTTCAAGCACGGTTGCCACTGACCAAAAAAATATGGATGACCAAACACAGTTTAAAATGACCAAAACTATGATTAATTCCAATGAAGAAAGAAGCACTTGTTTAAGGAAATATAGAAATGGTATGATGGTATGAGCTTCAGAGTTTGTAGAAACCAAAAGTTTTAAAAATCATGTAAACATCATGGAAAACCCAGAACCAAGCCCGTAAAGATCGCCAAGCGCCAAGTAAACAAAGTAGTAGAACCGCAGTCATTTCTGAGGATCTGGAAAAGTAACTTTTGCAGACTCAACTCAGATGATGGTCAAGATTGCCATACTGTAGATCAGATGAAGTTAGGGTTGCAGACTCGTATGTTAGCCTCATGCAAAAATAAAATTGGATTTCCTTTTTTCTTGAAAGGAGAATGCACCAGCTGCATGAAAAGCATGCTCAATGAATGGAAAACCTTGCAATGGCACCAAGCAACAAGCTGCGTACAGCGTCAAGTCTAGTTGCCAAAAAACTTTGGTTTTCGGGTCTTAAAACAGATCTAGTCACGAAGTCACCACGCATGCCGGTCTTTTGAAGAAAAACACGTGTCATTGGACATCAACGTTTGCTATCTTATCTTTCCCCAGCAAAATCCTAGTTCTACTTCAGAGCAACCCAGAACTCAAAAAACACCTTACGTGGTATTAAAGGTAAACTGGGGTTCTTCAAAAGTACGTGACTACTGCTTTATGTGTACATTTCATTTTTAAGAACCTAGAATCTGAAGTGTTTTTCTTATTTCATTTCGTTGCAAAGTATGACCAAATGAAATAAAAAATGACCATGTGACCAAGTGAAAAAATAAAGACTAAATTTGGACATAAATGACCAATCTGGCACGGTGGGTTCAAGGTGCTAATCCCAGAAACGGACCATTTTTCGTAAGCAGAGGAGGCAAGCAGTAGGGTAATGGGTATTCCAACGTTTGCAAATCTGGAGTCTTAAAAAGACTACCAACTACCAATATAAAGTTGATTAACGAAACCTTCGCCTGTTGACTGGGCTAGTTCAATGAGCAAATTAATAAAATTGAGCTGAGCGGCACTGCCCATTTAAGCACATGGCTAGCAATGTTAAGTCTTAATTGTTAGGTATACAATTCAACCATTAATTTTATTAAGTCATCACCTGAATTGTTGACTTACCACCACAAAATAACTACAAAGTCATAAACATAAACATAGTTTTAAGCAAATCAATATTGAATATTCGCCTTCTTGTGGACACACAAACAAACACATTATACTCAAAGATTTTTCCGCTTTTGGTAAGCTGAAATGAAAAAATTACGATATATAATTTTTCAGAAAAAATTTTGATTATTCCAATGCAAAAATAACGCTGACCTCTTCTTAAGTAAACAGCTAACGTTTGGGTAAATAGTTTAGATAGGTCATGGGTAGACGACTACTCTTATTCCTAATGACATACTTCTTGTGACAACTTTTGTGGTCAGTGTACCTAATGCAACTTTCACCAGTAGTTTGAAAAATTCTGTCAACGCATTGACAGAGTCATTAAGCGGTCGTAGCAAATACTAAATGCGTTGACTCAACAATTCATTGAATTGACCTCACTTCTTACTGCTGATATTGCAGCAAAATCATAAGATCGGGATAACATTTTGAATCTTTCAAGTGCTAGTTTATTACAATCACAATTGATTTCTGATCGGTAGCTCCCTTGTCAGTCTCAGGGCTGCAGGAATGCGAACTAAAGGAGTATTCGTATTACTTTTCGCTTCCGACCCCATTAACTCATCTGTCTCAGAAACCACATCCCCATTATCTACTATTGACAACTTTCACCCGCCTCTCACTTTCCCTTTTTTTATAACCTTACCTTTTCTTACCTAGCCCAAGTAAATATTCGTTCAACTTTCTTAAATATAACTTCAAGAAATTCGAGGAAATCCTCTCTAATACCTCATTCGACTTTAATAATCTCTCAATGAATGACGCAACTAGTCTGTTTTACGAGAAATTGTTGCACTGCATAAATCTTTATGTTCAACTTTCATAGACTACGTGAGCTACGAAACAATAGAAATGAGCTCAGTTTTCGATTACTCTGATTACATTTTAGTGTTTTATAAATTTTCCAACCTCAATGAAGCTCTTTATAATGACTTTACATCCACCACCCAAGCTAATCTAATCTCGGAGCCAAAATCTTTTTATAAGTTTATCAATTATAAAAAATGATGGTTTCCCTCCTTCTCTTCACTACGAAAGCCAATCTTCCAACGAACCAACAACAATTGCAAATTTTTTCGCAAGTTACTTTAAACTGTCTTTTGCCCAAAAAACCCCAAATCTAGACCAAACTTACTTTTCCTATCTTCGCCATTTTTCTACTGGGCCTTCTAATCTAAGCTTTAATCAGTCAGTTATTCTTAATGGTCTCCTCAAACTCAAAGACAAGTATAATCCAGGTCCAGATGGCATTCCTGCCATTTTGCTTAAGAAATGTTGTTCCAGTTTAGCCGTTCCCATCACTAACCTTTTCAAACTATCCCTTTCAAGTGGAGTTTTTCCGGGCTTTTGGAAAATATTCGTTATTTCACCTATCCATAAAAAAGGCCCCAAAAACCTAATTTCTAACTATAGACCCATAGCCAAACTCTCTCATATCCCTAAGCTTTTTGAAAGCATTCTGTATGAAATACTTTCTTTCCAGTGCAAATCAATGATATCCTCCAAGCAGCATGGTTTCTGTAAGGGAAGGTCTACAACCACTAATCTAGCTGAGTTTGTTTCCTTCTCTCTTTCTGCGATGGAAAAAGGAAACGAAGTTGACGTCATTACGACAGATTTCAGCAAAGCTTTCGACAAAATCTCTTACACTTTAATCCTCTTTAAATTTTCCTTCCTCGGATTCAGCCCTATCTTACTCAAATAGATATCTTCATATTTGGATAACCGCCAATATAGAGTTCGTTTCCGCTCTAATCCTTCAGTTCCTTTTGTGACAACCTCCGGTGTGCCCCAAGGCAGCCATCTTGGACCCCTCTTTTTTTTATATTTGCCATTAATGAAGTCGAAAAGATCATCCAATATTCTTCTATCTCACTTTACGCGGATGACGCTAAAATTTTCAAAGTCATCACCTCCGATCGAGACTCTCTCCAGCTTCAAAATGACCTCGATTCATTCTTCTTTTGGTGTTCTAAAAACTTCCTTGAGTTTAACATTGCCAAATGCGAAGCTATAACTTTTTCTCGTAAAAGTAATAAACCTCCCCCCAGATCCTATTATCTTCAGAACATTTCCATAAACCGTGGGCAGCTTATCCGAGATTTAGGAGTTCTCTGCGACAGCAAATTAAACTTTCGTTCTCATATTGACGTGGTAATATCAAGAGCTAATTCCGCCCTTGGTTTTATCAAGAGATGGTCCAAAGAGTTCCACAACCCCCTTGTGACGAAATCCCTCTATATTGCCTATGTTCGCCCTTTCCTAGAGTATGCATCGCAAGTGTGGGCTCCTTATCAAGCGGTTCATATCTCAAGGATCGAAAGTGTTTAACGTCGTTTTGTACTGTTTGCCCTTCGGGATCTGTACGACACGTTAGAAACTTTCTCACCCTGCCTACTTACCGCGGCAGCTCCAAATAACAAAGTCTTAAAGTTGTTAAATAACAATTTTTCATAATATTTGAAGTGAATGTTAATAATTTGAATGTATTGTTGGGGCATGTCGTGTCATTTTTATAAATTTATGGCATAATCAGGATGATGTGAGGGGGATGTAGCACCCCCACGATTTTCCCGAGTCGGCAAATCGTGGAAGAAAAACCAAGTAGATTTGTGGAGTTAAGTCAACTCAAGCAAAAAGACACGAATGGAAGTGTTTTTGTCTCAAATCAGCAATTCCATAATCAGGGGCCTTTTTCACAGTTAATACAACACTACATTTCATACAACATACAACAATTTTAAAATCATAAATCACATACAATTTTCACAAGGCATTCTGATTTTTCTTTTTTGGAATACAGTCCTTACAAAAATGCTGCATTTTGCTTTTCTTGTATTACATTCTCAGAAGGAATTCAAAGACAATTTGCTTATCCGGAATGGGTATCGGTGGGTATTCGTCAGTGGCATAAAATGAAGAGTCGGGGTACATAATCGTCGCTGGCTTGTTGGCATAGACCATAGACTTCACGTAGCCCCACAGAGGCTAACGGCGCGGCGTCAAATCGCACGAAATCATGTGACATATCGCTGTGTGGCTTGCGGCGCCATCCTGTTGGAATTGCAAGTCCTCCAAGTCCATATCATCCAATTGGGGCCAAAAATATTCGGTTATCATTGAACGGTAGCGATCCCCATTCACAGTATCGTCTTGATCATCACGGAAGAAGTACGGCTCAATGACGCCGCTGGCCCATAAGCCAAACCAAGCCGTAATTTTTCGGGATGCAATGATGAATCATGGAGTACGTGTGGATTGCTGTCTGATCAATACCGCATATTATGTTTATTGACGAAGACGCTCAGCCAGAAATGAGCCTCATCAAAAATTGGAAGTAGCGCTCTTAACGCTGAGGCCATTGACTCCGAATTTAATTTTGACTCGTTGTTGGCTCGTATATCTTTTAATCATAAAATGGCAAACCTTACTAAAGGGAAATGTCAAAAGAGATGAAATGAAGTTGTTTGCTGTCCCTGTCGCTATACTTTTGTAGCGTTCTTGTTAAAAAAAGTTTTAACTTTCGACATCTATCAAGTAGGACAGTTTGAGTCATGATAATAGTTAAAAAGCGGGCTATACAGAAAACAGCCTTTTATGCGAAGACTCTTTCTAGTGTGAAAAGATTCGATGTTTACTTAGACTGTGGGAAGATTATTATCAAGCTCGTTTCTTTCAACCATACCTTGTAATGAATAAAGGGCACCTTCAATTTTTTCGACTATTTAGAACGACTATAAAGTGAGAAAGCTATTTTTCACTTCAATGTCATAACTCTCGCAGTTGTGACATACTCCATTACTCCACTGACACAGGCTGAGATGCAACGATCAATTTTGAAACCAAGGCATGTAAAAATATTTACGAAGCATGAATCGCGAGGAATTGGCAAGTCCTCCGTTAGTAAATTCATTGCCATGAAATGCGCATTCTCAATTAGTCGTTCGGAACCGGCGAAAAATTGTAGGTCCCCTCCATTCCCTCACAAGGCATGGTTGTGAGAAATGCGCTAGGCCCAGGGGCTCCTCGCTCTGTTGCGCCACCCTCTTTATTTTATTTTTGAATCGGAATATAATCATAGGGGAGGCAAAAACCATTTGTAAGAGTTACAACACTCACCTAAGCAATTTAATAGTGATTTCATGATACTCCTACTTCTGTAAGATTGCACATCAGTTTTCAACAGAATCCGAGACGTGCAGCCACTCTGTATATCCCATCCTGTTTGTTTTAATATACCAAATACCAAAACCAAAACACATCAGTTTTATCCTTCTAAATCCTCTCTAACTTTTCTTTACTTGCACTGTACTCGTGAAACATTTCCATAGAAAAACCATCCTTATTCAATTGACAGTCCATTCACAAAGCCACAGGATCTAACTCCGAAGTCAGAATTGTATGATTTTCTTCATATGTGAAAGCCTTTTGTGTATTTTCTCAGCATTGCACAGGCATAGTCATTCATTACCTTAATAATATTTATCCTTTATTTGGGGGAAATCTCCGAAGTTGAATAAACATGGCACTTGACAGTCAAAGCTTAGCATTTCTATTGAACAAAGAGCCTTCATGGGGCATTCATAAGTGCAAATAATGTAAATCAAGCTTTCATAATGCCAGTTATGAATATGGGTGGGTGTCGAATATTCAAACAAAAATCATACAGAAAGGATTGTCCTTGCTTCTTGCCTTAGTAGTTGGTTATGTGACCACAACATTGAAGGAATTCAATTCAAGAGCAAGTTTTTTACTCAGTGATTCGTTTTTCGTACTGAAAACCCAAACAAAATGCTGTCCACAACTTTATTTCTTAGAACTCTCTCAACAGCACTGGCCGCTGTACTTTTTCTAACAGAAAGTGAATCTAATTCTAAAATCCTTGAGCTCCTTGTGGATATTCAAAAGTTCTATCAATTCCAAAGTGTTTTCGTGCTAAAGATGTCAAACGATTCGTTTGTCAGTGAGTACGGTGAGGACTTCATTAAGAATGTCGGGACTTCATTAAACAGACCGGTGATTCTTTATACAGAAACAAGCTCCATGTTTCTTAAAGACAAGTTTAGTGCTAATCTTCTGAGCATTGCCTATCTGAGCTCATTTTCTAGCAAAGCCATCCTTCAACGACTTTTGGAAAATCTTCGTACAATGAGATCCTGTAAAACTATTCTCCTCCTCGATTCTCCTTCAGTAGGACAAGATGCAGTGGATTGTGCAAGAGAGTTGCTCCGTCTGTGCTGGAAAAGCAGTTTGATAAACTCTATGGCAATTCTTAGTGACTTTTCGAATTCCTCAACTTACTTCAGCTTTAGCACAATGCCGACCTTCGCCCTGGAAACTGTCTATTGGGATAACAATTCTCTTGCTCAACGTGATTACTTTCCAAATCGCATGCAGGATCTCAAAGGACACACTTTGCCAATTTTGTTCGGAGGATCTCAGCCGAAAATGATAATTTCACAAAATAGGAAAGGAAATACAGTGATGGGCGGTTATGTAACCCATTTCTTCAACGCTTTAGCAAAGAAACACAATGCCAAGCTCAACAAAACCAATTTCAACACAGTCCTTCATGCCCATCAACTACTCATGTTAGTCCGGAATGGAAGTTTAGAAATTTCATCATTTTTAATCCAACCAGACAGTTCAATTGATTGGTATACATATCCGTGTGAGCAGTCAGATATGTGTGTTTACATTCCCATTGAACCACGAATTGCCATCTCTCAAATGTTTGCAATTATTTTCGAATGGAAAGCATTGCTCGTTACACTCGGACTGATCATGATATTGTCTGCTCTTTTATGTGCAGCTGAATATCTCTCCGGGAGAAGGAGGTGGTTCCACTTCAACGACGCATGCTTGCGTGGAGCTCTCGGACAGGCATTTTCTCAACAACCAAATGCAACCTTCAACATCAAGTTTATCTATTTGATAGTCGGCCTACTGGGAATCCTGATTACAACCATGTACAGTGCATTCCTCCAAACTTCTCTCACTCAACCGACCAGTTCAAGCAAGATCGAGACTTTTGATGATCTTTTGGCATCTGGAATAAGAGTTTATGCTCTGAAGGTCGAATACCAGGGTTTGGCAAGAAGTATACCGGCCTTTGGTAGCAAATACAAAAATATGTTTGAGACCGAAGAAAATTTCACCAAGTACTTGCAATTCAGAGATAATTTCAGTACTCAATATGCCTACGTAATGAGTACAGCAAAGTGGATTGTTTTTCAAAACCAGCAACGATTGTATACCAAACCATTATTTCGAAAGTCGACTGATGGGAGATTGTGTTTCTTTAGTTCTACGCCAATGTTGTTCTCCATCAATGAGAATTCAATTTACAAGGATATCATTAACAATCTTATCAATGAAGTGCATGCATCGGGATTGTTGCTCCATTGGCAGAGGTGGGCATTTAATGAACTTGTTGAAGCTGGAAAAATTAAATTGGAAGATAGAAACTCGAAACCGAAGTTTGTATCAATGAATGCTGGTGATTTGAAGTGGATATGGATGGCAATGGCCCTGGCTTTTGCTTTGGGAATTTTGTGTTTTTTTGGGGAGATTGTTGTTCATAGATGGAGTGGCAGTAAAAGAACAAAATAAAGAAAGAATTAATTGAATTTAAGTAAAAGTTTATGATCTTTCGTGTGAAAACTGTTTAACATTTATTTCTAGTCTCAAGCAAGTTTTTTATTTGCTTTTTCAAGACACATCGCTCGTTCAACGCATTTGTTGCATTGGTCTGTCAAATAAATGAACAAAAAAACGTATTTATTTGTTATCATTTAACCGAAATTTGCTGTCGCGTAACGTAACGTTACGTGGTGACCACACTACGAAACGTGAGCTCATGACATGATCTTAAATGCAGATTATCTTTTAGTTTTGTGTTGAATAATGATGGCCGCTTATGCTGTTCGTGGCTTGAGCACAGTGGTTAAAGTACCCCTGAATGTAACGTGGAACTTCGAGGTTCAAGCCCCATGAACAAAAAATTATTTTCCCAGATGTAGCGCCTATTGGGAGGAATTGGCGAGTCCTTCGAGAGCAATGAATGAAAAATACTCTTTTACTTGGCATTTCGGGGAAAGCTTGTCCCATTAAACCACATGGTTTATATTTTTTTTTACAGCATGACTACGTCACGATACGTGAGCTCATAAACTTGGACTTTACGGCTTCCAGGGAGACCGGTCTCATCTTTGTATGTATGTTGAATCCGAGTAATTTTTTGCCAGCTTGCGTTTACGTTACGTACCACGGGCTAGCCATTACATTCTTTACATTAATATGAAACCAGTGTTCCTTCTGCACTTGAAACAAGTTTCGAGCTGCTTACACTCTCGTCACCATAAACTAGCGTTACGCTACATTAAGCCATATGTATTGGTTCTAAAATACAATCGTTTTATCATAGGACTTCGTAGACCACAAGCTTTTGCATAAAATAGTTGGACGTTAAGGTCTTTATGAGAGAGCATAGTTTCTCAAGCTTTTATGGTAAATAACGTCATGTCAACGTTGCTACGCATGAGTCTATCTTTTGATTCAAGGAATCAGCAAATCTTTGCACTTTGAAGAACTCATATCTCTGCAAAAGGGTTATGGATATAAATAAATAACTGATGTGGCTCAATAGACCAGGAGCCCTTGATTTTAGCTCATTTCCAACCACCAAAAACTGAGAGGAATGGAGGGGCCTACAGTTTTTTGCCGATATCGAACTGCTAATTGAAAAAGCTCTTTTCATGGCATGGAAATTAGTATTGGCAATTCTTTGCAAAACGCAAAACCCATGAAAAGCAGCAGCAGCTCTCACAGCCGGAACCATTCTGGTTCTTACTCTTCAGTTAAACTACTTTCTTCAATTCATATAGCTTTAGATTTGGAAAGACAGCAGAGCACGGACAAAGACCAGAGACTTGCTTTTCATGCCAACTATAGAGGACAATATATTCTTCATCATCCCGCACTGAAGACTTCGAGTAAAGAATAATAATAATATCCATCTTCGAGATCTGGGCATTTTCACAAAGAATTCGTTGAACATCGTCTATACTCGCTTAAACTCTCAGATTTTGTCTCACTGTTGCTGCCAGATATTTCCGTTGGCCTCAAGCCTACCAGAAGAAGAAGACTAATTGCATTTGCAAGAGCCCTTCTGAGGAATGGGAAGGGGCGATTTAAGGTTTCACCATAGTTAAATATCTAAATGTGACAGACAATTTTTGTCCAGTTTCTTGTATCAATCATATAAAAGCCAGAGCAACACCCTTCCCTCGTACAAATGGTATGGTAGAAGGTTTCCACATCAAGCGGCACTTTAAAGCGAAGTAAATCACCTTCACCAGCACAGGTTGACTAACTACTTCCTTAGAGCATCCTTCAAAGATGATCTACAAAAATTCCATCAGACCCTTCTCTGAGTTTTTCTCACGTCGAAGAGATCTATGAACATTTGTGAATCAATTCTAACTTCATTACAAAAATGTATCATCAGTTCTAACTTCTCATTATGACTCAAGAGGAATCTTTTCCGTCAAAGATCTCTCCATTATATCAAACGTTTTCCCCTAATCTCCGAAGACATCGAGTCAGAAATGGATCCACCGGCACGCCACATTGACCTCAGTCTGCCTAAGCAAGTGTCCCGGTTTCGAACTGTGCCATGCACAAAGCCAACGAAAGATAGATATCGGTGTATTTGTCTGCAGCAGAAGTTTAGTCAACCTTCTCTCATAATTTTCGCACATTGTGAAACGAATGTGAGCACTGCATCAAAAAGCGCAGTGTCAGTCAGCCCACGCCTCCTCGATGATTGAACTCGTCAGCGCAAGTTGCCTACGCTATGAGCTATATATAAATAAATGACTTAGGTTTTCATATTTGGGAAACACGTTTCCATTTAAATAAATGTCTGGAATAGCTACGAGCAACACAAATGTAAGAGAAGCGTTTTCTCGCTTAGCCGTTCGAAACCACCAGAAAATTGTAGGTCCCTTTCATTACCTCACAGGACGTGGTTGTGAGAAATGCGCTAAGCCATAAGGCTCATTGCTTTTACACCACTCTAATTTTATTCATTTACATCAAATTTTAGGATCCTTCTTATGTTGGCTTAACAAAATTCATAAGGAAATATGGACACACAAACACATAGCCTACCCTAATTCCACACAGGACAACAACAAAACATACACAAATTCCTTGGAGAATAATTGTACTAGATAACGGATTCCAACATGGATAGTTTTCATACAAGAAGGCGTTCTGGAGGTCCATTTACGAATGATTGAGGATATGAACGAAATAACAGTGGCAAAGGTAGGTATACGGTATACCCCTGTGCAGATAAGCTAGGAACTGTAATGAAAAGCAGAGGCCTTCTTCTATGAGGGCATTCCATTTAAAATCACGTTAACTAATGATTCTCTCAGGAATTTGTGTAGGTTATTGTTCTAAAAATTCTCTGGGGAGTACCCTCGGATTGCATCTAATGTTGACAGATTTGCGACAACCCTAAATTGGTGTACAGAGAAATTCACTATTTTTCGCAGTTGGCTAGCAGCTGAACTATCAAGACAAAATGGAACATCAGCATGATCGAAAGGTAATTACGGCTCCGTTTAGCTCTTTTAAATTTGTATGGTTGTGGAAGTTGACTTTCCCTCCACTACCTAGGCTGACTAATACCTCATAGCTTAAGAAATGAAAATTGTGAGCCATCCAGACGGTGACGATGCCAACCATTTTTCAAAACTCATCTGTCCCACCATCTTTGCCTTTCTTTGGAATTTTTCACTGAGTCGCCAACTTCTCCGACTTCCGAGTACTTTCGGGTAAGCTTCGTCTGAAGAGGAGTTCTACCGAAGAAGCACTTCATTTAAGAGTCCATGCGATCTGCGCTGTCATTACCTTTGCAGAGTTTTGCCGTCATCCACAAGAAGATATCCTGGCGCTGCAGTAATATTGTAAGCCACAAATTGTTTTCTAATTAACTCGATTTTCTGTATTAAAAGTGCAAAGAAGTGTAAGTTTGATTAAATTGTGTTTCTAGGATTACCACTGCATTGCTTTTCTCCGATCTTAAAAAATTGTCTCGGTAGACATTCAAAACATTTTCAAAGTGTCGTTTTGAAACTCATTCCAAACGATTTATTACTTGGAAACACAATCTATCCACAGGGTTTCCTTCTCCTCCAATTACTAGCTATACATCAGAGTCCACGTGCCAATCTAAGTAATCCAATACTTACTCCACTCCTCTCTAAATATTCATTAACAAGAGAAAGAGTAGTCCTATTCCATCCCCTTCCGATTTGATTCGACTTGCGAAATAAATCTCAATTTCACGCACGTTTCTTCAATGACCATTTAAATCTACTGTCTTTACTTTAAGTAAATGCCGAGTAGCCAGACGCCAGTTTCTGTCATCCGCACGAAAATAAAATCTCAAATCCGAACTCAGAGTGTGGATTGCAGAAGCAATAAACATAACCATCGGGTTTTTGACGTCTTGAACTGCCCGCTATAATAAATTCACATCACGCCCAACACTGTTCTTTGGTTACATTTGATTATCTCCGCACTCTCATACATCTCGATTATAATCTTTTGATTTTGTGGTCTGCTCAGCTCAGGTGGTGTTGATCCCAAATCAAATATTCATAACAGCGAAATACCAAATTCGTCCATTCATTCTTCGCACCTCGAAGCTTACCTATTTATTTGTTGACTTCAACTGAAAATATTATTGAACCGTGTTAACGTAAAGTCAACACGAAACGAGAGAGTGTAGGGAGCTATCCAAGCTCCAGGCTTCCTATCTCACATTCCAGACTACAACCAACGTGTTTGCACTTTAGGGTGAATTCTGTTTACAGTGCCAACAATTTTCGGGGCTCGTGTGCTCGGTTTTTTTTTCAGGAAGGCGAGTCAAAATTACCATGAACAACCCTCGCATAATTCCCCTAGTATACGCCACTTTCGGAAGAGAACGTGTTGACACTACCACTTAGTAGATTAATTTGGCCGTCAAAATAAAGAGCTGGCAGCCTTGAACCTGAATCAAATCAGCAAAACAAGTGCCAAAATTGAGGAACTTAATCAAAGCTTTGTGTGGGAGAAGAAAATCACTTGTTATGGAAGGTCAGTGGGTAGTTTATGATAATTGAGATTGCTATGAAACCAAATTCCTTATTCCCTTTTAGCTACTTATCCTAATCGAATAGGATTAACTCACCAATAACACAAATTCAATTATTCTTTCGAGTGAATATGGAGGAAAACTGTTTGCACGTAGGGTAATTTAAAGGCAAAGAAAGGAATTTATTTCAATGAAATAAATTTGGGGTGTAGGCGACGACCTATACAACTTACCATAACCGACATTACGATTTGTGTGCTCATTTTGAGGGAATTAATTCTGAGGATGTCAAATAATCTCACCATTCATTGAAGTATATGCCTACATACGCAAAAACGCCTACGCTACGCCAAAAACAGCTTTTGTTCAATAAAAGAAACCACCCACAGACTGTAAATATTTGCCTAGGTTCACATTAAAATGGCAACACGTGTAAGTAAGTAAAAACGAGCATGAAGAACTTCAGGAGCACATACCTATACTACACTGATAATGAGTTATGCAACAGGATATTTTACGAATTTATGTTTTTTTACACAACATGTGCAGACATTGGGGTAGTCCTTGAGGATTTAATATGGGTATACTGAAGCGAAATGGAAATTCAAAATGATAATTTCATTTTGAGAGCTTCAAGAGTTTTGTAGATGTAAAAACAATTTGAAATTGAGAAAGGTAAGTTGAGTAATACATTTTATTTCTTTGTGAAATTGACAGGTCTCTCGAAATCATGTTGGTGCTAAAATTAACCAAGACCCTCTATGTTTTAAAAGTATGTAAATGGAGCAGCTTTGAATATATTCACCCGGGGTTAAAAATACAACGACAGACTGAACAAAACCCAAACAATGTTCTATTATGTGAAAACGAATACAAATTTGTGGTTAAAATAAACCACCAGTCGCCAAATTGACAATCAGTGGAAGCAGTGCTGCTAATTTTAAAGCCAAAACCACTCTTTATATTAATATTAATATAATTGGAATAATTTTGTTTCCAGAAAGAAAAGAATAGGGCGCAGGGGCGCAGCAAATCATATCAATTGTTTGCTACATACCTACTGTCAACTCTGAGGATTGTCTGTAAGCTTAAGAAACAATTGATTCTTAGAATTGAAGGAAAAAGTTTGCAATGCAATTGCAATAGTGTTGAATTCGAGCATTGCTACAAACGTAACAAAATAACTGCAGTTGAAAGTAGCCTCAATATTCTGAAACATTTGTGAGAGAAACTGGCAGTAGCTTAACGTTTTGAACGTTACCTGCAGATATATAGATTAGATTAGATAAGATTTAGGGGACTGGTAGAGCTTGTCTGAATGAAACCTATTGTGCCAGCCCATGTGAGGTTTCAGGGCAGTTCTCCTGCTCCTGAATAGAACCAGAAGTTAGCAATCTTCTGTGGGTGAATGAGGTGGGTGAATCTTCTGTGGGTGTTTGAGTTTGATGATCTGATGTAATAATGTGCAGAGATGTTTCTTCATTTTCGAGGCATAGTCTACAGATGGGGTCCGCTTCCAGCTTCATTTGGTGAAGATGTTTCTTTAAAAAACATTGACCGGTGAGGGTTTTCCTATAGAGGTTCAGTGGGAATTTTGATGTTTTGAACAGATTTGGCCAGATGAGTTATTCCAAGCTTTATGTGATTCCTCCAATATGTTCGAAGGTGCTTTTATTTACACCCCAGAAGGGTTCAAGCTTCAAGTCCGACGAATGGTTTAGATGATCCGTCTCTAGCTACGATGTCTGCCTTCTCAGTACTATCATAGCCTTTGGGTGCTGGGATCTAGTGGAGGATTACAGATTTTTCCTTGCTAGTTCAGAGAGTGACATGACTGTCTCTTGGACTAGTTTGGATCTTATGACAGGTGAGCTTAACGCCTTTAGTGCAGCTTGAATGTCTGAAAAAAATGAATATTGTTTTGATTTTCGTGTTCGATGAACATATTATTCTCGAACGAAGACTTCAGCTTGGAAAATGGACGAGTGACTGACCCAGACTTACTGAGAAATGCGTTCTGGGACAGTCGCTGAAAATGCCGGAACCTGTACTAGTTTCCATTTTTGAGCCGTCCGTATACCAGACCATATCTTGCCTTGAAGAATGTAGCTTTGTGTTCTCAAATTCTTTCCTAGGGGGGATGACAATGGAGGAGTTAAGTTTGAAGATGTACATGGGAATAATATCATCCAAGCACATACTAAAGGTATTAAGTTTTTCTAGACTTTCCATTATCGACAGATGTCCTTTCGGGCATGGATGTGATTTTATGTGTCCTTAATAGAAAAGACGGTGTGTCGCCAGTTTTGCTTCCATTTTTATGAAAAGGTGGATTGGAGGTAGTCCTACAATGACGTTTAGAGCGTATGTTGGTGTTCTTTTCAAGTTTTTGGATTGCGGTTATTTCTTTTGTTTTTTTCCACCCTACAACGGCTGCGTACGTTATTGGTGGTCTGATGTCTACCAGCAAAAACAGGTCGTCATTTTAGATTTAAGACCCCATTTTTTCCCTCATACGCTTCGACAAGTCCATAGGGACTTGGTTGCTCTACTGGAAATGCGTTCTAATTGAGGGTTCCATCGACATTTTGCTGTCTAGGATGATTCCAAGTTATTTTGATTCCTTGGAAAATGCTATTGTTTCCCTATAGAGGTTTGGGGGGTATTAGAAGATTAAGTTTTATTCTTTTTGTAAATGGGACGATAACTATCTTACGGGGATTGACAAAGAGACCTTCATCTGAGCACCAGCTTTGTACTGTGGTCAGAGCTGTCTGAAGTCTTCTTGATATTATTGTGTTTCTGATGAACATTGTATGACAATTGCTAGATCATCTGCAAAGCCCACTGCATAAATGCCTTGGGTTGCATAAGTATGCAGATGTCTAAGATATAAGAATTTGTCAAGGGAAAGGGGTCGGGTTTTCATTTCACATTCGGGAGAAGAATATGTTCCTAAAATTTTAAGCCGATCTGAGCAAAATACTTGAAATTATTGTCTCCTTGTCTCCGGTCCTCGAATTTTAACGGCGAGCGTTCGGGAAATCTGTCGAGAACATGTAAAGTTCACCTGTTTGTCATGAAACGTTCGATTATGCGCTTGTTATTTTATAACTTTCTCAAAAAAATTTCACTAGAAAAATGCCGAGCGGAATTTAAGTATCGGGAAAGAAACGATAAAGTATAAAAACTTATTTGTGACAGATCAAGAAAAAGGTTAAATCCAAACAAAATGATTTTTTCTCAAAACTACTTTTCCAAAGTCAGTGTTATCTGCCATTTAACGTTTTGTATATACATTAGGGGTATTTCCTACCCACAAAATGCCAAAATTTGGGGTGGAAAATAACAGTTTTCACTTTAGATGGCTAGGTTAAGCTTTTAATTGAAAGGAGAATTAAAAAAAAATTAAGGTTTTTTATTTCCGATAATTTCTGGCCAAGTTACAGTGAACACCACAAAATGCAAATTTAATGAAAACAAGACCAACATCTATCTAAGCAATGCGTGAGTTATGGTCTGAAACCATCAACGAGGTCTTTGAAAATGCGAACGTTTGCTACTTTTAATGGAGCCATCGAAGAAAAATTTGTTTTCGTTCATTTCATTGCATTTCAATATTGTATTGAGATTGACTCACCATTTATATGTTGTGCCCATTGCGTAATGGCCACAGCCAAATGATTCTCCACGATTTTTGCCTTTCCCGATTGATTGGGAGGTCCTCCATAGGATGAGCGAAAAACTTCAACCATTAGCCAAATAGCTACTGTGCCTTGTATTCACTTTCTCAACCAGCTGACTATCGACAATTCACAAACATCAAAAAAATTTCCTCAACTAAAAGGTGTGTTCGGAGAACTTTACCATGAGCTGACCTGGGTTTCCTTGACAAGTTAGCAAAAAAAAGGTTTTCGATTTTCAAAAAAACAAAACCACACATGGCACATCCCTCTCATTAAAAAAAAAAAAATCTATGCCATTTGACAGCCCTGATGTTCCTCAAATCAACACGTTCCAACAAAATCCTAGCTTAGGGTATGTTGAGGGCAAACCCACAACTCGAAATACACTCAGGGCGGGTAAAAATTTTTCAAAAAAAAACTATTTGTGGCTACCACGTTATAAGCCCAGGGCTCCAACGAACAAACTTTAAATTCAGATTTCGGTGTGAATTTCCTCGTTTATTTCCAAATCTGCATGCTGAAGGGGAGATACTAGTACACCGCGGTTGTGCGTCCAGCACTCATATGTGGTTTACAGTATTGAACAATGTACAAAAAGCATGAGAGTATAGGTTGCAATGAATTTACTATCGGAGGACTTTCCAATTACTCGAGAGATGCGATACCCGTGGTCGCAGCGGGTACATAACTCTTTCATAACTTTGAAAACATCGTGCTCTACAAAATCTACCGATAACCGGCAGAAATTGAAACGGTTGTTATGGACCAGGAATACAGGGTTCATGTAACTTGTAATTCCAAAAATACCATCATAGTATTGTCATGTTCAATGGAGAAATTCAGAGTACAATAAATAGACAAGTTCGCGAAAAAAAGAACGGCAAATCAAAACACTCTTGGTACAACGCATCGTACCTAAAACTGGCGGATTACTAGTGTGAAACAAGTAAGTGGGAGAGCTGTGATCCCTTTGTAAAGCACGATTCTGGTTACACCAAAAAGGGAGCAGCTGAAGAAATGATGAGAAAAAGAGGTTGTATAACCTTACTTTACCCGAAAGAACTTGCAAAACGAAACATTTTGTCGGCAATGCAATGCCTTTACTAAAAAAAATACTTTCCATTTCATATAAAAAAATGTGTGAACCTTAAACGAACTTTACTTTTTGGTAACATGAAAAGTGAAAATAATATTTGAATGACGATGAGGTGAAATTTTAGACAAGTATGATCATTTCTAAATCCTTTATTAGTAAACCAGCTTTGAAAAAATCAGTCAGCCACTTGCTGACTTGGTGTAGTAAAAGCAATGCAACAGCGGAGAGAATTTCTTCAAATCTAAATTTGATGAACCGTGCAGTGAAGCCGCTTAGAGACGCCAAGTTTTGGGGTGCATCGGTAAAAGCCAAAAAAATACGATTAGCAAATAAGCCATCAGCTAAAAAAAAAAAACGATTTTATTTTGTGTGAACAAGTGCCACTGTTTGCATTTAAGCCATAAAGAGTTTTTTTAGTGCTTTCAAATACTGTTTTTTTTTTAGGTTTTTAAAATACCAGCTGGAGCACTCAGACCTAAATACCAGTCCATTGTTCTACCAGTTAGCAAGTTTTTTTATTTGTTTAAGTTTGTTATAGTTTTCCAGATGTTCGGAGAAAAGGCAAAAGACGCTGCCATGATAAGGAACCTAGGTTCCCAGCTCTCACCATGTCTGCGCCGAGTATCTGTAACCTCGTGCGAGAAAACGCAGGACATTCACAGAGGAAGTGCTCTGCGGTGTCCTCATCCACTCCACAAGATTCACAGAGTGTGGTATCACTTAAACCTAACACGATTAAATGCTTTGCAAAAGAGAAGTGCCCGCTGACAACGCCAATAAGCTTTCTACAGTCTATTCTGCTACGAGCTAGAAAAATTGTTGCAGTCTTCTTACTAACGTTGGGGAGCATACGTTCTGTCTGTCTGCATCCAATGGTGGCATACCATCTACGGTTGTGCTCGTCACAGATCCAATCGTTGATTGAAGGATAACATACTCCTCCGCTTGGAAAACGGATGCGTATGATCGTCATATGTCGTCGCTCTTCACAAAGGCACCAGTGCCAGAACCTTTGTCAGTTTTGGAGCCATCTCTGAAGATTCGATAACAGTTCTTTTCAGGCTCAGATTCTGGATCGAACCAGTCCTGAACCGAAGGAAAGTTGACTGAGTAATTTTGAAGCAGTTTGAGCCTTGGGATCATAGTTTAAGTTCATCAAATAAAAAAAGTTATAAATGAAATTTAATTTTTTTACTTCTAATAAAATAGTTCATTCAAGGATTGGCATAAAAAACAAACACTTCTTACAAACAGGCGATCTGAAGCCAAAATAACAAAATTGCTACCTACAAAATAATTTTTTGGACAAGCACGACAATTGGAGCAACGTTGCGTCGGCGTTTGCCTTTGCGTTGTGGTGCCAGATTGCACATGTCATGTCATATTGAAGAAATCTTATCAATAGGAGAATTCTCAGTTTCAGTTTTCATCTCCCTTCGGAAGCGGTTGACATACACACCACGTTGATCAACAATGCGCTGAATAATGCAATGTTGGAAGACGGCAGTGGCCCATCCTCTCCTTAAAAAAGGGAAGGATGGTTTCAATCCAGCAAATCTCCGGTCAATCAGTCTTCTTCCGAGTACCAGCAAGTTATTCGAGAAAGTTCTCAATAGAGCACTGTCCACATTGGCTGAGGACAAAAATATTATTCCAGAAAATCAGTTCGGTTTTAAGGCGGGTCATGATACTATACATGCCGCGTCTAAACTAGTATCTGATATACCTACAATGGAACAAAGCTAAAAAACAGTGTACAGGTGCATGTCTGGTTGACTTGGAGAAGGCATTCGATACCGTTTGGTTAGACGGTCTTTTCTATAAGTTGATCAGATATGGCATCTAATTGGTTCTCTTCACCATGCTATAGCGTACGCCGACGACCTCATTGAGTCTAGAACAGGTCCAAAGATCGAAGACATCAGAAGTCTCTTGCAAGGTCAAGTACCTCAGCATCTGGCTAGATCAGTATCTGTATTTTAACAAACATATGGATGCGGCTCTGGCCAGGGCTAGAAAAGCTTTTGCTCTGACAAGGCGACTCGACTGTTTCACAGCAGACAACTTGATAGCATAGTGAAAGTGATTTGCTACATGGCCCTCATAAGGCCAATGATTGTCTATGGGTGCCCCGTGTGGTTCAACGTAACAGCGCCCCAAATTGAAAAGATTCGGTTGTTTGAGAGACTGTGTCTGAGTACCTGTCTGGGATTACACAGAACACCAGAGTCGGTGTACAAAAAATACTATCCCAATGAGGTCCTTTACAACGGAGCTTAAATTAACAGGATCGACAACTTCATTATAAAACTGACTCCTGGTCACACTGCAAGAACGATGACCTCGACCAATGGCCTGATATTTGGGGCTTATTACCCCAACAGAGAGTATATGGAGAGAACACGCTTCAGTGGATTTGTCCTACCGGAGGCTTTCCTCCATTGATTCAGGATAGGTTGGCGGTCCCGCTAATCTACCACGTCTGCCGTAAGTCGATGGAACAACGGCTCCTTTATAACCGAGACGTAATTGCAAGTAGACGGAGGCGTTGAAGAGCCCCTTCGGTTCAGTAGGGCGGTCTCAGATCGCGATCGTCGTGACGTTGTTAAAATGTCAAATATGTTCTGGTGGTTGTCTGAGCACGGAACTCAAATTGATATTGATATCGAGTCGCTAATGGCTGGCTTACACAGGTTTTATTTATTTCATTTATCTACAAGCAATTTTACAGCTACCAGATATAGCACTCCAAGGATAAAGCCTTAAAATATAAATAAGTATAATAAATCAGTCTTAAATTTACTTCGACTAAGGATTGAAAAATCAATTTCTGAAGGAACTTCATTGAAATCAGTTATACATCTTGATAGCGTTTTATTACATCCATAAATTGTTCTATGCACTTTTTGAAATAGATAAATTCTTGTTCTCGTGGACCTGGCAGGTACATGAATAGGTAATAGAGCAAGGAGTGTTGGACACTTTATGTGGTAGCATAGTAAGTCGCTTATGACCATCACACCATGCTTTTTTCTTCTTGATTCTAATGATTTAATTCCAAGTAATAAGCACCTAGCTTTGTAATCAGGACAAAAACCCCAGCTCATTTTGTTGAAAACGTATTTCGTTAATCTTCTTTGAACCGATTCTACCCTGTCAAAATTAACTTTAAACGCGGGACTTCAGATTACATCAGCGTATTCCAAAAGCGATCTGACAAGAGATGTATACAATGTTAATAAAACATAAGGATCTCGAAAATCTTTGCCATTTCGTTTTATGAATCCAACTAACGAGTTAGCTTTTGGTACTAAGTAATTAATGTGGTTCCTAAAATTTAGTGAAGAATCAAGAATAACACCTAAGTCCTTAATGTTTGAGACACGATCTTAGACATTAGATTCAATTGTGTAATTGAACCGAATACTAGTACATTTACAAGTAAATGAAATAAAGTTACACTTTTTTATATTAAGTTTCAAGCAATTTTCGTGACACCAGTGTGTAAGAGAATCAAGGTCAGATTGAATCAGTTGACAATCATCTAAGCTGTTAATTGTCAAGAATAGCTTGAGATCATCCGCATATAAAAAACACCTACAATATTTAAACGCAGATATAATGTCATTGATAAAAATTATGAAGAACAATGGACCGAGGTAGCTACCTTGGGGTACACCCGATGTACACTGAATTTCCCTTGAAAAAGAATTCTCAATTTTAACCTGATTTTTTCTACAGGAAAGGTACGAGGATATCCAACGAAGGAGTTGAGAATGAAATCCAAGCATCTCAAGTTTAGCAAGGAGTATTTGGTGGTTTACAGAATCGAACGCCTTACTAAAGTCCGTGTATACCGCATCAACTTGGAAACCACTTTCCATAGCATTGGTTACAAAAGAAGTAAAATATGTATAATTTTGAATATCACTTTTTGAGCCTGATTTATGGATCGGAACTAAATAAGAAAGTTTCCATTCTTCGATGAAGATTCCTTCTTGAGAAGACTTATTAAATATCATAAGTAAGCGAGTGCAAATAGAGTCACAACATTCCTTAAGCACGGTGGCAGGAATGCCGTCAGGGCCAGAGCTAGAACTAGATTTGAGAGATAAAAGTGCTGTATTAACTTCTTCGAAATGGATCCAATATTAATGCTACTATTCAATTGTGTGAGTGAACTTTTATTAAATCTAGATACGAAATAAACCGATTCAAAGAAGTTAGCAAATAATTCGACTGTGGAATCTAGGTCCGAGGGTTCGATGTCACTGTAATGCATATAGTACATAGTGGAAACCCCACTGATTTGCTTTTGGAATTTATAAAAGACCAGAACGATTTCGAATTGTTGTTGATATTGCTTTCAATGTTTAGAATATAAGCTCTATAAAGAAACTTGCTAAGAACCACAAAATCTTTGCATAACTTACTAAAGTGTTCGTAATCAGGTTGACTTTTGGATTTACTATATTTTACGTATGCTTTTCGTTTTTTTTTTTTAACGCTGAGTTGTTTATTAATTCAAGGTGAATTCAAAGACTTCTTTTTGCAAAAACCGGTATACAGTTATCAAAACCCAAAAACATGATTTCAGTGAAGCGATGATACATATTTTGTAGATCTACACATACAAATTCAGTTCGCCAATCGATATTGCAGAAATAGTCATTTAGACCAGTAAAATTAGCTTTAGAGAAATTATACGATTTTAAGCGTGTAAGTCTTAGGGTATAGGGGGTGGGAGACTATGGTTTTTTCGTTCTGAATGGTGTGACAACAGGTGACGAACGTGGTGCATTCACATTTATAGGCGGTCAAGGTGAATCAGTTATAGACTTGTGTGCTGTATCTGGAGAATGGTGCAACGTAATAAAAGATTTTACAGTGGGTTTGGCAAATTTCTCAGCACACTTACCAATTTTTGTGAAAACGAACTTTGATCAACAACCACAACATATGGTTTCAGAGAACGTTCGAAAACTTAAATGGATGGAGAGCAAAGCTGAGCGATATAAAGCTCTTTTAAATAACAACTGTAGTCGTCTCCCTGAACAATCAACGGTCACAATAGATGAAATTGAAAACAGCATAATCGGATTGGTTTATGCCTCAGCCCCAACTGCGAATAATACATTTGTTAACTTTTCCCCTAAAAGAAAATGGTTCGACAAGGACTGTAACCGGTTGAGGAAACTTTCATTTAAATATCTAAGGCTGTTTAGAACAACAAATGCTGCCCACTACAAAAACATGTACCTGAGAGCTAACAAGGAATTCAAGCAACTTTGCATAGCTAAGAAGACGAGTTATCAAACAAATCTTGTACAACAGCTTCAACTCAGCAAGAATTCAAAGGAATTTTGGAACAATGTACGAGAAGTTAGTGGTTGGCATAAAAGTATGAAGATTTCTCTCGAAGCTCAGACTCTAGCTGCTCATTTTAAAACTCTGTTGTCGGCCGAGGAGAATCTTCATACTTTCAGCTTTGCATTACAGAACACGTTGGTACCTGAACTAGATACAACGATATCCACGAGAGAGTTGGAAAATGTGCTCAGTAGAATGAAAAACAACAAAGCACCTGGAAGTGATGGAATACCTGTCGAGTTTTTTAAAAATTCAAACGATGTTCTGAAAAACTACATTCTGGACTTTTTTAACCACCTCTATGACAATGCTTGCGTTCCGTCTGATTTCACCAAAGCTTTTATTTTCGCCATATTTAAGAAAGGAGACTCTTCTCTACCTGAGAGCTATAGAGGAATATCGATTCTCAACTCCCTGAGAAAGATTTTTGCTAGAATTTTATATGAACGACTTTGTAGCTGGATTGAAGGAGCTAATCTACTTAGCGTTTTCCAAGCTGATTTCCAACCAGGATTTACTACAATCGATCACATTTTCGCTTTGACCAGCATAGCTAAGAATCGCATTGAAAAAAACAAAAAACTGTATGTCTGTTTTGTTGATTTTAAAGCTGCATTCGATACAGTGAACAGACAGGCGTTGTTGTATAAATTATCAACTTTGGGAGTGTCACGAAAATTTCTACAACTATACTTCAAATTTCTCCAGACTTCAAACGCAGCGGTGTGGGATGGATCCAAGCTCTCGAACTGGTTTGAAACTACCGCAGGCGTTCCTCAAGGATGCATTTTAAGCCCGCTGTTATTCGCACTGTTTATCGATGACGTCTCAAACATCCTACCGGGTGGTGTAATCTTCGCGGGAACTCTCATCAAAGTTTTACTTTATGCAGATGATCTGGTCTTACTGGCTGACAATCCGTTTTCGTTACAGCTCCAAATAAATAAACTGCAAGAATATTGTCGAACATGGGACCTTCACATTAACGTACAGAAAACAAAGGCCATGGTTTTCGAAAACAGACAAAGAAATAGAGCTCCTGAAGAAACGTGGAGGCTTGGTAGTGAGCTAATCAACACTGTACGTGAATTTAAGTACCTTAGAGTTCTCCTAACATACAATTTAAATTTTAATAAGCATATTAAGGAAAAAAGCAGTGAAGCTACGCTAGCGCTGAATCTAATGTGGCGCACATTTTTTGCGAAACAAGACATTGATCATTCCTCTAAATTTAAAGTTTTTAATGCGACTATTAACAGTTGTATGTGCTATGGTATTCAGGCTTTCGGAGTTACCCCCATTGAAGAATTTGAGAAGGTGCAAAGAAATTTTCTTAAACGTATCTTACGATTACCAAATTCCACACCAACCTACGCCATACACGTTGAAACAGGGCTACCACCAATTTACATTAGGAACCTCAAAGCGGTTTCAAACTATATTACTAGAGTGATAAGAAGAAGTGACAACAGTCTCCATAAGAAAATAATGTTGAGACTGCTGCAAACAAATGCATCACCTTTCAGGGAATGGAATCAATATGCTCTATCCAATGATCTCACGTGTTCAGTAACCGAAGCAAATCTGTACGAGTGGAATGACATTTTTGCAAACATTATTTCAAAGATAGACGGCAGTCTTTTTGATCAGCACCTTACCAGAGCATCATCGTCTTCTTCCAGAACTATCTACAGGAATCTAAATCACCGGTTGCCTACTGCAGAGAACTACTTCAGCGATAAGAACTCATCAGAGCTGATAAGCATGGTTTTCAAAGCTAGGGTTGAAATTCTTAACCTTAATTTCATCCCTCACAGAATT
Source organism: Melanostoma mellinum (assembly GCA_914767635.1). Taxonomy (NCBI): domain Eukaryota; kingdom Metazoa; phylum Arthropoda; class Insecta; order Diptera; family Syrphidae; genus Melanostoma; species Melanostoma mellinum. Next base: position 188,373,170 of record OU612060.1, read on the forward strand.
GATCTTCCGCAAATTTGCAATCTTTGTAACAGACGTGAGTTAGAAGATGTCTATCATTTTATCGCAGTTTGTTCAATTTTGCAAGAAATTCGTCGACTGTATTTCCAAGAAAGTTTTTTGTCTCTCAATAGTTTCCACGAATTACTTAATGGTGCTAGAGGCTGGTCTATATTTTATAAATTCTGCAAGCATGGCCTAACGTACCGAAATAGTTTTTAAAAATTGAAGAGTTTGCTTTATGCAATAATACACTTTTATGTTTTAAATCATTTCAAAATTATTACTTTTTGTGTTTCAAATCACTGTTAAAATTGATCTCTTGTTTATGTTGCAAATCATTAAAATTGTAGAGGAATCGAAAATATTCTCGCTTTCTCATTTGGAAAATGTAAAACCTTGAATACATGTAGGTAGAAAATTTTTCTTTTTTTTAACCTTTTCTTTTTTTATATAACTGTTTTAAATTCTTGTATTTATATTTCCAAATTGCTATTTTTTTATTAAATTACAATATTATAATGTCATATCCGGCAGACGGCAAATTAGCCATGTCCGTATTCTTTGCGTCATATTGTACATTTGATTGAAAAAATAAAGAATAATAATAATAATAATTGTTAAATCTATATATCTACTAAGCCCAATTTTCATTATAAATTACAAATATTAACTTTCTCATTTCTGAACAACTAAACTTACTAACGAGTACTAATGAAAACTACATCTGTTAACACTTAAATATACTTCATTCTCATATCGTTTCACTTTCTTCTTTTGAAGTGACAGTTTTCCTTCTGTAATTCATTCTTGTTCAGTCAGCGCTAGCCGCAAGTAATAAACTCCTTGTAAAGAAAATAAAAATTAAAATTGTTCTACCTAACAAATTCCAGCGTTTCTTTTCGGAATTTAACATTGGCGACCGTGACAGGACAATTTTGTCTTGTGAAAGTTAATTTAACTCAACAATTAAAAATAATTCAATCACTGTTCACTACAGTTAGAACTACCTTGCACCGCCCCGCTCCTTTGCAATTTATAACAGAACAAAATTTTTTGTGTGAACAAAGTCGGACGGTAGCGGCTTATATAGCGGGACTGGCAAACCCGTACATGTGATCAACTGTTTTTTTTTTACATAGTCAGGCTATTGCGGGTCTTAAAAGAGAACGGTTCCTCTAAAGTGGAAAAAAGATAATTCCACATCTTTTTGGGTTTATTTTTTGTTTTACTTACTCAAGTTATTTTTTCTTTTGGAACAAACCATAAGGTTAAGCAATGAGTGAGAAAAAATTAGCGAATCTAAAGGTAAAGCGAAAAACTCTTATCGACCAGCAAAATAGAGTCAAGGAATTCGTAGACGGGAACTTAAATGAAGCTACGATCTTTCAATTAGAAGCTAGGTCAAAGGGACTTGAAAAATATTACACCGTGTTCGAGAGTATTCAGTCTTTAATAGAAGAACTAGACAATTCGGAAAGTGAACTCGCTATTCGCGCATCTTTTGAAGAACTTTATTTTAAATTACAGCCGAGCATTGCATACGCGATCAGCAAGTGTAATCAGGTTATAAATGAACAATGCAACAAAGACACAACGATTTTTAATACAACTGTCGGTGGTTCTACGGTCAAGCTTCCAAAGTTTACTCTGCCCACATTCTCCGGGGACAATACAAAGTGGATAACCTATTTTGAATCATTCACCTCTTTAGTAGACAACAACGAATCTATTGATAGCGTTGCCAAATTCCACTATTTGATTTCATCTTTGTCGGGTCAACCGTTGCGCTGTATTGAGTCTATAGACATTACTGCAAAAAATTACAATGAAGCTCTAAAAATTCTAAAAAATCGGTACGGAAATACCTCGGTTGTCGTTGAAGAGCACGTCAAAAGACTACTTAACTGTTCTCCGGTTACTAAGGCAGCGTCCAATACCATTCGCGATCTTATTGATACGGTTAACATTCACTTGCGGTCTCTTGCTTCGCTCGGTCGACCGGTTGCTCATTGGGATGATCTTATCATTTGCTTGATTCTTTCGAAGTTAGATTCAACGACAAACGAAAAATGGATAGACGAACGATCAACTGAAAGACTACCAACTCTCAAGGAACTGCTTAAGTTTTTGGACAAACGATGTCAACAATTGGACCAAAAGGCATCCCAAAATATCATGGCTTCGACATCCTCCTCACTAACAGCATCGAGAGTAAGTAATCGGTCAACGGTATCCAAGGCATCCTTTGTTACAATCAACCACCAGAAGGTATGTACTTATTGCTCAAGATTAAATCATTTCATATACAGATGCACGAAATTCTTATCACTACCACCGAAAGAGCGTATTTTATTTGCCAACAACAACAAGCTATGTATTAATTGTCTTCGATTCGGTCATGATCATGAAGTTTGCGAGTCACAAAAATGTCGAATATGTCAAGGTAACCACCATTCTCTCCTACACGAGTCTTGTATGTCCATAGCCAGTTTAGAAAACTCTTCATCCGAAAACTCATCCAAGGGAAGATCTTCAGGAACATTCACTAGCAACACTACCAGTCTTGCAATTATGAAGGCTGGAGGTAATATTAAACAAACTTTGCTTGCTACAGCTGTAGTTTGTGTTCTTGGAAAACAAGGCCAGAAACTCAGAGCTCGAGCCATTCTAGATCCGGGATCTCAAATAAACCTAATGACAGATGCTTTAGCACTGCAACTAGCCCTTCCGCGGCACAAATCGTTTACTCCTATCTGCGGCGTCGAAGAGACTTCTACGTCTGCACGCCATGTTTTATACACACAAATACAATCGCTTGTTACAGCTTATTCAGCAGATCTTTGCTTCCACATCCTTTCGCGGATAAGTGAACCAATGCCTAATTTCAGTTTCGACACAGATGGCTGGGAATGTCCTCCTGATGTTGTTTTAGCAGATCCAAACTTTAATACACCCTCAAAAATTGACATTTTGATAGGAGCGGAGATTTTCTACGACCTTTTGCTCCAAGATCAAATACGCCTTGGAAATAACTATCCACACTTGCAAAACACCAAACTTGGATACATAGCTGGTGGCCCAATCGACATTCCACGTGATCGAATAAGCATATCATACCACTGCAAGTTGACTACTAACCCATCCTTAGCTTCAATCGAGAAAATTGTGCGTCAATTTTGGGAGCTTGAAGGCTACAGCACACCCAACATAATTTTAACTGAAGAGGAAAGGATTTGTGAGCAACATTTTCTAGACACCGTTCGTCGTTCAATTGATGGCAGATTCATTGTCCGTTTACCATTTCGAAATAAGCCTTCAGCGTTAGGAAACTCATTTCAAAGTGCACAAAGGCGTCTTTTTTCTCTTGAGCGCAGGTTTAAACGTCAACCCGAACTGAAAACGCAATACGTATTGTTTATGAACGAGTATGAATCTCTTCAACATATGAGTAGAGTAACAACACCACCCCCACTTAAAAATTATTTTTTACCGCACCATTGCGTCATCAAGTCGGAAAGTTCGTCCACAAAGGTACGTGTAGTATTTGATGGTTCGGCAAAATCAACAACCAACGTTTCCCTCAATGATCTCTTGATGACGGGACCAACGGTTCAGTCAGATTTGTTCACAGTCTTAACCCGATTTAGAACTTATCGATGGGTGTTCACAACAGACATCAAACAAATGTACCGACAAATTGAGGTAGACCCAATCGATAGGCCTTTTCAAATGATTGCTTGGCGTTCGAATGTTAGTGAGCCTGTAGAATATTTTCAGCTCAACACTGTTACGTATGGAACCACAGCTGCTCCGTTTTTAGCCACACGCTGCCTTAATCAACTAGCACTTGAAGAAAAAAATAAGAAAGAATCAGCGATTGGTTCCCATGCTAAACCAAGTGTTTTTACGACATCATCCTTCCCAATTCGGAGCAAAGGTTCCCTATAATTTTCTGGAAGGCAGAAAATTATAGGGAACCTTTGCTCCGAATTGGGAAGGATGATGTCGTAAAAACACTTGGTTTAGCATGGGAACCAATCGCAGATTCTTTCTTATTTCACATCTCCGTTGATGAACGGCCGATAATCACTAAACGCAGCGTGCTATCAGACATAGGTAAAATATTCGATCCACTCGGTCTGATTGGACCCGTAACTATGGTTGGAAAAATTTTTCTCCAAGAGCTTTGGAAACTCGATCTATCTTGGGACCAGCCTTTGCCAACACAATACCAAGAAAAATGGGCTCGATACACGCAACAACTAAAATCGCTTCATGACATTAAGATACCTAGACATCTACTTTCAAACATTTTTCCGAGTAATGTGCAACTGCACGCCTTTTCTGACAGCAGTGAAAAGGCTTATGGTGCCTGTTGCTACCTACGATGTAAGGACAAAAACGAAATTGTGACTATACGACTTATTTGCGCAAAGTCAAGAGTTGCTCCTACAAAATCAGTAACACTTCCACGTTTGGAACTTTGCGCTGCACTTTTAATGATTGAATTAGTTGAGCGAATCCAGAATATACTGCCTATCAGCATTAACAAGAGGTTCCTGTATACTGACTCGAAAATAGTACTAGCTTGGATTGCAAGACCCTCCTACACATGGCACACCTTTGTTGCTAATCGAGTTGCAAAAATTCAGGAACTCTCAAGATTCGAAGAATGGAAATATGTGCACACCAAGGAGAATCCGGCGGATATCTTGTCTCGAGGTGCCATGCCTGACGCTTTCCTGCAATCTTATCTGTGGAGAAATGGGCCAAACTTCTTACAGGAGTCTTCTGAAGCCTGGACGTGTTTTCAACTTGAACCTGAAGATGTTGACGTACCTGATCGCCGCCAGACAACTTCTGTTCTGCTTGCTTCTCAATATTTAGACCTTTTCTCATCAATCTTTCATCGAGGTTCTTGGCATAAACTTAACCGCATTATAGGATATTGCTTTAGATTTCACACTAATTCTCTAGCGATCCTAAGGAAAACGGAACGAAGCACGGGACCTTTGACAGTTTTGGAACTTGAGCAGGCACACAATGGAATCATTCGCAATATTCAACGACGTGAATTCAACATTGAATACAATTGTCTGCTAAGAAACAAGGAAATTGGTCCACAGAGTCGTTTAAAAGGGCTAAATCCATTTCTGGATAAATATGGTCTGATTCGCGTTACTGGTCGCTTACAAAATTCTCTACTTCCCAAAAATTCTAAACATCAAATTATTTTACCAAAACACGAGATTTCGAAAATACTAATTAATTCTTTTCATTTCATGTACTTACACGCTGGTCCACAAATGTTACTAGCTGCACTCCGACAACGTTACTGGCCAATCGATGGAAAACATGCATGCCGCAATGTCGTTCACAAGTGTGTCAGATGCTTTCGCACTAAACCAAGGATAGACCAACCATTAATGGGAAACTTACCAGCTGAACGCGTTCAGCCTAGTCGCCCATTTTATACAACTGGCATAGACTTTTGCGGCCCTGTCCGTATAAGTTCGAAAGTCCGAGGACGTGCACCCATAAAGGCTTACATTTGTGTATTCATCTGCTTCACAACAAAGGCTATCCATCTCGAGGTTTCGAGCGACCTGTCGACAGAAGCCTTTATTGCTACCCTTCGAAGATTCATCGGCAGAAGAGGAATATGCAAAACCATCTTCTCTGACAATGCGACAAATTTCGTGGGTGCAAAAAACGAACTATCCGAACTGCATAAGTTGTTTCAAAAGGAGTCACACCAACTAAAGCTATCTGAGGTTTGTCAGCAAAACAAAATTGAATGGCGTCATATTCCACCCCGATCACCACACTTTGGGGGGCTCTGGGAAGCCGCTGTGAAGACCGCCAAACACCACTTAATACGTGTACTAGGCAGTACAGTACCGACCTTCGAGGAACTTTGTACATTGGTAGTGCAAATAGAGGCAGTAGTCAATTCCAGACCAATCACGGCATTATCCGATGATCCAGGTGATCTGGAAGCGCTTACCCCGGGTCATTTTTTGATTGGGTGTCCGTTGACATCATTTGCAGAGCCTGACATATCAGACATTTCTATCAATCGTCTTTCGAGGTTTCGAACAATGCAACAAATTCAACAAGTGTTTTGGAAACGCTGGTCAAACGAATATCTACACTCTCTTCAACAGCGACACAAGTGGACATCTAAACCAAACAACTTAAAACCTAACGCTTTGGTCCTTCTCCAAGATGACAACCTGCCGCCATACAAGTGGGCACTAGGCAGAGTGCTTCGAACGATACCAGGCCATGATGGAATCTGTAGAGTAGCAGAAGTCAAAACGCAGAATGGGGTTTTCAAGCGGGCAATAACCAAACTGTGCCCTCTACCAGTGGATGATTAAAGCATTAATAAAATACTTTAAGGCGGCCGGCATGTTAAATCTATATATCTACTAAGCCCAATTTTCATTATAAATTACAAATATTAACTTTCTCATTTCTGAACAACTAAACTTACTAACGAGTACTAATGAAAACTACATCTGTTAACACTTAAATATACTTCATTCTCATATCGTTTCACTTTCTTCTTTTGAAGTGACAGTTTTCCTTCTGTAATTCATTCTTGTTCAGTCAGCGCTAGCCGCAAGTAATAAACTCCTTGTAAAGAAAATAAAAATTAAAATTGTTCTACCTAACAAATTCCAGCGTTTCTTTTCGGAATTTAACAATAATAATAATATAGGAGGTGGGCACAGTGGCATACAAAAAAACCAGTAAAACAAAAAAAAAATTTAAAACCCACAAAAAACCAAAAAAAAGCTACGTGACTGCTCTAGTTTTAAGTAGTTCAAAATAGATTTGAGTAGTTTTTCGTAGTTTTAATAAAAATCAAAAAAAAAAAAATGATCCAGCAAACTAAGTATTTTGTTTTTTAATTTTCTTAGTTTTTAACCGTAGCTCTAGTTTATAAATCCATAAGTTAACTTTAGGCCGAAAGGCATTAGAAATAAGATATTTAGTAATTAAGAGTACCCGCTTAGGATCTGTAAGTTAGTTAAGTTATTATATAAGCTAGCCTTAGAAAATTTTGCTAGCCCCTAAGTAGATTTAAGAAAATGAAATAAAAATGAATTTAAAACTGAACTAAGGAGAACTCTTGTCAAGAGGTAATGAGACCAATGTCAATATTAAAACTCAAATCTTATTTATTATCTGGCCTGGAGACCATCTTAGTTGAAGGTAACACGATAAGGAACCTAGCCTGATACTAAAGAGCTTCAAACTCTTTTAAAAGCTTTCACCTACGTTGTTATTAACAACTCGTTTATGAATTACATTCACAAGTTAAGAGATGATTATTCTGAAAATTTCTAAAAACCAAAAACAAAAACATCTATAACTCACCTTGCTACCAATGACAACGAAACCGGAAACACTTTCATTTTCCTTCCACCCACCAAATAATCCAATGCTTCCGATCCTCTCCGCTGCTCTTGGCTCTTGCCTTTGCCTTTGCCTTTTTTCTCAATGAAGCCAAAATAAAATCCAATAACCGCACAAACGACCAACATCAGTACAAAAACAAAATAATCCACCCAACCGAAATGTTGCAAGGACGAACTCAAATCGCCAACACTTAACATTTTTTTAGTTAATCCTTCTTCTGCCATTGTTGTTGTAGTTGTAGTAGTAAATGGCAGTAGTTGATTCGAACTAGATGATACAGTTGTTGTATCTGAATTCCATGACGAAGAGGATGGAACACTGGCGGTTGCTGCTGTTGTTGACCCCAATGTAGGATTACTTGTTGTTGGTGATGGCATCGTTATGGCATTCAATGTTGTCGACGCTATCGATTTTACAGTACTCGCAATGGAATCCATCACACTTTCTGTTGCTATCGGTGAGGATGAGGAAGTCATTTTAGTCCTTAACACTTAATCGACGGTCATTAATTTTTTATCAAGCAAGGAAAACCCAAATTTAGTTGGCAGAGTATGAGAGGGAGAGAGAGAGAGAGAGTGACGACAAACACCCAATAAATGGTCCCTTTTTTAATGTTCGAGTAGTCTGTGGTCGAATACGAATACCGAATTAATCAATTTACTGTGACCGCACGAACAAATTTGACCCAAAAAAAAAAAAAACAAGAAAAAGAAAGAAATAATTAAAATGGGTTTCCCGTCGGAATTGAGGTCGTTTCTCTCCGGAGGGCGAGTCGAGAGTGGTTCTGTTTGTGGCTCTGGTTCGTCCTTTCGGGCTTCGATTGAAATGTTTGATTGGGCGGAAATCGGAAGGAAAGCAATTTTTTCACGGCTAAGCCTTTTTTGTGGGTATCGTAATTAATGTCCTTGAGGGTGGAGTTGAAGATTGATTTTTTCTTCTGATCCCTTTTACACTGTTCAATGTGTCAAAATAGCCAGTCAATTAGAAGGGGGAGAGAAAAAAAAAACATAACGTCCCGTTTTTTCTTTGTCAAAATGTCTGTTCGAGATTAGGTTTTTTTCCCCTACAATGCAGTAGAGCAGTGTGGATTAAATTAAATACTTCACTTTGATCGCGAATCACACACTTGAACGGAACTATAGCGCACCGTTTATGTTGCTTTGCTTTTATGTAGCCGGACGGTGATGCGTGACTTTTCATCCACGAGCGCGATTCGGAGCGTAGTAATTGCGACAAACTACCGTTTCAAACTGATTTAAAATTATAGCGATGAATAAAATGCGACAAATAATCCGACGCGCCACACTAGAGTATACCTATTTACAGATACACACCGTTCTTATAGTCTTATCATTGCCACTTGAGCCTCTGTGATATCGCGCTATTATCAGAGAACTTTTATCCCAAGCAGCATCCAATGGAGAGATAGAGAGAGAGAGACACACATCATCACAATCATCTCATTAAGTTGAATTATTGTATTTATTTTATTATAAATTTGTTTTTTTTTTTTTATAGCGCACAATTTGAAGAACATACTTCTGTCGCAGAGTGGTGAGCTTAGCTACTGTGTTCAGAGCTTATCTTCCTGTATTATATCATCTTGACAGAATAGAAAAAGACTAAATTAGAAATTAGATTATGGAATCTTATATCTGATCTTAAAGTGTAACACAATTGAACTGCATTGTCGGATGAGGAAACGTTCTTTAGATCATCAGATAGATGGACATAGATATAGATTAATTTAAATGGACGAAAGTGGTGTCAGCCCAGTCGGTGTGGGCTGAGTGTAGTACACTCGAGGTCTGTGTGCGAATGTCAAGTGATGTTGCTGTAGATACTCATCATAAAAGTGAGTGATGGAGGAGGAGCAGGAGGAGCTCTGCCCCAGACTCTCTAAGTTCATTAATTATATTGCACTTCGGTCGAGAGTATTTATTTTTAAGCTTCAATCAGATGAAAAGTTGTTTATTTAGAAGACGCATTGGTTTGGAAAAATTATGAACAACGACCGATATGATGTGATATGACACTGTGGAGAGTTCAAACAAAGCCCTGCCCCAAAGATTTTTGAACTTTAAATCATATGTCCTTTGATTTAACTTCTCTATCGGTTGGCACCCTTGAGGATGAAAGAGGACATTAATTTTGCTTGGCTGGTCAAAAGGGAATGAGGTGCTTGGTTTGGGGGTAGGGTAAATAACGTGATAGGTTTTTGAAAGCAATTTCTCAGTGTTGAGCACAGATAGCCTGAGGTTTTTAATTTTTTGACTTCGATGAGTTGTTGAGTTCAAATGAGGTCAATTAGTTGAAAAAAATTAGGTTTAGTGAACCTCTTGACCATGACCCTGGGGTTGAAGCTGTTTATTTGGAATAAATGGAAATGGAAAACTGCCAAGGATTCAATCATTATCTAACGGTCACATTGTAGAGGTCAAATTGAAGAATTGGCTATTGCTATGAATCACTTTTGCTGGCGCACACATTTTCTTGATAACTTCTGAGATGTTTATTATACTAAGTTGGGGTGGCTCTGTCCTCGAGAAGGAGTTCGAGGCTCGAATTTCAGAAAATCCGAATTGTTTTTCCACAAGTAGGTATCGCTAGAATAAGCGAGTTTTCTGAAAATACTTACATAGCCATGATAATTGGTTCAACAGTAAATTCTAAGGAAACGGAAATTACACGGATTGAAAACGAAATTGCAACTCTTTGCTTAGAGTTTAAGTCTTCAAGGCTCATCGTGAATGCATTTATTTTCACATCCGCAATCTTTTAATCTCTGCTGTAAGCCCATTTCAATGTTCATTGCATAGAGCCATGCTAACCGACAATTTTTTGCTGAAATTAATGAAATGGATTTGGCCGATCTCTGATTCATGCAGGATGATGCACAACGCCTAGCAGCCTAAGCCACGATCGATCTTTTGCACATTCCAAAACCGTGTTAACCACAGCCGTTTTTTCAATGTCAATTAGCCGCCTCGTAGCTGCGATTTGACATTTTGACTTTCTTTATATTGTAGAGAGCCACGAAGGACCAATTTTATCCCAACTATTCGGAAGCGATTCAAGCACTTGAAACTTATGTCGCTTTCCATTGAACAAAAAGAACCGTTCAGGAGCGTCCAGAAGCATTCTCAAACCAATACATTGATGCAAAAAGATCAGTTCTCGTGATTCTGCGGAATGACAGCCGCTTCTCGATTTGAAGTGAGAATCGACTCAAGATTCAAGAAGCACTAACACATGCTACTCAAAATGTCAAAAAGAAAATTTTCTTCAAGGAATATTTTTTAAGAGTCATTCGTGTTTCACTCACACAAGGGCAATAACATTGGTTTTCAAAATGACCGCTTCCCCGAGTGAAACCAATGGAAAGCGACATTATATTATCCAATAAATCCATGAGCTACAGCCTGAAGTCATCAACAAGGTCGTGGAAAATCGGAGTGACAGAATGCGCTACTTTAAAACCAGTCGAAGCAGCCACCTGAACGACCCCGACGCACGTTGTGTTTCACAATTATTAAGTAATATGTTCGTTCGTTTTACTTTATCTAGGGTTGATCCAGGATTTCTAGAAAGCATTACAAGTTGTCAAAAAAAACTGGGTTCTCAAAAATAAACCACAAAATCACTAGCCGTCCTTGTCATTTGAAGAAAAATACATGCCACTGTATTGTACTGTCAGTACTGTTTAATATCTGAAGTCAGTCAAGGCAAAAACCTATAGTGCTTTCTCAGGTCGAGTTGAGGGCTCACCCAGGGTTCTAAAAACACTCAGTTTGACATTCAGCGCGAGTCTAGTTTAGTCAAAAAACGGTTTGTGGCGACCACAGGGCAACCAAATGGCCTCAACGAACAAACCTAATGTTATCGTTTTTTAAAAACACCAAACTCTCCCTGAATGTCAAACTAATTTCACTTTTCATTGGACGAAAAGAACCGTCCAGGAGCGTCCAGAAGCATTCTCAAACTTTCCATTGGTGCAAATAGATCGCTTCTCATGAATCTGAGGAGTGACAGCCGCTTCTCGATTTGAAGTGAGAATCGACTCAGAAGCACTAACACATGTTACTCAAATGTCAAAAAGAAAAGTTTCTTCAAGGAATATTTTTTAGAGTCATAGGTGTTTCACTCACACAAAGGAAATTACGTTAAACTAAATAGAAACAATTTTGGGTGTTCCATTGGTTTTTAAAATGAGTGCTTCCCCGAGTGAAACCAATGGAAAGCGACATAAGTGTTTTTTTGAGCCCAGAGTTTGCCTCAACTCAACTTTTAAGAATATCGGTAAATGAGTTCTCAAATTCACTGTAGTGTTTCCAATTTATCAGAGCGTATTTGTCAATTTCTTTCAAGTATCGCAGAGGAACCAATCATGAATGTGACGAGAAATCGAGGTGTGGAGAGTGTAGTGTGTGCACGGTAGAAATGAAATGATGTTTTTAGTGTTTGCCATTTTGAATTACGAAAACCCAAAGAGGATTTGTAAATTTTGGTTTGAAGTTTATCGCATGTAAAAACTACGTGCTGTGCTCATATAAGTAGGGCCATCAATAAAATTCGGAAGTCACATGGATTTGGTCGTAGAGTAGGCAAAAGAAAATTCTGTTGCTTGGTTCGACTTCATGTTTAAAGCGATTTGCTGGAATGATGACAGAGGAAAAATCAGGACAGCTTAAGTTGATACACTCGAATACTATTGTTTGAAATAAAAAAACACTTTAGGAGGTCGGACAACACTGAAAATAAAGTTACTCACTTCAATCGACACAATAGGCAGTTTTTTAACCAATTTTCTTTTCGCTATCTTTCGCGAAGAAAGATGTTTTTTTCTTTTTTTTTTACGAGTGCGAATTACAGAAGTAAATAAGGTGATTTTGAGAGATAAATAGACAAATATTATGCAGTGACGGCCTAGATTATCACCGCACCAAGTATAGACCCGTTTAACGTAGCAAACTTTATTCAAGTGTCCATGTAGATCCAAGTGCTTACCCGACTGGAGATCATTTGGTCGTCGTTGTAAAAGAAATTTCAAACTCAAAAATAGTTGTTAAGAAAGACAGACCAAAACATTCCCGGTTCAGAGAAATGCAACGAATTTTGCATTTGCTTGGCCTCATACAACAACAATCTGAAACCATGAGGTTTGACGATGTATTCTAAAGTCTATTCGGTGTAGTCCACGAGCGGATCACTTGTGTGAAACAGTTAAGTCTGAGAGCTATGATCCCTTCGAGATCAAGATGCTCGGAATGCCGCAAAAAGGAAGGAGAAGGAGAAGAACTGACAAACTAAGAAAAACATGACAACATATCCACAAATCGTGAAAAGAACCTTAAAACAGTGGTCTTTTCCCAAAAAGATTTTTCGATCCCCGGTAAATAATTTTTAATGCTTTTTCGCTTTCTTCGCTTCTTTTCCGTCTGAACTATAAATACACAATCACAACTGACAACAAAAAAAGAATGCACAAAATTTTGAGACTAAAAAACTGTTTCCTTCGATGAACAAAGCTACGAGGCTGATTGGGGCAATATACGAACAAAGCCACGAGGCCTATTGGGATAATCTACGAACAAGGCCACGAGGCCAATAGGGGATGTTTAGGCCCTGCGCAAACCAGCGCCAGCGCGGCATGCGTTTGCGAATCGATCACTATCAAAATGATGCATATGTAACCTTATAGAATGAGATACACCTTTGTGGCCTACGGTTAGGTTAGGTTGCATGGGGGTGCAGCAACAAGTGGCAGCACCTCACTCGGATCTGAGGGATCCATTGTGTTCCCCGGGAAAACAGAGGATGAGGAGATGGGAGGATTGAAGAAGTAGAGGGTTGGGTTGGTGATTGGCTTATTGTGGTAGGGGACAACCACTGAACCATTTGGAGCCCTGATTAAATTTCAGGACGTTCCTCAATGGGAGATTGTAAATGTCGCCCAGTTCGTCGAAGAAGTATTTTCCGAGAGCCTTTTTCCTAGTGTGAGCCAAGCTAGGACACTCACAGAGGAAGTGGAATGATCACTCCTCTGCCTCCTCATCTTGGCATCTTTTACACAAGTCGGATGTACTTATGCCCATTCTCATATCATGTGGGTACCCAACGAGTGGTGGCCCGTGAGAATGCCAACCACCAGAGAGTGCTTAGCTGGAGTAGAAATTCTGTTTTTTTCTTGGAAATATCTGGCCAAAGGTTTCTAGAGACTCGGCATGTTTCTAAAGACGACCACCTGTCATTGGCGGTTTTTAGAAAATTGTGTTTGATTCTGTTTTTTTTCTTGCTCAAGTGGCCTTAGAACTGAAGTGTTCGTTTCGCTGGATTCGAGTGCTGACCCGATTTTAGTTAGCTTATCCGCCATTTCATTGTCGATTATGTCACGATATCCTGGAACCCAGGTTAAACTTACTGTGTTTGTTTCGCTGAGCATTCTAAGGTTACTGCGACTAGCCTGGGTTTTTTGGTAATGGATGAGATAGCTTTAATGGCCGCCTGACAGTCTATGAAGAAGTCAATATTTTTGTTGATCAAGTTTTGCGTAGATAGGTGCTTTGCGGCTTCGCACACTGCGACTACTTCTGCTTGAAAGTTACTGCAGAAGTCGGGAAGTGCCTATGGTACATAAAATAAGAATCCGTTCCACAGCTCGCAATCGTAAGACGCGCAGGTTGGGGCATGGCTTTATACTTGTCGATTTATAAAATAATTTCTGTGCAAAGATGTAATAGAGGACAATTAAAGGGGTGTGTCTTGTAGTGGACACAATAAATAACAAAAATACCTAAAATCAATCAACACGAGAAGTTGAAACTTGGTGTGCATAAAGTGGCTGTTTTCTTTCTCTGTAAAGCCAATTTGTAAGTATTGATATATTACCATTTTGTTTCATAAAAGTGAAAAAAAAGAAAATGAAACATGAAATATTTTGGTCAATTTGTTGCCTCAACAGATCCAGTAATGTAAGCTTGTTCGTTATTGCTGGATCGAAATACACGAAACTCAGTCGTACGTCGTACCAACATTTATAGTAAACCAAAACTACATTCAATACTCAAAAAGGCGATCCACTATACAGGATCTCCCTTTACCTTTTAGCTTTTACCCGCAGCCGGATCTTGTACTGCCCTCCTAAGAAAATAGTGTGTAGCTCTATTTTTGTTGTTTTTGGTTTTCCCACCTTTAAATGGGCACATTCCATTTTTAATCATGGTTTTGAGGCATTAAGTCTCCGAAATAAGGTGTTTTGCCTTTACACAAAAATAAGACACTGTTCAACAACTTCAAACTCAATTTTCACTTTTTGGCGCCTACACCCTTTTTCCTTAGGACCGCAGTGTATTTCTAAAACGAATAAAATTCAACTTTGTTGCAAATAACCGTGCCACAAAAAGTTACGTATTATATATTTGGTGGCCAGTTTATGTTAGTGACTGACCAAGTAATTGTGCACCTGTCTAGGATAAGCATATTTAATGTACTCGTAACTTAATTAGATCTGAGAAAAATTATAAACAAAATCATTGGCAGGGACTAATTTAAAATAATTCACATTTAGTATTCGCTTTTGTGAGAATCAACAAGAACTAACAATGCATTTTTTCATTGAGAGCCTGTACCCCTGTTCTGTAACTATCGCCTCGGCGATAAACGGAAGAAAATGGAACGAAATTCTATGAATTTAGTAGGATTTCATTCCATTTTCCACCGTTTATCGCCTGCTTTTATCGAGGCGATAATTACAGAGCAGTGGCACTGTTTCTACACTCATTCGGCTCAAATTTCACAGAAGACCTTGATATTTTCATTGACTCTGGTTTGTCCTTCGTATGTGACAAGACAAAGAAAATTAAACTGTTGAGACTCAGTCAAATAGCTGCGTCATTCCTAATTTATTTGCTGCATACTTTAGCTTCCATAGTCAATATTTAAATATCCTTACCTTTTGCACCCAAGGTAATCATAATCAAAACAAATAATAAATAAGAAAAATACACTAACGCCTTTGTCTCGAAACAGCAAAGCAAACTTTTGATTTCAAAAACTTTCCATTTATGTCTAACGTCCTGAGACCTCCATTTGTCTAATCCCTGGCGAATAAATTATAATAAATACGCAAGCAAAAATATTTTTTTAAATTGTACTTGAATACGTATGTATGTACGAATCGTAGTAACAAAGCAACACACACCAAACTCCATTGGATATTTTTAGCTGAATCTGGATAAGACTACACTTGAAGTTTGCGCATCGCGTTCGTTGATTTCTTCGACAATAATTTTATTTGATACAAATTCTACGTCACGTCCATCGTCACACGGCGCGGCGGCTGTGTCGGTGTCGGAGTGAAAAATTAGTGTGGGATTTGTTTTGAGATAATCATCTTTACTCACGCTTTTCTGCACAAAGTTTATAAATCATATTGCAAATGAAAAAGAGATTAGATTTCTGTGTGTGATCTTAAACAGATAAAATGAATTGCTTAAGTTTTCTTCGCCTTGTGAAATGAGTATCTGTATACGATTTGTTTCAACTTAGAGAAAATGTTAACTGTCTAAGTTTTGAATTACATCAGTCATTAGTTATTCAATGTTCTTATTAATTATTCAGTTGGAGTTTTGAGTTCTGTTTAGTGGGTAATAGGTACCGAATGTGAAAGAACTTACATCTGTACAAAGAATGACGGTAATACAGCAGCCCTTTTGTAAACTCGAATTGGATTGACCTTTGTTACATTTGTAGTACGCATAACGAATTTACAAGATATATTGTCTGTTTTCCAACAGATTGAGACTACCTAAAGGTGTGGGATATTCGTGTGTAATGTGATATTGGTACACGATTTTCACTTCATGATTTGTAAGTGATAGGTATGTGATATTCAGTTAACAGTTATCACCAGGGATAGGATTTTACTAACTTTGCTTTTTTTTGGTTAAACGGAATATGAAATAGACTTTCGACAAACATGTTTCAAGCCCTGGTGATTGCAAATATATGTTAGGTTAGGTTAGGTAAAATGGGCTGACGGTTGATCTTATTTCCGTCACACTTAGATCAATGTAGATCCATTGTGATACCCTGACGTATTGTAACGTCCTAGAAACCTGTGATTTTATGTCTGTTCGGTATTTAACCATTTTGTGGCCTTGGTGAAGTTTAACAGGCTGCTTTTTGGAGCGTCTGATAATTCTTCTTGTTCATTTAAAAAGTAATTTACTAGAAATTTTTTCCTAGTATGACAGAGTGCTGGGCATTGACAAAGGAAGTGACTTGTGTCTTCGTGTTCGTCTTCGTCATTGCATCCTCTGCATAGGTCATCGGTGCAAAGACCCATTTTCTTTTTGTGATAACCTAGTAGGTTATGTCCAGTTATGATACTGACAAGCATTCGCAGTGAAGGTCTATTCAATGATAGCAGCTTTCCAGATTCTTTCTTATCATATTTCGGCCATAGTTTCCTGGAAGTAACAACAGGAGTATAGGCATACCCATCCTTCATTGGATTTTCGTATTATTTTGTTACCAATGATCTGTTTCATTTCACAGGGTGGAATTCTGATCGAGTTATCAATGAGAGAAGGGTCAAGTGCTGATCCTTTCCTCGCTAGTTCGTCCGCTTTTTCGTTTCCCGATATACCACTATGACCAGGAACCCAGCAAAGTCTAACGTTATGCTGTGTGCCAAGAACCCTTAGGTCTTTGCGACAGCAAGAAACAAGCTTTGATTTGACAAGAGTGGCAGAATCGCTTTTATTGCTGCTTGGCTATCAATGAAAAAAGTGATATCAGCATGTGATAGCGCCATCATGGACACCTGTTTTGCAGCGTTTGTAACTGCCAAGATCTCCGCTTGGAAGACGCTGCTGTGATTTGGAAGTCTGAATGAACTGGCAAGTTGTAGGCTTTCTGAGAAGAAACCTGCCCCTGTTCCAGCTTCCATTTTTGAACCGTCGGCATTGATATAGACGTCCCGTTCAAGTAAGTTGTTTCATTCTCCCAATCCTGTCTATTGGAAATATATGTATTTTATTTTGCCTTTTCATACTATAATTGCCTTTTTTCGCCTTTCTTCGCCATTGCTGCCTTTTTCTGCCTTTTTTGCTTTTTTATTAAAGTTTGTTAAGAAATATCTAATAATTAGTTTAGCATTAAGAAAAAATGCGAACATTTACGTTTGCCGTTGAGAGCCTTTCGTTAAAAATCTTGTACAGTTTCAAAAAAACACAAAAATTATGGAAAATGTTCGAATTAATGCATGTATTAATGTTTATCAGCGCAAACATGATTGGTACTTCTTCCTCACCTTCGTAAAATGCATACCTGCGTTAACAGATTGTTGGCAGGTATGCATGTTTTCTACGCAGCCATGCTCGGTGCTTCTTCCTCGCAACGTAAAATGCATACCTGCCTCAACATTTAGAACGTTCTTGACTGTTCGGAGAAATGATTGAAGATGAAGAACTGCAAGCGCAGCTGCGTACATTAAAGTCAATTTTGAGTTTGTAGTCGATCTGAAAAAACACATTTTCAAAGACCTACTAAAAACAGGAACCTCAATTGGTGAAGTGCTGCCCGTTTCGAAAGACATTGAGGAAGTCTTGAAGAAGATTACTGCCGTTTCCAATGGAAACACAGGCCTAAAAATGATTGTGCAGATAAATTCTGTAATAAACGGTGAAGTGGATTCCACACTCCCAGGAAACATTGAAGTGAATAATGTTGAAAGTTTTAGATGGGCTCCTCTCGTTTCAGCTGAAGCTGAGAGAACGGCTAATTGAGAATGCACTTTTCATGGCAATGAATTTACTAACGGAGGACTTGCCAATTCCTCGCGAAAGCCGATACCCGTGGAAAAACATTTTTGCATTTTGCCTCTGCTGGGATTCGAACCTCGAACCTCTGGGTTAGCAGGTGGACATGCCAACCATTACGCCACGGGTGCCCCCATAAGATCTGTTTACTCTTTGAAAAATCCACCAAATTTCTGCATGAAATTATTTTGACATATTTAATGATTGACTGTCATTGTAAATCTAACCTGAATAGCAGTTCATTTTTATGCAACAAATATATCAATTGTCCTTCAAAGGCATCAAATAGAATAAGTTTCCCTTCGAAAAAAAAAAGAAAGTTCTGCCTAAGCTCGAACCCCCATTGATTAAGTTTAATTGAATGAACTGAGTCAAACTGAAAAATTGAATACTCTCTATGCTGGCGCGAACTGATTGAAAATTTTAACAAAAGAGTGCGAATAGACATGGTCTAACCTCCCTCATAATGCCTGCTGGGATGATTGATCTTTTATTGTTGACTAGGACAACATTTTTAGATGGCATCTTTGTAAAAAAAATGTCCAAATTATTGTTTCATTAAAAGCAAACCAAATATTTGAAATTGATTTCAGACGAGTACAAAGCGCAACATTCACTCAAAATTCAATTAAATAATCGTGGCGTGGTTGTGGTTGTTGCGGCAATGTCGGAACATAACAGAGGATGCAAAAATATGAACTATGTTCTCGTTCCTACAAACTTCATTTTCCAGGTCACTTGCACATTTTATTTGGTGAGATTTATTTTGCCCTGTAGTCCACAAATAATCAACTTGTCGGAGTAAAAAGTTTTCAGCTTGAATCTTTATGTTTTGGTTAAAAAAAGATGACTGCGGATTGAGTCTTGTGAAAATTTTATTTTCTTTAATTGATTTATGATATCGACCATGTCGGTTACGGTCGCGGTTGTGGTAATAGCGTTCAAAATAATCACCTTGCTGACTTATGAAAGAACGCAATAAGTGAATGTTAACGTGATATGCTTCATTTTCTTTTTGACATGTTGAGAGTGAAATTCATCTTCCGAATCATTTTTTTATTTGGCGTTTGGCTGGAGTTGGCCAATATTCAACTTAAATGGCGCCCGGTGATTTCAAAATGAAAATTATATCTCAACTCTTATGTCATATCAGTTCAGTCGAGAAGAAAGAAACCAAGTGAACTTTTTGACAATGTTAAGAGTAAAATATCTGGATTTAGCCCTCATTGATCTTAAATGGCGCCCGGTGATCTTAAGGTGAACGTAAATACGCTTCATTTTCATTACATAGCAGTTCAGTCGGGAAGAAAGTGGACATTTTGACACATTTAGAGTAAAATTAAGCATGGCGTTTGGCTCAGTGTTTGGGTGGTGTTTGGCCATCATTTAACTTAAAAGGTTCCCGGGGATCATTTTTTTTTTTTTTTAATTTGTTAGGGTGAAGCTGAAAATTACCTTTACAAGCACGTCGACCTGAAAGATCTTTTGTTCTGTTCCCTTAGGTTTAAAAACAAGTAGTGTATAGGTTAACTCATTCGAAGCTGAGGTCATGTAAGAACCTAAGAATCTTCGAGGAAGAGGTGTTTCTGATATCAAGGGGACAGGGGAACCCTTTATTGAATATTTTAAGCCTGGATCTAGCTAAGACAGGGCATTCACATAAAATGTGTTCAGCTGTTTCTATGTCTTCAAGACAGAGACGACAGGTGTCATCTTGGCTGATGCCCATGTTTTTAAGATGATACTTGAGAGAGCAGTGTCCAGTGAAGAAATCCGTAAGGAACTTTGCGTCACGTTTGCTCATGTCAAGAATTTCTTTAAAACGTTTGTGAGATAAGTCAATAAATAGTTTTGACTGACGATGGCCACTTGAGTTGTTCCAGGTGCTGATCATGTTCTGTCGTTCCCAGGTAGTTAATTCGTTTTTAAGGCTGCTGATTGGGAGACCACAGTAGGGTTCAAGCAAGGTGGTCAGCCTCTTCGTTACCCGGTACGCCTTCATGACCAGGCACCCATGAAAGAGTTATTTTATTGTGAGTAGCTAATTGAAGTAAACAAGTCAGGCAGTTCCAAACTAGTTTAGATTCGATTTTTGTCGAGGACAGAGCCTTTAGTGCTGATTAGGATGCTTGATCTTCGGAGGTTTCTTCAAATGCATTCCCTAATACAGAATTCTATAGCCATTACCTCTGCCTGAAAGATAGTAGTTGTGTTACCAAGGGATGTAGATGATTTAAAGTTGGGACCGTAAATCCCTGCACCTACACCGTTGTTTGTTTTTGAACCGTCAGTATACCAGATGTATTGGAAATTATTTGTAAGAATTACAGGGTTTTTCCATGCTGAGCGGTTTGGAAAGATTACTTCAAAGGGGTGGTGTGTAAAGATGGTGTCTTGCACTACTGTCATTTGGTCAGTGTTAAGTAGCGTTTCCGGGAAGTCTGAGGCAAGGATACCTATTTTGTAACTCTCCAGCGCTTGCTTAAAATTTTTTGCTCTATTTTTTGTTGATTTGGAGGCGGATTTAATGTGGAAGGCACATCAACAGACCTCTGCTTGTGAGCAACGTTGGGTTTTGCCATTTTGGCACGATTTGTGTCCCTAGGGAAGGATTCAGAGCGATTCCTTTTTTCTCCCTTTGGAACAGCCGTTCTGGCTCTTTCCCTGGCTTCGGCTTCGTTAAGGCCGCTAGCCAGAAGGAATTTAAAGCGTTTGCGAGCAGCTCCACAAAGCTTGACGCACGCTTTTTGGGTGGTTTTGATCGTTTGATCAGTGTGTGTAGAAGGGGCAGCCTCGTTAAGAAGTTTCGCCTCCTCCAAAGAACCAATAGGTGGAACAGCCATTCAGCCTCCGGCGTCGCTGTTCAACCACTAACTTGAGGATTGTTTATCGACCTTTACTGGTCTAAATCCGTTATGTTCGGTTATTGCGTAAGCAAGTTGCAGTGGCACCTCGAGCAGGATGTTATTTGCTAACGCGGTCTTGAAAAGGGAGAGGCTAGAGTTCCATGGAATACCAGACTTTTATTGCGCTTCACCTGTTCCTGGGTCTTATGTCCCTGGCCACCCCGGGGATCATAAATGAACGTATTATGCTTCATTTTCATGTCACAGTAGTTCAGCCGAGAAACAAGAAGGCAAGCTAACTATTTGGTATGTAAAGAGCCACATATTGCTTTAGCATCCTTTAAAAATTTGGCGCTTGGCTGGTGTTTGGTTGGCGTTTGGTTGGCGTTTTGCTGGAAATGACCTCCATTCAGCATAAATGGCGCCCGGTGATCTTAAAGTGGACGTAATATGCTTCGTTTTCATGTAATAGCAGTTCAGTCGACAAACAAGAGGACTTCTTGACTTGCTTAGAGACAAATTTACCTTCAGAACCATTTTAAAGTTTGGCTTTTGTTCACCATCTACTTCAAAAGGCGACCGGTGATTGTAAAATGTACATAGTATGCTTCATTTTCTTGTCAAGGCAGTTAAGTTGAAAAGCAGGAAAGCAAGTGGACATTTTGACAAATTTAAAATGAAATTTAGCTTCAGAACCATTTCAAACTCAGCGTTTGGCTGGCGTTTGGCCACCATTTACCTTAAATGGCGCCCAGTGATCTTAAAATGTACGTAATATGCTTCACTTTCATGTCACACTAGCTCAGCTGAGAAACAAGGAGGCAAGTGAGCTTTTTGGAATGATAAGAGAAAAATTATCTAAAGAATCCCTTAAAAATTTGACGTATAGCTACAATTTAGCTTAAATGGCGCAAGTTAACCTTAAAATGAACGTAATATATTGCATTTTCATGTCATAGCAGTTTAATCCAGTAGCGGGAAACCAAGTAGACATTTTGACAAATTCAAAGTGAAATTTAGCTTCAGAACCATTTCGAACTCAGCGTTTGGCTGGGGATTGGACACCATTTACATTAAATGGCGCCCAATGATCTTAAACTGTACGTGATATGCTTCACTTTCATATCACACTATTTCAGCTAAGAAACAAGGAGGCAAGTGAGCTTTTTGGAATGATAAGTTTGGCAGGCGTTTGGTGACCATTTGGCTTAAATGGCGCCCGGGGATCTTACAATGAACGTTATATGGCTCATTTTCATGTAACAAGAAACAGAAAGGCAAGTGGACGTCTTGACATGTTAAGAATGAAATTTAAATTTGTTTAAATTGCACCACGTATTTTATTGCTTTATGTATTTTAAAGACCAGGCTGCAGTTAGTTCTTCGGTGTCCAGGTTGTCACCCAACGAAATAAGTTGGACTAGAGGTGCGAGCGGTACAACTTTTGAAATACTATGCGACTGTGGTGACATTCAAAAGAACTGTACAGCTACTTTTGTTATAAAGGTTGAGTCGAAATTACATTTCAAAACTTAATACTAGTGTTTATATGGTTACGTCATAGCGTCGACAACAGCTTTGTTCTGGTATGGTTCTACACTTGGATAGAGGTGAATCTTCTGGCAGCATGACTCGTCAATAATTGTGGCAGCTGTTCTATTGCACATTTCTGTGCATTAGTGTTGGTTTCTTGTGGTGGGTGACTCTTTGCTTATGGTGCTTCGCCTGGCAGCGCAATATGGAGGGCGGTAGCTGCTTAACCACGTCTAGCGAAGCAATCTGGTGACGATAATTTTTGGTGGCAGCTTCAGCAAGTGACGGATAGGTTTCACCTGACTGCCCTCTTTGTGCATTAGTGGAAGGCGGCTGTCTATTCATAGTTTAGGCAGAGTATTACCTCACTTAAGTCTGGAAATGAAAATTGTGAGCCATCTATACCCGATGTCTACCATCTTTTTCCACACTTAATATGGTACCTTGTCCAGCCCAATCTCTCTTCGTCCTTTGAAGTTCTTTACAGACTCATCTCTTTGACTGTCTCGTCTCTTTGACTGTATGGTTGGGTGTTTTCGTAAACTTGTTTAGCTGTTGAGAAATACTCTTGATAAAAACTGTTCGTAAAAATATTTTTTCTATCTAGTGTCTACAAGGACCTGCTCTTGAGCATGGTAACAGAACTACTGCAAAGCGAAAGGCGTCTTAATTGATTAGACAGTTCCGAAGCATTTGAATCGTGCGCTGGCAGCTAACGTCCACCACCACACAATTTTTCGAGTTGTTAGTTATTACTAAGAATGTTTAAAAAAGACAATTTTCGTATACTCAATATCCTATGGTTTCCGATTATTAAAGATAAAACATCTACGGTTGCAAATGAAACTACATAATTGAATATTGACAAGATTCACCGAACCTTCAAATATGAACTCGGCCTTCCAGTCATATGATGTCCTGTGTAAATTCACAAATTCCCATTCAAATATCCTTTTTGTCCTTTGAATATTGATTTACAATTACTATTGAACCGCTGCTGAACCCTTCTTTACTGTGTTTACTCGATTTTTCTCTTATCTCTTGTGTCCCCCAAACTTACAGTCGTTTTCATTTATTCAGCAACACAAACCGATTGCAATTCTATATTCTATACTTTCGATACACAATAGCAAGCAAATAACATTATTGGATGGGAGAAATTACCAGCATAAACCATTGAAAAGTCCTTTCAGAGATTTATGTTTAAATATGTATAGTCAGCTGGATACATTCTGTTCCTCGAACCTTTAAGATACAATCGAGATTTCATCCGCGAAACAATAGAGTATCACGAAAGGATAGAAGAAAAAAATGAAAAAAAAAAACAAACACAAACATTAAAAAAGAAAGTTTTCGAAGGGACAAGAGGAAATAAGCGAGCAAATACCATTAGCAGGATAAAGGATCACAACAAATCGAATAAAAATAAAAATTTATTAAAAACCAACGGAGTGAGACCGGAAGATTGCATTGAAGCGATATAAAGACAGTATGGCACTGATCTGCTATATCGTTGAATTGTTCACCCAATTTGAGAATATTTCGATGAATGGAAGAAAAAAGCCTTGAGTGTCTAGCCGAGAAACGATTGGGAGAGCTAATTTTTAAAATGTACACCTTTGTCGTAGCCAGTCGCACATGCGGCAAAGTTGATGCAATGAGTGCGTTGAATGTGTGAAGGAAATAAAAGAGAAATAACCTGTCTATGGAAAGAGATTTCTTAAGTGTGAGAGCTGAAGAGGTATTCAAATTTTATTTCTTAAATATCACCGGGCGCCATTTAAACTAATGGTGGGCAAACGCCAATATTATTAATGTGATTCCAAAGCTAAATTTTTGTCAAAAAGTTCACTTACTTTCTTTTTTCTCGGCTGAACTGCTGTGACAAGAAAATGAAGCACATTATGTTTTTTTCAAGACCATCGGGCGCCATTTAAGCTAAAAGCTGCCCAAACGGTAGCCAAGCCACTGCCAAACGCCGAGTTTTAAAATGGTTCTGAAGGTAAATTTCACTCTTTACATGTCAAAATATTCACTTGCATGCTTTTTTTCTCGGCTAAACTACTGTTACATGGAAATAAAGTACATTACGTTCATTTTAAGACCACCGCGCGCCATTCAACTAAATGATGGCTGAACGAATGCCAAGAGCCAAATTTTAAAACGGTTCTGAAGCTAATTTTCACTTTTAACATGTCTAAACATTCACTTGTCTTCTTGTTTCTCGGCTTAACTACTGTAACATGAAAATGAAGCATATTACGTTCATTTTAAGACCACCGGGCGCCATTTAAACTAAATGGTGGCCAATCGAATGGTCAATACTGAGTTCAAGAATGGTTCTTAACATGTTTTCCTGTTTCTCGGCTGAACTGCTGTGACACGAAAATGAAGAAAATTGGTTTTTTTAAGACCACCGGGCGCCATTTAAACTAGATGGAGGCTAAATGGCAGCCAAACACCAAATTTTAAAATGGTTCTGAAGCTAAATTTTACTCTAAACATGTCTAAAAACTACTCTTCTATCTTGCTTTTTTCGACTGAACTAATATGACATGAGAATGTAGCATATTACATTCCTTTTCCTTACATTCCTACCATTGCATATGATGTTGAGGTTCAAATTTTAGTAAACTGTTTTTTCGTGGGTATCATAGCTGCCAAGAAATTGGCAGATCCTGCGAAAGAAAACACTGTGAAGAAGAGTACTTTTTCATTGAACCGGTCGGAACAGCTACTAGCGGTTGAGAGAAATGCATTAGATCTCAAAATATTCACTAGACCCAGACACATGCACTAGAAACTGGCCAATTCAGATTGTTGCATTTATAACATATATGGTAATTTTATCTTTTGGACGTGCAGCACTGCCTAAAATCACAGAACGGACAAGCAGCTGAATCCTTTTTGACCAACCTCAAGCGCAATGAGAATACAAGAATGTGGTCTCGTTTTAAAGATATTGAAGATAGGAGGTGCACCAGATGATTCTCGTGTTTTCATTTTACGACTTCGGTAAGTAATTGATCAAAAAACAATTAGTAACTCTACGACAATGACAGAAAGACTTCTATTGCTCTATGTGCATTCTGTTGCTTTGCTTATTCGAATTTTGTTATTTTTCTGGTTCTTTCTTATCCGTATGACAAGACAACACAGCAAGAGCACGTTGATATTTTGAATTGTTTCTTTGCATCTTATTTTTAAACAACTTTTTTGCTACAAGACTCAACAGGGCACTTGCTGCACATTCTTACCATGCCACCGATTTCGGCACTGAACGAATTCTTTAAAAAAAAACTATCACAATTTTCAAAGCCTTAACTACAAATATGCAATTAACTTAAAGATTACATTTCAAGTTTCCGGCAAGGTCAATGTTAAACTGTTAACGGAAATTGTGTTATTTTTCTGTTGTCAGATCCATTGCTGTTATATCCAGGAGGCACAATATTTTCATGGCTGCCTTACTGGTCCTGTAAAGTTTCAATTAAAAAAGTTGCCATCAAGGCGGCCGCTCTCATGCTCTTGGTCGTGGTGTTAGTTGTTGGTCAGCTCCTCACAAGTAATGTTTTTGTATGCTGTACGACGAAACTGCTCTCAACTTCCGGATATAGGGGTGGTGAAAAGTTGAACGGTGGTGCCAAGTTATTTTCATCAAAGCCGGACAGACAAAAAGAGAAAAAGACAAAAAAAACAAACAATACATCCGTACCATCCGACGGAGATGATGTTGTTTTGTTATTGTTTTTCTTATTCTTTTTTGAGTGTTAATTTTGTCTTTTTGATACGAAGTATGATGAGGGTAATTTAAGATTTCGGATGAATTCAAAATTTAACAAGCACTCATAAGAAAGTAAGCAGTTACGGTTGAATGAAAAATCTCCATTTACGATTGGCTATAACCTCAATTGCTCGTAACTGATCCATTTTTCATTCTGTTGAATTGTTTACTGGAAAATGAGATAATTTTAGGATAGGGGCTATGAGGATAGGTACCTACTTACGTAAAATTATGTGGAAGGATGGTTTTGTTTTTTAATAGCTTTTGTTGAGTTGCTTTAATAAAATGTTTGGAACTATGCGTGTGGGAGTTAATCAGAATGTTTTGATGAAAAGGAAGCAAACAAAAATAAAGTGAGGACACAGAAAAAAGCGGTTTATGTTTATTTTCGTTCTCAAAACTTCAGCTGATTTGAATGAGGAAGTGTGGGACTAGATTTTTTGAATATCGACAGTATTAGGGGTAGAGTACATGGTAATGGATAATTGGAGTGTAAGTTTCTTCTATTTGTAAGGAAACATATTCAACAATAAGGGTTTTGCGGTAAGGATTTTCGCTGAAATAGAAGGAGCTTTTGACAGTATGTGGTAAGCGGTTAGAGAACGAGTCATTTGTGCTGTTGCAAAATACTACGGTAATCGTTGAAGATCGTAGTTCATAATATGTTGCACCTAGAGTGAATAACGACTGTCCGCAGGGAGACATTATAACACCTCTTCTGTGGTGCATGTATGTTGGCTGGATTGATATAACAAAGGCCAACGTCACCGAGCCTTCTGTTGGATATAACCCTCAAGATATTTGATTCGTTCTAAAGCACAGGTTTCGCTGATTTGATTGGTACATATACTAGAAAAAGTCTAACCATCAATTCTCTTGCTCTCTTTATCGAGACGTAGAAAATAAACCTGCTGATTCAACTTGCTCTTATAATCGTCCAATTTCTCCAATTGAAACCAAATGCCTTGGAGTAATCGTCAATGACAAGCTTCTTTCAAATCGCAAACTGTTGAAGCAGTGTAAGGAGACAAAGAGGCTCCTTCAGATATTTACTGCTACCACCTACCAGTCACCAGTTAGCACTTCTTCACTTCTTCACATTGCTGATTGGTTATTTTTTGCTATTTTCTTGTTGGCAACTCTGGTTTTGAAAGCAAACGCACATTTCGTGTATCACAGTCAAATATCTTGCTTTTATTGGTTGAATGGATACCTTATGCCATATATGGAGTGAAGAGCAGTCAGAAGCAATGCATTAACAAAAGTTTTGGTGCGGATTATGGGCTGGTGGAATCATTGAACCGTATTTCTTCGAAGATGATGCGAATCGTAACGTTACTGGAAATGATGAGGGCGGCTATGCGACGATAACAGACTTTTTTGCGTCAAATGGAAGAGCTTGACTTGCATTACATTTGGTTTCAACAAAATGGTGCAACATACCACCCAGCAGGCTTAACAATGGACCATTTGACAGGAAAGTTCGGTGAAAAGTTTATTTTACGTTTGGGGCCGGCCAATAGGCCGCATAGATCGTGTGATTTAACTAATTTAGACTGTTTGTGTTGTAATATTAGGACTCATGTCTATGGCGACAAGTCAGCTTCAATTGAAGCACTGTAAACCAACATTGAAGCTAAAATTCACCAGTAAAACAAAAAAAAGCCTTAAAAATTAAAAATTGCTCTATTTTTTTTTTTTTTTTTTTGTCAGGAGGAAATTTTCAAAAGACACTTGGCAGTATTTGATACCAAGTAGTGTGGGGTTCTTACCTCACTAAAAACTCCTCGTAGTCAGAACGAATCTATGAAAGATCGACAACAGATTTTTCTTTCTCAATAATGTAATCGCTTTAAGGGAAGCTTAAACTTTTAATGCTTCCCATGACTTTTAGACCATAAGCTCGTGTGGCTTGGTTCTTCTTAATCTCCGAACATTGCCTCTCGTATTTAATACGGACTCCATTTCAGAGTTGATATGACTATGCAATCGCTGATTGTGTGATACAGCATTTTTCTTACTACTTCTGTAACCGTTTCTATTTGTAGGTCACGATGTAAATCGCTATTTCTATTATACCATGGTGCATTTACTATTCCACGAAGGACTTTGTTTTGGAACTTTTGGATAATTTCAGTATTTGTTTTCTTTGTACAGCCCCATAATTGAATTCCATAGGTCCAAACAGGTCTAAGTACTTGTTTATAAAGCATTATTTGATTTTCGACAGATAAGTCCGAATTTCTACCGAGTAACCAGTACATTTGTCTATATTTCAAGTTGAGCTCTTCCCTTTTCTTTTTGATATGCTCTTTCTATTTCAGCTTTGCATCCAAATTCATCCCAAGGTATTTGGCCGTATTGGCGTAAGGTACAGCTTGATTGTTGATGAATATTTGAACGTAGCTTAACTTTTTATTTGTAAAGTTTATATGTGCAGATTTAGCTTCATTGAGCTTGATACGCCATTTTTTGGTCCAATTACTAACGGTGTCGACGGCATTTTGCAATTTCTCAGCAGCCTTGACGACGCACTTACTGGATGCCAAAATTGCAGTATCATCTGCAAAAGTAGCCATAATGGTATTGTTATCCACTGGAATATCCCTTGTATATAGCAAATACAGGGTAGGTCCTAGGACGCTTCCTTGTGGAACACCGGAATTTATTTTATATTACATAGCTTTGAATATTCTTGATCATACCCATGGTTGCAAAAGCTTAATTCTTTTCTTAGCTTAAGCTTGTCTTAAATTCACAAGCTAATATGTGAATTATGAATTATTAAACAAATAATAATTCTTAAGCTAGTTGGTGAATTATGAATTAAATTTTTTCAATTCATAAGTCAGTTGGTGAATTATGAATTAAATTTTTTCAATTCATAAGCTAGTTGGTGAATTATGAATTAAATTTTCCCAAGTCATGAGCTGATAAGTGAGTTATGAATTAAAAAAAAAATTATCTGGTAAGGTAGTTGGTGACTTGTGAATTGAATTTTTTCAAATCCTCGCACAGGCAAATCTACTAGACGGTTTTTGGAGTATAATAGCGCGTTAGTTAGGTTCAACTTATGAAAAATAATAACCTCGGATCCAGTTTTAAGGGCATATGACCCAGACAAACCGGTTTTAATTCAGACTGACGCATCGAAAGATGGACTAGGATCAGTTTTAATTCAAGATGGTCATCCAGTTGCATTTGCTTCAAGAACCCTTGGTAAAAATGAACAAAAATGGGCACAGATCGAAAAGGAACTGTTAGCTATAGTTTTTGCGTGTGAAAGATTTCACCATTTCATTTATGGGCGTGAATTCACTGTTGAAAGTGATCATAAGCCCCTAGAAACTATTGGAAAACGTGATATTGATGATATTACACCACGTTTGCAAAAAATGTTCATGAGGCTTTTGAAATATCCACTTTTGAATATTGTTTATACACCGGGAAAAAATATGTTGGTAGCTGATTGTCTTTCACGTGCACAATTGGATGAAACATCTGAGTTGAGTGAAATGTCGGAAGTTGTTCACGCTATCACAAGAACTGTTTGTGCTTCGAGGGACAATTATGATTACTACAGAAAACTTATTGAATCGGATGAAAATCTAAAAAAGATTTGTGAATATATACAAAACGGGTGGCCTGGATATCATCATCTAAATGAATATTGCCAAAATTTTCATAAGTTAAAGTCTGAATTGCATTTCGAAAATGGCTTATTATTTCTTAATCATAGACTGATTATTCCGGACAAATTGCAAAGTAAAATGATAAAGTGGTTGCATGCACCACATCTGGGTGTTGAAAAAACACTTGCACGGGCAAGAATGCTATATTATTGGCCCAGAATGAATGTACAAATCAAAGAAATGATTACATCATGTAACATTTGTGAAAAATTCAAACGAAATAATCAAAAAGAGCCATTGGTCCAGGAATTGAACCCAAAATATCCATATTATATGGTATCAATGGATTTGTTTGAATATGCTAAATAAAATAAATAAATTACTTAGTCGCTATTCAAGTTAATAACAAGATATCTAGTCATATTATCACTGTCATCCTACTAATATTATAAACGTGAAAGTTTGTATGTTTGGATGTATGTTTGTTCCTCTTTCACGCAAAAACTACTGAATGGATTTCAATTAAACTTTCCAATAATATAGCTTATACATCAGAATAACACATAGGCTATATTTTATCCCTAAATTCCCACGGGAACGGGAACGTATACGGGAATTTAGAAACTACAACACCGATTTCAAAAATTTTTCCACTGTTAGAATGCTTCATTATCCCCGAGTAACATAAAAACTAATTCATCCCCATATTCCTACGGTTCCCTATATTCCCACGGGAGCAGGAACGTATACGGGAACTTTGACACTACAGCACCGATTTCAAAAATTCTTTCACCGTTAGAATGCTACACTATCCCCGAGAAACATAAAAACTAATTCATCCCCATATTCCTACGGTTCCCAAAATTCCCACGGGAGTAGGAACGTATACGGGAACTTTGACACTACAGCACCAATTTCAAAAATTCTTTCACCGTTAGAATGCTACACTATCCCCAAGAAACATAAAAACTAATTCAGCCCCATATTCCTACGGTTCCCTATATTCCCACGGGAGCAGGAACGTATACGGGAACTTTGACACTACAGCACCGATTTCAAAAATTCTTTCACCGTTAGAATGCTACACTATCCCCGAGAAACATAAAAACTAATTCATCCCCATATTCCTACGGTTCCCAAAATTCCCACGGGAGTAGGAACGTATACGGGAACTTTGACACTACAGCACCGATTTCAAAAATTCTTTCACCGTTAGAATGCTACACTATCCCCAAGAAACATAAAAACTAATTCAGCCCCATATTCCTACGGTTCCCTATATTCCCACGGGAGCAGGAACGTATACGGGAACTTTGACACTACAGCACCGTTTTCAAAAATTCTTTCACCGTTAGAATGCTACACTATCCCCGAGAAACATAAAAACTAATTCATCCCCATATTCCTACGGTTCCCTTTATTCCCACGGGAGCAGGAACGTATACGGGAACTTTGACACTACAGCACCGATTTCAAAAATTCTTTCACCGTTAGAATGCTACACTATCCCCGAGTAACAAAAACTTTAACTCATCCCCATATTCCTACGGGAACGGTCACCATATTCCCACGGGAACGGGAGTCTTTACAGATATTGAAAATGCGAATGTAGCTATGTCGGTATGTTTTTCGTATGTCTCCCGTTCACAGAACCTGAGGAAGGACGTAGACTATATGTTTTGTCCCTATATTCCCACGGGAGCAGGAACGTATACGGGAACTTTGACACTACAGCATCGATTTTAAAAATTCTTTCACCGTTAGAATGCTACACTTTCCCCGAGTAACATAAAAACTAATTCATCCCCATATTCCTACGGTTCCCTATATTCCCACGTGAGCAGGAACGTATACGGGAACTTTGACAATACAGCACCGATTTAAAAAATTCTTTCACCGTTAGAATGCTACACTAACCCCGAGTAACATAAAAACTAATTCATCCCCATATTTCTACGGTTCCCTTTATTCCCACGGGAGCAGGAACGTATACGGGAACTTTGACACTACAGCACCGATTTCAAAAATTCTTTCACCGTTAGAATGCTACACTATCCCCGAGTTACAAAAACTTTAACTCATCCCCATATTCCTACGGGAACGGTCACCATATTCCCCCGGGAACGGGAGTCTTTACTGATATTGAAAATGCGAATGTAGCTATGTCGGTATGTTTTTCGTATGTCTCCCGTTCACAGAACCTGAGGAAGGACGTAGACTATATATTTTGTCCCTATATTCCCACGGGAGCAGGAACGTATACGGGAACTTTGACACTACCGCACCAATTTTAAAAATTCTTTCACCGTTAGAATGCTACACTTTCCCCGAGTAACATAAGAACTTATTCATCCCCATATTCCTACGGTTCCCTATATTCCCACGGGAGCAGGAACGTATACGGGAACTTTGACACTACAGCACCGATTTAAAAAATTCTTTCACCGTTAGAATGCTACACTAACCCCGAGTAACATAAAAACTAATTCATCCCCATATTTCTACGGTTCCCTATATTCCCACGGGAGCAGGAACGTATATGGGAACTTTGACACTACAGCACCGATTTCAATAATTCTTCCACCGTTAGAATGCTACACTATTCCTGTGTAACATTAACTTTAATTCATCCACATATTCCTACCGGAACGGGAGTCCTTACTAATACAACAAGTGTGAAAGGAGCTCTGTCTGTCCGTCGTTCTATGTTACCATCTCCCGCCCAAACTAATAAACCGATTTAAATGAAATTTTGTACAAGGATTGTTCAGAACCTGAGGAAGGACATAGACTATATATTTTTTCCCTATATTCCCACGGGAGCAGGAACGTATACAGCACCGATTTCAAAAATTCATCCACCGTTGGAATGCTCCATAATCCCGGAGTAACATTAACTTTAACTTATCCACATATTCCCACGAAAACGGTCACCATATTCCCACGGGAGCGGGAGTCTTTACTAATATTGAAAATGCGAATGTAGCTATGTCGGTATGTTTTTCATATGTCTCCCGTTCAAACTGCTAAACAGATTTTATTAAATTAGCTACAGAGATGGTCTAGAACATGCGGAAGGATAAAGGCTATATATCTATCCTTATATTCCCACCGGAACGGAAATGGGAATTCAAAAACTACGGTCTCAAAAGTATTTTTAACAGGGCTACAAGGTGTTGAAATAGGGGTTGAATGTTTTTTTTTGGAAATATGTTCCGCCATTTTTAAGGCTAGAAGTTTTGTTTCCTAAAAAGTTAAAAATGCTGCTGAAAGTCACTATTCCACGCTGACGAAGTCGCGGGCACAGCTAGTTAAAAATATTTTTGATAAAATTGGGTATCCAACGATTCTTAAGTCGGATAATGTTCCATTTAACTCGGGTGAATTTGCGAAGTTTGGTCGAGAATTCAATATCCAATTGAGGTATTCAAGTCCCACTTATGCGCAAAGTAATGGACTTGCTGAAAATGGTGTAGCAATTGCAAAGAATATTCTTAAGCGGTGCTATGAAGCAAATAAGGTAGACAAATTTCAATATAGAATTCTTGAATACAATAAAACGCCCATTGCTAGCATGCAGTTGACACCGTCTGAATTATTCTTTGGTCGATTGATCAAAACGGGACTTCCAGTATCGGAACTCGTGCTCGTCAGAAAAAATTTTTCTGAGGAAATAATTCAAGAAAAAATTGACAACAAAAGGAAAAAACAAAAGTACTACTATGATCGGAACGCAAAGTCATTGCCTTTATTGAATATTGGTGATTTGGTTATTTTTAAGAAAAATGGAAAACAATGGCATTATGGCAAAATTGTTAGAAATGTGAATAATAGATCATATATAATTAGGGATTCTTTTGACAATCATTATAGACGTAATCGTAAATTTATTGCTAAAACAAAGAATGAAGATTTTAATGCTCGTGATTTAATGTATGAAGAAAATATAAAATCAGGTTATAGTGAAAAGTTACCAGAAATTTATATAACTGAACCTAGTTGTGAAACAAAAAATCTAAGTAATACTAATAATAGTAGAATTGACCAAGACCATACTTCCATGGGTACTGTGATTGCGGATGAATTTGAACAGTCAGTTGCCTTTGATAATAACAGTGCAGCTTCAGAATATGAAACTGCTGAAAGTGATGAAAAAAAAAAAAAAAAAAAACCTGTAATAAGCTTTATTCTACATGTGCATACACCATAAGAATGTAATAAGTTTCATTGTGCATGTGCATACACCATAATATTATATTTGACATTTGACAGTTGTTAGTAGTATATAAGAGCAGTTGAGCTTCAACCGCGTAAAGTAGATGTACTTGGATATAACAGCAATAAAGTGAAACTCCATTTAAGAATAAATTGTTCATTGTTACTTTATTTCCTCTGCTTGTTACAGTAACTGAGCTATGTTTACATACCTCAAGTGGATTGTTTTTAGTGCACATACTTCGGTGTGTATTTATGTTTTTTTTTTTTGCATTTAAAATTTCTGATTCAAGTAAGGTCACTTTAATATTTGTTACATTTATGGTATTTTGTAGTTCTTTAATTTTACTGCTTATTTTGCTAGAAATTCTTTTTTCAGAGTTTATTATTTGTTTTGAAACAAGCCCAATAATATAGTTGCACTGCTCTTTACTCGAATCGATCATTTTCTTGCACTCTTTCGCAGTTGATAGTTTATTTTGAGGGGTAAAAGCGGTAACTTCAGACAATAGACCTTGCGGTGTGGTATTGACATAGTGCAACAAAAGCAATCGAAACAAAGTGTTTAAAAATTTTCAATCAAAAGAAAATTATGTAATTTGGGCTTTGAAATGTTTAAGAAAACACACACTTGATTTTGTAAACGTTAAGAAACAGTCCAACGAAACTATTGGTGAGTTTTTAGAGTTTAATTGAATATGAAACCACTCGAAAAACTAAAAACAGGGGCCGAACTCTTAAACACGTCTACTCTCTAGCTGACATTTGTTTGATGACCATAATTAGAATCTCAAGCCATTAAAAGTTCAAAACTTATTAAGGTACTTGAGAAAAAAAATTTATTGAAAAACCTTCTAAATTATTACTTTATGAAGACTTGTATGAGTTGAAGTCAACAGCTCGTAAAGAAAATTATTAGTCAAGTAAAGTGCTAATTAATGTAAGTAGTTTGATGTAAGTTGAAGCTTTCACTGAAATTAAATGAACTCCAAAACAATGGACAGTCTTGTGGTGAGTCTCCATCTTTGCCGGTCTGAAATGAATTTCGCTGCTGTGTTTGTTCTCACTTTTGTTACATTTGCAGCATCGGAATCCAACGATTTACTTGTTTTCTTAAACAATATTCATAAAGATGAGAAATTTCAAAGTGTTTTCATTTTAAAAACATTCAAGGAACCTTTTACATTGGATTTCGGTGAGAATTTCATCAGTGACATGTCAATAACTTTGAATATTCCTGTAGTCATTTCAAGCGACACAACTTCGTTCTCATTGAAAAGGATATTCAATGAGAATATTCTTGCCATTGTGTTATTGGATTCTAATTCTACGAAGCTCATCCTTGAAAAACTCTTGGAATATCTTGAGCGAATGCGGTCCTGTAAAATAATATTTTTTCTTAGAAATGAATCAAAAGAAGAATTAATGTTGGGAAAATTGTTCAGCTTTTGTTGGGAAAATCATATGATAAACGTAATGGCAATCTTTGAGGATTTCCTGGAATCGCCAGTGTTCTACAGTTTCTCGAAGATTCCGGTGTTTTCCATTGAAAAAGTAGAGGTTAAACGACTTCCACAGACAAGTACATATTTTCCGAATCACTTACGAGATCTAAAAGGGATGTACCTACCAGTTTTATTTACTGAACTAGAACCATTATTAATTGTTTCAAAAAACAAGCATGGTAGAGTTGCAGTCAAGGGCTATTTGGGGAATTTTTGGAAAGCATTAGCGACAAGGCACAATGCCAAATTGAATTACTCAAACATGGATTGGAAATTGTCTTACTTGGAAATAAATGATTTGGTTTTGAATGGAACCTTTGAGATGACAGCTATTGCTTCACATAATATCAATTATTCTATGGACTGGGTTTCCTACCCAGCCTACATATTTTTCAAGTGTGTAATGGTTCCAGTTGAACCTCGAGTCTCTATGTCTAAAGTGTTCGCATTGGCTTTTCAATGGGATGCTTTTCTTATTACGATCGGATTGGTTCTAGTGTTATCAGTACTATTAGAACTCGCTCCTTTTTTGCACGATGGGGAAAAGTTCTACATCTTCAATGTCAACTGCTTGCGTGGGATACTTGGACATTCGTTGGTTGAAAGACCCAATGCATCTTGCAGCTTAAAAATCGTGTATATCTCGATATTTTTTGTTGGAATAATGTTGTCCACTTACTACAATGCCTTTCTTCAAGCTCTAATGACAAGTCCTCCATCAGAAAAGAGAATAGAATCCTTCGACGATATCCTGACATCTGAATTGAAGATCATTACTTGGGATAAACTAATGGGAATATATTTTGATGTTTATCCAAGCTTTAAAAACAAGTACGAAAAAATCTTTCAACTCGTAAATTTAAAAAGTTTTTTACCGCTACGACAATCTCGCAGTACGAAGTCAGCATATATAGTGAGTGATGTCAAGTGGAACAATATCCAGACTCAACAGAATTATTTCAGTCGACCTTTGTTCCGTTTACCAGAGAAGATGTGTTTGATGAGGGGCTTACATTTTACGTTTGCTTTGAATAAGAATTCAATTTACAAAGAACTTTTGAACTTTTTTATTTTGGAGACACACGCTTCGGGATTGATGGAGTTTTGGCAGAGGAAATCTTTCTATGAATTACTTGAAGATGGAAAAGTGACACTCGAAGATCTGGCAGGCAAATTGGAATTGCAACCAATGAAAGTTGGTGACTTGAAGTGGATTTGGGTGGCATTGGTTATGGCCCTTCTTCTTAGTGTCTTATGCTTTTTATGTGAAGTTTATGTTTCCACATGTAGTAAAATGCTAATGATATTTGGAAATAAGTTAGCTGTCTGTAAAAGTGTAAAACATTAAATAAAAAATATATATATAAAAAAACACTTTAAAAAAGTAGTTTTTGAGTTTCTATGCGGCTAAATCAATTTAAATTATAAGAGTGAATTCAGAATTTAACAGAAAGATGTTGAGCCGGATGGTGCTTTGGGCTTTGGGGTACGACTTCGGGATGATGGATCGCAACGAATAAAAGATTTCCGAAGTCTTCATCAAACCAGATATCCAGCGTGTTTCCAGGATCGGTTGATAGTGTGGCATACCATCGGTCGCGTATTGAAGTCTCTTTCAATAACTTTATTATATGGATTATATTTTGCGTGATTTTATCTACCCCTCCAGTAAATGACCAGGGCCCGAATAACCGCTCACGTGATCGAGGAATACGTGACTGAATTATGTGCGTCTGCTATTACTTCTCGCGTTTTTGAGCACTTTGGTACCACAATTTAACATTCTTTCATCATTATTTGAACGAATTGAAGTCAATAAATGAACAGTAGACTGATGTTGTGTAATATACAGCGAATTTTGAAAGAACAAAAGTATACTTACTCACTCGATCACTG
The DNA here is from genome assembly GCA_914767635.1 of Melanostoma mellinum. Lineage (NCBI taxonomy): Eukaryota > Metazoa > Arthropoda > Insecta > Diptera > Syrphidae > Melanostoma > Melanostoma mellinum. Next base: position 188,410,835 of record OU612060.1, read on the forward strand.
ATACGGTAATTCCACCCCAGGTTTCAATTGTAGAAGTCCAAATTCCAGAATGTACGAGACTTATGGCTCTCACTATTTGCAAAGCTATTTCACCTCCACGCAGCGTACTAATAACTTATCCACCTGAATTTTCTACCTGTTACACTGTACGTCATTGTGGTCATTGACCGGACGGTTAAACCAGAGAGATCGTGATCAATATCGCTTGAGATGACATTTCTTCTTCCATTCAATCATCGCATTTGCGATTTCGATGTAGTTTCAAAGGCACCGAGCCCTAAGTAACTGAACTTTATTCATCGTTTGGTCATAGCAGCGAAGCTCAGTTTGGGTCTGGTCAGAATACAGGCTGATTTAGTCATGAATATTTGTTGCTGTTCAACGTTAGTCTTCAACTTTGTGTCCCGGTGAAGTCGCATTTGTATATACCAGAACTTTCTTCACCTAACTTTATTCATTCCCTACTGCCATCAAGTTGGAACTCCGAATGATGTTTTTATTTTTCTTTGTTGAGATAGTAAAAAACCATAATTCTCATGCCATTTAATTTTAATTCTTCATGAAACGCTAATGTGTATAAGCGTTTCATAAAGAAATAAAATAAAAAAAAAATAATCCCTCCTCAAATAAAGGAATGGTTGAGAAAAATGAAATAAGCACTTTTCCATAACGAATTGTACCAAGTGTTTGCTTTAATTGACCGGGTTGGTATGAAAATCCAAAACAAAACGACTTTGAAAAACAAATAAACTACAATAAACTTAGGTAGTGAACTTATTTCATTAGTTCACTAAAGCAACATAGTTTATTGAACTATGTAGTTCTTAAAGGGGCTGTCGCCCCTGGACCGTCAGTTTTTCGTGAGTTTTTTGTAGGAAAAGTATGAGATGTATTTAAACGAAATATTAATTAACACATATTTATACATTATATTTTGTAATTTTTCCCACACCAAAATATTCATTACAACTGAACTTATACGTAAATAAGTAAGGGCATATAAAATTTTTTTTATTTTGCGGTGACCGCGTTTTCGCCTTTAAAAATTATCTGAAACAATCAATTTCTTCCTGCCATTAAAAACGCTTTCTAACTTAGCCGTTCGAAACCGGCATTTAGTTGCAAGTCCTTGAAATTCGATTGGTCCTTAGGTTTCCGTATTTATTTGTTTAGCTTAAATTCATCAATTGAATAACGAAAAGCCTTAAAAATTTAAAAAGTGCTTTATGAAATTCATGATTAGATTCTCAAACCATTAAAAGTTCAAAACTTATTTGGGTAGGTACCTATACTTGAGAAAAAAAATTTATCAAAAACATTTCTTAATTATTACTTTGAGGACTTCCACTTGTATGTATGAGTTGAAGTCAACAGCTCGTGAAGAAAATTAGTAGGTAAGTAAAGTGCCCATTAAAACAAAAATCTGTAACTTGATGTAAGTTGAAGCTTTCAATAAAATTAAATGAACTCCACAACAATGGACAGTCTTGTACTGAGTCTCTACCTTTGCCGGTCTGAAATGAATTTCGCTGCTGTGCTTGTTCTCACTTTTGTTACATTTGCAGCATCGAAGCCCAAGAATTTAATTGATTTCTTAAACAATATTCATGAAGATGAGAAATTTCATAGTGTTTTCATTTTAAAAACATTCAAGGAACCGTCAACTTTGAATTTCGGTGAGAATTTTATCAGTGACATGTCAATAACTTTGAATATTCCAGTAGTCATTTCAACCGACACAACTTCATTCTCATTGAAAAGGATATTCAATGAGAATATTCTTGCCATTGTGTTGGTGGATTCAGATTCTATGAAACTCATCCTTGAAAAACTCTTGGAATACCTTGAGCAAATGCGGTCCTGTAAAATAATATTTCTTCTAAGCAATGAATCAAAAGAAGAGCGCTTTTTGGAAAAATTTTTCAGCTTTTGTTGGGAGAATCACATGATAAACGTAATGGCAATCTTTGACGACTTCCTGGAATCGCCAGTGTTCTACAGGTACACAAAGATTCCGGTGTTCTCCATAGAAAAAGTAGATGTTAATCGATTTCGACAGACAAGTGCATATTTTCCGAATCACTTACGAGATCTGAAAGGGATCAACCTGCCAGTTATATTTGGAGAAATGGAACCATTATTGATCGTTTCAAAAAACAAGCAAGGTGAAGTTGCAATCAAGGGGTATTTGGGACATTTTTGGAAAGCATTAGCGACAAAGCACAATGCCAGATTGAATTATTCAAGTATAGGCTGGAAATTGCCTTTTTTGGATTTAATAGATTTGGTTTTGAATGAGACATTTGAAATGGCAGCTATTTCTTCACATAGTGTCATCAATTCTATGGACTGGAGCTCCTATCCGTCTCGACTATTTTCCTGGTGTATAATGCTTCCAGTTGAACCTCGAGTCCCAACATTTAAGATCTTTGCATTAATTTTCCACTGGGATGCTTTCCTTGTTACCATTGGACTGTTTTTAATGTTAACAGCATTGTTAGAACTCGCTTCGTATTTCCATGATGGGAAAAATTTTTACATCTTCAATGTCAACTGCTTGCGTGGGATACTTGGACATTCGTTGGTGGAACGACCCAATGCATCTTGCAGCTTAAAAATCGTGTATATCTTGATCTTTTTTGTTGGAATAATGTTGGCCACTTACTACAATGCCTTTCTTCAAACTCTAATGACAACTTCTCCATCCGAAAAGAGAATAGAGTCCTTAGACGATATCCTGACATCTGAATTGAAGGTCGTTACTTTGGATAAACTAATGGAACAATATTTTGATTTTTTTCCAAACCTTAGAACTAAGTACGAAAAAATGTTTCGAACAGTTGATTTTAAGACTTATCAAGAGCTACGACAATCTCCCAGTACGAAGTCAGCATATGTAGTGGGTGAAGTTAAGTGGAACAATATCCAAGCTCAACAGAATTATTTTAGTCGACCTTTGTTCCGTTTACCAGAGAAGTTGTGTTTGGTGAGGGGCTTACGTTTTACGTTTGCTTTGAATAAGAATTCAATTTATAAAGAACTTTTGAACTTTTTTATTTTGGAGACACATTCGTCAGGATTATTGGAGTTTTGGGAAAGGAAATCTTTCTACGATTTACTTGAAGATGGAAAGGTGACACTCAAAGATTTGGCAGGCAAATTGGAATTGGAACCAATGAAAGTTGCTGACTTGAAGTGGGTTTGGGTGGCATTGGTTATACCACTTGCCCTTGGTATCTTATGCTTTTTATGTGAAGTTTATGTTTCCGCATAGAAAAATGCTATTGGCTTTTGGAAAAAAGATTGCTGTCTGTAAAACATAAAAATAAAAAATATGTATATAAGCAAGACTTTAATAAAGTAGTTTTTGACTTTCTATGCAGCCAAATCAATTTAAATTACAAGAGTGAAACAATGTAAGTAAATTGGGAGTATAACAGAACACCTCTTCTTTTGTAGATGCTGAAGACTTCCAGTGAATCATCATTTGCGATTTTCATGTTGGATGTAGGCAGTAGAATTGATAAAGCTTGACCAAGTTGGATCTTATATGTGTTGTTGAAGAACACACGATTTCGATGTTGTTTCAAAGGCACCGATCCCTGAGTAACTGAACTTTATTCATCGTTTGGTCTTAGCTGCGAAGCTTAGTGTGGCTCTGGCCTGGTTAGACTGCAGGCTGATTAAATCATGAACTTTTGTTGCTGCTTATTCTCTGCATCAGTTTTCTTTCTTTGCTAGTCAGACTTTTGTATTGGAATTAGCTGGCCAGGTGACCAAATAGCTTGCAGTTGGCACACTACATTTTTGATCTTATTCTTTGGGCTTAACCTCTCCGGTGGTTTTTGTTGCAGTTCACGCAAACGTAGTTCATGTCGCAATACGTTGCCACATGACCAAAGGTCTGAGAATTCTAATACTAGTCAGATTCTATTTTATAAACGTTAGCTCGTCTAACAGAATGAGGCTTCAACTGTGGCAAAAGTTATTGTAGTTGCAACCCCGAAACTTCTGCTACGTGTGAAAGTAATGATTATTGTAAATAAATGAAGAGACATTTTTTTAAAGCTGCTGGGTAAGGAAATAGGAAAATAAAATAGAAAAATAAATAGGGTACCTAGCGAAACAGAGCGGGTGAGCCTCAAGGCTACTGCTTGTTTTCGTAATCTCTGAGTGATCACAGCTTTCCTACACGGTTAAAAATCCTGGCGTTAAATTTAATATTTTTGAGGTTGCATATATGACCAGTCCAAAATCGTATTTAAACGTAATACTTTCAATATATTTAATTTTCAAATTCAATAGAAGACGTATTGGAATCCAATACTGTTTTATATTAAAAAACAAGTTCGTATTATTAAATAGTAACACAGATAAGTATTAGTATTTGAACCAAAATATTAAAATTCATTAGTTCTTGTATTGGTTTTAAGGTCATTTATATTAGAACTAATTACGCTGGGTATTGAAAACATGTATTTTTTTATTCAAATTCAATATTTTTTTACTTGTTTTAAACCCAAAGCGGGTTTAATTGTAATACAAGTTTATTAAATCTTAATACAATTTATGGTTTGATTGGATTACTGTTTAGCCCACTTAGTATTGAAAACTAATACTTATTTATTAAATTTCAATACTTTGAAGAAGATTTAATTGGATTACTTTTGTATGCACATAGTATTAAAAAGTAATATTTATTTATTAAATTTCAAAACAAAACCTTAGATCCTGTGAATATCAAACTGTTAATATTAAATAATTTACGTTCAAAGTAAACAAAGAAACAATTCTTTTATAAAAAAGTTATTTTATTGAATAGAAGAACAAAGAAATCTTATAACTATGTAATGACTTAAGCTTTTGAACACAAATAGTATAGTATTATAGTATAAAAAGGGTCTGCAATATAAACACTTTGATTCTTAAAACATAATGCTTGAATGTCTTTTTAAGCATAGAACTATCGAACTTTAAGAAAAGTGTTTGGTTCCCACTTACTGACCGTAGGTACTCAGCTCCCGCCGTCTCTAACGCCCTTCGAGAAGAGTCCTTGAGCGTATTTGTTCGGCTGTACTAATCCAAAATGTACGCTGCTGGGCTTGTTTTTATAAATGCTTTAATACCTGTAACATTAGGAAAATTTTATTTATATAATTACAGTAAATTCAATACTGAAAAAGCTACTTACTTCAAATTTTCAGATATTTGATTAGGAGACTCTTCTTCAACAGTGTCAAGAACCAGAAGGACGCGGGCACTGACTATATCGATCCTTCAAAGTGAATCCGTTCACCAGTTATTTGTTTCCTACAACTAAAACAAAAACAAATTTTAAATAAGCACGGTTTGCACTCACCAGGAAATAAATATATAAAGCACTTAAACTTGCTGTTTATTACTTACTTGTAAGAAGGATACTTTCATTTGAAACGTCAAAAGATAGAGATGATTTATTCGTCTGATTTTTATTTATTTTAAAAAGTGAAAGTATTTTTCTCCACGTTTTCCACTTTAATGTAACTAAATTGTCCTTTTGGAACTCCATGTTGAACGGCCGACGCGAAGAGTTGGAACAAACTAACGGAGTTTTCTTTCGACAAAACAATACTCGATATTAAAATGTAATATTGAAGGGCTAAGAAATAATACCAAGATATAAAAATCTAATACTTAAGGGTTAAAAGTCAATACCTGGGTCTTTAAATTTAATACTGGAGGGTTAAAAATTAATGTCTGGTGGGTATTAAAATCTAATATTAATGTGTTCAAAATAAATACCTCGAGAGCTTCGCACTAAATAAATTTATTGAATTTTAATACAATCAAATATTAAATTGCAATACTTTATTAGACTATGCATTTACTGCTTGATAGTAATACTGAAATATTAAAGATAAGTATTGTTGTGTATTAGAATGTACTGTTTCATGAGTGCAATACAGTACAGTTTCGCGCTAAACACAAAATTTCATCAATTTTAATACAATCCAATATTCAATTTCAATACATTAACTTTGAACATAATATTATTATGGTCACTTTTATCCAAACCTTCTACTAAAATCAAATAACAAATTATTGGATTTTAATATTTGAAGGTTCAATTTCAGTGGAAAAGTATTAAAAAGGGCATTTTAGTGGGAGATGTATTGAATTTTAATACCAAATTATTTAAAAAAATGTTTAATAAAGTTGGAATATTAAAAACAAATTATTCCTGTATTGCATACGGCTGTAATACGAGGGCCGTATTAAAAAACACCCCAGCATTTTTAACCGTGTACTTTTCTAATTCAGCTTTTGTGTAGCCTACAACCTCTTGATTTTAGAAAGATTGAAATCTCTCCCCATTCAGGATTATTCAATGTTTGTCTCAAATTTTTTGTTCCGGTGAATTCGCCGCATTTATTTATACCAGATCTTTCTTCACCTGACTTTATTCATTCCTTACTGCCATCAAGTTGGAACTTAATATAATGTTTTGATGTTTTTCTTTTGAAATGATAAAAAAACCATTATCCTGATGCCATTTAATCCTCAAAGTATAAGGAATGGTTGAGAGGAATACAATAAGCATTTACAGAATGCAGAAGCGCTTATCGCGAAAGTATATTATTCAATTTTATTATACGAGTATAATAACACTTACTAGTCAACAAAATTTACTTTTTTATGTCACAGGTTTTCTGAAGGTCTTTTTTTGTCCTAAACTCAAATTTAACCTCGGAATTGCTATGTCACGTTACGTTTTTCGAGATATAAAGACTTCAAAATCGAGAAAAACAAGCGTTTCCTATTTTTGAGCCTATGTGCTGCTAATATGTTAATACTTTTGACCTGAAAACAAACTATTGCTTTTCCAAAAACTTAATATCCGCTTATTCCAAATACGGGCTCAAAATGCCTATATCACACCAAATTACTGAAATCTTAAACCTCAAAAGTTGTAAGACCGGGCATTCTTTGTTTTGCCGCCTAGATAGAATCGTGGAAGGAATCTTGAATTTGATAACACATTTTTGAAAGTTATGCACGTGCTGAATTCAAATTAAGTCGCAGAATTGTTCTATCACACCAGGTTCTTGAGATTATGGCCAGAGTAAGGGCAAGACATCATGCAAAGCAGCATGAGAAGCGCTCGTTTGAGGAAATAGAGAGGTGCCATGGCAGGAACGGGATTCGGAAGTTTTACCAAAAGGTAAAAAGATCCTGCCAGGGTGGCAAACCCCGAACTCAAGCCTGTAAAGACCAGCAGGGAAACATAGTTATAGAGTCACAGTCGCTACTGAGGATCTGGAAAGATCTTTTCTGCAGACTGCTTAACGGCGATGAGGACACAAATTCCGCTGTCAGGCAGACTGCCCCATTCAGCCTGGACGATGATCAAGAATGCCGTCCTCCCGACCTAGAAGAAGTTAAGCTTGCTATATGCAAACTTAAATCAAATAAGACTGCAGGTGCAGATGGCCTTGATGCCGAACTTTTCAAGGCAGCTGGAGATCAGTTGGAAAGGAGCATGCACCAACTGATCTTCATGATATGGTCGGAAGAAAGCATGCCCGATGAATGGTACCTCAGTATCGTATGCCCGATCCTAAAGAAAGGAGACCCTCACAACTGCGCCAATTATAGAGGGATAAGCCTCCTTAACGTCGCTTATAAGATCTTGTCTGCTGTAATATGTGAACGTCTGAAACCCCACGTCAACAACTTGATAGGTCCTTATCAAGGTGGTTTTAGAACGGAGAAGTCCGCAATAGACCAAATTTTCACATTACGGCAGATCTTGGAAAAAACCCGAGAACATAATATCGATATTCACCATCTCTTTATCGATTTTAAGGCCACGTATGACAGTATTTACAGAGACAAGCTGTACAGAGCCATGTCTAGTTTCGGCATCTCTGCAAAACTCATACGACTATGCAGGATGACTTTGGAGAATTCACGCTGCCTGTCAAGGTCGGTTAGAAACTCACCAAAACCTTTGATGCCGAAAAAGGTTTAGACAAGGCGACAAACTGTCATGCGATTTCTTCAACATCATACTTGAACAGATTGTAAGAAATTCAAACGTCAACACCAGAGGAACGATCTTTCAAAAGTCTGTACAATTACTCGCCTATGCAGACGATATTGACGTAATGGGAAGAAAAAAGCGTGATTTCATAGGTGCTTTTGCGAGTATTGAAACAGAAGCGGCAAAAAAGGGTTTGATGGTTAATGAGGGCAAAACGAAGTATATGCTGTCATCAAACAAGGACACAGAACATCGACGAATTGGACAATACGTCACAATAGACAGACATAACTTCGAGGTAGTACAGGACTTCGTCTACCTAGGATCCACTGTAGACACGGACAACAACATCAGTGCGGAGATCAAACGGAGAATAACTCTTGCCAACCGTTGCTTCTTTGGGTTAAGAAGGCAATTGAGAAACAAAACCCTCTCCAGAAAAACCAAGGTAACCTTGTATAAGACTTTAATCATCCCAGTCCTGCTTTACGGCGCAGAAGCATGGACCTTATCGAAAGCGGATGAGGAAACCCTTGGTCGTTTCGAAAGAAAAATTCTCCGAATGATCTTTGGTCCCGTATGCGAAGGCAATGTGTGGAGAAGAAGATACAACAACGAGCTGTATGAGCTGTACCGCGACATGGGCATAGCCAGAAGAGTACGCATCGCGAGGCTACGATGGTTGTGTCATGTTGAGCGGATGGACCCAAACGCTCCGGCTCGTCGGGTGTTCGAAAGCACATTGTAGGGAAATCGCGGAAGGGGAAGACCTCGTCTTTAGGTGGATGAAGACCTCAACCGACTTGGAGTGCGAAACTGGAGAGAGCTCGCCCGAAATCGAAGTCGTTATAGAAGGATGTTGGTTGAGGCCCAGGTTCACCCCGAACTGTAATGCCCACCTAATTAAGTAAGTAAGTAAGTAAGGGCAAGACATCAATGCTTTGTTCTTTAAAAACTTGGCGTTGGAGAGCGATTCTCTGATTCAGCAAAAAAAGAACTTTAAGGAATGTTTTACCTTATTCAATTCTGAGGTCAATTGCTCTGGCACGCCATGTTTTCGAGATATAAAACCTTCAAAATCGAGAAAAACAAAGTTTAGCTACTTTTGAGCCTATGTTTCAACATGCAAAGTATTTCAACCTGAAAACAAACCATTGTTTTTCTAATACCTTGATGTGCGCTGAATCTGGCCTCGAAATGCCTCTACTACATCAAATAACTGAGGTAGTTACTATTTAGCATCAAAAGTTGTAGTTCATGGTCACGCATTACATTCTACGACAGGGTAATAAATTATAACTTATTACTCTGTCGTGATAAGCCCCGAGGCTATCCGGGATTTGTCAGTATTCAATGAATGAATGGTTTAGGGTTTTATATTGAACTTCGACCTTGTAGATCTATTGTATACCTAAGAAGGAACAATATATTTTCTAAGTGTTGCTTCTGTCAGCATTTTCGATGATGGAGTCAAATAAGAAAAGACCCTGAAATAAATGAAAAAATTTCATTAATTAAATAAATGCAATTTACAGCTTGGAAAATTAAGGTTCAGAAGTTTCTTTAAAAGCAATAAATATAAATATGCCATAGTTTTCTTATCGTATTAAGTTGAAATGTTGCGCATCTAACACACAAGACACAACAACACATCAGCAACAAAACAAGTTGCAGAAACTAAATGAAATTATGAGCAACTCTCTTAGCATGAGAGACTCTCTTTTTTTCAAACTGTTATACTCTGCTCTCGATTTATAGGTTTTGTTTCAAATGTTGCAGAGGGTGCAGAGTGCAGACTTGTTTCTTGTACTACTATCTACAAGGTGATTTTGAGTTGGATTTGCTGCTTCCGTTTCGAAAACGAAGCGTAAAGTCTCGACTATCGGATGTGTTCAAAGCAAGGGTAGTTTCAATTAACGAGAGTTTTGCAATAACCGAGGTTGTTGCAGTGACCGAGGTTGTTGCAATAATCGAGTGCACGATATTCACTAAACTAATGTCGCTTTCTATTGGGCGAATAGAATTGTCCAGGAACGTATAGGAGCATTCTCAAGCCGTTCCATTTGTGCAAGAAAATCGCTTCTCATTATTCTGAGGAGTAACAGCCTCTTCCTCTTCTCGATTTGAAGTGAGAATCAACTCAAGAAGCAGTAACACATGTTACTCAAATAAAAGAAAAGAAGATGTTGGGTGTTCCATTGAATTTTAAAATGATTGCTTCCACGAACCACGAGTTAAACCAATGAGAAGTGACATATGTAACATGAAAATTTTGCACTTAATGCATTCATAAAAGTTCCTCGAAACAAACTCAAAAGGACCGGTAAAATAACTACCAAAACGAATGTATAATAAGCGATTAACGAAGTACACAGGTTAGGTTAGGTTGCATGAGGGGTGCAGCCACAAGTGACAGCATCTCACTCGGATCTCAGGGATCCAGTGTGCTCCCCGGGAAAATCAGAGGATGAGGAGATGGGAGGATTGGAGGGTTGGGTTGGTAATTGGTTTATTGGGAAAGGGAACCCCCACTGAACCATTTGGAGCCCTGAGTAAATTTCAAGACGTTGCTCAATGGGAGGTTAGAGATTTCGCTTAGTTCGTCAAAGAAGTATTCTCTGAGGGTTTTTGCCGAGTGTGGGCCAATCTAGGACACTCACAAAAAAAGTGGATGTGCTAATGCCCATTCTCATCATCCCAACGAGTTGTGGCCCGTGAGAATGCCAATCAACAGAGAGAGCCGAGGTCTGCTTAGCTGGAGTAGAAATTCTGTTTTTTTTTTTTTTTTTTGGAAATATCCGGCCAAAGGTTTCTGGAGACTCGGCATGTTTCAAAAGATGACCACCTGTCATTGGCGGTTTTTAGAAAATTTTGTTTGATTCTGTTTTTTTTTTCTTGCTCTAGTGGCTTTAGAATTGAGGTGTTCGTTTCGCTGGATTCGAGTGCTGACCCCATTTTAGCCAGCTTATCCGCCATTTTATTACCGATTATGTCACGAAGTACATGCTTTTAGTGTAAGCAATGTTTTTCTAGTACGAGAGCCACTCGAAAAATTTGCAAAAATTTCGATTTTCTACTGCTTCACTGTACTACTCATCGTTTTGGCTTCTAAAAGGTTTTTCAGAAAAACTCATATAATTTAATACTATCGCCAAAATTGTATAGCCTTATAATGAAGACGAGGGTTTGTCATTTCGTTTTGAAGAAGATTTCAATTTTTGACCACTTTTTGCAAGATTTGGGGCCTTATGTCAGCAATAACGCGCCCAATATTCTCCTCCAAGGCGTCATTCGTCTCGGGCTTATCTGCGTAGGCAAGCGACTTCACATAATCTCACAAAAAAGAACCTAGCGTTGATAAATCGCTCCGTTTTGCAGGCAACTCACAGGTTTAAAACCCGATTTAAAAAATCGGCGTCAAGAGGGATTCTGTCTTAAGACAATTTACCAAGCGTACGTTGCGTAGTGGGCGTGCGGATTCAATTCTTCCACGATGAAATACCAGACCAGAGTGAGCATTGATGAAGTGACAGCTGTCAAATAAACCAACTCCGAAAAGAAAAGAAGATCCTGCCTTGAAGTCAAGAACCAATTTCTTCTTCTTTTAAGAATTAGAATTGTGAATTATTTCTAGTCAAACACCATTAGCTTGCGGATAAATAAATCAAAAGGAACGAAATGTCGAAGGACATACTTGCGGAATAGAGTTCCTAACACTTGAGAGTTCTAAGATTATTAAAGGTTTGTCTTTTGAAGCCCTGGGGTTGCCCTGTGGTCGTCACAAAGTGTTTTTTGAAAAACCTAAGCTCGCCTTTAATGGCAAATTGATTGCTGATTTCAGCCCTGGGCTCTCCCTCAATTCGACTGAAGTAGCCTTGGGGTTTTGCTGGGGAGAGTTCACCTAATGTATAGGGCTGTCAAATGACATTTACTTTTCTTCAAGTGACAGGAACATGTGGTGATTTTTTGGTTCTGCGTTTTTAAGGACTGAAAACTCCACGATCTGGCGGCACGTGAAATTTTAATACGCTCCACAGATGGAAATTGCTTACTGTTTTGTTTTTTGGATTGAACGAAGTCCCTTTACAGAAAAACTGGTTTTGGTTGACTTACTTTCTTACTTAGGTGGGCATTACAGTTCGGGGTGAACCTGGGGCTCAACCAACATCCTTCTATAACGACTTCGATTTCGGGCGAGCTCTCTCCAGTTTCGCACTCTAAGTCGGTTTAGGTCTTCATCCACTTCATTGCGCCACCTAAGACGAGGCCTTCCCCTTCCGCGATTTCCCTACAATTTACTTTCGAAAACCCATCGAGTCGGAGCTTTTGGGTCCATCCGCTCTACATTACCCAACCATCGTAGCCTCGCGATGCGTACTCTTCTGGCTTGCTTGACAGTAGAACTATGAAAAACGAACACAAAAGACTGAAATCTTCGAAAATTCTACTAAAATTGTGGTTTCAATTGGATCTCTCACTAGTCTACCTCAAACTAGTGATCCGCTTGTAAGTCACCCCACGCACCAGCAGTGTACAAAGTTCCAATCTCACAGGTGTTTTTTTCACATTGTAGTTCCCATTATAACAAAGTTTACAGCTCCGTGTGAACCTCACGCCTATTAAATGTTTGTAAGAGATGTTTCATTTTATTAAACACAGATCTGTTCTGATCTCTTATCGCCCATCAAAATCAACAAATTAATTAACGTCGGCCTCATCTTGCATTTTCCATTCACATCTCCCATGACGAACTTCTGCCATCGACTGCATGAGCATTCGATGCACTTAATCTGCTGTTCAATCTCCTCAGTGTCTCTTAATTTATGCAAAAAATTTACTCCAAGAATCAGGTTTCTTTTTTCATTGAGGAAACTCAATGAAAATACAAGGAGAAGAAAAAAAAACCAAGAAAGAAAAGACAATGGAAAGAGACTCCCCAGTGACATCTGCACATCTGACACGTTTGGCATTCAAGAAGTGCTCACATGAGATCTGCAATCAATGGGCGTGCAGGCTTAGAATTGTATCTCGCATCAATGTTGCGATCGTCATGATCAAAGAACGCCTTTCGTAAACGACGGAAGAGTGTCTGTGGTTGTTAGACACTTGTGCAAAAGACTTGAGGATATGCGTCAAAGATTAGCTTGTGTGTCACCTTCAAACGGAATCAATAAAGCGACGTATCTCTTGTAATTTCTTTTTATCATGCAGGTGGTAAGAATTCATTTTGACTCCCTAAAGCAAATCAAATTCTATTAAACATTTTGTTAAAAAGACAACTGACACTGACATTCCCATGGGAGCTGATTTAATCAGTTCGCATTTTGGTGGTCGTTGAGTTTATGTGCCAACTTCCACTCGTTACGTAATCGCTTGTCAAATCTTCTTAGCATTAGGCCGAATTTGTGTCACAATATTTGTCGGAGTTATGTCAATTATTTGTTGACCCATGGGGCAGTTATCATTGTCATTTGCGTTATCTTTGTGTTTCATTCGAATCAACTCAAGAACTTATGTAATATTCCTTCAACGACTGACCTCGACCGATTTCAGTAGTGGATTCTCATCACAGATTCTCAACCAGAAAATATTTATGAATCAATCATTCCTTGTTAATGGCCTACACTCCATTCACGTCATCCGCACATTCATAGACACACTACCATTCTGTTTTCAAGCAGCCAATTAAATCCGTCATTGACATTCAAATCCTCTCACCGATATACGATGGTAGCCATAGACATATAGAGCCATTGCGTTGCGTAATCAAGTGTATTCTATGATTTGCCAGATCCACTTCCACACTGCCGACGAAGACAACGACGACCGACGTTCACCAAGGCTATTAATATCTGTCACAAATCGCTCAAAGTATTATTACCAAATTGGGTCATTGATGAGCGCACAGGCATACCACCACATATACCATCCATTCCGAATGGAAATCATTATCAGTGGTATGAGGAGTTCAATGACTTCGCAAGTTATTACCAACCCTCAAAAGACGTCAAAACTACAAACAAAATCTACAGTAATAAATTCGTCGTAATATCTATTTCCCTGTTTCTTCATCGATATTTAAAAGCTTTGGCACTCCATCACAACCAACTCAAGTCTACCTGGCTGGACATTAAATTTTATGACAGAGGACAGTGTTGAGTTGATGGCTTTTGGGGGGTTTATAGACGATTGGACTTAAGTTTTCGTGATTTGAGGGTTTATTAGACCGTTTAAGATATTTTTATTTATTCAGGGTTTTTATTGAATGGCTGGGTTGTTTATTTTCCTATTTGTATACCTGATTCTGAGTGAATCGATTTGGAGGAACTTTTTCCTTATAAACTTCTCGAGTCAATGAACTCAACAAGAAGAAACTTCTAGAGATGGCAGTTGAACTGTTCAAGTTGAACTGAATAAGAAAAAGAAAATAAAGGAAAGCACTCCTAAGTCATTATATAGAGTTTTTCAATTAATGTTTATGACTTTTCTTCGAAACAAAACTTTTACTTTCCTCTCTCAAAGCAGTAAGACTCGTTGAAATATTTTTTGGCTTTTTTTTTGTTCAATGACACAAGCAGCAAAAATGTGTCATATGTCATATGGCACTAATGGCACCCTCAAATGACCCAAACTACACAAATGCGAAAAATGAATCAAAAAACAACTCTAAAGGCACAAATGACTCAAATAACCCAAACATCATTAATCAAACACATGACAAAAATGTCTCACGCACTTGTATCGCAAGTCACAAACGTTCAGAAAAAACTTTGATACACAGATCTCCCCTATTTTTCACCTCTGGATAAAAACTACTGCCAATTTGCGTTCCATTTAAAATGTTTACGAGTAGCACTCCCTCCCTTTTATCTCAAATTAGGATTTTATTTTATAACCACGACATCAGTTTAATTCACATCTACATTAACTTTTATAACCACCCCCATCCTTATCTGATATACACTTGGAGAAGATCTCATTTCGGTCTTATTTTTGCATATTTAATTGCATCCTTAATTCCAATTGATATGTGATTTGCGCTATTTTTGTTGCAATGTTTGCACTTGCATTGCGGACTTAAAATACTTTCTTTGCAAAGTATTCACACAGATTAATGTTTCTGCTTCAGCTGTTAGCATTTATGTCAAGAGACGTTTCATTGCCTCTATTCAATTCAAACAGCAATCGCGCTTTATTCAGATGGAAAATTTTAGCCAGTCGGGAGATAACTGATAAAATCTAATTGTATTCTCATGTCATTTAAGGTGATTGATGGATGCCACACAAGAACTTGAGGATTTTCATATTTGCGTGAATATGAATCTGGAAAGAGGACATCTTTTTCTGCTAATTCTTCGCGACTTAAATAAAAATAAAATAAATAGGGTGGCGCAACAGAGTGAGGAGCCCCTGGGCCTAGCACATTTCTCACAACAATGCCTTGTGAGGGAATGGAGGGGACCTACAATTTTTCGTTCCGAACGGCTAATTGAGAATGCGCTTTTCATGGCAATGAATTTATTAACGGAGGACTTGCCAATTCCTCGCGAAAGGCGATACCCGTGGAAAAACATTTTTGCATTTTGCCTCTGCTGGGATTCGAACCTCGAACCTCTGGGTTAGCAGGTGGACATGCTAACCATTACGCCACGGGTACCCACTTAAACAAATACTCATACAAGACAGAAATATTGTTCAACTCAGGGGCGAACGCAGGGGGGGTTTTGGGGTACACAATTTTTTTTTTCTGTACAAAATTTCATTTGAATCGGTTCAGTTGCTTGGATGGGAGACGGTTGCATAGAAAGCCGAACAGACAGAGCTACTTTTGCATTTATAATATTAGTAAGGACCGGTTCCCGTGGGAGTATTCGGATGAAATGTAGCCTATGTCCCTCTTCAGGTTCCAAATCATCTCTGTATAATATTTTACTTAAATCGATTCAGTGGTTTGGGCGGGAGATGGTAATATAGAAAGACGGACAGACAGAGCTTCTTTCGTATTTCTTATAGAAGTAAGGACTCCCGTTCCTGTGTAGGAATATGGGGATGAGTTAAAGTTTATGTTATTCGGGGATAGTGTAGCATTCTAACGGTGGCGGTGGAAGAATTTTTAAATTCGGTGCTGTAGTTTCTAGGTTTTTGTATACGTTCTCGTTCTCATTAGAATATAGGGGTAGAATGCATAGCCTATGTCCTTCCTCTGGTTCTAGACTATCTCTGTACCAAATTTCATTCAAATCGGCTCAGTAGTTTGGGTGGGAGCCGTTAACATAGAAAGCTGGACAGACAGAGTTACTTTCACATTTATAATATTAAATCAATACAAAGTATAAAAAAAGCATAAAAATATTAAAAACAAATTGTTCGTTCATGTTGATTGCGTTTCATAAGACGAGGTCTTCAATTTCTACGATTTCTACTCAAGGTTTCTTCGAAAACTCTTCCAGTTGGAACGTTAGTTTCATCCGATCAATAAAATGTCCGGGATATTCTTTACATGGATTACATTTTCTTAGCTTTGCTCATTTATGGCACAGCATATACAGTTTTTTGTTGAATCTTCTAATCCATACATCAAAGATAGCTTGGAAAATTTTCTAGAGGGTTTTATTTCTTATATTTGTCTTCTTAGCCGAAAGTAGGTGGGATTTGCATAAATAGTCATTTGATTGATGCCCGCTGTGGTAATATAACCAGTGCTGCCACTACTCCTACTGCGCTTAGCCTTAAATGGAAATCTACTGCGCAGCAAAACGAATTTACTCCTTCTTTAAAAATTTTTATCGTTATTCAGAGTTTGCGAGTTTAGGGCATACAAATTTTTAAAATGCTAAAACATGTTCACTTTGAATGCATCCAGTGACTATTTCAAATAACATTGACTTGAGCTTGCCGCTGTCGGCTCAAAAACATCAAACTGTCACAAACATACAAAAACACAATACTCGAACCTCAACCAAACTTGTTATTTCTCGAAAGGTTGCTGACATTAAGAGAGTTTGTGTATTGCATATTTTTCGATTATTTTAATTGTTTCTCATAACAACTGAAATAAGAATTCCAATTCCACACATGCATTCCAACTCTTCAAAATATCATTTTAGCCAAAGAGCTAAAGGTGTCAAAAGAAAATTGTTGGTCTCCGTCCGATAAACCTGGTATTATTGATTTTTTTTTTTATGAATTTAAATTCATAAACGGTGCATTTAGAAGAAAGTGCCTTCGTCTAAAAATGTAATTTATATACATATTATATTTATTTATTACTAGCTGAGCCGCTCGGCTTTGCTCGGGTCTGTAGTTTTAAGGTTCCCGTTCTCGTTTTTCTTCTTCCGTGGGAATTTGGGTATGAAATATAAATCTTTCTTAAAGAAGCGAAGAAAAAGTGCACCCAACTTCAAGCAAAAAGCACGGAGGGCCTGTATCGAGAGCTGGAAGAGATTTCTGCCCCAGCTGCTGAAGCAAATCAGGCAATCCAAGAGCTAAGACAAAGCAACTTGAATAAGGGAGCAACCATTTTCAAAATAGCCGCTCAGAGAAGGAGAAATGCGCAGGAGATTCGTTCGCCGAAGTTCATCAATGATGCTCAAGGAGTGCTACTTGTGGATGACGACAAAATTCTTCACAGATGGCGACAGTATTGTGATGATCTTTTGAATGAACAGTTTCCTCGGCGCCACTTTCTAACAGCTGCACCTAACTTTACGGAAGTATCCGACGTCACAGTCGAAGAAGTTAGGGAGGCAGTTAAGAACTCCAAAAAAGGCAAAGTGGTTGGGCCAGGCGAGGTACCATATGAGTTTTGGAAAAATATGGGAGACATCGGGTTGAGATGGCTCACGATTCTCATCTCCAAACTTGTAAGAGGTGACAGTTTGCCTAATCAATGGAGGGAAAGTTTTCTTCTTCCAATGTACAAAGGAAAAGGAGATACCAGAAGCTGTGACAACTATCGTTCGATCAAGTTGATGTCCCACACTATGAAGATCGTTGAGCGGGTTTTGGATAGCCGACTGCGGAAAATAATAAGCCTGTCTGATGACCAATGCGGGTTTGTCGCGGGTAAGTCAACTACAGACGCAATCCAAAGCATAAGGATCATTATGGAAAAACACCGAGATGCCTTAGAGGATTTGCATATTGTGTTGGTTGACTTCGAAAAAGCATTCGATCGACAACCACGAGATCTGATATGGGTGGCCCTCAGACACCGAGGAGTTCCTGAAGCCTATGTGCGAATAATTATGGACATGTACGAGGGAGCAGTTACAAAAGTGAGATGCCCAGCTGGAGTCACCGAAGAATTCCAAATAACAGTAGGTGTACATCAGGGAAGTGTCTTGAGCCCACTGCTCTTTATTGCTGTTCTGGATTATTTGCTCGAAGGAAAAGTAACGGACAATAAAGTACAACAATTATTCTTTGCTGACGATGGAGCCATCATAAGCGAGGATCCTACATCCCTGCAACGAGCACTTGACGTTTGGATTGATGTTCTGGAAGGAAATGGGTACCGTATTAGCGCTAAAAAGACTGAATATGAGACCAAATTGACGGCAGCCGAAATGAAGATGCTTCGGATGACAGCAGGAGTAACAAAGCTTGATCGAATTAGAAGTACTAAGATCCGTGGAAGCCTTCATGTCAAAAGTACCATCTTGGACAAAATTCAGCACGACCGGCTCAGTTGGTATTGTCATGTTCAAATGAGAGATCCGCAGAACCCCGTCCAAAAGGCAATATCGTACGTTTCAACAAATTCGCGACGAAAAAGAAAAGGCAGGCCAAAACACACCTGGTACAAGCAAATGCAAAAACAGCAGTATTTGGTTGGCCTCAGACATGGAACAATCCAAAACCGGGAGGCTTGCCGACGCTTTCTGAGGTCAACGTGGCGTACCCCACAGGCGGATCACTAGTGTGAAGCGGAAAAGTGGGAGAGTTGTGATCGCTTCAAGATCACTACTCGTAACGCCGGAAATTAAAAAGAAGAAGAATGTAGCACCCCTAGTGCTGAAAATTTTTTGAAATCTGTGGAGTAGTTTCTAATTTTCTGTTCCCAACCCCGTTCCTGTGGGAATATGGGGATCAAACCTTGACAGAAACCATCTCTGAACTAAACTATGTCTACCCTGAAAATTTCATAAAAATCCGTTGGGTGGTTTAGGAGTTTACCCCAGACATACATACATACATCCTATTTTATATATACAGATTAATATTATTTTTTATATGCAATAATGAAATGTGATTCTTTGTCAAATTAGTTTAAGTTTTCTGTTTGTTAACGAAGCTGCTTCCATTAGTATTTAAAATGTTATTTTATGAGTTAATTTTTTGTTTTTGCATATTGTAAAATCTACTGCGGTACATTGCATTCTACTGCGCTTTTTCATCTGTAGGGTGGCAGTACTGAATATAACACGTTTTTATAGAGGATCTTATTCAGACGAAGTACTGGACTGCCTTGAAGTTGCATCTGTCTATGGTGACGTTTATTCCAATTCGTTGACGTTCTCTGCCTTTGTCCATTGACGGAATACATTGGGATTTCCAATAAGAACTTTTTTCAAACGCAAATTTGAAACAATCGGATGCCGCGCCATGATACTGACTGACTGGATCGTTTGCTACGGAGACGGTTGAACGGCAGCGATATTTTCGACGCTTCGACCTACCCGTTGTTTTACTGAAACGGCAATATCACACGTACAGTAAATCTGGCAAAAAAAACTTAAAAAATCGTACAGGGTACAAATTTCACCCCTCGTTAGTGGGACCCGTAACTAACTTAAAACCAAAAAGTCGGATGCCTCCCCCCTTGGCAAATTTGGAAAACTCAAAAAGTTTTTGGACTTGATTTAACGCGGAAACGGTGAGTCGTATGAAAAAATTTTGTGAACATAAATTGTGCATTTCGGAGCGCACATTGATAATAAATGTGCCATATCTCGATGACGGTTCGTCGCAGGAAAAAAATTGGTATATACATTTTTTAGGATTTTTCAAGCTCTACAATTTAAAAATAATAATAATAATAATAGTAAAAAATTTCGATTTTCCGGTCGAAAAATGGAAAAAACTGATTTTTGGCAACTTTGGCGCACTCTACATTTTGCAAAAAATTTTTCCATACGACTCACCGTTTCCGCGTTAAATCAAATCCAAAAACTTTTTGAGTTTTCCAAATTTGCCAAGGGGGGAGGCATCCGACTTTTTGGTTTTAAGTTAGTTACGGGTCCCACTAACGAGGGGTGAAATTTGTATCCTGTACGATTTAAAAAAAAAAAACCCTTTCTTTTGCCAGATTTACTGTACTTTAATATATGTCTACTGGGGCAAGAATTATGACCGAGAATTGATGTTAAAGCTCTCAAAATTGCGCTCACCGTCTCCGAATTCCAGTAGAAAATTTTTATAATTTCGAGACGTTATTCGTTCGTCTACTTTGCTATGATAGAAATCTTGAACTTACTACACAAATTGACTACTGATTAGTGAAAAGGTGGGTTCAGAAGTTGAATTCAAAGTTGTCAAGTTTATTTTAGAAAACCCTTAACTTTGTTTTTTCCATATTATTAACCACATGTTTCAATGCAAAATCATCGCTGACATAACGCTTAACTTCTTCCTATTACGTCAAAATCGGCTACTTAAGCAATTGATTGTAAATGGAAAGATAAGTAAAAGTTTTAACAGTTAAAACACTTTATATTGTACATGTACACTTTATGATGTACATTTCAGAAGCAATGCTTCCATCGTCAGTGAGATTTATAACAATTTTATTAATTTTACTAATCTTTTCATTTATTAGATAAAAAGAACACGTGGATTATCTCAACTACAAAACTTATCAGTTGATTGTACAAATTTTTCAAAGAATTTCCCTCTGATTCTGAAGTATGAGTTTTGTACAGTATTCTCAAAAATGATGTTAAGAAATTATGTTGAGTAAATCCTTTCCATCATCTAAACTTTCGGTATTTCTTTTTTAGTTTTAATTTTTTTCTTTCTCCTTTAAAATGAACTAAAATTGAATTCAGCCGACGATTCATGTTCTGGGAATTAGTTGATAGCGCAAAATCTTATATATAAAAATGAATCGCAAAATGTGTTGGTAAGCGCATAACTCAACAACGCCTGGACCAATTTGGCCAATTCTTTTTTTGTTGTGTTTGTTATTGTCAGGAGAAGGTTTTTATGACATAAAAAATTTAAAAATTGATATTCCCACAGGAACGGGTTTGGGAACGGAAACCTAGAAACTACTAGGCAGGTTTCTAAAAAGATTCGAGCATTAGGCGAGCTACATTATCCCCCTCCATCAGTAATTTCGATTATATTTCAACCCTATAAACCCACGGGAACAGAAACGGGAACGATTATCGAAACCTTTAAGTTACTTGACCGATTTAAAAAATTCTTTCAATTCTTGGATGTTACATTCATACCTCAGTGACATAGACTTATGAATGATTCCTGTCAAGGGCTGATCCCCATATTCCGACAGGAACGGGTTGGGGAATGGAGACTTAGAAACTACTGGACAGATTTCTATAACATTTCCTGCATTAGGATAGCTACATTATCCCCCTTCATTAGTAATTTAGACTGTATTTCATCCCTATAATCCCACGATAACAGAAACGGGAACGAGAACGGGAACCTTAAAGTTATTTGACCGATTTTTAAAATTCTTTCAACTCTAGGATGTTACATTATCCCTCAGTGACAATGACTTATAAATGGTCCCTGTCAAGGCTTGATCCCCATATTCCCACAGGAACGGTGTTGGAAACGGAAACTTAGAAACTACGAAACAGATTTCTTAAATTATTTCGGCACTAGGAGTGCTACATTATCCCCCTCCATGAGTAACCTAGACTATATTTTATCCCTATAATCCCACGGGAACAGAAACGGGAATGAGAACCGAAGCTTATGCTTACTTGACCGATTTCAAAAATTCTTTCAATTCTGGGATGTTACATTATCCCTCAGTCACAATGACTTATAAATGGTTCCTGTCAAGTTTTGTTCCCCATATTCCCTCAGGAACGGAATTACAAAAAATTTCGCGGATATTCCAACAGGAACGGGTTTGGGAAAGGAAACTTAGAAACTACTTGACAGATTTCTATAACCGTTCCACTTCCTGCATTAGGATTGCTACATTATCCCCCTCAATTAGTAATTTAGATTTTATTTCATCCCTTTAATCCCACCGGAACAGAAACGGGAACAAGTACGGGAACCTTAAAGTAACTTGACCGATTTCAAAAATTCTTTCAACTCTAGGTTCTAGGATGTTATATTATCCATCAGTGAATTAGGCTTATATTTCACATATTTCCACGGTAACGGAAGATTCCGACAGGAACGGGTCTGGGAACGGAAACCTAAAAACTAGATTTCAGAAATTCTTTCGGCACTGGGATGCCACATAATCCCTCAGTAACTTACGTAGATTTCATCCCTATAATCCCACGGCAACAGAAACAGGAATGAGCACGGGAGCCTTAAAACTACAGGCCCGAGCAACGCCAGGCGGCTCAGCTAATGAAATAACAAATATATAGTTAGATTATTGGATTGTTTGTTTTTGAGAACTCTTTTGATTTTCATTTGGTAGGAATAAAGATTTAAACTTTTTTTAGTTAAAAGTGTTACTTTTACAATAATCCAAACTATTTTTTCATATGAAATGACCGCATATTGAACTTTATTTACATTCGCTAAACAAAACGAACTGATTTAAAGTGATACTATACACTTTGACCTAAGCAATGACAGCGTCATCTAGGCCTTTGGTAGAGATAAGGATCTTGAATGGATATAGGGTTCGAAATGAAGTCGAAGTTTTTTGGTTATTTTGTTGTTAAGAAGAAATGAGTAAAGTAATAAGGACTCGAAGAAAATTTTAATTTTGACCAAATGAGGGTATTGCAAAACCACTTGGTGGTCTCTGTGACCATGTTGAGTGGTGCAGATGCTAACACTTTGATGTACTCAACAAGTGTCACAAGCTTCAGCATCGGAACGGGAACAACAACATTAGCGGGAACTTGGAAAATATTGGACCAAATCCCGAAAATTTTTCAATGTTTGAATGATTCATTGCTCCTGAGTATTAAAGACTATTTCCTTCCCATATTCTTTCGGGAACGGAAACAGTAATGGCGAAATAACCAAGAAACTGGAAAGCACTACAAAAATTCTTTCACCGTTAGAGTGGTTCATTGTCCCTAAGTAATCTAAACAATATTTCATCGCCATCTTCCCACAGGAACAGGAACGGGATTAAAAAAACCACCTGCTACCGATTTCAATGCATATTTCACTTTTACAGTACTGGGCCGATTCCAAAAACTATGTCATCGTTAGAGTGCTTAACTGTTCCTGAGTTACATAAACTATATTTCATCCCTATTATCCCACTAGAATGGAAACTTGGAAACTACTTAACTAAACTTACTTAATTCGATGACGTAGGGCCTGAGCAACGCCGGGCGGGTCAGCTAGTGAATAAATAAAAATAAAATAGTCAACTCAAGAAGCCCAGGGCTTAACCCATTTAAAGGGCCAGCCATTTTAAGCGCATTCTCAACGGCTTAGTGAGAAAGCAAATTCATGGCAGTGCAGTTATTTTCAGGAGATTTGGTAATTCCTCGGAAAAGGTGATACGTATAGAAAAATGTAAGATATTTCTGCGATTAGAGCCTGAAAATCCTACGCCACATGCGCCATAGCTTTAACTGGCGCCCCAGACATACCCCTGTTCGTTTTTTGGTCACAACGCAAACAAGACATCAATGATAATTAAGGTGATGTCGAGGTATATTTGAATATATATGAAAATACAAAAGCAAAAAGCTATCTGGAAAACCTTTTATATCTTGGTGAATGACTGAAAGGCTAAAAATAAGTTTTATAAGAACATTTTGTTTCTGATGTTTACACCTTGCCATTAAGTATGAAAAACAATTATGTTTATTTTGATATTCTGTTTCGATAGAAAGTTAGCCGATTTCGAAAGAAGTGCTAGTGCATTTTGAGACTCGAACAATTCGAATGTTAACATGTAAACTTTCGAATCGTTCGGGTTTCAAAATGCACTTCTTACGAAATCGAATAATAACTAATAAATGGCCACCTAAGATTCATAGGTGATTCCATGTGAATTGTGAAATGTTTGAAAAAAATCATCTGTTGTAGACTTTTCGCATAGCATGATTGCATTTGGAACCCCTCCTGATTTAGTACAGCACATCCTCCAAAACAAAAACAATAATTTCAACACAAAACTCATCACTTGTCTTTCAATAAATATTCTTTTAATCACTTTTATTTTATATTTATAAGTATGTATATTTCTATTTTTCATGTATTTATAAATTTGAATTATTATATAATTTTGCTTTTCTTTTTTTCATAAGAAGAATTAATATATTTTTGTTTTTGTGCAGTTAAAAATAAATTTAAAAATAATTACTGTAAAATATGCTGTAAAATATAAACTCATAAAATTTGTTTTTATTTAATTGATTAAATTATTTTCATTTGGAATAACAACTTCATATTGGATTTGTAATTTTTATTAAATTCTACTCTCTACACGATAATATACCTGAGTTCACATTATTTGCTCACTTTCTAATTTGGTTTTTGCCATAAGTTGGCAAAATGTGTTGACTTTTTCAAACCTTTTTGTTTGTTCTTTTTCTTTTGTTTCTTTGTTTCTGATGACAATAATCTCCCCTTGCATTTAACATTTTGTTTACGGTGTATTATTTGTATATGACTGTGAAATAGAGTTTCTGCCATTGACGTATTTTCTTGTTTGAGTAAAAAGGTGAATGACAGTCAAGTGTCTATGTTTGCATACATACTTAAAAGTGTTAAGTGTTATTTGGTGAGCTTACCAAATAATTTGTTTGTGGTAGAGATGTCGTTAAACAACTTAAATAAAACATATTTCTTGTAGAAAAATAAGGGAATTCTGTGCGTCATGATATTGGCCAAGCTATTATCCCCATCATGGACAATAATTCTTCCAGTCTTTGTCCTCATTCGCAACCTTACTGCGAGGAATAACAGTCAGGGCCTTTCATTTCGTGGTTTCAAGTTGGTAGCGCTGGCATTTAACATCAGGCTAACTAAGCTGTCATTTGAATTGTCATTTTAGGTTCGTTCGTTGAAGCCCTGGGGTCACCCTGTGGAAGGATTTTTTTGGAAAACCTAAACTCGCCTTATATTCGGCCCTATCGAAGTAAACGTTTTTGCTGCGGAAAGTTTTAGTTTTGGGAATGCAATGCGTCGTTGCCGCATTTGTGAAAAATCTCTTACGGCGATGACAACTATTTCAAAGCAAAATTAAGGTCCCTATTATGAGTAGCGAATCGAACGTTCGCTTGGAAGCGAATGCTTTCGCGAGCTTCTTTTATAGCGGTATTATATTATAGGTTGTAGAAACAAAAACTTTATAGAAAACTTTTTTTTTCGATGTTTAAGGTATGTCAGATAAGAGAATAAACGAAGTTGAAAGATAATAATCCAATAAATCAGTTTCTTTAAAACATTCGCTTCCAGTCGAACGTTCGATTCGCCACTCATAATAGGGACCTAAATCTCCAAAAAAAGGATTCGTTGCGGAGAAAACTCCGCTCCTACGGTTACCTCTAAAGAGCCGTTTAGCTGAATTTTGCCTTTTTCTTACGATAACGGCTTTTTTAACAAACAACACCTTGACGTTGTTAAAACTTACTGCTGAAGTGGTGATTAAAATTTCGTCATTTTTAGGTCTTTATGATCTACCGAATACTTAAGCAATCGGTAGATTGTCAAGAAAAGGGGTACGCCAAATACCTACCGCTCGATATGAGCAAAAAAAAAAATCTAAACCTCACATGAAACGCATGCTCCAAATTTACATGAGGGGGCCATTTGAATGATTCTGTTCTTCAGGCTTAAAATCGCGAAGTCCAAACTTTAATGGAAATTAAAATATTTATCAAAATGTATTGCGATGTGTGTTTTATTTGGCCTTTTTAACAGAATTACCATTTACATTGTGAACATATTTGGAGAAAAAGTGCCAAGCAGTTGGGCCCTCAATTGAATACCCTCTACTATTTTCTGAGCTGAAATTATCGTCTCATTTGAATTAACGTCAATAACCAGCTACAAGTTAAATTATTTGAAATTTTTTTTAAAGAAGCTTTAAATTTGAAGGCAAATTATAATTACTACGGCAGTTTTGAGTTAAGCTTTGAACATTTTCCATAATATGTTCGTTCTTTAAACTTTACCCAGGGTTGACCCAGGTTTTCTTGACAACCCTATGAGTTGTCAAAAAAACCTGGGTTTTCCAGTCCTCGAAAAACGCTAAACCACAAATCACCACACATCCTTGCCATTAAAAAAAAAAAGTACAAGCCATTTGACAGCCCTCAACTCGCCACAGCAAAAACCTAGGGCGAGTTGAAGAAAACCCAGTAGGACTACATTTTAAATGCACCGTTTTATACTTTGCTTCACTGATGTTCCCAAGAGCTGCTCTATATGGTGTCATTAACCACGGTTCAAGAGTATAACGAGCATCACCTTCAAATGTATAAAGCAATAGCATAGAAAATATAACTTGAAAATATTTTCTGCGGATACGTAGGGAAAACTTGGAATTTTCATTGGAATAATTTGGAAATAGTTACATTTGAGTGTATGGATAAGACTTCCAAATGAAAACATTGGAAGTTTAATTTCCAACCATGTTCGCTTTTCAGAATAACCTAAAGCGAAGCGCTTCGCAATTGAGTTATCGCTTTAAATACGATCCGCCCTGCTTTCTGGAATAGCCCTACTAGACCAAGAGCTGGAAGCAAATTTTTGGAGTGGAGTGATAACCAAAAATAATGCACATGTATGTGTAGATAGACGCACCACTGTATCAGATTCAACCGTCTGGCAGGTTTCTTTTTCAGCCGGGGGCGGGGGTGGGCGTTCGAAAATGGTAATTTTTCAGATTTTGAGGTCGAAGTGATAACCACATAAATGATACATCAAAAAATCAGAAAAATTCCCCTGATTACAAAAAACTCGGTCCCAGACGATTTGGTTTCAGCCTACTGCTTGCCAGACGCATTTTAACACTCTTCAAGTGCATTTTTCAGCTTAAAGCACTAATAACTTTATTCCTATTACATATAACCAAGAAAGTGGTACGCCAAAAAATAAGAAAATTTACCCTGATTTCAAAAAAGTGTGTCTTAGACGGTTTGGTTTCAGTCTACTGCTTGCCAGACGCACTTTAACATTTTTTTAAACGCACATTTCAACATAAAGTATTGATAAATTTTTTCTTATCACATGTAACCAAGAAAATGGTACGCCAAAAAATCACAAAAGTTTCCCCGAATACAAAAAAGTGTGTCCAAAAGGATTTGGTTTCAGCCTTCTGCTTGATAGACGCATTTCAACATTTTTCAAATGCATTTTTCAATTAAGCTGATAACTTTTTTCTTATCACATGTAACCAAGAAAGTGGTACGCCAAAAGATCAGAAAAATTCCCCCAATTACAAAAAACTCGGTCTCAGAAGATTTGGTTTCAGCCTTCTGTGTGCCAGACGCATTTTAACATTTTCAAGTGCATTTTCAGATGAAAGCACTAATAACTTTTTTCCAATTACATATAACCAAGAAAGTGGTACGCCAAAAAATAGGAAAAGTTACCCTGATTTCAAAAAGTGTGTCCCAGATGATTTGGTTTCAGTCTACTGCTTGCCAGACGCTCTTTAACATTTTAGTAAAATGCATTTTTATACTTAAAGTACTGATAACTTTTTTTCTATCAGAAAAGTTTTGCTGATTACAAAAAAGTCGGTCCAAGACGGTTTAGTTTTAGCCTTCTCCATGCCAGACGCATTTTAGCTTAAGCATGTTTATCAAATTCAATGAATAATTGCTTGTAGTATTTCATTTAAATGAAATTTTTGATTTTCATTCAATTTGATAAACATGCTTAAGCTAAAATGCGTCTGGCATGGAGAAAGCTGAAACCAAATCGTCTGATACCGACTTTTTTGTAATCAAAATAAATTTTCTGATGTTTTGGCATACTACTTTCTTGGTTATATGTGATAGGAAAAAAGTTTGCAGTACTTTAAGTTGAAAAATGCATTTTACTAAAATGTTAAAGAGCGTCTGGCAAGCAGTAAATGGAAACCAAATCGTCTAAAGCACACTTTTTTGAAATCAGGGTAACTTCTTTTATTTTTTGGCGTACCACTTTCTTGGTTATTTGTAATGGGGAAAAAGTTATTAGTGCTTTAAGCAAAAAATGCACTTAAAAATGCTAAAATGCGTCTGGTGAGCAGAAGGCTGAAACCACATCGTCTGAGACCGACTTTTTTGTGATTAGGGGAGTTTTTCTGATGTTTTGGCGTACCATTTTCTTGGTTACATGTAATAAGAAAAAAGTTATCAGCTAATTTGAAAAATGCATTTGAAAAATGTTGAAATGCGTCTATCAAGCAGAAGGCTGAAACGAAATCCTTTTGGACACACTTATTTTTTGTCGGGGGAACTTTTGTAATGTTTCGGCGTACCATTTTTTTGGTTACATGTGATAAGAAAAAAGTTATCAATACTTTATGTTGAAATGTGCGTTTAAAAAAATGTTGAAGTGCGTCTGGCAAGCAGTAGACTGAAACCAAACCGTCTAAGACACACTTTTTTGAAATCAGGGTAAATTTTCTTATTTTTTGGCGTACCACTTTCTTGGTTATATGTAATAGGAATAAAGTTATTAGTGCTTTAAGCTGAAAAATGCACTTGAAGAGTGTTAAAATGCGTCTGGCAAGCAGTAGGCTGAAACCAAATCGTCTGGGACCGAGTTTTTTGTAATCAGGGGAATTTTTCTGATTTTTTGATGTATCATTTATGTGGTTATCACTTCGACCTCAAAATCTGAAAAATTACCATTTTCGAACGCCCACCCCCGCCCACGGCTGAAAAAGAAACCTGCCAGACGGTTGAATCTGATATAATGGTGCGTCTATCTACACATACATGTGCATTTTTTTTGGTTATCACTCCACTCCAAAAATTTGCTTCCAGCTCTTAGACTATACGGGTCAACCCTAGGGCTCAAAAAACACTAAGTTTGGCATTCAGGGCAACTATAGGTCTCTCAGTAACGGCTTGTGCCGACCCCTGGGCTTCAACGAACAAACCTTATGACAATCCTAAAAAACCTTCACTTTGTTAAGTTGTTAAATTGCGACTATGGTCGCTCGTCATGGATTTTTGAATAATTCTAGCTGGTATACAAAATGGCAATACCTTGCCGCAGTTGACTCTGTCTACTGTCAACTCATGTACAAGCCTCTTTGAATCTCAAAAACCAATCAAATTCAAAGTACAAATCTTCCGAGAGTAAGTACACCTACATAATGTAGGTGAAAAGTGCTTTCTCACTTAGCCGTTTGGAATCGTAGTAAAGTCCCAAGCTTTCCTGGAACTTTATTGTGTCACGCTTTTTCTTTGCTCAATTATTTTAGTTTTCTTTCGAACCAAAAACTTCATTATTCTTATTGAGAGATTAACAAAACTCAGACGAAAAAAGAATTCAGGATATTGGTTGTTACGGAGCCATTCTCCCTAAAAAATGGCTTTGTTATTGGATTGTAAAGAGTCACATGTCACATCATACTTACTTTTTAGTTGTCTATTGGCCTTTATATTGTGAGTCACGCTTAATTTTTTTTTTTTGAATTTAAGGAATAAGCAAAGAACTAATGTTTGGCTCTTAGTTTGTAGAATCGGTTGGGGTATAAGGGAACGGTTTAGAATTTTCTCAATGACATATTTTTTCATAAAAAATAAAAAATATGTGTGGGGCAGTGTTTGCATTTATCCCTGAGCCATGACCTTTTTACATTTACCCCATAGTTTCCAGTATGTCATAACTACTAAGTGGTAAGTTATAAGGAGCGTTCAATAAACGTAACCGGTTAGCTTTTAGTTGTACCCCTATTATGGATGACAACTCAACTGAAATTGGGTTGTCTTCTCATATAAATAACACGGGCACACAACCCAATTTTCAGTTGGGTTGTCATCTGTAATAGGGGTGTTGTTGTTTACGTGTTGAGCATTAAGCAGAGGCACATACAAATGAAAACAGAGTTATCTGGCGTTTAAAAGCAGCGACCGTATTTATAATCCAGTTTTGGATTCTTCGAGACTTGAAACACCCTTACTTATTGCTTAAAACAAGAATCTGATTCTATATTTATTTTTCAACTATTTGGGTAGTGCCTGTAGCGTAATGGTAAGCATATTGGCTTATTACGTCTAAGGTGCCGGTCCGATAGCCTTGTGCTGCATTCAAAAACTGAGTGATTTGTTTCTTTCACCAAATGCGCAAGTTCATGTTTAATAAGCTGTAAGAATTGTTAAAATAAATAAATTCAAAGAAAGAAAACAAAACAAATTAACTTTAAAAAGAATTGTGTGTTATTGTTTGCAATGAAGTTTTTTTTTTTTTTTTAACATTCAAAATTATTTCACTATTTTTATGAAAATCTAATAATGCCATCATATTGAAAATGATCGTTAGCACAAGTATGTGTGTTAAAGATTTTTAATAAATAAATTATTTCATTTTTTTATGCATAAATTATACAGGTAAATTTAAAATTAACAAAATAGATTACAATTACAAGTAAAACTTTTAAAAATTAATTACAATGTTAGGTAAATATTTTAATGCTTATTGAATTATTTAACTTAAAATTTAAGACATTTACAAACGAACACTTTCTTAATTCTATTGCAATTATTATTATTTTTTTACATAAATATAAAATATGGGGAAGGACAATGCTCACACTTTGTCCTTTGTGGTTTTTTGGATTTTTTATTTTGTCAAAAATTTTGAAGATTTGTATATAGATATATTCATTTAATTGTTATTGTATTTGTTTTATGCAACAACAGAGATTTTTCGGTTTTTGAGGTGGAAATTAGAACATCTAACAACTTGGTGGCAAAACAAGCTCTGAATTTTCTTTTTTATATTGAGAGATAAATATTTGCATGAATTTGTCAAATGACTGGTGGTAGAACTGAACTGTGGTATTTTGAAAATTACTTTAGAACAAAAAGTGGGTATCTCTTCTACAAATAGTTAGAAAATTGTTGAAAAAAGTCGATAAACATCAACTAGAAAAGTTTTTGTGGGTTATTTTCGCAGGCAAAAATATTCTAAGATGACAGGGCGACCATTGTCAGAAATGGTACTATGTTTTTTTTTTCTTTAATTTTATAAACTTTGCTGTGCCTCATAATAAATTTGTTCTGTCTAAGACCCCTTAGAAACAAACGAAAGAGGTTGGGGCATATTTTGTGTGATTCTTTTTAAAAAATATCAGAGTGAGTAGGTTCTTCTCATTATGGCAGATTTATCATGTCCAAAGCCATACTAGACATGAACTGCTAATGAAATGACATTTTCATACAAGCCTCGCAAAGTAAGCGACAATCCCGATTTTGTTGAAGCGGCCAAATATTGTGTTTAGTTACATACAAATTTAAATGGTTAATTGTTAATAATAATAAAATTGGGTCCCCTCATCGGCATATTCCACTCAAAAGTCCAAAGTTGGCTTTCCAAGTACCTTAGAGATTTTTTTAAATAATGACAGCAGTCCGTAAGCGTTGTACGGCAAACTATGTCCTTCGAAAAATGCAATCGGCTTTCACAACACTTGTTAAAAGAAAGTAGGCGGTGTTAGAAAATAACTTTGATAGGAGCTGTAGACGGAAAATAAGGTGATCGTTACTTCATTTATAG
The DNA here is from genome assembly GCA_914767635.1 of Melanostoma mellinum. Classification (NCBI taxonomy): domain Eukaryota; kingdom Metazoa; phylum Arthropoda; class Insecta; order Diptera; family Syrphidae; genus Melanostoma; species Melanostoma mellinum. The sequence goes on from OU612060.1 coordinate 188,442,720, forward strand.
CCCCATGGTCCATTAAAAATAAGACTGCAGCCGTCTCGTCCGGACCACCGACCGTCGCGTCGATTTAACGAATCCACTACGATGGTTGGCTTAGCAAGTAAGGGAGTTGTGATTGAGATTATAATACTCGTAGCGCCGAACATAAAAAAAAATACATCCAACTGGAAACTATGGTGTTCAACAAGCCAAGAGCTGTAATGATAAGGTGAAGCAATTCAGCTGGGTTGGTCACACCTAAATGAATGCAAATGACACAACACTGCTAGGTCCTAAGCAGTTCTTTGAATTGAAAGCACATTCTGCTCAAATTGTTGGAAGACCAAAAACAATGTGGATATCAACTATGTTGGAGAAGCAGGCTCCCGAAGAAAAAGAAGAAAAACTTGCCAACAATTGATAATCAGCTGCAGAACGGTAGGATTTGAAGAATTTTTTGCCGCCCTATACCCCAATTCGAGTTAAAGGTTCATGATTTAAGGCTTTTAAATAAATAGGGTGGTGCAACAAAGCGAGTAGCTCCAGGCCCAAGCACATTTCTCACAACCATGCCTTGTGGCGAGGGAGTTAAGGCTTTTCTGATTCTATATTTCCACTCATTCATATTTTTAGCGTGGTGCTCTTGGGGCCTTTCCTAATATGCCTTTTTAACTGGCACGTTCTTCAGTCTTTGAAAACTACCTTCGTGAACAGGACAGAACTATAAGCACAACTCTTTAAAATTTTCAACATTTTAGACCTAGTTGTATCGTTGGTGAACTTTACTCAAAGTAAGGCGAACAGTTTCGTATAAAAGCATAAAAATAACAAAAATCTTACTTATTCAAAAGAGAATCAATAGAAAAGTCTTTAAATTTGGCATTAGAATCATCACTTATACAGACGTTAGACACGGCTACCATTAATCCATCAGATATATTTGACATTCCCATTGGAGGCATTTCACTTACCATAGTAGAAGACATTCCACAACTTGTGGTACGCACCTTGTTACGTGGTTTACGTAAAAATTTCGTAGAAATTGTAAATTTTTGCGGTCGACCACCACCACCACCAGCACCAGATGATGACGACTTGCCAAAATGAATTCCACCATCTCTAGACATTAAAGAATTCCTGCGAATGCCCTTAGCCAGATTACCACTATTGTTACTAATGCTTTTGCTATTGTTATTGTTGTGACTATGTATGTTGGCTTTATATTTAAGACTAACACTATTATTATTATTATTATTTGTAAAGTTGATTAATTCACCATTATTGTGTTGATGATGTTTTTTGCCTGTTTCATCGAAACAATTTAAGAAATTTTGCACTTGCAAAAGATGATTATTGTCGCCAGATTGTGGCAACGTTGTTGTTGCAGATGATGATGACACAACGATCTGTTCACGGCCACGTAATGAATCATCATCTGATAAATGTGATTCGGATGATAGTGATGATGAGCTGTCATCGTTATCATCATCGCCATCATAGATTGTAGCATGGTTTACAACGAACTGAGAGCTTCGTCGATTTTTTAAGAGACTTCTGCTATCGGTGTTTGTGGTGTTGTTGTTATTGTTGTTGTTGATAGATGGTCTTTTTGGATGTTCTGATGCTGATGGTGTTAATAGACAAGAGGATTTAAAATGTTGAATCTTATCTCGAAATGATTTTCAGCTAGCCTTTCCTTGGCTCTCGTCGCGTCTTAATTGTGACTGAAAAGAGATCGAGAAAGAGGCTGAATATTTGGTATAAAAATATTTCAAAACAGCAAGGGAGAGTGGGGGACAAGTGGACTGGCATTGAACTACTTATACCTGATGACTATAGACGGGGTGATAGGTTGAATTATCACCGTGGCCTGGGCGTCCAGGTAGCATTGGACCCGAAACACCACCAACACCACTACTGCCACTGTTACCGCCACGTCCTGTACCACTACTGCCACCTACCCCAGATGTACGCATTGAACTGTCACTTGTCGACATTGACATTTGGTGATGTGAGGTGGGTTGCTGTTGTTGTTGTTGCATGTGGTGGGATGCAGCGGTGCCAGTGGATGAAGGGTGGTGATGATGGTGAGGATGTTGTTGCACTAGCGGGTGAGGCTGATGCTGGGTATGCTGATGATGCGAATGAAGCGATTGTTGTTGCTGCTGCTGTTGCTGTTGTTGTTGCTGCTGGCCATGGTGACTATGGTGTTGTTGGTGGTGCGATTGCTGATGACTGTGCTGCGACTGTGTTGGGTGATGATGGGTTGGTGGAGGCTGTGCTTGTTGATGTGATGACGACTGTCGACTTCCCGATGTCATCGCAGGATTCGCTGTGCCAGACGATGACGGCATTGTGCCATGTTGTGCTAATGATGATTGTTGCTGTTGCTGCTGCTGCTGGTGATGATGCTGATGTTGCTGATGCTGTTGATGTTGGTGATGCTGATGATTACTATGGTGAGAAGCGGATGAGGACGAGGTTGCAGTGGAAAAATTTGGATGAACAGAAGATGAGTGTCTACATATTTCCAGGTTATACAGCAACAGGAAAGAAATAAAAATAAACACACAAAAGATACAAGTTACATAAAAACACTCGCAACATGCCTAAACTAAAAGTTTTTCAATGAAGGACATCCTAAGGTGAGTATCGAACTAGAGTTAGCTCAGCCAATTTGGTGAGTTAACTCTAATTTGATCCTTACATCTCGAATGATCTCCCACCAAAAAAATGGATCTAAATGACTAAAATGACACAATAAAACCTAACTTACCTCAAACTGCTGCTATTGGCGGACTGTGTTAAAGTGGGTGCAGCAGGCGCTGCTGGAGTGGGAGCCGTTTGCTGATGACCGGAATGTCTAAAATCAATACCATTCTCCATTGTAGGTAGCTGAGATGATGTAGAGGCACTAGAACGTGCAGCTCGTCCACTTGAGGTTGTATTTGGCGCAGCTGGCACAGTCGTACTGCTTGTGGGTGGAGCTGTTGCTGCAGTTGATTGAGCTGGCGCAGCAGTAGCAGCCACTTCCGGTGGTGTTGGGCCATTAAGGTGGATATTGTTTAGGTTAACTAGAATTTAAATGATTGTTGTTGTTTTTCTTTTTTGTTTTCTTTTTCATACTGCCAATATCATAACTTAATGATTGGGATGGGGGAGTTTATATTTATGTCTTCAATGTAAATGACCAAGAAAAATGTTAAGTAAAAAAAAGTTTAACCAAAAATAAAACAAGCGTTCCTAAGCACTTCGTTTTGATTTTTCTCAATCACAAGCGTAACTCAATATTAATTTCAGTTTTGGAAAACAAAAAACTATTAGAATTCGGTAGAAGCAGCAATTACTTTACCTTTTTTATTAATTTATTTAGAATACCACATTCAATTCAAAGGTCGAAGTTTATTTGTTCTACGTTTTATAGTTTAGATTCAATTCTTATCTTTCTAAAATATTTGAAAATCGTGAAATTGTGGAAAACACGGATAATATTTTTCACTGAACGCATTTTTACCAAATGTAAAATAAATAAAAATAAATAGGGTGGCGCAACAGAACGAGGAGCCCCTGGGCCTAGCTACAATTTCAGTGTTTGTGCAAAGTTTCATTGCTGCGTGGCTTAGAATTCGGGTTTTATTGATTTTTTCCCACGCTTCCATACATAAAAATTCGTGTGGCCCTCCCTGAACTTGCTATACCGGCCTATTTATTTTTATTTATTTATTTAACCAGTAGAACCCATCAACGTTTTTCCCAACTAAATTTCGCACCTCCGCCTCCGGTGGAACAAGAACGTAACGCAATTCGATCATAGGCCATGAAACTCACCTTAGTTTTTATTGGGGAAAAAGTGAATTGAAACAAAAAGCGTAGGACTTTACTATTAGGTCGTTCACTCTTAGACCGAAATAGTCTTCCTTGGTGTTTTGTAATGCAACTGACATAGGACATAGGATATAGGACACAAATAGGGTAAAGTATTCCCGAAACATTAATTTGAAAAAAAAGTTACGATACAAAGACACATCTGCTCTTTGGAGACAAATAGAGTATATTCAATTGAGTCATTGTTTTATTGGAAAGTAATCAGCCCTATCACAGATTCCATCGTAGAAAACTTCCACACGGAAAGCTAAGTTACGAACTACGAAAATTTGTGATCACAAAATCCGAATGGAATCGAAGAAAGCATATCCAATTGCCACACTAAATACCGCCATGCAGGTTATCGAAATCAGCTGTTTTACGCCAAATGTGCAAGATCATTCACATTTTCCTGCAAAACACAACTTCTTTCGTATATTAAGACGACGATTTTACATTCCACTTGAATTTGGTGATAACGAATCTACGAATTTCGAAATTCGTTCCACTCCGAATGGATTATGTGAGAGTTGCATCGGGAAACTTAAGACCTTTTACGATTACGATGGAATCTGTGATAGGGCTGAATAGCTTAGGCCTAATTACGCACACCGATTTTGGACGGCCGATTTTATGCAGATCGTCTAAACTGAAAAAGTGAAGCACATTTGGGAATGGGACCTGGCACACACTCCAGCCGCTGATCGGTACCGGTAAAATGCCGGTTAGCAGCCGTCCACTGTCACTGTATCACCGGCAGTCCCGGTCACCCGTGGGGTGTGTGATTAAATACACGCTTGCACAAACACCGATTGTTACCGACTTTTCCATTCGGCTGCTCTCACTTCATTCAGTATGTGAAATCGTAGGTACATACAAGTACAACGAACTAATTTTGGTAGTCCGTTTTCTAATTAAAGTGTAATGGCTGATTTTATTGACAATGATGCCCTTATTTCATTAGTGGAGGCAAGATCTGTTTTGTGGGATAAAACTTTAGAAACATTTGAAGACAGAAATCTTACCAGGAATGTAGAGAAGTTTGCTGCTCTCTGAAAAACATATTTGAGGTTTTGGAGGACAAGGAAAGAAATGCATTTGGTAAGTAGTTTATTGTAACAGATTGTTATACCGGTAAAAATAAGGTGAGTGTGCCCTGTTACCGATTATATGTCGGCCGATTTCATACTGGCCGTCGGAAATCGGTGTGCGTGTGCAACTAGCCTTACGTCATTGTTCCACCTGAGGTGCGATTTGTATTTTATTACATCACAACACGCACAACCATCCTTCTGTGTTTGCTCATGAGACAGTAAACTGCATTCGTTTAATTTTTAGTAAAATAGTAAATGAAGCGCATTATATATCTTACCAGTTTCAATTAAAAATAAACCGTTTCTTTAAATGAACAAAAAAAAAACCAAACTTTCCAACACCAAAAATGATAACTATTCAAACAACAACAACAATCTGTCACCAAAACAAAATAAAACAGAAAAAAAATAAGCAAAAAGAAAAATCGACCAACAACCATTCGAAAATTTTGATAAGTCCGAAACAAAAAGTTTATTATTTTTTTTGATCTTTCAAAGAAATTTCAAAGAGTTTATTCAAAATCAATTCAGGTTTGTTTGTTTTGTACAATAAAATGTGAGATTTCTTTTTAAATTGTGCGGCGGCGATACTTTATTAATAAACAAATCTATTTTTATAAATAATTGTTTAATTTTAAAATTATGTATACAAGCAATAATAAAGAAACAAAAATTAACAAACACCATATGTATTTTGTTCACATAGTTTTAGAATTTAATTACCATCTTAAATCATAATTAAATAGAAGTAGTTTTAAGTTTAAGATTATACATACGGAAATTTCATATCTGTGGTTTAGTCAATTTAAAATTGTTTTACGGTGGGTAAGCTTTGTTAATATATATGTATTTATATATGAATGTATATTATTGTATTATTTTATAATATATAAATGTTAATAAAGTCCGAAATAAGAATAACGAAAATAAATTTATACAAAAAGCTTGCACTTTCATCGATGCAAAATAAAGTCAGAAAAAATAAAAAAAATAAAACTAGATTACACAAAATAATAAGAAAAAAAAAACAAAAAGAAATCAATGTGTATGTATTTTGTCTTCCGGTTACTATACGATTTTTAAAGGATTCTGGTTAGGGTTTGTGTGCGTGTTTTTGTGTTTGTATTTGCGTGTGTGTGGGTTGGATGATTTTTTGGATGATATACTTATGGCGGACACGTGCGTGATTGTAATTGAGGATTTCTGGCACTTGTCACTTACCTTGACTCTGCGGTACATTGGCATTCAATGGTATCGCCAAGCGAGCGTTAACAGCCAGTAAATGGTCACGTCTAGCGATCAAACTGTTAACATGCTCCTCAAGACGAACATTTTCTGTTTGTAATTGATGCAGGCACGACAGTAGAGATGCAACTAAAATGGTAAAGGTAAATGTTATTAAATGCATGAAAAGTCATACTGGTTAAGGTAAATTGTTATTGTTTTTTTATATTTTTTGTTTTTGAAAAAGAGGAGGCTTATGCTGATTTAAACCACTCAGACCTGATTGCCCTTTCAAAAGAAGGGAAGAACACCGACTTCTCAAAAAGAAAAAGAAGCAGCATGAGAAGCGCTAAGATCAGCAGGGAAACATAGTTGTAGAGTCACAGTTGCTACTGAGGATCTGGAAAGATCATTTCTGCAGACTGCTTAACGGCGATGAGGACACAAATTCCGCTGTCAGGCAGATTGCCCCATTCAGCTGGGACGATGATCAAGAATACCATCCTCCCGACCTAGAAGAAGTTAAGCTTGCCATATGCAAACTTAAATCAAATGAGACTGCAGGTGCAGATGGCCTTGATGCCGAACTTTTCAAGGCAGCTGGAGATCAGTTGGAAAGGAGCATGCACCAGCTGATGTACATGATATGGTCGGAAGAAAGCATGCCCGATGAATGGAACCTCAGTATCGTATGCCCGATCCTAAAGAAAGGAGACCCTCACAATTGTGCCAATTATAGAGGGATAAGCCTCCTTAACGTCGCTTATAAGATCTTGTCTGCTGTAATATCTGAACGTCTGAAACCCCACGTCAACAACTTGATAGGTCCTTATTGTGGTTTTAGACCAGAGAAGTCCACAATAGACCAAATTTTCACATTACGGCAGATCTTGGAAAAAACCCGAGAATATAATATTCACCATCTTTTTATCGATTGACAGTATTTACAGAGACGAGCTTCACAGAGCCATGTCTAGTTTCAGCATCCCTGCAAAAACTATGCAGGATGACTTTGGAGAATTCACGCTGCTCCGTCAAGGTCGGTAAAGAACTCACCTCACCAACACCATTGATTTCGAAAAAGATTTTAGGCAAGGCGACAAACTGTCATGCGATTTCTTCAACATCATACTTGAACAGATTGAAAGAAACTCAAACGTCAACACCAGAGGAACAATCTTTCAAAAATCTGTACAATTACTCGCCTACGCAGACGATATTGACGTAATGGGAAGAAAAAAGCGTGGTTTCATAGGTGCTTTTGCGAGTATTGAAACAGAAGCGGCAAAAATGGGTTTGATGGTTAATGAGGGCAAAACGAAGTATATGCTGTCATCAAACAAGGAACACAGAACATCGACGAATTGGACAATACGTCACAATAGACAGACATAACTTCGAGGTAGTAAAGGACTTCGTCTACCTAGGATCCGCTATAGACACGGACAACAACATCAGTGCGGAGATCAAACGGAGTATAACTCCTGCCAACCGTTGCTTCTTTGGGTTAAAAAGGCAATTGAGAAACAAAACGCTCTCTAAAAACACAAAAGGTGACCCTGTATAAGACCTTATCTGTAGGTACTTTATGTACATCGAAAGCGGATGAGGAAAGCCTTGATAGTTTCAAAAGAAAAATTCTCCGAATGATCTTTCGTCCCGTATGCGAATACAATCTGTGGAGAAGAAGATACAACAACGAGCTGTATGAACTGTACTACGACATAAGCATAGCTGGAAAAGTACGCATCGTAAGACTACAATGGCTGGGATATGTAGAGCGGATGGAAATCAACACTCTGGCTCGACGGGTTTTCGAAAGCATATTGCAGGGAAATCGCACGGAAGACCTTAGGTGGTCTTAGGTGGTGCAATCAAGTGGATGAAGAACTCAACCGACTTAGCGTGCATTATCGAAGGATAATGGTTGAGGCCCAGGTTCACTCCGAACTGTAATGCCCACCTAAGTAAGTAAATTTAACTTCAAAATTATTTTGGATGTAAATTGTGTTCCTTATTCGCGACGAATGTAAAACACAAATGTGAATGAAATGTCAAAATAAACTCGTATTCGTTCATTCGTCGTTCGTTGGTCGTTCTCATAGCCACACTAGCCACTCACAATAAAAATAACTCTTTCCTGGTTGCCTAGACATGAAGGTTTACCTGTACAGGACAACGAAGAGGCTGACCGGTTCTGTTCTTTTAGGTTCTTACATGACCTCAACTTCGAATGAACAACTTTACACTTCACGTGTTCAAATCTAATTTTGATGAGTTTTAAACATCTTTTCATTATTTTTGACGTGTCACTTGGATAGAAATAGAACAAGTTTGTTGATAAAATCCCTTTGAAAAGCTTAGGGTAGGACAAGGCCTAATACATTCCTCTCAACCATTCTTGTTAAAAACGTATTGAAACCACGGTTGCCAGTTTGGTCATTTATGTCCAAAATCTGGTCATTATTTTTTCACTTGGTCTCACGGTCACTTTTTATTCCATTTGGTCATTTCTTCAACGAAATGAAATAAGAGAAACACTTCAGTTGATAGGTCCTTAAAATTGAAATTTATACGTAAAGCAGTTGTTTATAAAATCATGTAAAATGTGCATCAATAAGTTCGTTCATTCAAGCCCAACGATTGTACTGAGGTAGCCGCAATGAGTTCTCTTGAAAAACTTCACTTTACCCTTGATACCAAGCTATGTATTTTGAGTTATGCGCTCACAGCCTTGAAGTAGAGCTGATATCAAGTCTCAAATGACACGTGCTTTTCTTCAAATAACAGGTATGTGTGGTAATTTCGTGATAAAATCTGTTGTAAGAACTGAAAGCTAAGTTTTTTGGCAACTAGATATAACGCTTACGCTTCACAGCTTGTTTCTGTCAATACAGTCGTCATATGCAGGTTTTTTCTAAGATCTCCTGTGTGCTGTACGAATTTGTTAACGTAGGGCGTTTCCAAAGTAGGACGTTCTCAAAGACGAGACATCGCATCTGATGTTAAGGAAGAGTATTCCTCTATAATTGGTGCAATTGTATGATTTTCCATTCATTAAACATGCTTTCTCCCAACTAAATCATACAGCTAGTGGACTGTCCTCTCAAGCTAATCACTAGCTTCCTTGAAAATTTCGGCGTCGAGACCGTCTGCAAATCCAGTTTTATTTCCTCTTTAGAGTATGGCATTTTTGTAATCGTCTAAGTTGAGTCTGCATAATTAACTTTTCAAGATCCTCAGAGATGAATGCGGTTCTTCAGCTATGTTTGCTTGGTGGTCTTTACGGGCTTGGTTCTTGGTTTTCCACCCTGGCATGATTTTTTTAACTTTTGGTGCAAACTTTGAAGCTCAAACTTTCATGAAATTTCTATATTTCCTTAATCAAGCGATTCTCATGCTGTTTTTCCGTTTCAGAACTTGGTTTTCTTCTCTTCTTTCTTCATCGGAAGCAATCATATAGACCAAGAGCTGGAAGCAAATTTTTGGAGTGGAGTGATAACCAAAAATAATGCACACGTATGTGTAGATAGACGCACCATTATATCAGATTCAACCGTCTGGCAGGTTTCTTTTTCAGCCGGGGGCGGGGGTGGGCATTCGAAAATGGTAATTTTTCAGATTTTGAGGTTGAAGTGATAACCACATAAATGATACATCAAAAAATCAGAAAAATTCTCCTGATTACAAAAAATTCGGTCCCAGGCGATTTGGTTTCAGCCTACTGCTTGCCAGACGCATTTTAACACTTTTCAAGTGCATTTCTCAGCTTAAAGCACTAATAACTTTTTTCCTATTACATTTAACCAAGAAAATGGTACGCCAAAAAATAAGAAAATTTACCCTGATTTGAAAAAAGTGTGTCTTAGACGATTTGGTTTCAGTCTACTGCTTGCCAGACGCACTTTAACATTTTTTTAAATGCACATTTCAACTTAAAGTATTGATAACTTTTTTCTTATCACATGTAACCAAAAAAATGGCACGCCAAAACATCACAAAAGTTCCCCCGACTACAAATAAGTGTGTCCATAAGGATTTCGTTTCAGCCTTCTGCTTGACAGACGCATTTCAACATTTTTCAAATGCATTTTTCAATTTAGCTTGTAACTTTTTTCTTATCACATGTAACCAAGAAAATGGTACGCCAAAATATCGGAAAAATTCTCCTAATTACAAAAAAGTCGGTCCCAGACGATTTGGTTTCAGTCTTCTGCTTGCCAGACGCATTTTAACATTTTTAAGTGCATTTTCAGCCTAAAGTACTAATAACTTTTTTCCCATTACATATAACCAAGAAAGTCGTACACCAAAAAATAAAAAAAGTTACCCTGATTTCAAAAAAGTGTGTCTTGGGCGATTTGGTTTCAGTCTACTGCTTGCCAGACGCTCTTTAACATTCTAGTAAAATGCATTTTTCAACTTAAAGTACTGATAACTTTTTTCCTACACATATAACCAAGAAAGTGGTATGCCAAAACATCAGAAAAGTTTCGCTGATTACAAAAAAGTCGGTCCAAGACGATTTGGTTTTACCCTTCTGCTTGCCAGACGCATTTTAGCTTAACATGTTTATCAAATTGAATGAAAATCAAAAATTTCATTTAAATGAAATACTACAGCAATTATTCATTCAATTTGATAAACATGCTTAAGCTTAATGCGTCTGGCAAGCAGAAGGCTAAAACCAAATCGTCTGGGACCGACTTTTTTGTAATTAGGAGAATTTTTCCGATATTTTGGCGTACCATTTTCTTGGTTACATGTGATAAGAAAAAAGTTACAAGCTAAATTGAAAAATGCATTTGAAAAATGTTGAAATGCGTCTGTCAAGCAGAAGGCTGAAACGAAATCCTTATGGACACACTTATTTGTAGTCGGGGGAACTTTTGTGATGTTTTGGCGTGCCATTTTTTTGGTTACATGTGATAAGAAAAAAGTTATCAATACTTTAAGTTGAAATGTGCATTTAAAAAAATGTTAAAGTGCGTCTGGCAAGCAGTAGACTGAAACCAAATCGTCTAAGACACACTTTTTTCAAATCAGGGTAAATTTTCTTATTTTTTGGCGTACCATTTTCTTGGTTAAATGTAATAGGAAAAAAGTTATTAGTGCTTTAAGCTGAGAAATGCACTTGAAAAGTGTTAAAATGCGTCTGGCAAGCAGTAGGCTGAAACCAAATCGCCTGGGACCGAATTTTTTGTAATCAGGAGAATTTTTCTGATTTTTTGATGTATCATTTATGTGGTTATCACTTCAACCTCAAAATCTGAAAAATTACCATTTTCGAATGCCCACCCCCGCCCCCGGCTGAAAAAGAAACCTGCCAGACGGTTGAATCTGATATAATGGTGCGTCTATCTACACATACGTGTGCATTATTTTTGGTTATCACTCCACTCCAAAAATTTGCTTCCAGCTCTTAGACTAATAGTTTTGGTCATTTCAAGCTATGTTTGGTCATTTTTATTTTCATTTTTGGACACATGTTTTTTTTGGCAAGTGGCAACTGTGATTGGAACTAAATTTTTCTGCCGATCCTGAATAGCAAGTTGAGAACGGGTACAACTCTGAACATTAGGCAAGGTTATCCGCCTGAGTAATGTAAAATATATGTAGAAAATTACCATAATCTAAAAGTGCTTCTCTTATTGCAATGACTTAAGACCCTGATAATATAAAAGATAAAAGATTTTCATACGTTAAAAGTGTCTTTTTTTTATTAAAATGACTTTAGACCCTGATCACTTCTAAGCGGCAACTCACACATACTTTCAGCAATGAAGATTGATATGCGGTTTAGGGAATGCTATCTTTTCGGAACCACAACGATGGTAGATTGCGAAACAAGGAGACCTCATCTTAAGTAGGCAATGAATTGGAGAGTATTCGATAGTAATCGAAACTATAAAAAATATTGATGAAGACCCATGTTCACCCAGAACAGTATTCACCACATAAGCAACTAAGTAAGTCTATAAAAACCAAATCGACGCCGAGTCCACATTTGAATACCATCAATGGATCGACTTTTAAATAACGACGGGTGTAATACCAAACTTTTTAGTGATAAAGAGTGCATCTTTATATTTTGGGATCATCAACTTTTATCTTATACTTTCCATGTGCAAAATAAGTCAAAAGATTTAACTCTCGTTGTCGAACGTTTGATACGCCCCGCCGAAAGAGGGTAATAAAATGGCTGTCCATACTTTTACATTGGCAAAAAGAGCCAATTCGAATGAAAATTAAAAGAGAAAAAAAATGATTAAGCTTACTGTCAAAATGCTGAGCTTGTTCCATTAAAAACTGCGAGCCCTGCTCCCATTGTCTTTCAAGCAACTGCTCCAGCGATTGAGGTGCATAACCACCACCATTACCACCAAACATTGATGCCAATGAATTCGCACTACTAGGCATATTGGTTGTACTTCGTACCTAAAAAAAAACAAAAGAATTTAAAATAAATAAAACTCAAACAGAAATAATTAACGACTCACATTATTGACCGGCTTTGCCGGGAATGGAACTCCAACGAACTGTGGTTGTTGTGGCTCAGCATACACGCTATGGTCTTGCATCTCCATGTGCAATTGATCGGTCAACTTTTGAGCAACACTACTGGTCGGATTAAGTTGATTACCCAACATATGCGTTGCATGCATAGGTCCATTTGTAGTTGAGGCAGGTGTTGGAGTAGTGACTGGAGTTGAAACTGCACAGCCACCATTCTGAAAGACTTTCACATCTTTTAAATCATTTGATTTTCTTCCGCGTTTCCTTGCTGAGCCAGCTTCCGAACCAGGCGAACTGGGAGGTGAGTCTTTGAAAGCGGTAGCGTTTGCTAGGTTCGTATCAACAGTTGGTGGTGTAGGCATTGATGCTCCTCCAGGTTGCGCTTCATAGCTGAACTTTAAGCCACCGTTTACTGATGGAGCTGAGGGTGTAACACCTGACAGAGAGCTTTGCGAGCTGCCACTGATGTTGAACGATGAAGAGAAAATTCCACTGTCTGGCGTTCTAGAAATGGTCGAAGGAGGAGGATTGGTGTTAGAATTTGAATCATCATTTGGAAGAGAAGTAGGAGCAGCTGTTGCAGCTGTTGTATCAACAGCTTTGGCAGCAGCCGCAGTTTGCTGTTGCTGTTGATGCTGCATTGCTGCTGATTGTTGCTGTTGCTGCTGTTGTTGTTGGTGCTGCTGCAACTGTTGCTGTTGTTGTTGTTGCTGCTGTTGTAAGTAGTGCGATTGTTGTGCTCGCAACAATTTCTTATTAAGTGGCTTCGATGAAGCCACATTCGAAACAGCTTGAGAAGCAACAGCCGCAGAAGTTGGTGTCGATGGTGCTGGTGGTGATGGTGTTATAGGACTACAACTGTTTCTACGACTATTAGCAATAAGTGCTGCCATTGTGTTCACACTCTCACTACTACTTTTACTATTATTACTTTTTACGGATGCAACAGTAGCCAAAGGTGAGCTAGATGAAGCGGAAGTGAAATTCGACAAAGATGCCGAAGTAGAAGAAGACGAAGAGACAGGCAGAGAAGATGGGATAGGTGTGCTTGTAGGCGTGATGGAACTTGGAGTTGGCGGTGGAGGAGTAGGGGTTGATGAAGCAGAAGAGGACAGGTTTATTGCACTATTGTTACTGTTATTATTATTGTTGTTGTTGTTGTTGTTGTTGCTGTTGGTATTGTTACTATTGCTTTTTGACGGTGTTGTTTTCCCAATTTTATCACTGTCTATAATTTTAGGTGGTGATGCGACTGGTGTCGGCGGTGGTGGGGGTGCAGCTATCAGCAACGCAGGCGAAGGGGGCTGCGATCTTTGTGAATTTTCAGAAAATATATCTGGTGTATGACTTGATAATGGCACCGATGGTGTTGATCGGAGCTGTTGTTGTGATTCGGAGGGACCAGCTGGAAGCGATGAGGATGAAGAAGATTTTGCCAGAGGTGTATTGGAAGCAGCGGCTGAACGTTTTTTTCCAAAACGCGGTTTTGTTGGTTGTGTAGTACTGTGCTCTCCGGATCGCGATCTTGAGGTGATGAACAATAATATTCAAAGTGTGCAAAGAGTTTTTTAAATTGTTTTTTTTTTTTTTTTTGTAACCAGAAGTGAGTATTGGTTAGTTTTTTGATACGCGGTGCGGTAAGCATGTAATAAAGTTAATTGAGAGAAGAAAAATAATATGTTTGACTTTCTAAAGAAAGATTTTAGGTTAATTTCAATGACATAACAATAAAATAAAAAGGCGAAGGATTTTAACGTTATTCGAAAGAATTAACAAAAAAAAATGGTACTTCAGGGGGTGACGGGTTGGAATGGGGTAACATTTGAAAATGTAGCGTTTAATGATAGCAGTTGTATACCAGATGCTGGAAAACTAAATATGCGATAAGCAAACAGAAACATTTGTGTTATGGAATGAATAAGAATATGCAGATATCAAAATACAGAAGAGTGACAAACGTTGAATAAGTTTAAAAATCTAAAAATGAAGACTCATTTCACAAATGACTTATGCAAAACCTTATCTCTTCTCAAAATGTAAAAAAAGAAAAATCTTTAAGGGGCCTTTTTAACGGGCAATTCTCAGTTCTGTTTTTAGTTCAGTGTGTAAATAGACGTCAGTTCGATGTTCAGCTGAGATTTTATTTATTTGAGAAAAATCAAAACCAGAAAGATAACTAAGAACTGAACAGCTATTAACAACGCAGACGAAAGTTGCTTACTTTTAATTTCTTTAAACGACCTTATTATCTTAAGAGGACCACAGTTCTCTTTCTTGACTTCTTCACACTAGTGATCCGCCGTGGGAGTACGCAGGAGAAGGTGGCTTAGAACTTAAAAATTCAGTTATTTATATCACAGTGCCGTTTTGCACTTTAACTTTAAAGCTTATGAGTTCTGGCCAAAAATATTTTTTTTTTTAAATAGCACAACCACAAAGGGCTTTTAGATCTAAGCTCACGTATCATAGGGTAAAGCTTTTCTGGAACGTACAGATTCATTTAGAAATAGTACATTTCTCTTAGTCATATGTTGGTGAGTATGATATGTATGTATGTATGTATGCCGCCAGCATTGAATATTGAAGACCAGTGGCAGCAATGCCAAGAAGCCATCAGAACCGCTGCCTCTGAGGTTCTGGGTTTCACTCGGCCACCAAAACGAAACCCATGGTTCGATGAAAAATGCAGGCAGGCAAATGCAGTCAAGCAAAGAGCACGACAAATGCTTATGCAAACACGACCGAGGGCTGCTTACGATCAGTATAACGAGATTTACAAGGAGAGAAGAAGGGAAGAACACCGATTTCTCAAAAAGAAAAAGAAGCAGCATGAGAATGCGCTCGTTTGAGGAAATAGAGAGGTGCCATGACAGGAACGAGATTCGGAAGTTTTACCAAAAGGTAAAAAGATCCTGCCAGGGTGGCAAAACCCGAACTCAAGCCTGTAAAAACCAGCAGGGAAACATTGTTATAGAGTCACAGTCGCTACTGAGGATCTGGAAAGATCTTTTCTGCAGACTGCTTAACGGCGATGAGGACACAAATTCCGCTGTCAGGCAGACTGCCCCATTCAGCTTGGACGATGATCAAGAATGCCGTCCTCCCGACCTAGAAGAAGTTAAGCTTGCTATATGCAAACTTCAATCAAATAAGACTGCAGGTGCAGATGGCCTTGATGCCGAAATTTTCAAGGCAGCTGGAGATCAGTTGGAAAGGAGCATGCACCAGCTGATGTACATGATATGGTCGGAAGAAAGCATGCCCGATGAATGGAACCTCAGTATCGTATGCCCGATCCTAAAGAAAGGAGATCCTCACAATTGTGCCAATTATAGAGGGATAAGCCTCCTTAACGTCGCTTATAAGATCTTGTCTGCTGTAATATCTGAACGTCTGAAACCCCACGTCAACAACTTGATAGGTCCTTATTGTGGTTTTAGACCAGAGAAGTCCACAATAGACCAAATTTTCACATTACGGCAGATCTTGGAAAAAGCCCGAGAACGTAATATCGATATTCACCATCTCTTTATCGATTTCAAGGCCGCGTATGACAGTATTTACGGAGACGAGCTGTACAGAGCCATGTCTAGTTTCGGCATCCCTGCAAAACTCGTACGACTATGCAGGATGACTTTGGAGAATTCACGCTGCTCCGTCAAGGTCGGTAAAGAACTCACCGAGACCTTTGATGTCGAAAAAGGTTTTAGGCAAGGCGGCAAACTGCCATGCGATTTCTTCAACACCATACTTGAACAGATTGTAAGAAACTCAAACTTCAACACCAGAGGAACAATCTTTCAAAAGTCTGTACAATTACTCGCCTATGCAGACGATATTGACGTAGTGGGAAGAAAAAGCGTGATGTCATAGGTGCTTTTGCGAGTGTTGAAACAGAAGCGGCAAAAATGGGTTTGATGGTTAATGAGGGCTAAACGAAGTATATGTTGTCATCAAACAAGGACACCGAACATCGACGAATTGGACAAAACGTCACAATAGACAGACATAGCTTCGAGGTAGTACAGGACTTCGTCTACCTAAGATCAGCTGTAGACACGGATAACAACATCAGTGCGGAGATCAAACGGAGAATAACTCTTGCCAACCGTTGCTTCTTTGGGTTAAGAAGGCAATTTAGAAACAAAACCCTCTCCAGAAAAACCATGGTGACCTTGTATAAGACCTTAATCATCCCAGTCCTGCTCTACGGCGCGGCGCGGAAGAATGGACCTTATCGAAAGCGGATGAGGAAACCCTTGGTCGTTTCGAAAGAAAAATTCTCCGAATGATCTTTGGTCCCGTATGCGAAGACAATGTGTGGAGAAGAAGATACAACAACGAGCTGTATGAGCTATACCGCGACATGGGCATAGCCAGAAGAGTACGCATCGCGAGGCTACGATGGTTGGGCCATGTAGAGCGGATGGACCCAAACGCTCCGGCTCGTCGGGTGTTCAAAAGCACATTGCAGGGAAATCGCGGAAGGGGAAGACCTCTAGGTGGCGCAATCAAGTGGATGAGGACCTCAACCGACTTGGAGTGCGAAACTGTAAAGAGCTCGCCCGAAATCGAAGTCGTTATAGAAGGATGTTGGTTGAGGCCCACCTAAGTAAGTAAGTATGTTGGTGAGTATGGAGATGACCTCTCCATAGCGAGAGCCGTCAAAACTGCAAAGACATATCTCGCTAAAGGCAAATTATGTAGTTCAGAAAGTCTTGGCAGCACACAAACTTGAAAACCACGCTTGAAATAAAAGTTCTCATCCGCATGAAAACAGTTTTTTCTCGATTATATCAAGTTACAGGAAACATACCATCTTGAAGAAATGAAAGCACTTAGCACTTAGGTTAGGTAGATTGGCTTATAGTTTACCATACTGCCGCCACACTTACATCAATCTAGATCCCTGGAGTTTTTAACGTCCTAAAAACGTATGAGTTTATGGTTGGTCAATTTTTAACCATTTTGTGGCCTTAATGAAGTTCAAAAGGCTGTTTCTTTGAATGTCTGATAAATTCTTCTAATTCGTTGAAGCAGTATCTGCCTAAAAATTATTTCCCGGTGCGGCAGATTGCTGGGCAGTGACAAAGTCATTGTCATTGCATCCTCTACATAAGTCATCGGTGCAAAGACCCATTTTTTTTTTTTTTTTTTTCAGGGATAGTAGGCTTTCAGATCCGTTCTTATCGTATTTTGGCCATAGTTTGCTGAAAGTCACGCAGGAATCTAGGCATTCCCATCTTTCATTGGATTTTCGTATTATTTTGTTACCAATGATCTGTTTAATTTCACAGGATGAGTCCCTGATTGATTGGTCAATGAGAGAATGGTCAAGTGCTGTACCAGTATGCCACTGTGACAGGGAACCCAGCAGAGGGAAGAGCAGAGAACCCTTAGCTCTTCGCGACAGCTAAATACAAGCTCTGATTTGACAAGAGTGGCAGAAATTGCCTTTATTGCTGCTTGGCTATCAATGAAAAAAGTGAGACACTGCGGTGATTTGGAAGTTTGAAGGAACTGGCTAGATTCAGGCTTTCTGAAAAGTAACCTGCACCTGTTCCAACTTCCATTTTCGACCCGTCAGTATAAATTGATATAGACGTCTTGTTCATATAAGGTGTTTCATTCTCCCAATCCTTTCTATTGGGGAAGTTTGTTGAGGAGAATTTTTGTCCAGGTGTGGAGTTATGTAATCCGTGCATATATTGTTGTCTGTGTATTGTGATAAAATCTGTGCATGTCCTGTTTGGCTGGTTTTCAATACATTACACTGTTTTAGCCTAAGTGCGCTGTTTGCTGCCGATTCTTGAACAAAGAAATCAAGTGGTGTGAGGTTGAGGATTACTTCCAAGAACAACCGACTCACATTCAAAAGAGAAGCCTATAGAGCCTAGTCAAGATGGTAATTTCATACAACGCTCTAAAAATTTCGCGATCAGGAAAGTAGAAATAAGTAAATGAAAAGGGCGGGGTAAAAAAGCTCGTGGAGCCTAGGGCCATAATATAGTTTTTAAATGAAATTATTAATGAAAAAGAGCTTTTCGTTGAAGTGTAAGTTACTCTTGAATGGTTTGTCAATTCCTAGCGAAAGTCGATGCCCTTAATCAACGATTAAACAGTCTCCCTATCGCAGTTGAATGATAACCACCATCGTTGTGATACCATAACTTTAACCAAACTAACTATGTCACTAAGCAACAATGAATAAAAGATGAGTTTTTAAAAACTTTAAACTGGGAGCAGTGTCAAAAACTGCTGACAGATACTCCTACTGCGACTATAAAAGAGTGCATGGCCATTTTATGACACCAAAAAACTCATTCATTACCGATTGTACGCAGATATTTGCAACTATTAATCATAGTAATGATACTTTCAGGCAGACGACATGCAGAACATGATTTTTAGCATTGAATTAAGATAATTATAGTGATACACATTATTTTTATACATTTTCCCTTATAAGCTACACGCCTGAGTCTAGAATTGCTTTCCTCTGTCGGTTTGTGACATTCTGTGCTCTCAAAAAGACTCAAGTATACAAATCATAATATTGACTTATTTTCTTCAAAAAAATACTTTTAAAAATAAGCAGCTGGTGTGCGTTGCTATGTTTCTTATATTTAAATGCATGAGGATGTGCTTAGGGCATCATACAACCACTTCAACTGAACAAATGAACAACATAAATCAAAACAAAACAAAAAACATAATTACAACCGGAAGTACCTTCACATTCATAAGTATTTGAAGTTATTTTTTGTTCCTAAATCAGTCAAGTGAAACTGGTTTAATTCTATATACATAATAGGAAATCCCTTAAATCCAAGTTCTTGTTACAATGCAATGAGAATGTTTCACACTTCTTAAAAAAATGTCCAGTGTCGTAAAGAATAAGTAAAAGCAATACAAAAGAAAATCCCTTTTGATTAAGGGGCTTTACAGCATCACCAACAACAACAACAAAACAAAAAGCGGAAATAAAAATAAAATTAGAATTAAAAATTGTAGTGAAAAAGTGATAAAAATTAAAAGAAGAACAAATAATTTTGAAATGATGTAAACAATAGCTACAAAACTAAAGCAACAATCCAGCAGCATGCAGCAAATTTCGTATTCCTATTTTTGGTTCAGAAAAAATAAAAGAAGAAAATTAGTCGTGTTGCTTTCACTAACCTGGATCTTCGCACAGGAGCCGATTCTTGTTCTTGCAATTGGGCAACTCGAGAGTTTTGCTTTTCAAAGCTTATTTTCAAATTCCCACTTTCTGTTGTCGTCGCCGTCAGACTACCGGTCGGCACATTTGGCGATGGTGATTTTCCACTATGGAGTGTGGCAGCATGAGCCGGCGATGGAAGGGATGATGAGAAACTTCCATGTTCTGATACCGCCGGCGATGACGATACCTGATGATGAATTCTAGGCGATTGACGTTCAATTGCTCCAGAATTTGCCTGCAATTGTTGCTGCTGTTGTGTAGCAGCACGTGTCGACTGAGAAGGGGTGGGATGATCTGAAAAATTTTGTTTTTTAATTACAATTGCAACAAAGTAGAATGTAGTGGTTGGTTAGAGTTTTACCAGCGGTGGTTGTTGTGGGTAAATTAACTCCAGGTACATTAGCAGTTGAAAGTGGTACTGAGACATACAAACTAGGTGCTCCACTAGTTGTTGTACTTCCAGCGGTAACAGTGGCTCCTCCAACACCGCCCAGTGTTGAAGTATATGGCGATGATGAACGCAAACGCTCATCCCGTTCTTTTGTTGGTTTATGATGTGGTGCAGACGATGAAGACGATGACGTTGACGAGGGAGTGGTGGACGAAGGTATTGAAGCTTCCGGCGATATGATGCTCGGCGCTTGCAATACCGCAGTTGTGGAATGTGAATGATTCCTTGTGGTTGGTAAATGTTTTGGGCTTACATTTTGAATACTCGGCTCTGCCGATTGATGTGTTGGCGGACTCAACTCTGTTTTTTGCTGAAATTGAGAAAGCACAAGAATTTAAAACATAAGTAGATGCATTGGCAATAAAAAATATAAAAATATACAAGTTTCTATTTTGCTTAAGGCTTTCTGCTTACTTTTTATGAGTGCTTTTGTTCTCTTTTAATTCAAATTGAGGGATGATCAATGAAACATTGAAAGTAAAGTACATTTTTAGCTCATGGACTATTGAAGATTATTAAATATATACAAACCAAACCAAAGCTCTCAAAAGAAGCAACCCAACAATCAAACAAAAAAACACAGCCTAAAATAAATCAATTGATTGATTGCTTGATTTATTGCTTAGATAACTTATGAACCCGTTTTTTATTTGTAAACAAACTTGTTATTCAAAAAACAGAAGTTTCTTGACAGTTTTTCTTTTATGCACAAAAAGGTCTCGTTTTTACGAACTAAACTAATTGGCGGAAAAGGCTGCACAAATTTCAACTTATTTTTTTTTTAACCAATAAAATTGAATATAAATCATAACGCAGCAGAGCGGAGGATGACATGCGATTAGTATAACAAACAGACACAATAGTAAAAAACGTTGAGTAGACAGGCGGCATCTCTAAAGTTCGGATACTTTTACGTTTTCTCAAAATTAATAGAAGTTTGAATGAAAAACAGTTAACATATGCTCGAAAGACTGAATTTCAATTTGCGTGATCATTCATTACGCAAGCTAGCCTGAACTTCTGATTCACGAGTTTGTTTGGGTAATTGTTCAGACTTTGAAAAACTATGTGACAACTTGCAAGACATTGATTCGACGAACATAATGCTAATTGGAGATTTCAATGCTAGAATTGGTATATCCCAAACAAATACAACAGTACAAATTACCCCTTTTTCAACTTCAACCGTAGCTCAAAAGATGCCTTGTGCGATTGTAAGGGATCAAAGATCTTGGAGCTTGCAGATGAATTCAACTGTCATGTTCTGAATGGAAGTTGTTCAGGAGACTCCGAAGGAGAGTATACATTCATTAGACGAACAAGTTGTTCTGTCATCGACTACTGCTTTATAAGGGATCAAAGATCTTGGAGCTTGCAGATGAATTCAACTGTCATGTTCTGAATGGAAGTTGTTCAGGAGACTCCGAAGGAGAGTATACATTCATTAGACGAACAAGTTGTTCTGTCATCGACTACTGCTTTATATCTGGAAAATGGAATGAAATTATGAGCAGTTTTGAAGCAGGAGTCAATACATTTTCAGATCATATGCCTTTTGAAATTGTCCTTTCGTTTAAAACATCACAATTTCCAGTCAACACAAAGCAGCTTAACCTTGTCCCAGAAATGATATGCAATGATGGAAACCGAAACACTTATAAGACAAATTTAAACAAAGAACTGGAAGCGCTTGGAAATCTGGATATTCGTGCTGATATAAGAACCCTCTAAGGAATTATTAAAAAAGCATATCCGCAAAGCAGCGCTCGGATGAAGAAATCTTTATTTAAACAAAAATGGTTTGATTTATACTTAATCCCCTTAATTCAAAATGATTACTCAGTTTCCTCTTTCTCAATCAAGTTGTCGCTAATGCAAAATTAATAAACAAAGCCTCAGGGGATGACCGTATCCCCTTCGAGGAAAAATTTATCTATTTTCTCACATCTAAATTTAACCGAGTTTCGAAAATGCGTCGGTCCCGAAAGCATTTTAAAACTCAATTATCTTCCCGCTACACAAAAAAGGTAACAACGACGACCCCGCAAACTACAGAGGAATTTCTTTTCTTAACACCTGCGCTAAGCTATTTGCTGAACTCATTCACAACAGAATGTCAAAATGAATTGAGGACAGACAAATTTTATTGAAATTCCAGGCTGGTGTCACAAAAAGGTTACTCGACGATAAGACCATATTTTTTCACTATGAAATATTGATGTTCTTTATAAAACGAAACAGAAGAAACTATACTCGAGCAAAGTTATAAGCAAGCTTAGAGCGATGTAAGACAACAACGTAGCTTACTTGGGAAGATTAATTCATCGAAAACAAAACGGATCAGTTTTCAAATTTCCTGATTAATAATGAAGTGGAAGGGTAGAGGAAGAAAAAAAATTCAATACCTTCGAATCGAACTTAGGCACCTACCAAATAGGCTAAACAAAGACAACAACGTGTTCAAAACGTGGAGCTCAATTCAAATGCTCTAATGTTGAATCCTTTCTACTGGCATATGCCTGTGAATTGTGATGTACTTTCTGGTAGGGAAAATTGCCACGCACTTTGAAAAGGAAACGATTATAGTGCGTGTCAACCAATGCTATGGAATGCAAAGTCAGACAGACAATATAAACGAGGAGGAAAACTGGGGTTGCAGAGAGCTAAAATATAATGGTTAGTAGGAACAATTAAGGTTCTGTAACCTTATCTAAAGACTAAAGTACTTAAAGCTAAGTATCCCCAAACATACAGGCATTCTTATGAAAGCCGGTGGATGCGTCGCATTGTGAAAGTGCGCAGTCATAAATTACAGTATTCAATTTTAATTTTGATTTTAGTTTACACTGGAAACGTTGCTCATGTCATAAGCTACTGCGGATGCAAAATTTAAAGTAAATGGAGCAAGTGCCTTGACTTTGATAATCGTTCATAAAACCTGACAACATGGGAAGAGCGTCCAAATGCCAAGTGGCAAAACAAAATTAGAATACGAAATCAACTTAAAGTAAAGTGGCAACTATCTGGCAGTCAGTACGTAGCTATGCCTTGCATGTTCATATACTTAAAAAAAAATTCCCATTCTTTCGAAACAACGATTTTCTGCTGTTCTGAAAGGCTAGGCTATGGTGAAAATTTAGGTGCGGCGAAAACCCATCTATTTGGTTTAGTACAAGCTACATATCAATCTAACTTAAAAACTAAGAAACTTTAAGATAAGATTATCAATGATGAACATGCATTTTTGGACCGGATGTCGAAACAATTGAAATTAGAATTAACATAAAATTCAACTCATTGCTGCAATCACATGTCTTAAGGTTCATGTTCACACGAATAGTTATATCAAAAAATAGCCAAGCTTTTGGTTAGCGCAATTTTTCTTTAAATATTAGATTTATATATTTGTTTACTCCACAAGCATCATAGTACTTGTGATTTCAGTTTGAAAAGCATCACTTTAATTTATATCTGATAACTTAAGGTCATATTTGTACAAAGTTCTTCGCTGACAGACTTGGTAAACACTCGTCCAGACCAATCTTTCGCAAATAATGAAACACAAACAAATCTTCAAACACCAGTACATGGTTCTTAAGTTATAGTTTCATCATCGGACAACACTCCACCCAGATCAAATGTATTTACCCCAGAAGAATATGAAGAATAAAACACACAGATTACATGAATTTATCTCTGCACTGCTATTTCCTAAAATAACACCCAGGCAAAGAGAATAACAAAAAAAAAAAAGAACTCAAATATTTACTCATAAGTAGAAATGGTGTAACAGCTACCTATCTACACGCTGTCTCAAGTGTTAAACATCTCCATGGAAGCACAAGTGAATCACATCGAGACCATCTGGATTCACCACTCATGCGACAAGGGAAACACAGGAAAGAGATAGAAAAATCTTTTCATCTCTGCAATTATCAACTACACAGCATGAGTTAACTTACCAAGAGCACATGTCGAGTATCGATGCACCCGCAGCGAATTAGTGCGGTTGATACATGACAACTTCCTTGGCAATGACATTGTTCTTTGGTCAGCTAATTATTATGAGCGCTGAGTAAAACAAATTATCTTTTGTCCTTTGTGAAGCATTGGTAATTCATGCATAGATTTAGATAAACAGATGGACCCGGTAGTAAAGAAGTACCCCTTTACCATTGAATAAATATATGTATGTATATGTTTTGCTTTTCCCCTTCTCAACTCAAAATAGTTTAACATCTGATATGATTTTGAATTCTTAGGCAGGACTATCGTAAAGAGAATGCCAAAAAGAAAAGAAAAGAAAAAACAGATGAATTACATAAATCCGGTAATTGATGGACAGTTCATCCATTTTTTAAGTCTCACAAGCATGCATCTGCTCCTTCAGGTTGGTTTCTTGGTCAACAGCTGTTTGTGGAAAATTCTTTTCTGAGAAGGGAAACTAGTTTACCCTTAAAGAAGACGTTTAGGGTCCTGTTACCAGGATCATGTAAGGGATGGCTGAAAATGTGTGTACACACTTTGATGTAGGTTATTGACATTTGCTTCATTTTACAAGACTTCCTTCATTCTGTCCTTTCTGAGATTATTAATTTCGTTTTAAATAATAACAGAAGTTAAGGGTCCACTACCTGAGCACTTAGAAGAAAATGTGAGTTTGCAATTAAATTATGCGATTTAAAGTGGAAGACAAGTTCTAGCAAAAGAAACAAGAAAATCTGTTTCGTGTATGTTTTGTTTATTGGAATACTAAATGGAGTAGAATTAAATCAGATGGCCGTTTCACAACTATAAGTTGCTCAAATTGTGTCGATGAGAATTTATGAATAAGGGTCTTTTAACAAGTAAAGTTGCTTGGGAAACAATTCTAGTCCGGATGCAAATGATATCAATTTTTTTGAGCGACCCGCATTACTTTGAAAAGAAGCAAAAAGCAATCGAAAGAAATGATGACGCACCTAACAGAGTTTTAATGCATCTGGAAATGACTTTTCTCGATATAAACTCGTTCAAAGAACACATTTAGTGAGCCCGAGACATTGAGAAGTTCTCATTTACCAAAAATGTTGCAAAACAAAAGCGTCTGAGTTTGAACTTCAAAAAGAAAATAGTCATGAGTAGCTATGACCGAATGAGCTATTTTATTGATTGAATGCAGTTTAAAAAATCGAAGATAGCAACCCCCTTGCTACGTCCTCTTTTTCAAGCTACAAATGTATAAAATTCAATTACAAAGACTTCCCAGTTAGAAACGGGAAGTTAAACAAAATTTAACAGATGGTTAAGCGACAGAAGCTAAACTGTGTAACTTAAAGGTTTGTGAATTAGTGCGGTTGATCATCCTCTTAACATTTTTTTTGTCATACGAGAATTCGTGATATATGTAATAACAATTAGAGTAAAAATCTTCTTTCGAACAACCCTCCCATACTTTCTTTTGATAACCCTGCCTTCGACCTTTATAAAATTTAAAGCGTGAGAAAAATGATTTCGTTATAAAAGAATCGTTTGATAACAGCAGCAACATGCACTGCTTTGAATTTATTTACAACATAACATGTGCGGTGCGACGTGCGACTGAAATGCATCTAGTTGGGCAAGAACAAGTATGGGCATCAATGTGGCTTTTATAGGCCGTTGATAATTTTTAAAGTGATAGAGATAATTTTCGTTTATAAACTAAACCCCTTAGAAACGATTGCAAAAGACTACTTTGAAGTACCATTAAAAGTTATAAATCACAACTAACAAAGAATACTAGAGATTAATCAGAAAAGCAACACACAAATAGTGATTATAGATGGTTAGTGTTATTCTCAGAGGATTTGCCAATTTTTTTGATAGGGTACAGTACCCGCGGAAAAGCAGTTTGCTACTGAGGATGCCCTTTTTATTATTACATCATGGGTACAATTAGTATAAATTTTTCATTTTTAAGCAAACTTAGAAGACAAACGAAACGGAAATTGAATCAAAAAAGTAGAATACGGTGGTACCCGTGGCGTGACGGTTAGCATATCTGCCTATTAAACGGGAGGTTAGTGGTTCGAATCCCAGCAGAACCAAAAACGTGTTTCACGGTGGTGCGTTCCTAAATGGCTTCGATGTTACGCGAAGCTGTAGTGTCAAATCATCGTTGTTGTTGTGTATGTTTGACTTTGTTACAAAATCATGATTGCGTTTAGGAACGACTCGATGTTACACTTTGTTGGTCTGTCAAAAATAAGAATAAAGTATTTCTTAAAATATAAAACCAGCTAAAATAAACTTTTTGATGAAGAAAAAAGAAATCTGAAATGGACAAGATTGAAAATCAATAACTGCTTACAGAATTTTGAAAGATTAATGAAAAAAAAACCAAAACAAATCTGAGCAACAACAATTCTAGAGGGGTTTGACAGATCAACATCGAAACTCAAGGCCCAGAGATGAGTTGGAAAAAGTTACGAAACGTAACATTCTGACAGTTCAACATTGCATTTAGGAACGACTCGATGTTACATTTCGTAACTTTTTTGCATTTAGGAACGACATAATATTACCCGATGCTACATCGCGTAACATCCAAGAATAAAAGAACAGACCACGGGTATCGCCTTTCGCGAGGAATTGGCAAGTCCTCCGTTGTAAGTTCATTGAAATGAAAAGCGTTTTCTCAATTAGCTGTTCGGAACCGGCAGAAAATTGTAGGTTCTGTCCATTCCCTCACAATGGAGGGAGAAATGCGCTAGGCCCTGGGGCTCCTCGCTCTCTTGTGCCACCCTATTGATTTATTTAATCGATGAAAGCGAATATTTTAAGACCATTGGACGATAATCATCCGAAAGCTACGGAATCGACGCCAGGTTCACGAGGCTAAACGGAAAAACTTCAGCAACGCTAGCCAAACTGTGGTCCTTATTGCGAGTGACTTTGGCTGTCGATATACAACGGTTGTCGATAGTCGAACATCGAAAATGAAATTTGGTATTGCGTATTCTTATTGTTCGATACTTTCGATTTTAAATTCGGTCGTTATCGTCCGTATTTTTGCGTTCGACTATCACTGAAGCTTATTTAAATGTCAAATTATAGGATCTATTCACAATGACTACTTTCATTATTCACAGTAACAGAAATCCTTGTCGATAGAGAAACGCAATACCAAAAGGAAAATTTATCGAAGCTCTCCACCTTCGACGCAACGAATGTTAGGCGACACTCGCAATAAGGGCCTGTGTTTAAAGCTTCACTCAACCCTTTAACTATTTCTAACTAAGTGATCAACCAATACAAGTCTTGCCTGAATGCGGTTGAAAGATTAAACTAAGTTTTGTATCAAAGTATAACTAGGAATGAGATGGCTGATGAACTTTATTAACAAGGATATCTGAATTTTCCTCAGATCCTGAACAAACACTTGGTTTGATGGGGACTTTTTAGCTTTTATCAACGACAAGACTATGTGTATGTGAGAAAGTACTTTCTACGGTTTATCTGGAATGAATAGTCAATTTCTCTGTAAAAGGCGCTGATCTGAAAAGCATTTGATACGACGCTTAGACCATATGATCAATGCATATTAAATTTAGAGCGAAATCAGAACAACGGATTAAGTAATCGTTTCCCGTTGCCTCTGTTTGAAGCGCTTCATTTCGATGTATACCAAAATTCAACTATCTTTTTCATTGAGGTTGTTAACATGCGGTCAAAACACAACCCTAGCCAATATCAATGGAACGACTCTTTAGTTACTCTAATCTTGTTATCAAATCGATAAAATTTTGCAAAATATTTCAGTGACATTTTGTTCTCAGAGCAATGTCCCAGTTAATCATGATATGTTGTAAAAAGTCTCAAAAGACAATAACCTATCAAGCTGTTTCGTTGAGAAGAGAAATATGTCCTCCAAGCATCACTCAATCTACAAACTACGATTTAGTATTTGAACAAAAGACAAGCGACCGAAAGATGATTCTTCGACGAACCCTCTCACATTATAATTTGTCTGATGTGTTATTGCATTACATTTGCCAGGGATAGGTAATTCAAAAGGAAGGGGTTGAATTTGCAAAACCATTGAATTCAATGCGTTGAAAGGAAAAACAACAAACCAAAACGAAGAAAATATTCAATGCAAAAGAGGCCAAAGGATAACTCTTTTGCCTTTGAGTAAGGTAGAAACATTTTTTTTTTTTTTAATTTTTTTTCTGTTGAGTTCATGTCAAAGGTTTTTATCATTTCCGGTCTCGGAAATTGAATGAAAACGACTGCAAATTTAAATCTTCGAATTAGATTGTTTTTTTTTTAATCAATTCTTCTACCGGAAACCCAAGGGAAACATCATAGACAGACGAGTTGTCATCAGAATCAGCAACAAACAGACAGCCCTTTAAAGGTGGTTCTAGAATAACTGATGGCTGGCTCTAGAAAAAAAGGCCTAGGACTTTACACCGCATGACATCACCGCAATTAAATTCAAGTCTAATCTACCTAATTCAAAAAATATCCCTTTGCTAAAATCTGATTACATATGATTAGGATTACCGTCCATTTCAACCAGCCAGATGATCCTCTTGTAAACCATTTCTTAATTGAATTAAACCTTTTTACTACACAAAATAGAAATAAGCGCAAGTAATTCTAATGAAGAAATAGGTATATTGAATTTTAAATTTACCCCTGACAAGAGAAAACGTATTTTCAAATTATGCGGAAATGAAGTTGCCGTAGTTGCTGCAGTTGTTGTGGTTACAATCGAGGTGGTTACCACTTCGGCTGCGACAGATGAAACATGATGATAATAATGGTGTGATTTCTTTTCCTTATCTTTCTCACGTTTTTCGCGCTTTTTCTTTTTATTTTTTCTGTGTTCTTTATATTCTATAACTTCTATGTTATTATTACGCTCAGGTGGTTCCATGTTACTATCACTATCCATTGTGGGGGAGGATTTACGCTTAATTTTGTAAAATGACACTTCAACAACACACTTCGAAAACTAAGTTTATTCTTCTTATTTTTTTCTTTTATTTTTTGGTTGAAATATTTAGATTTCTCTCTTTCTATCACAGTATTAACAGACACCACACAGTATTGACGACACTAAGTTTGTGTATTTGCTTTTTCCTTTTTTTTTATTCTTTTCTTTTGTTTAAAATTTAATAACAGCCAAGTAATACGCGAATAAAAATTCTCAAGCGCTCGTCCATTTTATGTTGTGTATTCTCATCAATGCAGAAAAAACTTACTGCAACTCAACACACACCGTCACAACGTATGATAAGGCGCAACCAACGAACCTCGATATGTGAAAAAAAGAAAAATTAAACGCCGACGTCAAAAAAAAACAGAACAAGAATTGTAGCAGTAGAGGGAAAAACAGCCGGAAAAAAAGAAAACTAAAAACGATATCAAAGGAGGACGCGATGAAGCGACTACGTGCATCAGCAACGACGATTGTAGAAAACTGAAATTATGTGTATAGGAC
The DNA here is from genome assembly GCA_914767635.1 of Melanostoma mellinum. Taxonomy (NCBI): domain Eukaryota; kingdom Metazoa; phylum Arthropoda; class Insecta; order Diptera; family Syrphidae; genus Melanostoma; species Melanostoma mellinum. Next base: position 188,472,539 of record OU612060.1, read on the forward strand.
ATGGACAACTAATGTTCTGCCGGAGGTCCGGAATCTAGAGGAGAAGCACAGTGCATAAGGAGAGCGAGAAATCAACAAGCGACCATAATACCGCACACACAAATGCACACAGAGCACACTTAGAACACAAACACCACAGCCAGACCATGGCAATCAAATTCGTTGTCTTTGTCTTACGAATGCTCTAACCGTGGTGTGGTACGCATAAATGTTGTGCTAGCTTGGTATACTCGATTCCAAAGGATATCTGCTACTTCGGGATGCACACCGCATACAAGGAAAAACATTTTATTTCATTAAAATTGCAAAGGGGCGCGAAATGCACTGTAATAAACTCACACATAGGTCAAAGCTAGCAGCACAAATGCTTTTCGTAAGGGATGAAATAAAATCCGAAAACAATTGAATTGAGTTTTTTTTTAACATTTTTTGCTTGCTTTTTTTTCAAAGTTATGGTGAAATTGAAATGAAGAAGAACGTGCAGTTAAAGGACGACCGGCGAATTTAGTTGCCGTATGGCAGCAGGTAGAGCAGCGCGCAATAAATCGAGTCTAAAATCTACACATTGGGTTCAGCAACTCAATTTTCTCTCAGGCAACTACGAAATTGAAAGGGTAAACAAACAGATGAGAAGAGTTTGCAGTGGGAGCAAGCGAGAAAGAAAACAAACCAATTCGACGAGGGTTATTGCTTGTCGAACGGATCGTCACGGTGCGGCGGCAAGAGGTGTTGAGTGAATGATAGACAAACGAATGGTGGTCGGCCGGTGTTGAGTAAGGATTAAATCGAATCGATGTAATAAAGGTGAACTCCGGTAGTGAGATGCTGGCCATGAAAGAAGTTCGAGGAAAAAGAAGACATATTAGGATGGTTACGTGACATTGTAGCTTTGTATTATGAAGGTATGCATGGCACTGGCACGTTGATGGAATGATGGTTAATGAATCAATGTAATAAGAAGAATGAATTACACGTTACTTGAGAGATAACCCTCAAGAAAAATAAAACGTGTTTCTACTAATTTAGTAACACCTGGACTGAATGTCAAGTCCAAGCAATAGAATTGGTAATTTGATCTAAGAGTTGCAGTTTCTTTGATGTTTTTTTTTTTTCTTGTGTTTTTGATATTTAATCACCATGGGACAGTGGGCGCGTGCAGACTGTGGGTTATTAACTTGCCGATTTCAGTTTGAAATCTTGAGCATGGAGGTAGTAAAAGGTAAATGTGAGTGTGCGGTTTATATGGGTGGTGGCGTTTTAAGTTACGTAAATAGAATAGACAAGGCATAGGAAACACTTCGATGGCACCGACTGAACTGCAAACAAGTATAAAGATGTGATAAGTAATTTATTTTGAGCGAAAGATATGATGGAAAGCTGAAATCTATAAGCCACATACAAGCAGAGCTTCTATAACAGTTCATGAGAATATGAAATCTCAGACTGTTTGATGATGTAACAAGAAAGCAAGGTGCCCAAAGTCATCACAAAAAAGGAAAGAAACCGACGCAACAGCTGGACTTTACTAAAGGGCTGTGTATTTAACACATAGATCATGCAAACGAGTTTTTCTGCAATATGCTGGAACAAAAGGAACCACAACATTCGGACAAATAGGGTTGAAGGGTTGATTAGAGCTCATAATCTGTTACGCGTCAAGTTCTACACGTTGTAGACTATTTGGGGTTGACAGAAGTTGAAACAACGAAACTACTATAAAAGAAATACTGACCCTCAAGGCAATGCAAAGAATGATCAAGGATAAAGTTAAATATGGATTGATGACTTTCATAACGAAACGTGAAATTCCAAAAAAGTTTGAATTCGTAAACTCAAACACAAGAAGAATATGAAATGATCTACTACTATGTATCAAAGCGAAGGAGATTAAAGAACAGATGTTTAAAAGCTTTTTTTACATTAAACTAGCTGACCCACCCGGCGTAGCTCGGGCACTACGTTGATCGAATTAAGTGAATTAAGTTAGTTAGTTTCCATGTTTCCATTCCAGTGGGAATATGGGAATAGTCTTTGTTACTCAAGAGCAATGAATTTGGAATCATTGTTCCCGGTTATGTTTCCGTTTCCGAGGGAATATGGAAAAGAAATATAGCCTGCCATTTTTTAGGCTCTAGACTATTTCTTTTAATTTAAATCTGCTCAGTAGTATTCGAGCCTATTCAATACAAAACTTAGTGGTAATTTACGTTCCCATTTCCCTTCCCGTTCACATAAGAATATGGGAATGAACAGCATTCTAACGGTGAAAGAATTTTGAAATCGGTCAAGAAGTTCTCAGGTATGTTCTCGGGATGAAATATGCATGTAAACCTTTCTCTTCGATCACTCTAACTATTAAAATAAACAAAAATCTAATCCAATTTGAATTATCGGTTGATTTCATCTTCAGTTGGGCTGAGATCCCCGCCACACTACAGGCTTTCTATCGGCCGATATTTTGGCAGATTTGGAGATCATATAACTGCGAATCGATGTTGCATGTAACTTTCGTAAATTTTGACAACGACTCAATTTCCAAAACAAAAACTGACCGATTAGAAATCTTTAGGGTGTGGTTACTCTTTGATTAACAGACATGCGAATGCGTACATTGAAGCTCACTGAAATTGAAAGTGATGGAATTCTTATAAGCTTTCATTTCCACGCATTTCGCGAGGAATTGGCCTCCGTTAGTATTCATTGTCATGAAAAGCGCTTTCCGATTAGCCGTTCGGAACCGGCAGAAAATTGTAGGTCCCTTCCATTCCCTCACAAGGCATGCTTGTGAGAAATGCGCCAGGCCCAGGGACTCCTCGCTCTGTTGCGCCACCCTATTTATTTATTCATTTTTTTCATTTCCACTTGGCCAAAAAAAATCGACTTTAGTTGTCATACTTTTGAAACGTTTACGGTGAGTCAGTCTTCGATCAGCAATTTTTTTTAGAAACGATGTAGAGTGGCGCAGCAAAACGGGAAGCCCGAAGGTCTTCTCATTTCTTATAACTATACCTTGTGAGGAAAGGATTTACAATTATTCGCCGATACTAGAAGATCGAGAAAGCACTACCTACGGCTTGAAATTACAATCCCAAAAACAATTGTATGTTTCTGGAATTCGATATTTTAACTCCACCGCAACAGGTAGAAAGGCTTTATATTAAGCGACGAGCATTACTGAAATGACAGCTCAACCTTATATCAGAATGGAGTAATGTATGCCCTTCTTTAAAAAACTAAATTAAAATAAATAGAATGGCGCAATAGAGCGAAGATCCCCGGGGCTTATCACATTTTTCACAACCATACCTTGTGAGGAAATGAAGGGAATCTACAATTTTCTGCCGGTTCCGAAAGGCTAATTCAGAAAGCGCTTTTCATGGCAATGAATTTACCAACGGAGGACTTGAAAACTCCTCGCAAAAGGCGATACCCGCGGAAAAGCATTTTTGCCTCTGGTTTGAATCTAACCACGAACCTATGGGTTAATTATAATTATCTATATAGGACTATAGAATTGTTTGAAACGAACAAGTTCTTACCTTATTTACAAAAACAGATTATTTCTATTTGTTACACAACCCAAGAGATACCCGAGATAAGCTATGCAAGCATTCTATAAAACAACGTAACTACTACCATGTGAAGATAACTTTTGTAGCCGCATTCATAAGTAGTTATTTAGTGCTCCTTTGCTGAGAGTAGCTTCTTCAAATACGGATATGGATGGAATAATTAAAAAAGTAGACTAACGGTACCCATCAAAGGAATGATCTAAAATCAGGGTCCTTTTATAATTCAAAGCGAAATGACTTATAATTGAACAAGATTCCTTAATATCAGCATTTCTGCATTTCGCTCTCAAAACTGCAACTAGCTCTAAAATCAAAAAACCTGCTTCGAAATTGCTTTGAAAACATATCCAACCTAACATTTAAAAAAACGGAAGGTAAACACCAACGCCATTAAAACGCCTACATCTTTGTACTTTATTACTACAAACGTATACGGTATACCCCTAGCAACCACTGTAAAAAAAAACACAATTCTTTTACAAATAAAAACTGGGCCTGATTTTAAAGTAGAAAAGAATAATCTACATGAAAAACTACCTTTGCCTCCGCAACTCTCCTCTTTAGTGATTTAGTCCGTGTTAACGAAGAACCTTAGTATTTTCCATATAAAATTATGGGTAGTCATAAACTCTCTTGCAGTTTACCTGTTTGCGCAAAAATAACCTGAACTTAATTACGGGTTGATTGCTTCACACAATCAATAACCTTCCTGGAATTGCAATTCACAGCATCTAAGCATCTTCAAGTATTCTGAGTAAAATGTCAAACCAACACCTAATGTTTCCTTTTCTTTAATGTAAAAGAAAGAAGAAATTGTTGTGAACGTGTGCATGTATTTCGGCAACACGCATGAAGGCAGGCATAGTAATTACCCATGCTTAAATTACTTTAAGCAAATTCAGAAGACTGACAACAACAGAAATGCAAAAATAAAAACAACAAAACGTATTTCGATTTTTCACCCTTGACTACGTGCTAGTTGAAAATGGCACAATGTCAGGATACCATAATTCAATGCCATGGACCACAGAAAGTGGGAAGAATCGTCGTCGTCAATGCCATTCATGAGCGCGCTACTGCATAGTGTCACCCCATGCTGTTTATATGTTATGTATCAAATAAAAAATTTATTACAAAAGATTCGACCGTTGTCACAGATTCAGGATTCAACCCTGCGAATGAAATATTAAAAGAGGGCTAGGCTAGCTTTCATTGTATCATTTTTGATATTATGTATGTACATATTAAAATATTTGTGTAATTAATATGTAAATATTTGTAATGCAACGGATATCCCAAAAACGTTGACTGTATTTTTTTTTTTTCTTCTATTTCAAAAATGGTATTTATCATAAAAGATTTATATTTTCGGTGGTGAGAAAGTTTCAGCTGTTAAATGCGTTTAATTGATTTACTACGCTTTACACAAAGCACATATTTACTTCTGAATTTCAATCGCATTTTCAGTTTCAGTTGTGTTAGTAAAATCCCATTTTATAATTGTGACCCTTTTTGGCAGTAGACGTCATTTTTAATCTTAATCGATTTGCAATGTTCTTTTCTTTTCTAACAGCTCTTTTCAAGAGTTTATGTATGAATTCTTCACTTTGAATTTTAAGGCAAATTGGCTTTGATAATGATCATTAGCAAACATTTATTTTATGAACACTTTCTTGTTTAGTCATCCCTGCATTAAGGTATCTGAGATTGTATTGCAAAGTAATGTCGCTTTAGAGAATCCGAAGCTCAGTATTTTAAAAATTGAAGCAAGAAAAAAACAGTATGTCAGATTGATTTGGGCACAACACAGCTGGGGATGAGCCAGAGTCTTGGTGCATTTCGTTCAACCATTTTCTTGAGAGGTACTTGTACATTTGAAAGGGTAAAAACCCAAAAACAAACGGCTTGTACACACAGTTGAATAGAGTACAACAAGTTAAATCATTTTGAAAGGATGTTAAACGAGGTACGGTAAACTAACAAGAAAAGTAACTGTTCGGGAGGACTCACATTTAGTTAAATGTCAACAGTAAGTACCGCTACTACTGCTAAAAAGTGCACAAGGAGAATAAAATAAACGACACCTAGTTGACATGAATAAGGACAGTGTACTGGGATACATTTATATATATACGATATACGAAACATATAAAACGAAAGAGTTATTCAATGACAGGGCAAAATAACTCGCCAATCAGGGACCCCACTACTGAATTCGAGAAACTTCAAATTTAATCATGCTTATTTTGACATTCTATTCAAATGAAAGTTTAGTCGAATTCGAAAGAAGTGCATTTTGATACTCGAATGATTCGAATGTTAAACATGTAAAATTTCGAATCATTCGAGTCTCAAAATTCACTTCTTTCGAATTCGACTAAGCTTTCATTCGAATAGAATGTCAAAATAAGCATGAATATCTTCTTCTCGACTGGCTTCGAATTTTTCCTCATCATGTTTCCAATCATTTTACAGTTGTTTTCTTGCAATTTTTTTGGACTTGCAAGCATCGTGTATATTCGATCAACATTTATTAACTATGTTTTCTATTTTCAAAGAAAAATTTTACTTTTATTGAGAAATAATTCAACCAACATACTTTCGTCTGAAAATGTCTTTTCGTCGGTCGAAAACACAATTGGCCAAAATAATGCCAGTCGAATGTTATATGCTAAATGACTTTTTAAATTCACCATCGGATTCGGTAACCTGGCAAATAGAAAACCGAATGAGACAAAAGAGGAAACAGTAACACCAAATCTTAATTTCGCCACCGAAAACGTCTCGCCTCAAAATTCATCATCGAGCAACAGTTTTAACACTTATGTACTATCTTATATAGAAATAAATAAACAGGGTGGCACAACAGAGCGAGGAGCCCCATGGCCTAGTGCATCTGTTGTAAAACCATGCCTTGTGAGGGAATGGAGAGGACCTGCAAGCTTCTGCCGGTTTCGAACGGCTAATGAAGAAGGCGCTTTTCACGACAATGAATTTATAAACAGAAGACTTCCTCGCAAAAGGCGATACCCGTGGAATAAAAATTTTAACCATCACGCCAAAGGTACCACTTTTTCTGTTCTGTATTTTATCATGTTACTGTTTGAAAGAAAATTTTGTAACCATGTTGCGACCAACATGAACGTAACGAAATTCATCTTTAGGCGGCTTTGGTTATTTCTGTGTTCCTCTCCAAATTCTCCTTTAACCTTAAATTTAGCCACAAGACAGCGAAAAGTGGTTTGAATCCCGTCACCTTAAACGTTTACCAAATACTTTCCAATTTCATCTACTCTCAAGTCTTATTCAAAAATGGTCTGTCACAGTTCTTTTTGTTAAGGTGTAAGATAGAAAGGTGCGTCCACACTATGCCGAGCAGCATCAATCGGCACATGCCGATCGGCAATACCGACTTAGTGTGGACGTCCCGATCGGCCTTCCTCCTTACCGAAAGCCGAACCGAATTCGAACAGAATGTAATGGATCCGTATGCCGGTGGGCATAGTGTGGACGCATCTTAAGATTTACTACAGAACAAAATTTTATGACAATTAGGTCGATTCACAAAGCTTAAAGCTTTACGACCTTGTGCAAGAGTTGGTGCTTTAACTCAGAAAATCGGAAAGACCTTAAAGGTAGTACAGCATTGATAACAGAATTCATATCTCTTCCTTCATATACACATATTTCTGTGAATATATTATTTTGATGATTTCTCGTTCCTTCAAAATTATACCTGTATGCCTCCTGTATACCAGTGGACACGCAAATTGTTACAACACAGATATGTAACATTTTGCATGTATTACTATTACATGACATGGGAGGTATGAGATTCACCATCGGCGCAGCAGTTCGTAGTCGAAAAACAACCGCGGGTCCTCTCTACAACTCTTAGGAACGCTTAAGAGATATGCAATAGATCCTAGCTCTGTTTGTTGTCCCTAAATTAGTTAAGAAGCTTGTCATACACAGAACATAGCAGACACCAAATGTGTTTTTGTTTTCTGTAAATCGAATACTTCCCGTTAGCAGAGATTGCAGCGTACACCACGGGCAGATCACTATTGTGAAGCAGATAAGTCAATGAGCTGTGATGTCCTTAATGACAAAACGGAAAAAGAGGAGAAGTGCAATTTTACTCTATCAAGTGTGAGTAATTTTACATAAACTACACTCATGCCCCCTTTTTTTGTTTAAGCAAAAAGCAGTGTTACTTTTTGAGAAATTGTTACAAAAAATTGGTTAAATAGCTTCCTAACTTTCACACCTTTAAAATTATTTCCTCGATAGTATAGTGGTTAGTAGCCCTAACTTTTACCTTCACTTTTCGATTTTTCAACGATAATATTGTACTTGTTACCACAGATTTTCACTTCTTCCTACTCACCTTTTTGGACATTTTCTCCATGTCTCCCAAATCAGATGTTTTATCCAACGGCAGTGGTGTCAAAGTAACCGAAACATCCTTTATAATATCTCGAAAAGAACTAAAACACAAAACAAAGACAGATAGTTTAAACTTAATAAAGAAATATGCATTTGCTGCACTTACTGATTAATATCCATTGCATCTGAAAAGATCCCAGCTTTTGATTCTGCTTTCCTTTTCTTTGCCAAAGACCCACCAGACGTCTTCATGGGCATCGTCGGAGGAAGTGGTGGTGGTGGATTCGAAATATTGTCACCAACCGAGAATGCATTATCGGTTGCATTTTGAGACATATCCACTGAAATACAGTGCCGCACTGAGTACACAAAATTATATGATATAATTAAAATTTTTTACTAACCTCCGACTCCTGGTCGAGATGCAAGGGCAACCGAGTTTTGACCGGTTGCTGGGGTTACTGTTGCTGCCGCAGCTACATTTCCACCAGAACTATGATCTCCAAAATCTTTATTTTTCGATTTGCTACCTTTTTCTCGTGAAGATGACGACGAGGACGAAGATGATGACAGATCCTTCTCTTTTTCTTTATCCTTACTGGAACTTATTTTATTTAAACTTTTGCTATGCTTTTCCTTTTCTTTCGAACCACCAGTATTGCTGTTATTTGATTTTAATACAATTGTGTTCAAATTAGCAGAACTAGTAACACTGGCAGCTGCTATGGATGCATTTTCAGAAATGCTAGATGCAACAGCACTTAGAGCAGTACTTGGTGCAGTATTTATCGGTAATGCGGCAATATTTCCACTAACATTTGTCCCATTTCCACTGGGAATATTCAAAGAAGAAGACGATGATGATGAATTTGTTTGTTTGGAAGCAGTTGAAGATTTTCTTTGCTTTGTCGATGATACGCCCACAGGTCCTCCACTCGTAGAAGCAGCAGAGCTACCACTCACATTGGTTGTTATTTTGATACTTGTTGCTGAAGTTGAAGAAGCTGTTGCACTGACAGTTGAATCGATTTCCTTTTCTGGTGATGAACCGGAATCCGAGCCAGACGAATCATGTGTTATTGGCTTGTAGGGTGGAATAGTCTTGACATTACCACCTTTCTTCTGAAAATACCAATTTCAATAGAACAATAGTTACAGAGAGGTGTTAAATATAAGGGAGAAATAAACCTGTGCTAAGATTCTGCTGGCAAATTCATTGAACTGGTAGCTCAAAGCATTAAATACCAGCAATGTTGGCCTATAGAAGGAACTAATTCAAACACTGCAAGAATTTTGATGAAGACTTCAAATTAAATTAGTGCGAAGTTTGTATGCTAATTCACATCTCAACTTAACGACGATGAATAGAGAATTCTTATACGTGGAAACAGAAATAGTTGGATTTCGTATTTCAACGAGCCACTGATCGCAATGTTTGTTCAATACTTTACAAGTGCGAAAAGGCAGAAGTTATAGGTCGCATTTCTTCGGAAGAAAAATATGAACTAGGAACAGGGTGAGGGGCCCACAACATTGAATTTATATCAAACCATCTGCACAACAAAAAGTGAATCCTTGAAGTACTTGCCAGGTTAAGTAATGTTTTCTTTAACGACGGTATGTTATGGTGTAATGGAGCTCTTTGGTCTTAAAGACTGTGTCAAGTTTTTTTGTTAAATTAAAAAAAATTTAAACAAGAGCCTTTCGCCTATTCAAATTTAAACTCAAGTAGTGAACGTAAGTTCTCCCATTTAAGGTTGAAATAATAGAAAACATGGGACTAAAAGGTTCACATTATCTTAAGCTATCCATGTGCCTAAATTAAGCATTTATTTGGAATCTCTTCCCTGTAGTGATTCCAGTCACCAAACCCAACAGGGATTTAGATATTATATCTTTTCGGGATCTTTTATATTTATTACCAGAAATGCAATGTTGCTGCTATTGTCAGCACATCTTACCAATTTGCTATAATGATGCTGACAATATCCGCAGTATTTGACGTTATCCAAGTAGTTTCCAGCTTCCTCGCACAATAGTCCCAAGCTTTGAGCACATGTCACATGAAATTGCTGTTTGCAATTCGACTTATTGCATTGCATACATGCCCCGACATTTGCCCTGTTTGGTTTTCCAATTTCTTGACAGATGTAACAAGCTGAAAAAAAAACACAAATATGTCATCATAAAAATCCCAAGGCATCTTCTATGTACAAAAACCACTCACTCTTGGCGTATCTCTCTTGTGGTATCAATTGCAAAATAATCGGTTCCATTGTTGTCACATTTCCAAATCGCACCTCTGGTATGTACAAAGCACAAACCACATGCGCCCAGCCTTGATTGTCGGTTCGTTTAAGCGCTCCGTCGCGCGACGGGCACAATTCACAGCGCACCCTCGCCGGACGCTCTTGACTCTCACATTTTCTACAATACCACGGTCCGGTTGGTACCGTCACAATGCCATAGCATGCTTGATGCACAGCTACCGTACAATTTTGGCCATCACAGTATACAAGTGGGTTCTCTGGCCATCCCCGCTCGTCTGAACAAACACAACATCCACCGACCATCTCCTTCATTCTGGCCTATTCTTCAGATGTTTATCTTGCTCGCTTCATAACAAACGGACCCATAAGAGTTCTAGTAAATAAAATTGTGCGCCCGCAAGAGTACGAAAAATATAAAAAAAAAATAACAAAAACCAAAAAATAAACGGAAGAGACTTCTTCCTTCTGTCTTCTGAATGTGTTATGTCTGATAAGTTATTGAGGATGGATGTTGTCACGTGCTGCTCTGCTCAAGCAAATTTGATTTATTATCTGCAATGAGAAAAGATGGAAGGAAAACAAATGAAAATCAATATCTTTTATGCTGAAGTTTAGAGAAGTCTGGAAGTAGTAAAATTATTTACTTTGATTTTTGTGGTTACGTCAGCAGTTTGGTTCGTAATAATAATAACACAAGAAGGGTTAGTTAGAGTGTTGTCCAAACCAATATTGTCCTTTACAGAAAATCAAATTATTTGCAAATACAGAAAGGTAAATTGATTTATAAAGAAGAAAGAAAATGTAAGCTTAAGAAATTATGTTTATTCTTTGCACAGAAAAGTACAAAGTCTTTCAATTTTGTGGTGAATATACAAACTAGAGTGTGGTTAACTGACCAAAGAAATTTGCTTATGTGTAACATGAAAGGATTTTGAGAGCTGACAGGAAATAGATTTTATTTAAAATAACAAGGAACAACAGATGAAAAGAAAATAGAAGCAGTGTGAGTACAGTCAATGGTTGGGGGATTTTCCTGTATTTGTTTTATTGGTCTAACATTGAATGAAATTCAAAATGTTATGGTTCTGTAAGCAAAAGAAGTAAGAAGAATACCACTTTCCAATGGTTTCGTTTGGTGAATCATTCTTTTTCAATATATTAGAGTCGGGTCTTTATTATCATTATTCAATAAAATGAATATTTTTGTTGATACATAAGAGACACACACGAGTTACTACTCGTTGTCATCTCTAAGTATAAGCAAGACAGTTCAATTACGGTAAGCTTTTTAACGCTGAACTTAGTACACCTGAGAGTAAGGAAAACAGTTTCTCAAACAAGGCGATGGAATTAAATGGTACACAGACGGTTCAGGCGGCTCAAGAACACAAAGGATGATCAGGCATCTTGGGCTAAGAATCAAAAGGGACAACTGTGACACATAATCCATACAGATTTATATGCAAATGCGCTAAAATGAACATTGAAAAAAATTACATAAGCAAGCTTATTATAATGATGAGAATACACAACCGACAATCAAAGTCTTCAGCTCCCACACAATCACCTCAGAACTTTTCAGCGAATGCATAGACAATTGAATAAACTGGGCAGTAGCAACAAAGCAATAAATTGGGAAAAAGGAAATTAAGGAATTAGATGAAACGAACAGACAAACGAAGAATTTGGAATGAGCTCAAGAAATTGCGTAAAACGATGATACTATTTGATATGTTCAACGAAGCAATAAATCAAAGTAGAAACAGTGTAAGAAAACTAGCTGGTCTAACAACTGGGCATTAAAGGCAGAGGAAACACCTCAAAATACTAGGCGAAGAGAGCGACTGTGACTGTGACGAACAGAGAAAATCTCCGCATCATCTTTTCATAGACTTTAAAACTTTAATACACCAAAAGCGGAGTTTACACTGTACAATTAGTTGGACTGACTTCGTTTGATGGATGTCGGATGGTGGCATGTAGTTTGCGTTCAGACTTATCAGACTTGTCGTCCAACATTATGAAATATTTTCCTCCGCTCCGTTCAACTTAAAAATATTTGAAAACCATCCAACAAGTTGGACAAGCGGTCGTCTGACGGTTCACATTATCCAACATTTGTCGTTCAAACCAAAGTCTGTCCAACAAATTGTACAGTGTGAACTCCACTAAAAACAGAAATGTCTAGGTTAGATGAAATGGAGCTAACATCCCTAAGCGTAACTCAACAGATCCACAATCAATTCCCAAGAAATGGGCTTCTAACCGAATTTCTACATTTTTTACAGGCCGATTTCTTTGCTGAAATCTTCAGCAAAATACTAGAAGAAGCAATCCGAAAACTGAAAAGAGAAAGAGCAACTAAAATCGCATCATACCTAAAATGCAGTGTGGCTTCCGGGAAAAACACTCAACGCTGCATCCACTCCGTAAGTTTCAGAATGACATCACCACCTCTCTCAGCAGTTATCTTGTCACCGTTGGATGCTTTATGGACGGCGAGAAGGCATTCGATAGCGTATGGTTAGAGAGAAATTTCTCTAACATCTAGAAGCCAAGCAAAAATACGAGAAGAATTCATGGGTTTCTATGAACTAAATGCGATGGACGCTCCAACAATTGCAGATGAAATTGATCGAGTAGTCGTGAGCTATGAACTTAAACCGAACAAATACGTTGGGCAAGGGTACGATGGCTGCAGTGCTATAGCCAGAAAAGAAGGAGGCGTGCAAGCACATATCCGGAAAAAATACAAAATAGCATTGTTTTTCCACTGCGTAAGCCACAGATCGAAGTTTGTTTTTAATGATTTGAACACGGTCTCGGAAGTACGAAACACTATTGGCACCATCAAAGACATAAAAAGATTTTTCCGAGAATCAGTGCTACGGATAAAGTGTGCTCCCAACATACCCGCCCTTTGTGAAACTCGTTGGTTTCAAAAACACAAGAGCATTGCGGTTTTTAAAGCCAATTTCGTTGAGATCGTGAACGCATTACTGACTTTATCCACCGAAAGCAATGCAAAAACGCGATCAGCTGCATTTCAGCTACAATCTGCAGCAACGAAACCTTTATTTATCGTATGCACTTCAATAATTGCCAAATATTGGGATATTCTTGAGCCTGTCGTGAATGGTCTTCAATCTAAAAGTCTTGGCCTGCTCAAATGCAAAGACCATCTTGATAGCAAGAATATCAACTATTATCTCTAGCCATCGAACCGCTGTAGATACCGTGATTGATGAAATTTTAGACGAGATAAAAGAAGCTCGATTGATATTGAATTGGATATGCTCAAACTAACCCAACGACAGCAGTATCGTTCAACCTGCATCGAATCCAAATGATTATTGGAAAATATCGTTGCTAATTCAGCATTTGGATTCATTGATATTGAGAATTTTGTGGATTGGATCTATGTGCAGAAATTGAATTATGGTATAACAGTTAGAAAGACAAACTGCTTAATGAAGAAGCAAAGAGAAATTTGGAAGTGTGCGACGTAATCACGGAAGCGGACACCTTTTTTCCTGCTGTATCACTTGCGTTGGGAGTATTATTGGTATTATCTTGCACGACTTGCTCCGTAGTAAGGTCATTCAGCACGTTGCGGCGTGTTTAAACGTGGCTAAGATCAACCATGGGCGAAAATCACCTAAATGGCAAAGTTTTAGAAAATTTATTTGATTCATTTCATATGATAACGATGTTTTAATTTTTTTCAGGACTATGCATGCTCAGTGTGCATCGGAAAATGGTAAAGGAAAGAAAATATGAAATAGAAGATGAAGTCCTCAGGAAAGTTGCTCAAAATCTCAGAAAATTAGTTTTATAAAGCGCGAAATCAATGGTAAAAATTTATAAAATCAATTTGATTCATTTCATATACTAACGATGTTTCTCTATTTTGAGAAACCAAAAAACTGATACTTTTAAAGTATCTCTCAATATTCTTGTCAATTAATATGTCCTTCTTTTTTTTTTTTCAAAAAAAATGTCCTCGTTTTTTCATTGATTTTTGAGAAATTGTCCTACGCCCATGTTTACGCTGATGACTCGCTGACCTACGCCACATCACTTTCACCATTGCTCGCAGTCAAGAAAGTATGTAGAAGCCCACGTCAGCCAACTCTACCACTTCTAAAAGAAGAGGGGCATCCGGAACAACCCCTCCAAATCGGAACTTGTTTGTTTCCAGAGACCCTCAAATGGCAGAGGTGGTCGGACTGCTACCAAATGTAAAAAATTGGTTCTGAATATTCCGGATGGATCCACCATTCATTACAGATCGAATGTGAAATACCTGGGTATCCACTTCAATGAGTTCAACCCACACAGCAGGAAAGCTCTCAAAAAAGCCAGCTAGGCTTTCAACTGGATGCACCCTCTGCTGAAAAGAAGAACTGGACTAAGTCAACCGACAAAGTTACTGGTCTACAAGCAACTTCTGTGACCTGTAATTAGCTACTCCTTCTAAGTCTGGTTCTCCATTTCGAAGACAGCTATGAAAGAACTCCAGCTCTATAAAAGAAAGTTACTCAGGATCTGCACCGGCTGAGCTGTTTTCTTTAGCCGACGACGACGACGAGCAACTATATATAGAAGAACTGTCTAAAAGTTTGCTTACAACCTGAATCTCATGTCTCAGATTCATTTACAATTTCATGTGTTCTTCAGATGCGAAACTTAAAAGGTTACGTATGATTAGTTCATTGTAATTTGTTACGTGGAAAATGATTTAACGCTGGAGAAAAAAGCTTTCCATACAAGTCAAACAATATTTTCATCAAACTTTCAAAAGCATCACTTTGGTGATGTTTAACCCTCGCTCCAAAATAAAATCCCGAAAAACTATAATTATTAATATTTACATCACAAATATCTTAAATCTCAAGCGCGCGTCTGTTAAAGTGCATCCCACATTACATAAGTTCAATGCAAACACAAAAGCTCAACAAATTTACAAGTAGGTAATTAAAATAAATTAACGCACATACACAAAGTGATGCAAGCGAAAAATGCTTACAATCTAAACAACAACAAAAAATTCGTTTTAATTGACTCACAAGTTCAAGGTTATCCGCTTGCTCGCGGCAAATTTATTGTTAAACATTTCACACCATCGCATGTGACAGCAACAACAGGCAAAAGTCTCTATTGAAAAAAAAACCGCCCACTTTGCAAAAACTACGAGGGCAACAAACCAAGACCGGCGACGGACGTCGTAACCAAATTTATTGCATAAGACAGGGATGCCTTCAAGTTCACGAACAAATGCAGATACATATTTTTTTTTGTGTTTTGAGTAAATGTTTACAAATGATTACAAGTTTGCTGAGATTATTACGAATTTTTTTACGAGATAAGCTTCACAAAAAGTAACAAATCGTTCGAGCAGCGGCACTGTGTGATAGAATTTCACACAAAAAAAGAAGAAATATGAGTTGATGATGAACAAACAAAAACCCGAAAAACACCTAACAAAAAACTGCGTGATAAGAGTAACAACAACAACAACAAAACAATAAAAACAAAAATTGAAGAAAAATGAAGAAAAAAACTGTTGTGGTCGGACGACCGTTCGTTGACCTTTCCAAATTTACTTTTTCAACATATTTTTAGTACGCCTTGGGTTTCGAAATCATGTTTCCAAAAAGTACATAAATACATAAATATCTTGAACAGCGCAAAAGAATATAATTTAGTTCTTGATATTCTACAGGGAAGCAACGAAATGTAAGATGTGGTGCATTAAATGGGAACACAGCCAAAGTATAAAAGCCCACAGAACAGTGTAATGGGAATAGAAGATGATGTTGAACTGTAGTTGAGCGCTGCGCCTTCAACCAGCGCCATCAGGCTTCAGCCTTCATTCAGCATAGCACAGCACAGCACACGATGAAATCGAATGAGGTCAAGAGAAATGGAAATGGAGAGGTAACACAAATGTGCTCGTGCCAGTGAGCTGAGTGTGCACGAAGTTGCTTGATTGTGTGCAAGAACTAGGCTGCCGTGCAACCACACCGCATCCGAGGCAAACGGAGATGTATATTCACAATTCACTCTCGGGAGCTGTGTTCTGTGCTACCATGCCACCATCAAGGATAAAAAAAACTTTTATTTATTTGTTCTTAATATATACCTTTTTTACAAATGTATATATTTCGTGATGGATGTAGAATGTGGGTATTTTAAATTTTATGAGAAACAAAAATGATGAGTAGTTAACAAATTTTCTCAAATAGCATCTGCTATTATGAATGTACAGATAAATTTTGTTTCTATAAACACTGACAATGGCAACACAAATGTGTGTTAATTTTAATTGCTTTCATTCTTTTATTAGTTTGATAACTGAACAGGCTAGGAAAATGTTCTTATTTGTTTGTTTTATCGTTGGTTGACCCTTGAAAGATGACATTAGAAAATGATTACCTATCAACTTAATAAAAAATGTAAAATCTTGCATAAACCTAAATCTAATCTTAAAAAAGCTTGAGTGTTTTTGTTGAGAAAAATACATTGTCAATACAAAATAGCATGTGGTAACACCATTCCAGATTTTGTCACCCACTCATATATACATACAGTTAATGTAAAATGTCAATAGTCAGTCTAGTTAGTTAGAATAGAACACACAGTTAACATGTTTTATAATAAACCGTTCCATAAAAGAGAACATTGTCATACAGCTTAAATCTTTTGCATTTTATTTGTTTAATTATTTATTTGCGTACTGCGATTTCCAACAGTTTTGAATAAATAGTGTCTACCAATTAATTTTTTGTTTGTAAGTCGAATAGAATATGAAAGATCATCTAATAGAGTTTCAGTTGTTTATTTTCAGTCAACTTTCCTTCGCTTCAGGTGGTTCGCTCCTGAATCTGAGCCTGGAAAGAATTGTTATCGTATCTTCACAGATAGCTCCAAAACCGACGAGGGTTCTGGTGCTGGTGCCTTTGTTGAGAACGACGACATACGACTGCACTCATCTTTGGGATCATACGCATCCGTTTTCCAAGCGGAGGCTTAGGCTATCCTAATGACCTTGAGCCACATAACGAACAATGGATGGACGGGGAGAAGTATCTTTGTTTGCAGCGACAGCCAGGCTGTGCTTAAGGCCCTTCTCAACCCTCTAACCACTTCGAAAAAGATCCAGGAATGCAAGAGCTCTCTGAATGCGGTCGGAAGATTAAATTCCTTGAGTCTCAATTGGGTTCCGGGCCATCACGGCATAACTGGAAATGAAATTGCCGATGAACTTGCTAGGCATGGATCTCAGACAGCTTTCTCAGGACCTGAACCGTCGCTAGGTCTGCCAGCGTCCTCAGTGAGGGCTTCAATCAACGCTTGGATCTGTGAAGAGCACAACCGTAGATGGCATGCCTCCATTGGATGCAGACAAACCAAGCGTATTCTCCCCAACGTTAGTAACAAGACTGCAACATTTTTGCTAGCTCGTAGTAGAAAAGACTGTAGAAAGCTTATTGGCGTTGCCAGCGGGCACTTCTCTTTTGCCAAGCATTTAAACGTGTTAGGCTTAAGTGATACAACACTCTGTGAATCTTGTGGAGAAGATGAGGACACCGCAGAGCACTTCCTCTGTGAATGTCCTGCTTTTTATCACATAAGGTTACAGATACTCGGCGCAGACATGGTGAGAGCTGGTAACTTAGGCTCCTTATCATGGCAGCGTCTTTTTGCTTTTCTCCGAACATCTGGAAAGCTATAATAAATAGAAGGTTGCTAACTGGTAGTACAATGGACCGGTATTTAGGTCTGAGTGCTCCAGCTGGTATTTTAAAAACCTCCAACAAAAAAAAAAAAAAAAATAAATAAATTTGCAACCTTATTTCACTCATCTATGCTCAGGCACAAACAACAGCCACTGAGGCCGGATGGAATCATTCCTACAGAACTTCAGAATATGTCTTACATGATCACTACGAACTAGTGGTCATCTTGAACAGTTGCACCAAGTTCTCTTACATCCCTAAAGTCGGGAGAGAAGCTAAGTTGGTCTTTATCCCAAAGGCCGACAAATGCTCTCACGTAACCCCACAGGACTTAAGACTCTCCACAGATCTCCACAGCAAAACACGCTTACAAATAGGGTAGCTCAGTGGAAACGGCATTGCATTATCTGACATGCGCCCTTGAATACTCCCTACACTATTAAGAATACTCTGGTCGCCTTCTTAGACATAGAAGGTGCCTTCAACAATGTCAGAAGCTCAGCGATCATGAGTGGCCTTGATAATTTAAACATAGAAGACCCCATATGTAGCAGAATCATCAAGTCGAAAATGGGTGACTACGAAACTAGTCAAACAACCAACAGAGAAGCTCCACAAGGAGGAGTTCTCTCCCCCCTTCTCAACAACCTACTAAACGATCTAGAAGAAGCAGATTTCAAGGTTGTTGCCTGCGCGGAAGAAGTGGCAAAAGCTGTCTCAGGCAAACACCCATAAACTCTAGCAGGGCTGTTACAAACGGCTCTAAATAAACTCAAACAATGGGCTGAAACTCGAGGTCTGTATGTCAACCCCCTTAAAACGGAGCTTGTTCTCTTCACAAGAAGATACAAAATCCCGGATTTCAAGCTTCCTGCCAAGGTTTAACTCATGCCCTAGTGAATCAGGCTTAATTTTTGATAAAAAACTAACTTGAAAAACCCATCAACATCTCCTTTGCTCATGCCCTGCACTTGCTAACAGACGGAAAGCTTATCTAGGTGATTACTTTTTCGACGACACCAGCGATTTAGCTATTAAAGACCCCAAAAGTCTCTACCTTTTCATACGAAGTTCAGAATGGTTTGACTTACTGGTGATTGACTCGTTAGCCCAGGTTCGATTAGAGGACGTTCCAACTCTTTAATCCTCTAGATATGCACCACAGGGCATATCTTGAGGTCTTAGAGGTATTACAATGGACCCTCTTTGGGCTAAGTGTGTCGGTGTACGTTTACCGGCAGCCACATCTAACCTAACCTTACCTAACCTAACCATACTTCTTGCAACGCAACAGCTACTCAATACTTTCAATGAGAGTTTTTCACAACCACCCTAAGGCCTCGGCCACGCAGTAAGCGGCAGAGCGGCAGAGCGGCAGAGCGGCAAAAAAAAATTAAAACATATGAAATCACACAGGAGTGGCCACGCAATGAGCGGGCGGCAAAACAAAATTCTGAGCGGCAAAGCGGCGCCGCTCAGCAACCAAACATGTTTTAATTTTCTGAGCGGCAAACAGCATTTTATACTTATATCAGTGACGAAGCGTCCATATATTGAATGGAGTGAGTGCTTCCGTTAACGAATTTAAAAAGATCTTAGGTAATGGAAAAACAATTATAATGGCAATTTATGTAGACGATGGAATTGTGACTGGAGACGATAAAGCTCAAGTGGAATCCGTGATTGAACATTTGCAAAAAGAATTTGAAATCGAACAAATGCCAGTTGGTTGTTTTCTTGGTCTGGAGATTGATCAGCGTGGTTCAATATTTATGCACCAAGCAGGATATGCCAAGAGGATTTTACAAAGATTTCACCATGAAAGTTGCAATCCAGTGTCTGTTCCAGCTGACCCAAATCAGTTACTTTCGAATTTTGAGCAATCACAACCAAGCAAGTTTCCATATCGACAACTAGTTGGAAGTCTTATGTACTTGGCCATAACTACAAGACCAGATATTAGTAATGCGATTGGGAACGTAAGTAGATATAATAATTATGTAAGGTACCATTTCATACGTGAAAAATTCGAGGAAGGATGTTTCGAGTTAAAAAGTTTATCAACAACAGACATGGTTGCTGACATCTTAACCAAGGCGTTACCGAGAGAACGTTTTCAATTTCTACGTCATACGTCGCTTAGAGTTGCCGCTCAGCCGCTCGCCGCTCAGCCGCTTAGTGCCTGGCCATACGCCGCTTAGAGTTGCCGCTCAGCCGCTCGCCGCTCAGCCGCTTAGCCGCTCTGCCGCTTACTTCGTGGCCGAGGCCTAACATACACAGCGGGACCATTTGGTGATGATTGCCAAGATGATTAACGTCAAGGTCAGCATTTTCGGTACTATGAACCTCTGAAATTTTTAGATTAATCAGCATAGTTAGAAAACTAGATGAGTATTGATATCTATAAAGTTCTAAACCAACAAGGTTCTGTGCAAACATTTTTATTTCGCAAAACTTGTGTTTCAATCATATCTTTTTCAGCACTGTAAACGTGTGCAAAAATAAAGTAATCCCACGTATATACTTTGTTGAATGCAGAGCAACAATGCGCCAAACACGATTGATAAGTAAGAAGAAAGCGACTTCAAAAGTATGACTAAAAAGAGTGAGGCAGGATGCGAACAAGTTATTATTCTAGCATCTTACAAAACATTGTTTCGAGTTTCGAGTGACTAATCAAATGTTTTCTTGACGTCGTATTTGAATCATCGATGTGGGTTATTACTTCTTTAGTCAATTTTCCATATCACACTAGTAACTTGATTAGCAACGTAGAAAGATCAAAAAGTTTTTAACTTCGGGTGCTCTGAGTCCGGGAAAATATGTTATTTTCATTGTAATAGAAATCCAACTCAACGAAATGTCCACGAATAATAACCTTAAATTCACTGTCATCGGAGATGCAACGGTGGGAAAGACAAGCCTCTTATATGCCTACTTGGAACGTCACTTTGTTTACCATCCTAAACTTTTCGAAAATGCTCCATTCAACCGAATTGTTAATGGTAAGGTTTATAACCTTAAACTTTGCGATACCAACGGAGAGAAGGAGAACAAAAAACTTAGGTCTTTGGTTTTCCCAGATGTAAGTGGCTAAAAGTGAAATTTGATAACTATTCCATCTTTCAATATCCAATTTTTTCTTTCAGACCGATTGCTTTATCTTGTGTTATTCGATTTGTTGTCCTTTATCGCTTCGCAACATCACAAACTTATGGGTACCAGAAGTTCGTCAGTTTTCCAAAAAAGTACCCATTATTTTAGTTGGAAATAAATTGGACCTAGGAAGGACGAAATTCAAGCATATTAGAATAAAAGCAAAATGTATGAAGCGAAAAATTAAAGCTTATGCTTTGATAGAGTGCTCGGCCAGAAATATGCTTTATGTTGATAATGTTTTTGAAAATGCTATTCGAGCAACAGAGGAAAGAAAAAAGAAAATACAGTCCAAGAGTAATTGTGTTGTTTGTTAGAACATAAAGAATCGATTTAAATAAAATCAAAAAAAAAAAGTAAATTGTATTCCAAAAATTTGATTTTTTACAAATGGTTTTGCGGTTAATGATTAAAGCACAAAACAAACTCGGTTCGGAAACCTCGATAGCGGCAACCAATCTTTCTGTGTGTGAATTCCGATGGGATTTGAGTAACATTTTCGGTACGGCAAATATTCATTCATTCATATTCATCGAAGTACGAGCTTCTGAATGAGCAAAAGATATCGGGGTCTCGACTTGCGTCCACACTATGCCGAACGGCATCAATCAATATTTGCCGAACGACAATACCGAATCAGTGTAGACGTCCCGATCGCCATTCCTACTTACTGAAAGCCAACATCAATTTAAATGGAATTAAATTTATCTGATTACCGCCTGGCATAGTGCCGACAGGAACGAGATTCGGAAGTTTTACCAAAAGGTAAAAAGATCCTGCCAGGGTAGCAAACGCCGAACTCAAGCCTGTAAAGACCAGCAGGGAAACATAATTGTGAAGTCACAATCGCTGCTGAGAATCTGGAAAGATCATTTCTGCAGACTGCTTAACGGCGATGAGGACACAAATTCCGCTGTCAGGCAGATTGCCCCATTCAGCTTGGACGATGATCAAGAATGGCGTCCTCCTGACCTAGAAGAAGTTAAGACTGCAGGTGCAGATGGCCTTGATGCCGAACTTTTCAAGGCAGCTGGAGATCAGTTGGAAAGGAGCATGCACCAGCTGATCTGCATGATATGGTCGGAAGAAAGCATGCCCGATGAATGGAATCTCAGTATCGTATGCCCGATCCTGAAGAAAGGAGACCCTCACAATTGCGCCAATTATAGAGGGATAAGCCTGCTTAAAGTCGCTTATAAGATCCTGTCTGCTGTAATATGTGAACGTCTGAAACCCCACGTCAACAACTTGATAGGTCCATATCAATGTGGTTTTAGACCAGAGAAGTCCACAATAGACCAAATTTTCACATTACGGCAGATCTTGGACAAGACCCGAGAATATAATATCGATATACACCATCGATTAAGGCCGCGCATGACAGTATCTACAGAGACGAGGTGTACAGAGCCATGTCAAGTTTCGGCATACCTGCAAAACTCGTACGACTATGCAGGATGATTTTGGAGAATTCACACCTTTGATGTCGAAAAAGGTTTTAGGCAAGGCGACAAACTGTCATGCGATTTCTTCACCCCGAACTGTAATGCCCACCTAAGTAAGTATAGCGCCGACGCATCTTTAGTTTTATTTTTATGATTGACACGGAGCCTGACGTGTACGGTTGTAACTCCAAGTTTTTGATTTTCCAGTAACACCTTGAGCTGCAGGCACAGATTGAACCCGCACCACGAATAAAAGAGCTCTCTGAATGCGGTCGGAAGACTAAATTCTTTGAGTCTCATTTGGGTTACAGGCCATCACTTCATAACTGGAAATGGAATCGCCACTGAACTTACGAAGTAAAGAACTTAGACAGCTTTTTCAGAACCTGAACTGTCGATAGGTCTGCCAGCGTCCTCAGCGAGAGTTTCAATCAAAGATTGGATCTGTCAAGAGGATAGATGGCATAAGATAAGAAGACTGCAACATTTTTGCTATCCCGTAGTAGAAAAGAATGTAGAAAGCGTGTTGGCGCCACGAGGCACTTCTCTTTTGCCAAACTCTTTAACATGTTAGGCTTGAGTCAGAAAAGATGAGGACACCGAGGAGCAGTTCTTCTGTTAAAGTCCTGCTTTTTCTCGTATGAGGTTACAGATACTTGGCGCAGTCATGATGAGAGCTGACAAGCCATTTGCAATAGACCAATCATTAATTCGACTTATATGTAGATCTTCATTAATTAAAAGACAAAGCTCATTAAGTTGATGAAAAGGCCTGGCTAGATAAAGTTGGACGTTATCTGCATATAAGTGGACAGAAGCATGCAAACAGCAAGATGGTAGATCATTGAGAAACATGCTGAAGAGTAACGGACCAAGAATTAATCCCTGTGGGACTCCTTGGATAACAGGTTTAGCTGTTGAGCTCTTACCACTAAATGCAACTTTTTGCTGTCTATCAGACAGGTAATCTGTTAATAACTTGTATGCCTGACCACTAAATCCAAAAAAGTTTCGCAACGTCCAGCCAAGAATACTGTGATTGACTTTGTCGAAAGCAAAATCAAGTAGGCCTAAAATACTGAGATGACACTTATCATATTCAACTCTTAAGTCCTCGAGAATACTGACCAAGGCTGTTGAGCAGCTGTTTTTGGCTCTGAAACCCGATTGCTTGTGTAATGAAAGATTGTTTTTGGGAGATGTACTAAAATTTGTTTCTCAATTAACTTTTCTAAAACCTAAGAAAGACACGATAGGAAGAGATATATCAAGTGATATCTGATCAAACAAATACTATTTGAAGCAATTATTAGATCAAGAAGACTTTGAGAGCAGTTAGGGGCGAAACGTGTTGGATAAGTCCTATTAACAACACTCATGCCAATTAATTTTAATTTTTAATTGTAATTTTGGTCGGGGCAAAACCCCCATTTATAAGCTGAATACAAGCTATTAACTTACAAACTAAAAAACTTAATAGCTAAGACTTACTAACTAGTTGGAGGGCTTAGGAGAGCAAGTTTAAGGCAGGGAGTAATCATATTGAAGTCAAAAACAAGAGGAGTGGGACATTTGACATTCCTCAGCATTTGGGAGATGGGTTCATTGGAGCCGTAAGAGGTTCGATTGGTGGGAAGATAGAAGAGACGGGGATTCCGGGTGTTACGAGGTAAGTAAGTATTTAGAAAAATGGATTCGTTAAGGGCTGGACAGTCAATGGAACCTGTGAGGATTCGGTGAATGAAGAGAACGTAAAAAATATTTCTCTTCGATCTTTCAGAGTATTTAGGTTTAGGAGTTTGATTCGGTCTTGATAAAGAGGTAATATCAGGGGATTACTCCAATTAAGACCTCGAAGAACAAATCGGAGGAAACGGCGTTGTATGCTCTCAATTCTGGCAATGTGCACTTGTTGGAAAGGCGACCAGACTTGACAAGCATATTCAAGAAGTGGACGAACAAATGAAATGTAAAGGGATCGGGTTACGTAAGGGTCTGCAAATTTTTTGGACCAACGTTTCACGAAGCCAAGTGCTGAATTTGCCTTAAGGATTATATCGTCGATATGCTTGAGGAAATTTAGCTCACGGTCGCAAATAGTCCCAAGGTCCCGGATCACCTCAACGGTGGAAATGATATGAACGTTTAGAAGCTAGAGACGGGGAGGAGATTTGATGCGTTTACGTGAGAAGGTTATTGATTGGCACTTGGAAACATTTAGCTTCAGGCAGTTTTTGGAGCACCATATTGAAGGCCATGTTGGAGGAGGGGAGAGCCTTCAGAAAAAGAAATGACTCGGTAAAACCTCGTATCGTCCGCATAGAGAGAGATAGAGGAGTGTTTGATGATCATTTCAATGTCGTTAATACTGAGAATGAAGAGAGGGCCCAAATGGCTGCCTTGGGGAACACCGGATGTAGCTAGAAAGCGGCTGGATAAGGCGGATCTGAACCGAACGCTCTAAAAACGGTTTTCTAAATAAGAAGAAAACCATCTCAACAGATTGGGTTCAAAGCCGAGGGTGGAAAGTTTAAAAAGAATAAGTTTGTGAGAGATTTTATCGATAGCTTTACTAAAGTCAGTTGAAATTACATCGAACTTTTTTCCATTCTCCAAGGCTGAGAGGGAAAATGAGACAAAGTCAACGAGGTTTGTTGTTTTTGACCTGCCTTTGAGGAACCCGTGTTGTGTAGGGGAAATGAGAGATTTGCAACGAAATCTTAAGTTTTCATAAAATATGCTTTCGAAAATTATGGGTATATGCGATAGTTTAGCGATGGGACGATAATTTTTCACGTCGCACTTAGGACCTTTTTTGTGAATAGGGGTTATAAACCCGGTTTTCCAAGCTTGGGGGAAAACTCCAAGGGATATGGACAAGTTAAAGAAATAATGACACCAAATCACTCATCTGGAAGGACAATGATTTTTTTTGAGAATTTCAGCATTGAAATCATCACAAACAACCATATGTTCATAAATGAGAGCAAAGTCCCTTAGCATAACCTTTCGACAGGAATTGACAAGTCCTCCGTTTGTAAATTCATTGCCATGAAAAGCGCTTTCTCGATTAGCCGTTCGGAACCGGCAGGAAATTAAGGTGGAAACTTAGGTGGCGCAATCAAGTGGATGAAGACCTCAACCGATTTGGAGTGCGAAACTGGAGAGAGCTCGCCCGAAATCGAAGTCGTTATAGAAGGATGTTGGTTGAGGCCCAAGTTCACCCCGAACTGTAATGCCCACCTAAGTAAGTAAGTAAGGGCCAGTTGCTCAATCGAATCATAAATTTAAGTTCTACATAAAGTTCTACTTTAGTATGGGGATTTTATGTAGAACTTAAGAATTCTGGAACGTCTCATACAAAAATGAAAACTTTATGTAGAACTTAAATTTATAAATCGATTGAACAACTGGCCCTAAGTAACCGGCAGGAAATTGTAGGTCCTCTCCAATCCCTCACAATGCATGATTGTGAGAAACTTTAGGCCCTGGTGGTCCTATTTATTTAATTTCAGTAAAGGAAATTGATCCTGTGATAGCTGCAGATCTATCAGTTCACTTCCAAAATCTTTTTTCTGTCAAAAACGATTTTGACGAACACTTGACAGATGAGACCCTTGACTAAGTAATATCTTTTACAGAAGTAGTTATACCCAGTCATTCACAGAGTCAATGAACTTCGAAAGATCTTTGATTCTGTATGCGAAGACAATGTGTGGAGAGAAAAATATAACAACGAGCTCTATGAGTTGTCCCGTGACTTGGACATAGCTAGAAGCATGTCGAGGCTATAATGGTTGGGCCATTTAGAGCGGATGGACCCAAACGGTCCTGCTCAACCGACTTAGAGTGCAAAACTGGAGAGAGCTCGGCCGATGTCAAAACTGTTGGCGTAAGATGATGGTCAAGGCTCAGGTTCACCCCGAACTGTAATGCAAGTGGACTTGTGTTTAGCAGTGACCCTGGAACGTGGCAGTTCATGGCAAATTACACAGCCATGCAACAACACTGCAGAATTGAAGTTATTATGAATTGGCATAAAGTTGTAGATCATTGAAATGCGAAATCGTAAGGTGCCAGTTATAGCGATCAGGAAAACGAATCAGGAAAAATTTTCAAAATTAATTATCACTACGTTTTTGTTACAATTGAATAACAAATGTTATACCAATCAATAGTAAACAGCCCAGAGAATCTATTTTGCCAAGAAAATGTAAAATTGAACAAATACTCTGCCGTTAAATTGTATTTTTCTATTTTCCTGATGGAATTGAAACAGGAAAATAGAAAAACACAAATTAAACAGCAAATATTTGATCTATTTTATCTTTTTTGGGCACAAAAAATTCTTTGAGTGATTTGCCATCGATTGGTATAACATTTGTTATTCAATTGTAACGAGAACATAGTTATTATTCCATTTGAAAATTTTTCCTGATTCGTTTTCCTGATCGCTATAACTGGCCCCTAAGGCACCGAAGTACAGACATGTACCTATGTAACTTTTTGTATTCTGAACAGTTTTTGGTATTTAACTAGATTTTGAAGGATATTGCTAAAAGTTCTGATATTCCACTCATTTTTATCTTTTTTAACAATTTAAGTTTTAACGATTTGAAATTAAAGTCATTGGTATTCAAGGCTTGAGACATTTTATTTATTAACTCACTCAAGTAAGACAATCAAAAAGACTGTTTGTTTATTATACACTACTTATCTTACCGACTAACAACTTACTATAGATTTTCAAGGCCCTGATCGCTGCTATTTGATTAGAAATAAAAAAAAACTTTATCTTGGCTGATACAGATCTATAAACAAGCCAAAGTTACATCACAAACTTCAAGCCCTTAGCTTCTTCAAGTGTTTTCTTTTAAATAAATTCACTTTTACAATAACAAAACTGGACCGGAACCAACCACTTGAAATGTATACAGTGCAATTCACTTCCAACCGAGTATTTAGTTTAAGAGATGCTCGAGCTACATCTTTTTCTTCTTTTAATTACCACAAACGCAAAACGCGCCAAAAACAACGATTGGACATTGGAGCGTACAAAACCAGATTAAATAAAAGGAAGGTATGCAGGCACAATGAACTTGTTCTATTTTCCTTCCACGTTTTGTTTCTTCATTTCGTATGCACAAAACACCTTCACGAACAAAATTCTTCTTCCCCACCTCCTGTCCACCCCGTAACTCAAAATGTAGAACTTTTAAACAACCAAATGTGAGCCTCGCCTCGACTGAAATCGCTGGCCTTAATTTTTTCCCCTGCTGCGCCAATCCGAATTTTCATTTTCCAAATTATTTATCCAGTTTCTTCTTTAATCAATAAAACAGATGAGCAGAGCATCGCCCACCAAAATGAAGGCACAAATAAAAAATAAAGCAACAAAAAATCGATAAAGCAATTCAATCTCCACTTAACCCTAAAACACACATAATAGACCCGGGAGATATTTACTTATTATGGGAATCCTTAATTTTTATGCTGGGAACTGAAAAAATTGCATTAAACGTAATCAAATTTTAAGAAAATTTAGTTTTTCCAATCGCCCATATTTTCGATATAAATTTTGTAGAAAAAAATATATATATTTACTCTTTCCCACCAATGCGGTTCTTATTAGAATTAGAAGAAACCCACCGGTTTTGTTCGTTCTGAACTTTGCAAAGAAGACGAGGATATTGATGGACAAGAATTTTCAGGGAAATATCAAGTACAAGAAAATTTAAATATTCTTACTTTGTTTTTTGATTTCGAATACTTTCAGAATAGAAAAAGTTTTATTGCACAGTCACTTTGTATATTTTCACTATGATTAATCGAAATTTTGTAATATTTGCCCACGAAAAAACAGGTTGAAATATTTCTGGAGCGCGGCCCAAAAAAACGTTTGCTGCGATCAACGACGGCGAACAACATAAAATTCCCATTAATCAACCATTTTGTTTCTGAAAACATGGACATAGTTCGCTCTCTGTCTGGTGGAAAAAATGTTTTTTCTGTATTTCTTGCTGCGTCTTTCACGGGTTAGGTGACGAGTGAGAGTGAGATATAAAGATGAATTGTTTTGGGAAATTTTCAAGGAATTTTTTGAACATTTTTCGTTTTGAGGGACTTTATAATGTAGGGTGACAAGCGGTAGTTTAGGACAAAATATTTTTAATTTAATTTTATTTTCATCATTTCTTTTGGTTTTCTTTTTTTACAGGCTCATAAAATAGCTCTTTAAAAACCTTTAAATTGCTGTTATAGCTCCATCGCTATCAAAATGAAGCAAATAGACATAACAAGTGTCACATTTTTTGAGTTTGGGATGTGTAGACATGTTTAAAAACTTTGAATGGTAAGACGATAGTAAAAATAACTTATTCTCAATGACTTAAAGCAATGTTCCATGAAACAATCTTTTGACGACATAATCGAAGACTACACGATTGCACAAATGAAAAGTAGTTGAATAGGGGGCACAATAGTGCGAGGAGTCCCAGGACCCAGTGTGTTTCTTATAACCATGTTTTGTGAGGGGATGGAAGGGACTTAAAATTGTCTACTGGTTTCGAATGGCTAATCGAGAAAGTGCTTTTCATGGCAATGAATTTAATAACGGAAGACTTGCCAAATCCTCGCCAGAGACGATACCTGTGGAAAAACATTTCTCCTTCTGCTGATATTTGAACCACCAACCTTTGGGATAACAGGCAGACATGCTTACCATCACGCCACGGGTACCACGTTTGCACAGTAGTCGCGTTAAAAAGTAAAGAAGTTTATGTCCTGGTAGGTGCAAGGCCACAGTCGTTAAAATTCGTTATAAATTCTTGAAAAGCTATCAAAGGAGAACGTTTATGCATAACTATCTTTCGGTGAAATCAAGACAAGCCTCAGAACTTAAATTATTTTTATATTCATATCATTTGAATTTCGCAAGGAAAGTACGAAAAAAGTATGAAGAAAAAAACTGAGAAATACTTTAAAAAGAACAAGCTACTAATCACAGAACAGAAAACTGGGCAGTTATGAAAATTTGTTGATTTTAAATTTAAAGAAAACGAGATTTGCCATATCTTACTTAGTGAACACCCCCATTTTCTTATCCCATTATTTTCCACTACCATGATGAGAAATACACCATATTTTTGACATTTGGGAAAAATAATTTGCCAATTGCCACACTCCCCGATTTTGTTGCACAAATTTTGGCTTGAAGAAGTTTGCTCATCACCAACCAGAACCACCAGCCGTTTGTTCGTCGTTGTCGTCTTCTTCTGGGACTTGATCTCTTGATTGTTAATTAAAATCTACCTGATTTCAATATTAGAATCCATTAATTGCAGCTTAGAACTTTTCGTTTGAAGTTTTTCTCATTAAATAAGAAAGAAAAAAATGTCATCTGCTGTCGACGGTGATTGTTTCATTGCCCTAACACCCAACTCCAAAGTACTTTTAGGCCGGAACTCTGCTCCAGCTGGAGGTGAGGTCCAAGAAGTCTTATACTTCGCCTCCACCGAAGCATCTGATAAAATCAAGGTAACTGAAAAACAAAGGAATGAGCTTATTGTTGAACCGAATACCAAAATGAAAAACAAATTTTCAGTGTGACGGTGGTGCTGAAATCGATAGTGTTTCGACACTTGCATTGATTCTTCAAAAATCCCGGCTCAATCAAGAAACAATTTGGGGTGGCGAGGTCGGAGCTAATGAGAAAAATGTCTGCATTGGAGTAATATGGTCAGACGGTGAACCCGATAGCGATTCATTACGTTCTACAGATCTTGTGAGGTGAGTGCGGTGTTTATTGATTTTTCATTTTCAACTCGGTTTAAACTTAATCCACAAAAAAAATTCTTTGTTATAGATTAGTGCTTGAGAGATCTCCATCTTCCGCCGATGCAGTTGATCAAATTGGGAACTTGGTGGAAAGCAATGGATGTGATGGCGCCAAGTTTAGTTTTATTATCTGTGATCCGAGTGAAGGTTGGTTAGTCAGTGTCGGTGGAAAACTTTGGGCTGCTCAGAAGCTAGAAAACGGATTCCAGAGACTACCCAGTGGTGGCTTGGGAGTTGGCACTACAATCGACAAGTCCAGCAATGGCCTGGGTGACTCACTAAAGGCCCTCGGTCTATGGAGTGGTGATGTAAGTCAAGAGAATGGAAATGTATATTTTTAATTGAATTTTCAGAAGTGGGGTTGAATGTTATGGGTAATTGGAGAAAGTTTGTGCGGTAAACACTTTTTGAATAACACAGCAACGCACAGTGTACCCGTAACACATTTTAGCAACAATCGGAAATGAGTTTTAACCACAGGGGGTTTTAGTTCTCTTATGAAACTCGATAACTTGCATGTAATACAACGCCACAACCTGCAGCAAATTGAGTTGGTCATGCCTGCTTTGAAGAGGGTTTCGTGTGTCTACCGTAAAGTTTTAAGTTTACTGATAGAACCTTAGCATTGTGTATCTTAGTTCTTTTTGTTTTATACTGACTAAGCGAGCGATGTTTCTTACTGCTCGTCTATGTGCTGTTTACTTTCTTTTTTAATCTTTCACTATCCCAGTGAGCTTCTAGCTTCGTATTTCATTCAAATAGGCAATGTATTAATATGGCTTTTGATGTCATTTAGCTGATATTTGGACAATTTTATCTAAACTGTTTTTTTATGGCCTAAAGAAAAATAGACCGAAAATGAAAGAAGTATTAACCATAAGTACAAAATCTTTAATTTATGTCCAAATAATCACACTAAAACAAAAATTTGTGGTTATTTAAACTAGATAGGGCGAAGGTAAATCACCTTTACTAGGACGTCCATCTGAAAGATCTTTTGTTCTGTTGTCTTAGGTTTAAACATGTACCGCCGTATTAATAAACGCGGAATAGCTGGGCTAAGCCTTATTCCATGGTTTAAGTGGAAAATGGTATAATGGTAACTTTAATTAAGTGGAAAATGGTATAATGGTAACTTAATCCATGGAATAAGGCTTAACCCAGCTATACCGCGTTTATTAATATGGCGGGTAAAGTGTAAAGTTGTTCATTTGTTGTTGATGTCGTGTAAGAACGCAAGAAAATTCGATGAAGAAGTGTTTTCTTATTATTTTAGACTGGATCTTCGAAGCAGAGGCGGCAGGTCATCATCCTGGCTGATGCCCATGTTTTAAGGATGATATCTGAGAGATCAGTGTCCAGTGAGGAAGTTTGTAATTAACTTTGCATCACGTTTGCCAGTAGAGTTGTTCATGTTCTGCCATTCCCATGTATCCAGTTCATGTTTAATGCTACTGAGTGGGAGACCACAGTAGGGCTGCGGCCTGCGGGCCTTAGAATTGGGATAGAGAGCCAAGTCTTAAAATTTGTGGTTAGTTATCAACTATTTATCTTTTATCAAAAAGATTGTTGGAAAAAATTGTAAAAGCTTATGTTTGACAACCCAAAAAGATAAACTATATTCAATTTCGCACATTCACGAAAGCAAACAAAAAAAAGAAGGTTCTAGTCACAGCAGCATAGACACAATATACATGCTGCCCATAACAAAGAGCAGACATTAGACCCACGTCTACAACGTAACGAAAAATTTCAATCAAGACTTGTGCTAGGGTTACTACTTTTGGGGGTTGCTGAAAGTGCAGTAATTTGCAATCTTCCAGTGGCGCATCCAGGATTTGGGCATGGGGGGCGGGGGGGTCTATTACTCAAAATTTTATTTCTATATAAGAGGTTTAGCAGATTCAATCAGAAATTATTTATATGATGTTGGCGTCGATTGCTCATATATGTATAGCCAAGGATACGACGGAGCTGCGGCAGTGAGTGGCCAATTCAATGGCGCACAAGCTCATCTGAGATCGTATTTTCCCCTGGCAATTTATGTACATTGCGCTGCACATAGCTTAGATAGCAATTCAACCTCTAACGAGTTTGATGCGCTATCTGACTCCATAATAAGAATTGTTTCCCTTTATCCTCACACTGAAATCGAAATTGCGGGCGATTTCAATGTACACAATTCTGGTTGGCTTCGACATTCTGGCCAGACAACACCCGAAGGAAAGTGTGTTGAGATCTTCGCTGAGTTTAACCAGTTAACTCAACTTGTTGATGAGCTCACTCGGGTTCCAGATATTGAAGGCCAAGCGGCCAACACTCTTGACTTATTTCTCACTTCTCATCCCGACAAATACAGGGTTGTAGTATCATCTCCTTTAGGCAAATCAGACCATTGTTTCATATCGGTAGATTTTTCGCTTTCCGTCACGGTAAAAAAAGATAAAGTCCCCAAAGGAACTGTGTGGCAATACGAGAAAGCCAATTGGGACGGCCTGAATAATTTCTTTCGAAATTTTAATTGGTCATTGTGCTTTCTCGACGGAAACGTTGATGCATCAGCTGATATGATATCTAACGTTATTCTCAACGGCATGAGAAATTTTGTTTTATCACAGAACAAAAAGCATCATCCTCAAAGCGAATTCGTGGTTTTATTCAAGCTGTAAAGAGACGATTAGGGATAGAAAAAGTAGTTTTTGTAAATTTAAAGACAACCCCACTGTAGAAAACCGAAATTTGTTCAAACGGGCCAGAAATATCTGTAATGCTCAAATACAAAAGGCTAAGTTTTTACATGACCAAAAAGTAAGGCAAAAAATACTGTTGTGTCCAAAAGGAAGTAAAAACTTTTGGTCTTTTGTTAAGAACATTAAGAACTCGACCACGTAATCGGTCCCAACGCTCGTCTTCAATGACTTTCCGTATGTCAGCTCCATCGACAAAGCCAATTTGCTGACAACCCAATTTGCTGCCAACTCGACACTTCCTCATAGCATATTGGCTCCACCTGAGCTCGAGGCTGCAAATTCTTTGATGAAGCAGATATTTTTTCGAACTCGCTCGGTTGCGAGAGTCCTCAAAGATCTCAATATACATAAATCCGCTGGTCCAGGTGGTATCCCCGCCGTTATTCTGAAGAGGTGTTCTTCTACGCTGGCAAAACCTCTGCGTAAACTTTTCCGTCTTTCCTATTCTGCTGGGATTTTCCCGAGCAGATGGAAAACTGCATTTGTCCAGCCGGTCCCTAAAAAAGGCGAATCTTCCTCCCCTTCCAATTACCATCCAATTGCACTCACGTCCCTTCTTTCCAAGGTCATGGAAACGTTGATAAACCGTCAACTTATGAGATATCTTGAAGAACGAAAGCTTCTTAATGACCGTCAGTACGGCTTTCGTAGCAAACGGTCGACTGGTGATTTGACGGCTTATCTCACCGAAAAGTGGAACCAATCTTTACATTGTTTTGGAGAAAGTAAGATTATTGCGCTTGATATTTCCAAAGCATTTGATAGAGTTTGGCATCAGGCTCTTTTATCGAAAATGCGTGCTTTTGGTATCGATGAGTCTCTTCTTCGTTGGATTAGAAATTACCTTTCCGACCGTTCAATACAAGTTGTATTGGATGGCTTCAAGTCTGATACCCATTTCTTAAATGCTGGTGTGCCCCAGGGCTCCGTTTTGTCTCCGACTCTCTTCCTCATTTTCATAAATGATCTCTTGTCTGAAGCTTCTAGTCCTCTTAACTGTTTTGCTGACGAATGCGACTCGACCCTCAGCTCTTCATATTCGTTTCGGAACTGGAACGGTTGCGTATGATAAGCTCATTGAATTCTGACCTTGACAGCATTGTTGCATGGGGTATTATGAACCGAGTAGAATTCAATGCTTCGAAAACTCAATGCTGTCTCTTGTCGTTGAAGCTTAACATTCCCCCATTGCCATTATCCATGAATGGTACCTGCATCGAAGAAACCGAAAAGCTGTAAGTACTTGGTATGTGTGTAAACGATAATCTTCGTTGGAATGACCACATATTTGAAGTCGCCAAAAATGCTGCTTAATGCTTAGGCTTCTTGAGACGATGCAGGAAGTTCTTCACCCCTTCTGATCTGGCTACAATTTATAAGGCCTTCATCCGCCCAAAACTGGAGTATAACTCCCATATCTGGTCAGGTGCTTCTCAAACATCTTTGCACCTCCTTGATAGGGTACAAAATAGAGCGTTGAAATTGATAGGTGATAGTTCAATCGTAGAATCAATTGATTCTCTTGAACATCGTCGAAACGTTGCCTGTCTCACTCTCTTTTATCGCTTTTTTCACAAGCAGTGCTCTAGTGAAGTAGCCAGTTGCATTCCTCCCCTGAAACAATTTAGCCGCAACACCCGCCTCGCTAGGAATGTTCATCAGTTTTACCTTGAGCCCAACTTCGGACGTATAGAGATTCGTATTTCAGTCGCACCACCCGAATGTGGAATGCTTTACCTGGCTCTGTATTTCCCCTTCATTACGATTCACAAAGATTCAAAAGCGACGTGCATCGGTGTCTCCTTTTAAATCCTCTCCTATTTCCCTAAATGCTCGCACTGTGTTTAACAACATTATAAGGGTATTCATATCCCCTTGATGTGCGCGCTAATTATAAAAAAAAAAAAAACATAGCTTTAGTTTGGCAGTTAATGCAGCATGCAAAGTGTCAGGAATCAAAAATGCGTTAGGAACTATCGGAGCGATTGAAGCATTTTTTCATTGTCCTAAAAGACAAGACGTTCTACAACCAGAAATTTCAAAAATGACAAACAAGAGTGAGAAAAAAACAAAAGTTGAAGTCTGTTTTTCCTACCAGGTGGGCTCAGTCTCACGAAGCAGTTGGAACGTACGTTGAATTGCAACCGGCTGTTCTTGAACCTTTGGAAGAAATCAAAACGTGGAAAGATCGAGATACTTCGCAAAATGCATTGCATCTTTTGACAGCGATTTGGTTGAATTCCAAATCGCCTGTTACATTATGGAATCAGTTAATTTGATTGTTTTGCCTTTGAGTCGGGAATTGCAATCTAAAAAGATATGGGTGGGACTACTAAGCTGGCAGATGAAGCCTTGAATGAATTTACGTCCAAACGCGAAAACGCACTTTCCACGTTATTTATGAACATGTTGCTAGAATTTTTTCTGAATACGAAATCACAATTGAAATTGCCACACCGCCGCGCCGCCGCCGTTACAATCAACAAAAAAAATCGTTGCAACGTTCAAGCACAAAGTATTGAAAACTACCACAGAATTTCTTTCTACATTCCGTTTCTTGATACGTTCATTTCTCAACTCAGTTCTCGGAACACAAATCCAATTTCGGGCACCTGTTTCTAGAATTTAACTAAAAGAAATGCGCTGACCTCTGCACATTTTACGAAGATCCGATTGTTCGAAAGAAAATTTTCTGTCAGAAGTCAAGATGTGGAGACAACGAATCCACGGCCAGATCATCCAAAATGCGCTTGATGATTTACTGGTTAGTATCTTTCGATCAAAAATCTACATGTAAAGAGTTTATAGGTCTGTTCGTTGAACTTTCCCCAGGGTTGACCCAGGTTTTCTTGACAACCCTATAAGTTGTCAAAAAAACCTGGGTTTTGCACTCCTCAAAAAACGCTTAACCACAAATCACCACACATCCCTGTCATAAAAAAAATACATGCCATTCGACAGCCCTCAAATCGCCACAGCAAAAAGAAAGGGCGAGTTGGGGGAAAACCTATGGCAAACCTATGGCTCAAAAAACACTCAATTTGACTTTCAGGGCGAATTTAGGTTTCTCAAAAAACGCTTTGTGTCGACCCTA
Source organism: Melanostoma mellinum (assembly GCA_914767635.1). Lineage (NCBI taxonomy): Eukaryota > Metazoa > Arthropoda > Insecta > Diptera > Syrphidae > Melanostoma > Melanostoma mellinum. The sequence continues at coordinate 188,508,793 of OU612060.1, forward strand.
GTGCAACCCCAGGGCTTCAACGAACAAACCTTATACGTGACGCGATCCGAGAAAAGGCACCTTTTAGGCAAAAGTGAAAGCTTACACGGCACGCTCTGAAAGGCGCTGATGTACCATTCAAACCCATATAAAAAATCGTTTCTCTGAATTTATATTTGTGAAATAATAGCGATGTTACAATTTCTGATTGCGCTTCATGAATATTCAGTAAAAGAACTTTTGTAATCAATCATGATTAAAACAAACGGTTTTTTGCCTATCAAGTCCTTTTATCGGATCGAGTCACATAAGCAAACATCAATCTGACGATATTTTTCAGGTTATCAATAGCAAGCCGTTCAAGAATGTCGATTATATTTTTATAATCAATAAAGTTCTTGAATTTTTGAAATAATAAAATAATATTTTTCCGTCCCGTAACGAAATTTGAACATTAGGAGCCGATAAATGTTAAAAATAACCCCCCCCCCCCCCCCCCTGTGGATCCGCCTATGCAATCTTCCATATTTTGACAAAAAAGCAAATAATCAAGTGTCAACGTTCTGTAACTATCGCCTCGTAATTTATTAGAATTTCGTTCCGGTTTCCACTGCTTCTCGATCGATTTTATGGATGCGACAGTTACAGAGCAGGGTTACTGGTATTTAGTTTGGCGGCCCCCGTCGGAAGGAATATATAGCCTCACCTTGAAAGGAAAATGTTCTGAATTTTTAAAATTTTACAGCTTAAAGTTTTCTATTTTTATTAACTAATATTTAATTTCAATGAGTCTTAAGCCTGAACTACATCGAAACACAAAGTGAAAAAGTTTCCTAAAAAAGTCAAAAATATATCCGAACTTCTCTATCAAAAACAAATTTGTATTTCTTCCTCTCAGTTTAAAAAAGTGAAAGCTCGCACATATCGAAGCTTTCACTTTAGGCAATTTTTTGAAAACAAACACAATCAAATAATTTTGTTTATTTTTCTTGAAAGGTAGCGCTTTCATCACTAAAATCCTGTAGTTTTCTAAACAAAAGCTCTTTCATAGTTTCAAACCAATTTTGAAAATTATAAAATTCAAGTAAATGTCAACTTTGTTTTCAAATTTTAAAGTAAATTGAAAGATATTCAATTAAATTTATTGAACATTAACCATAGCCAGCTCCAAAGAACAGAAATTTTTCTTTTTTGACAAGTTGTTTATTGTTTTGATTTAAAATATTTAACCATCAAAAAGCTTTTCGGAGTTTTTTAAATGTTGCCAACAGATGTCACGCAGTAATATGTGTGTATTTGAAAAGCTTTTACTTTTTTTAGTTTTTTACTTTTTTCACTTTGTGTTTCGATGTAGTTCAGGCTTTATATTTGAGATTTTCCATGTGTTTTTTATCTAGTAAATGAAAGATTCATTTATTTAATTTTTAAGTAAAAGCTGCTATATATGTATTGTATTTTAATCGTTGGTCTTAAGAAAAAAGTGTGAGATTTATGACCATTTGGACATAGAGATGCTCGTAACGCCAAAAAAGATCATGAAGATTATGGGTTATAGAACAATCTAGATATTATATCCTTGATATTATTAAGATAAGAGTTTCTTAGCATTTTATAAATTGATATACACTCGTATTTCTCAAAGGTTTTTCTTAAGTAAACTCACCGGCAGTAACTGGACTGACTATACGGGCATTTTGGTTGACGGTTAGCGCCAACTTATGTATGTAAAGTAAGAAGCAAAAAGTCGTTTTGTGATTCTGTTTAGAATTTAATTTTTATTTGTTTTATTTTATTATTTAGTAAGTAGACAGATAGATAGTAATATAATTTTATTTCAAAAAGATTTTATAAAAAACAGTGTATGCTGTTATAAAAATTAATTAAGACAATAGCTTTAAGTTACCTGTCAGGTTGAGAGGTACATTAAGTTAAGTGACTAGATAATTTCATTAATTACGAAAATTCATTTAAAATTAGGTTGCGATACTTGTTGCAGCTTTTAGAAAATTGTATTGGTCAAGGTAGCAGTTGCCATTCAAAACGTTGAGAAGTTTTGAGCGGGAGAGCACGCCGCGGTCGCTGCCCAGAAATTCTCTTCTATAGCCTTTATAGATTGGACAGGTTCCGACGAAATGGAAAGTGTTTTCCGATGCATCCATGTAGCAAACTGTACATATACCATCAGTAACTTTCTGGAACGCTCTTCCATTGAGATTGAGAAGTCCACAACGAGCTTTAAAGATGATTGAAATCACATCGCAAGAGTTCGAGTCATCAAAATAGTTTGGTACTTCGGAGTATAGCAGGTTGCAATATTCATCATGAAATTGGGACTGTGTGGTGCTGGCGGTAAATTCAATCCAGTGTTTTTCTTTAAGATTTGATAGATGCCAATCAAGCAAACTTATGTCGAAAGAAAAGTCAATCGACGCACTATGAAAGAGATCCAACTATTCCTTAGCCCAGAAGGTTTTTTTTTCATAATAATGGTTTCTGACAAGATTTTGGGTAGTCTACCACTTGGAAGAGATAAGGTTCTTCCTATATATGAAAAATGAAACTTACGAGACGTAAGAAAAGCTTAAGGTAAACCAGATTCGATGTGCAAAGCATAGTTCGGCGTGTTATCCGGTAGCATGAAACATCTTTTTATAAAAAAATCCTTGCAATTTTTCAACTTGGTTGTGTTCACGATATCCCCATACCTGAACACAATACAGCATTATAGCTCTAGAAGCAGCATCATAGATTTTAAATTTTGTAGAATGCTGGACAGATTTATTTCTCAGTAGCTTGCACCATGTTGAATTGGTGGAGTTCTTAGATGATCCCAATCTATTATTTAGATGCTCGTTCCAAGACATGTTGTGGTTGAAAACTACACCTAGATATTTGTATTAGTTTGACACATTTATTTCGGCGTTATTGAGGAACCATTTTTTACAACCTGTTCTTCGCTCCCCATTTCGAAAAATTACTACCGATTTGCCAGGATTAACTTCAAGGTTCCACTTTTTGCAGTAATTACTAAAGCTATCAATAAGTTCTTGTAGATAAGCAGAATTATCCGATAAGAGACCAATGTCGTCAGCATATAAGAGGACGTTAATCTGACGATCATCTAAAAACAGACCAATAGGTAGTATTTAGTAGTATAAGTTCTACCACTTCAATGTCACAAAAATTACTTTCAAAAGCTTGAAGAATAGCGATGGTATAGTAAAATTTCAATCTAAAATTATTTTATTGCTTCAACATTTCTTCCTTTATCGTGGACTTTTTTTAAGAGACGAGCACAAAAGTATTATTCAAGCTAGGTTAATATGTTGGCTAAGTAAAATTCAATTAAAAAAAATCTAAAAATGTTGCTGTGGTCCCTAGTTTGAAAAGTAAATTAAAGTTTAACTGTGCTATACCACATACTATAATACCGCAAGTCTTTTCTTTCGCCAAAGGCCACGAAAGATTCGTCGGTAGTCAGTGTCATTAAATTTTAAAGTCTACCTGATACCATTCTCTATTACGTAGAAGTGAGGGGTAGTTTGTATTATCTTCTTCAAAATCTACCAGGCATGACGCAATAAAAGGTAAAAGCGCATGTTGTGATCATCTTTTATTTTATTGTCTAAATACTAACACTTAACAGCCCTTTTACTAACTGGCTATCAACTTGTTAGTCCAGGTTTTATTTGAAGGTGATTCAACTTTCTAATCCCCCAGATAGGGACCAGTGGGTGATCAACCTTCTGGTCTCAGTGGTATCACAATCACAATGAAACCTCTGTGTTCTAAGTGTTTCGGTCGGTATACTGACAGCATCTAACCTAAACTAACCTTACAACCCTTTTCAGTACTTAAATTAGCTCCAGTAAAAACCTAGGACGAGTTGAGGGAAAACCCAGGGCTCAAAAAACACTCAATTTGACATTCAGGGCGAGTTTAGGTTTTTTTTTCAATAAACGCTTTGTGGCGACCACAGGGCAACCCCAGGGCTGCAACGAACGAATCTAATTACAAATCTGTCACACCAAGTCTCCAATTCAATCCAAAATTTACTTTTGAAAGTTAAAATTCAAGTTAATGATCTTTGAGACGTGTTTTCCGCACTTTCAAGCAAAAATTGTTTTCATTGGTAGTTTTTAACTTTTTTATTTTTGTATGCTACCTTGAATAATGAAAGAGGAAGAAAGAAGCAACCATCTTGCGATTTTTCGTAGTTGTGTACAGAAGGGAGTGCTCACGTAAGAGTAAAAATCTGTCCCAAACTGCGAATCTCTGCCACCAAAAATTTCTTTGGACAAAAATCGTTCACAGTCTTAAAAATACAACTTCAAATACAAACTTTTCCAAGCCTTGCTATGAATTTCTTGCATAAGCCGTTTCGTTACTTTGCATGCTTAGTATGTCTCTTTCTGATGTTACCCCAAACATCTATCAGCGACTTCTAAAAGTAAAGGTGTATACTTACATTCGCTTCGGCCTACAACTAGATAATTTACTAAAAGCTTCGATTTCATCTGCAGGTGTAACCCTCTAGATTCTTGGAAGAGTTTGTTGGAATTTAACAGAGCGAGGAGCCCCTGGACCAGCGCTTTTCTCACAACCATGTCTTGTGAGGTAATGGAGGGAAACTACAATTTTCTGCCGGTTCTGAACGGCTAGTTGAGAAAGCACTTTTCATGGCAATGAATTTATTAACGGGGGACTTGCCAAATCCTCGCAAGAGGCGATACCCGTGAAAAAACATTTTTCCTTCTGCTGGGATTCGAACCTCGAAAATCTATGCTAGCAGGGGGACATGCTAACCAACTTGCCACGGGTACCACGCTGTTGGAATTTACCAGCCAATAAAACTAACCATTTCTTCATGGGTGGTATCGCGTTCTTTGAGGAATTGACAAGTCTAACGATAGTAACTTCATTGCTTTCTCGATTAGCCGCTCGGAATCGGCAGAGAATTTTAAGTCCGCTCCATTCCTAACGAGGTATGGTTGTAAGATCGGCTGCGGTATCCTATTTATTTGTTCATTTGGTTCACGTTCCCTAATAGTACGGACATAAAAAATAGCCTTGTTACTCGCTGGTAATGTAGCTTCCAATTGGCAAATAAATTTGTTTATTGGTTTTTAGATTTTTCATTTTGTTTTCACTACAAAAAATAATCTGTCCAATACAATTATACACAACTAGCTGAGCCGCCCGGCGTTGCACGGCTCCTTAGCTTTAAGGATCCCGGTCTCGTCCTTCGTTTCCCGTAGAAACGTGTTAACCGATTTCAGATTTTTATAAAAACCATCTACCAACATAACCTAAGGTACCACAAAAATTTGGTTTCATTCGGTCAAGCCGTTCTCAAATGATGCGACCACAACCAACCAAACTCTTCTTTTTATAAGAAGAAGATTTCTCCCAGCACACCAAAGAATGTTTGCCGTTTCCTCTCATCACTTACCATACAAAAATAAAGAAAGCGTACCTCAAAAAGAAATCAAGACAATGTAGGCAATTGTTTTCAGAAATTTAATTTTTATTACCATCAGTATCAGTATCAAGAAAAAAGGAAAACTAAATTAACAATATTGATTAAATGAAAAATCAACATAAAATCGTGTTCAGAATCATACTTGTGTTCTGCTTCATGTGCCTGGCCGAATTCAATGTTTTTTAAAATTTTAGTTCTGGCTTGTATTTCAGCATGTACTTATCTAGTTTCTCCCAAAAAGACATCAAAACAGCTCGGTCCAAATGCCGCTTATTCTGAGACAAATTTAAAAGATTAACTGCCCACTTACTCACGTTGGCATCAAGTTTCTGTTCGTCGAACCTTAGATGAAATGCGCATATTTTTGAAAAAATCTCAACTGGATTGCTATCCCAAGGCCAGCCTTTGAACTGCCATGCAGGTCCCATTACAAATACAGCGACCACTCTGTTCCAGTCATGTGGTGAAAGTTTTTGATGATTATCAATAACACGGTAGGGCACGGTCATGTTGTTCTTTTGGCGCTGAATCAAAAGTTCGTTGTCTCTGGCACATCGCAACTTTTTCTTTTCTTCTGTGGAAACAAATTTCAAATTCTGCAATATGTCTGTTGCGTTGTACATCGTTATTAAACTGGTGTTCGTTGATGGTATTATAATGATGGGTGTTCTTGAAACTCTTTTGGGTGCAGCATTGAAAGGTGCTGGTCTATGTTTGTTGTCTACTTTAGGGAAATTGGGCGGTTGTGTTTTCCTTTGTGTGCCTGATCCTTCTGTTACAGATTTTAAGGACATACCATGATAAGTTCCCATGGTATCAATTTTGAAGCCTTCAGTTTCTTCTTTCTGACGATTGAATCTTTCCTGATCGTATCTGTTGTATTGTGCTAATTGTTGCTGTGGACGAACTGGTTGTGATAATTTTATGTTCTGAGCTGGTCTATTGTGTCCATCTTCACGGGCTTTGATGCCTTGCAACAGGGCTATAATATTTTTTGCAAATATCTTTCCTGTACTTTGAAGGATTGTAGTTCGAGTTCTCCATTGCCGTTCCCTACTCAATATGTCCTTAGTCGAATCAACATCAAAATCTATAATGGCTCTCAAATCAGTTCCCATTACGTCTTCGTTATCATGTTTCTTAATAGTTGTTCTCTTGTTTGCAAGACGTTTTGCCTTAATTGCTGCAATCTTTTCAACGGACATTGTTTCAGACAGAGATTTGATATTGTCAACGTTTACTGTCGCTTCTTTTCTATTTACCGCCCATCGCGCTGCCAATTGCTCTCGTACTTTTTGTACTTGCAAGTCTTCGAATCGTGATTTTTTGGCAAACATTTCTGAGCCATGATTGCCATCGGAATCCAAAGGTCTTTTCCTTTGGGTTGGTATTTCTAGCGGAGCACTTTTATCGATACTAGCACAAGTCATGGTTTCGCCATTGAGATATGCCAAAAGCTCCTTTCTATCAGGTCGGTTAACAGCTGGTATGTCCTCCGCTGCACATTGGCGGACATACACAGAATGCTGCAACAGTACATTTCTGAGCAAGTAAAGCAAACATTCCAATGTATAATACTCTTTGAGGGAACCATTTTTTCCCGAACCGTATTTCAAATAGTTAGTTTTGACAGTTTTGTGCCATGAAAATTCGCCGAAAACAATTTCGGAGTTCTTTTCAACGATTTCTTTTTTGTTGATGGTATACTGACGAAGCAGACTCAGTGGATCGGCCATGTTTTAAGAAGACGTACGTTTTATGGTGCAAAATCAATAACTGAAGGTTTTTTTTATTATTTTAACAATGATTCTTGAGACGTGTTAACTGATATAAATTACACACACTTTTCATTTGAGTTTCATACACAGCCACCGATGATATAATCTTAAATAGACCAAGTTCCTTATTGATTTATCGTTTTGCTGTAGAGCACTTTAAAAATACACTCATTACTTTTTGTTGAACTAAAACACAACAGGAATACAATTACCTTTTGTTGTGCAGTTTATTTTTTATTTATTAAATGCTGCTATGCTTTCCAAAAGTTAGGCGTTGGATAGGTTTCTCTGTAAAAAGTAGACTTCTTGGGGTGTTTTCTTTTCTTTAACTTTACGTCCAGTTAGCAAATGTTGAAATCTCGTTTTGATTGTATATTTTTGTTCACTATTTATACGAGTAAAATTTAATTTTTCTTTGAAAATCATTAATCTATGGAACTTTTTTCCACTTAACAACACGCGTCAAAAGAAAAACAAAATGCCAGACAAATGTCAAACGGACAGCGATTTGACGTAAAATAGGTTTGTTCAATTTCAATGCCGCTGTTCTGCACTAGTTCACAGTAGCACAAATAATAATGGGCGCGTTCGTTGCAATTCAGATTTTAAGATTAACTGAAAAACTTATTCAGTTTTGCGTCGAACGGTCTTCTAAATTTTTTGTCAGATTTGAATGGTATTGGGATTCACCTTTCAATTCTGCTAGGAAAGATTTGATAAGAAATAAATAATTTCTTGTAGTTGGTTCAAAATAGTATTAACTTATAGTCCAAAGCATTTCTCTTCAATATTTGTGATTAGAAATATGCGTGTAACTACAATTTGAATAGACTTCGAGTGAAAATGTAGCAAATAATTTTCTTAAAAATCTATTTCCTTTGTAAGGGTTTCCATTAATAATCTTTAATTATATGACAAATTGCCTAAAAATAAATTAGAGTTCAGTTTAATGAAAAAGTTCACTACAAAAATGTTTCCACAAAAAGCTAACCGAAAAATACAAAGTAAAGTTCAATTGTCATGTAGGCTATTGATCGCATCTGACAGCTTAATAAACTAAATCTAGATTTTCAGCCTGCTTTTCTTGACTGAAAAACTGAATCGGTAAAAACTAACAGCTGATGAGTTGTCAACTGAAAAACTTAACGTCTGACCAATCAGAGGCCGAGAATAGTTAGTTAATCTGAAAATCTGAATTGCACCGAACGCGCCCAATCTCTGATTCGAAACAAAAAATGTATATATAGCATAATGCCAAAAAAAAGGGATGATGTTCAGATCTCATAATTACCTGATCATAAATTCTCTGATTCGAAACAAAATATATATATATAGCACAATTCCCAACAAAAAGGGATGATATTCAGATCTCATAATTACCTGATTACAGGGTAATTATTACCTGATCTGATTACAGGGTAACTGTAGATGTGTTTTATTGTAGCTGATTATATGAATGCTTGGTTGCGGAAGAAGCTAATTAGTTAATTGCGGAATAAAGGAGTGCCCTCTGGATTAAGACTTTAACAAACTTAAGCTATTTTGTAATTGCGTCTGCACCATTAGCACAGAGTAGAACCGAAGAGTCAACAGCGGCCAGGTAGTGTCATTTTGTCCACAAGCTAAATTTGTCCAAGAACTTTCGTTACCTTTTTTGTCGTTTGGTTTGAAATTAATTTATAAAAATGAGCGTGTTTTCGCTATTTATGGGGTCGGGATGGTGAGAATGTTAAAAGCTTAATTCAAAACTATCGGAGTTAACATTATTTGCCATCAAAGTGAAAACGTGATGAAAACCACATATCAACGTTTGGGTGTGTATGTCGGTGAGGTTGTTCGATTAAAACGGTGCTTCGTCGGGAAACCCAAATTTAAAATGTGAACATATTCCTATTTGTAGAATACTTTGTGAACGTCTCCATTTGTAATTTCAACGAAATTAGGATTGAAATTATTATAACTAATCAGTATAACAGTTTTACAACGGAACAGAACGAGCTGTCAGAAAATTTTATAAACAAAAAACAAGTGTGTGCTTCTCAATTCGGTTGTTTGTTCGAGTTTAATAAAGCATGGAAGATGGAACAAAGCTCTAGAAAATACAAACTAAGAAATCCATGGAATACCAGTACACCAGAAGAAGATTTCCTTATTATATTATGGCAGAGGAAGCTTAGTGATCTTAAGACAAGTCGAAAAAACTCTATGATTTTTGAAGAAATGTCCAAAGAGTTTGCGAGAGCAGGCTATTCACGAGCAGCGGGAGAAATACGAATGAAAATAAACAATATTAAAGCCAAATACAAGTAAATTTATCTTCTCTGTTTTGTTGCTGACTGAATGCTAAAAAATTTAAAATTTCAGAAAAGAAAAGGAATTAATGCGGTCCTCCGGCGAGGAATCTGAATGGAGACTTTACAGGAGGGTCCATAGGATTCTTTCGGGTTATTTGGGTGAGTACAATTGCATGGTTTTGTGAGCAATTTTTTTTTTATACTCTGAGTTTATAGATAGAAAACCAGATTCGCCTGAACTCTCAGCATCACCATCGTCATCGCCATCACCACCTCCATCACCATCGCCATCGAAAATAAAGCCTGCTCAAGGGGCCAGCGCCGAGGTTTTCGGATCGGAAAAAGCCTCTTGCTCTGCAACAAATATAAAGAAGAGACGAAACGCGGCTGAGATATTAAATGAACTTAGACAAGAATTTCTAAAAGAAAGGGAGGAAAATAAAGTCACAGATAGGAAAATGCTTGCAATTGAAGAGGAAAGGAATAAAATTTTAGAGCGTTTCGCAAACGACTCTCAGAAATTTCAAAATGCCATGATTGAGTTTTTCAATAAAAAGAAATAAAAAGCGTTAAATAAGAGAAGACCTCACGTTTCTATTTTTATTTATTTATAATTACTTTGCGTTATGTTGATGTTTTATTTGCGAAGTTCACACTGTACAATTAGTTGGACAGACTGTGACTTGAACGACCAATGATGAATAATGTGAACCCTCTGACGACCTCTGGACCAACTTGTTAGATGGTTTTCAAATATTTTTGAAAATTTAGAAGTTGGACGGAGTTGAGGAGTATATGACATAAAGTTGGTCGACAAGTCTGATAAGTCTGAACGCAAACTACATCCGACCATCCATCATCCACCAAAGGAAGTCTGTCCAACGAATTGGAAAGTGTGAACTCAGCTGTTGGCAAAGAAGAAAGAAAGTTAGGAGTCGTAAAGTGATGCAGACTCCAAGAAGTTAATTGTTTCTTGTTTCATAAAAATAACCGAATATTGCCATACATTTGATGGCGATTCATAAATAATTGGTAATTTAAAGAAAAAATATTAAGAACTTATTTTATGAACTTTCATATTTCTCAAGACTTAAAGTACATATTGTACTTAGCACACAAGACCCAATAGGTGTGACACTATTGTGCTTTTAATTTATATCTTTCTTTTCCTTTACCTTTAACGGCGTCGACGGTCGACCACAGCTCTCCCAATTTCTGCCTATGGAGTAGACAACATTTTTCAGTATTCTGCTAAATAAAACTATGAATTTTCTCATTTCTTTTACTCTCCAGGGTGACTTGGATTTCGCTAAATGCTTCTCTTCTCCGGCAAACACTGAAGAATCGTCCGGAGTCGAACCCGCCGAAGATGGGTCCTACGCTATAACTAGCATGTTTGAAAGACTTCGGTCAGTTGCAATGGAAACAAATCGTTCGAGTAGTGTTTCGGTACTTTCTGCTTCGGGCATTTCATGTCATTGGTTTACCGCAACACCCAATCCACAAGAATCAGTCTTCAAGCCATTCGTATTTGCTCCTAATCCAAAAATATCTCCTTTAACTAAAGTGCCCGAAGGTGAGGGTGTTACCCTTTTACACAAATTACACGGACAACGTAAGACGGAGGTAGTTCGTGATCTCAAAAACCTAGAGGCAAATTGTGTCGAAGAGGTTAATGCCTTTTTGGATGAGAACCCAACTCCCACTACTGAATTAGACGAATTGATGAAGGACTGTGTTGAAGCTGAGGTAAAGTTCTACCGCTAAGAAGTTAAAGAAATTCAAAATAGAAAACAACAACCGAAGCCTTTGATGATGGGTACCAAACGTTAATTATAAAATTTTTTAAGCAGCTTTCGTGGTATTTTATGAAAATCGTATCTGATAAGCACATTCCACGATATTAATCATTTTTATTATTTTTAACAACTCGCATTTTTGTATTTAAAAAAATCTCATTCGAATGATCTTTGCATGTATACAACTTAGTTGCACTTTGTAAAAGTGTTTTGTGGGTGACGTAATTTTTCAATTGCGAATTTGATATTACGAAAAAGACTTTTCCAAGAATACAGTATTTTTTATTTACTCTTTAATCGCTTGTTGTGACCCACAGGACACTTGAGTATTTATTTTTTTATTAAAGTTTACAAGTAATTAATGTGATTTTGTATGATTTTACTATTTTTTAAGGTTAACTTATAAATTAATTTTAAAGAAAACTGCCGCAGTAATCTTATGTTCATTTAAACAAAAGTCAAGAAGTACTAGAGCACTTTGTTGAAAATACTTTAAAAATCAAGTAACCATACTACACATACCGACTTAGATAAATTTCGCGCAAAAATTATAGTCGATATAATTAAACAATTGTAGCCATCTAGTATGTAACATATTAGAGTAAACGTAATGTCTAAAAACTACTCAAAACCTAAACATCACTTCGAAAATTCAATTTTAACTTTTTCCACAAACTTTTTGGACAAATAATTACTGTTTAAATTGCTTGTTTTAAAATCTTTTTAGTTAGTATCTATTTATATACAATTATTCTAAACTATTTAACGAGCTGGATTAATGTAGTGAAACGTTATATGAAAATAAATATAACTTAAAAAAATAAAATACAACAAAAGGCATAACGATTTATATTTTATAAATAAATTATTGTACTTCGCGCATGTTATTTAAGCAACAAAAATTGATTTTAAACCAACTGAAAACAAAAAGAACTTAATTAACGAACACTTCAATTCATACATTGATAATACATATACATTATTATGGAAAATATTTAAAGCGTAATAAACTGCAAATTTGAAATTGTTTTAGTTTTAATTTTTTTTAACAACCGTAGATGACATCCCTCCATTGGATGCAGACAGAACAAACGTATGCTCCCCAACGTAAATAAGAAGACTGCAACATTATTGCTTTCTCGTGGTTGAAAAGACTAGAAAGCTTATTTGCGTTGCCAGCGGGCACTTCTCTTTTGCCAAGCATTTAAATGTGTTGGGCTTAAGTAATACCACGCTCTGTGAATCTTGTGTAGAAGATGAGAACACCGCAGAGCTCTGTGAACGTCCTGCATTTTCTAGCATGAGGTTACAGATACTCGGCGCAGACATGATGAGAGCTGGTAACTTAGGCTCCGTCTTTTGGCTTTTCTCCGAACATCTGGAACGCTATAACAAAAGAAAGCTGATGGACCGGTATTTAGGCCTGAGTGCTCCAGCTGATATTTTAAAAAAATCTAACAGAAAAAAAGTTTTAAATTGCCTCTTTGTGGCAAATAACTTTACATATTTCATTTTTAGTTCTTTGTCGCCAGCGAAATTGGGCTGATTTATCACATTATTTATTTTCTCCATAACTTTCAGAAAATTGTTTATTTACACGCGTTAATACACCTATTTTTACAAAGTAGCTTGTCCAAGTACGGTCAACAACGAAAAACGTACTCCCAGTAAGTAAGGCTTTGCTGTTAAATGCCATCGTCTGACCTACGCTTCGGCTCCATCATCAATGGTAAGGTTAACAGGTTACATTGAGTATGAGAACTATCATCCAGCAAAGTTTCCTTATTCGTTTCCTTATTCGTTGCAGTTCTAAAAGGCTCTTGATAACGGCTTATAAACAGCCTGTGAAAGTCCCAAATGAGACTTCAAGAAAAGCCGGCGTAAAACTGTAAAGCACTCAATCGCCTTATGTGAGCAGAACGTCCTACAGTCTGGGATGGAACAGGGTGTCAAAATATCTCGCCAAGAGGTTGGAATTCTTACAAGCTGTCTACAGTTTTACTCTTCAAGTTAGTTGAGAGAAAAAGGGAGTCATACTCGTGCAAACACACGCTTCAGTGTTTCCCAAAATTCGTTGGGCGTTGGTGCTCATTCGCTATGCATTGTAATTTGCCGATTGGCGCTCTTCTAGCTAAGTTCACTTCTTCGGTTCCGATAAGAGAGCCGTAAGTACTTTATTGCCGAAAACTAAGCGTTTTCTGTCACAACTACTCAATACAGGGAATTATTTCACACAATTATGCAAAAGATCATTAGGAGGTGAAAGCCGGAAGTTGACTTCTAAGTGTGGACAGTTATTTGTTGCTCCCAAGCTACAAGTTTTTGTTAAAGATTACAAAACCATAAAAATTAGTCAAGCCATTATACAATCCGGGGAGGTTTCTCTCAGCCTTTTTTTGTTAGCTTTTTAACTAGAAAATTGAAGCAGGAATTCAAATTCAAATTTTCTAAAGGAATTCAATTCTGTTTAAATCATCTTGGCTGTATCTTCGGCGCTATACTTTTTTTTAACTAAATAAGAAATGAAAACTGATGAGGACGATAACAGTTATGTTTCATTGTGAACGGTTAAAAAAAATTCTCTTATCGGACGTTAACACATTCACCAGTAGCTTGCCTGTAGTGAGAACACAAAACTACAGGATGCAAATGCAGAATATTTGTCATGTTTGTTCGATTACAGTCGGCACCGGTCTTAAAGATATTTGTTGCAAAAAAACGGTTTAAGTCCTAAGTTAGAAACAGAACGCTAAACACAAAGCACCCAATTTATTTTAACTCAAAAAATGGTTTCTTTTATCCAGAAAAAAGTTTCGAAAGCACAAAATAATAACGAATACGAAAATGAATCCCATTCAATGTTAAGAAGTCGGCTGAATTTGATGACCTACACTTCAGGGGCTTCAGGCTCCTTTTCTTATACGAGGAAAGAAGTGTCAGTAGAGAGCTAAGTTCTGTTATATGTATGTATATGCTTCATTAGCGACATCACCTCGGTTTATCTTCGTTCTTGGAGTTGAATTAGTAGTTTTAAAATTCATTTTTATTAATTTTTTTTTGAAATCTACTTACGAACTAACAAAAATGTGTAAAACTAGCTTAAATATTAACTTAACTAACTTACTGCTCCTTCTAGGCGTAGAGAAGTTAAACAAATAGCGTGCTAAAAGAAAAATTATAAAGAAAAAAAATTAACAAAAAACATTTGTCAGAAGTGGGATTCGAACCCACGCCCTCAGAGAGGACCAGAACGCTCAGCACCCACTTTCGTAGGTAAGAATTTACTCTTGAGTCTGGCGCCTTAGACCGCTCGGCCATCCTGACACTTGACGAATTGGGTATCAAAAGCTCAACACAAAATAAAAAAAAATCAAGAATTCAAAGCACACACAACCCCATCCCAACTTTAATTGCTCCAAACCAATCCCCTCATATCGATAAAACTTGAAATACGATTTTTATAGCGTTTATTTTCTCATACTAAACACAAGCACCGCATTGATTTTACAATTTGTGTGATAAAAGAAAATCCTACACAGACAATATTGAGATTTTAAAACTAAAAAATGGCACACGCACACCTACAATAAAATGCAAATTTAAACTAATTCGAATCTTAAATAATTTCTATAAGTGAATTCGAATTGAAAACAGTGTCATCTTTCTCCAAAGCATGTAAAACCCATCCTTCGAAGCTTTGGTAGATTGTTGAGAAATCCATGATGGTTCTCGGTTCTGACTCCATCCAGAAACTGTCAAATTGAAAGAACAGGTAGCAGTAGAACATGTGAAAATGTTGCACACCGGGGGCAGTTTTGCAAACATTGAAGAACTGTGTCTTTGCACTGCCTTCTTTGAGCATTCGATATGCCATCGAAGTGATGTTGATGCCAACGATGGCGAAAGTGTATCCAAATCGTGGATGCATTGAGTGTAAAAGTACATGACGCGCCGCATCTTTGTACTCCTTCACAAAGTACAAGAGATTCTCTAGACCCAGCATACCCATGCCACGGAAATCGGTTTTAGGATCGTCACCCTGAAAAGTGGTTTTCAATGCTTCTCGAAATTACACTGAACTAAAATACCAACCTGAAAACCAATATCCTGCCACTGCTTTGTAATTCTTGCCTCTAGTGGAGTGTCAGGCATTAATTCTGTCCACAGATCTAAAAGCTTCGTTTCATGGTCAAGGTTACTTGCGTCGTATTGCTCAGATCGTAGTTTCTCAACGGCAATCATCAGTCTCTGGTAGCCCCATATTTGAGTTACACATTGGCCAAACAAAGCTGGAAAGTCCGGATGACATCTTGGTTTTATGCCTTTTTCGCGCATTACAATTGCCACTGCTCGTCGTGAAAAGTTAGTAAACTCCTCGTCATTGCAATGTTCTATTTGTTCGTTGAGTTCCTTTATGAGTTCTTGTATTTTTTTATTGCGGGACATTGTCAAGGAACGTTCAACTTGCTTCGAACGATTGGCTCCAGCCCTAGCTCCATAGCATAAACGCTGCAGCTCACATAGCCGTGTACAAGTGTGTAAAAACCACTTGATTAAAGGCCGCAGGAATAAATGTATAACTGGCAGTATTTTGCTGAGTAGAAACATAGCTGACATGTAAGCTTCGCGAATCACAAAAACATAATTGGTAATAACTATTCGAATTGAATTGTATATGCTTATCAGTGCCATGGAAACGATGTTTTAATTCGAGTGGAGATTTTTTTGTAAGTTTTTATGCCATTGCGGTGTATACTTTGTTGAGAAGGTTTATAAAAAAAACGTTGGTTCGTTTTTGTATCGACTACCTTGATTAGAAAATTTGCAAATGTATTAAAATATCAGATTGCACCACAAATTGTAAAAAAACAAATTCTGTTAATACGTAAACAAAATTTTGTGAAGGTGATTTATCGTCATGTCTCAAATGACATTTTTGATTTTTTTACTTTTTTTTGTCGGGATGTGTTCATCGGTGTATATTTGTAAATTCACAATAAACGTTGTCAGTGTACACTTAGACCGGAAATCGTATCAAAAACATCATATAGTTCATAAGAGGGGATATCCCAAATAGATTTGTAATATAATTTAGGTATAAATAGCTGTAAGAAAATGTAAATAAAATTAATTCCATTTCTTACACTGAGTGTGAATTCATTATTAAACTGCGGCTCTCTAGCCATCAATTTGAAGCTAGCTGCGCTTATACAGCAAAAGTAGGGAAGTAATCGTGGTAGTACATTACACTATGGTTAATTTCTAGGTGGGTTTCTTTCAAAGAGCATGCCTGATACTGTTTCGTATTCAAGCTCCTTCATTTGCGTTGTTTTGTGTTATGGTTTCAGCAACTCCACTTCCACCAACAGAAGCTCCTATAATACCCTCTGGAACGGGTTCTCTATTTTCCAAGCAAATATTGTGCAAAGCAGCACAAACGTTTATTATTTGCGCTTCTCTTTTGGTGAATAAATTCGCTTTCTTTACTATTTTCCCTTTCATTTCGATTTTCACTATTTTGTGGGATTAAAAATTGTACAGGGCCGAAAATATTCATATTTTATAGAAAAAATAGAAGGAATGACAAAACCTTATCAATCAAATTTAATCTAATTGACACCTAAAGTCCATGTTCATACCGATCGATTTGTTGAACAGTTTGAGGGTGAAGAAGTAAGTGGGGGCAGTTGAAGGGGTGTTTCCCAAAATTAAATCAACACGAGCTGTTGAAACTTCGTGCGAATAAAGCGACTGTTTTCTTTCTCTTTCACGCACATTGGTTGGTATTGACATCATTTCCACTGTTTCAAGAAAGTCAAAACAGTTTTTTTTTCCTGCCAAACAGAAAGCAGTTGTCATTTATTTATTTATTTGTCATTTGTAAATGAAAATAGTCATGTGTAAAAAAGATTAATCTCAATAATTTCAAATTGAATAAATACGAAATACCTGAAAGTTAACAAACGCCTTCCATCGTTACTTGAAAATAACGCCATGCGTTGTCAGTGTACACTTAGACCTGAAATTGTAAGTGCTCGTATCAAAAACATCTGGTTCAGCGAAAATACCTCTACAATTTACTCCTTTTTGAATGTGTTTCGTATGTTTTCATTTGATTCACTTCTCAGATTTATAAACTGAGTAGAATATTCATTATCTTTTCGTATTCTAGTTTTGCACTTCATTTTTGACCATCTTTTGCAATTTAGATCGCAACACACAACACACAACAGCAACGAAATAAAAGTGTAGTGCGGATATTCCCTCCTATTTCTTATACGAAAATAAGCTGCAAGTGCTTAATGTTGGTTTAGATGAATTTGTGGAGTTTTAATTAAATATTCATCCGTTTGACAAAACACATAAAAGAACATGACCTTTCAAGCACAGTGAAAAGTAGGCGGTGCATATTAAAAATGACAGAGAAAGAACAGGGGTAACATTTTTGACAAGCAGTTTTTGGGCTTAGCTTGTATCCACGTGCAAAACAACACGACTATTGTCTTTTGTATTCGAAGGGGCTTGGAAAGAAGTAAAAATGCATTGTAAACATACAAAGAAATGTGTTTCAATATATTCAATTTTGTTTTATTATTTAAATAGAACATGAAGAAAAATTTACATATATGCGTTAAAAAAAAGATTTTTGTTACTCGTTGCAAAAAAAGTTAAATGGCATTTCTGTTTGCCTAATATTTTGTACTTTGTAGTAGATGACTGAAAAATCGTCGATAATGCAGTACTGTCACTTTCATCGCAGCTGTCATTAAATTTTTTCCTAAATAAAAGTTTTCTTTCTTGCGGCGTGAAAAATATTTTCAATTTTATCATAAAAAATGAATGTTCCCGCAAGAATTTTCAATAAAAATGCCTTCCATCAGAAATGCCTAAAACGAATTGGTAATTATCAAGTTGCAACAAAAGCTATCAATTAAACTAATGCTGTTTATTGTTTCAGTCACGTTCTCTACGAAAACACAAGCAAAAGAAGCACCGTCTGTTACCCAATCAACAACAACCTCGACTTCTTTGAACACACAAGAACCACGAAAACCCTCAGTTACACTAACTAACTATAGGTTTATCTATCCAGAATTCCTTCCCGATCCAAAAATTGAATGGCGTAACCCGGTTCGTGAGAAACTTGAACGCATGGATATGATCGAACGTCGGAAGCAGGTTGATATTCCAGAATTCTACGTTGGTTCTATATTGGCAGTAACCAGTTCAGATCCCCATGCGGCTGGAAAAGTCAGCCGATTCGTTGGTCAGAACATACTTTTTTATCGATTGATTGAACAAATAAAATTACGTATTTTTTTTAGGCATTTGTATTGATCGAGACCGCTGTGGTCTACGGGCTCGCTTTATTCTCCGCAATGTAGTCGATCATCAGGGTGTTGAAGTGCGTTACGAAATGTACGACCCAACAATCCACAAAATTGAAGTTCTTCGACTTGAAAAGCGTCTCGACGAGAAATTGTATTACCTTAGAGATGCTCTTCCACAGTATAGTACCTTTGATTTGAATATGGAAGCAGAAATTTTACCCGAAGGGGCCGCAGTTCCAGTGAATGATATCAAAGTGAAATTAAAGCCACGTCCATGGCTAGAACGTTGGGAACGTCAGGATCTGTTGGGTGTATCGAACATCAATGAATACATAAAAGAGAAACATATTCTAAGTGCAGAGAGGTTGAAGAAACCCTGGGAAAAATACGATATGATGAAGCAATATCGCAGCACAATTTCGGAAGAAGAACAAAAAGAAATATTTGCTGAAGTGCATTCGCAGCTGCATCAATTAGAGTTGGCCAGAAAGAAGATGAAGCGCAAGCGCACTTTTATTCGACCAACAAATTTAGCTTAAGAAACTTTTGTGCAAATAAAAAATTTACTCGGTTATATCTGATAATCAAACTCTTTTTATTACCACCACCACCAATACTGCCATCACCAGCTTTCTTTTACACTTTTAGAGGTGGAGTTCACGTTTTTTGTGTTTCTTTTACATAGAAAGGCATTAAAGTTCTTGGTGAACCTGGGCCTCACCCAACATCTTTCCATAACAATTTCGATTTCCCTTGAGGTCTATTCAGTTCTGCACTTTAAGTCAGTTGAGGTCTTCTTCCACTTGACTGCGCCACCTAAGACGAGGTGTTCCCCTTCCGCAATTTTCCTGCAATGTGCGTTCGAAAACTCGTCGAGCCGGAGCGTTTGGATCCATCCGCTCTAAATGGCTTAACTATCGTAGCCTTCTCTTCTGGCTATGCCAGTGTCGCGCTACGGCTCATACAGATCGTTGTTGTATCTTCTTCATCACACATTGTCTTGACCAAAGATCATAAAGAAAATTTTTCTTTCGAAACGACCAAGTATTTTTTTATCATCTTTCGATAAATGCTTCCGCTCCGTAAAGCAGGATTGGGGTGATCAAAGTCTTGTTCAGGGTTACCTTGGTTTTTCTGGAGAGGGTTTTGTTTCTCAATTGCCTTCTTAACCCAAAGAAACAAAGGTTGGCAAATGTTGGTTGGATAACAACATCATTGCGTTTGACCTCTGCACTGATGTTGTTTTTCATTTCGATAGCGGATACCTCGAAGTTATGTCTGCATATTGTTACGTTTTGTCCAATTCGTCGATGCTTGTTGTCCTTGTGTCGGTGTTCGTTGTCCTTGTTTGAAGACAACATCTACATCGTTTTACCCTCATTAACCTCCAAACCCAATTTTGCCGCTTCTAAAAGCACTTACGACATCACGCATAGGGTTGATATGAGTTTAAATTCAAATAAGTAACTGACTTCAGTTTTGCGCACATCAAACCTTACAAATGTATGTTTTACATTTGAGCTTATAGTTCGCAGTATTTTTTTGGAATGAATATAGGTAAATTGGTTTTGAATGATTCTTGCATTCGTGTAGTTTGAAAGGAGAGCCAGTTAGCACTCCCCTAGACAAGGACGGACACATTCAAGGCCGAGCTGGCACAGATAATGCCCGGCCGAAAATTTTTTAACTCAATGAGAAATAAAGAAGTTATGAAAATTGTTCACTTTTGTTACTCATTTCATTTGAAAATCGATTGATTGCTGCAGTGCTGGACTGGAACTACTGCCTTTCAGTAAGATTAGGTTGGAAGAGATTGCAGGCGCAAGATGTAAGCAAAAAGCAATTGTACTTCCCGGTAAGAAGGAAAGGGTGTTCAGGTAGGGAAAGGGTATTTGTTGGTAGCTGGTTTTTGGAGTTACGGGAAAGAACTTGTTCAGTGGAGAGTTAGAGATGTAACCCGTTTCGTATTCTTGGCTGTTTTGTAATGCAGACATTGTACACTTACAGAGGGAGTGGTCCTTTCTCTCTTTATGTCGTTGTATCCTCTGTCTATATAGATCGGATGTACTAATGTCCATTCTCTACATGTGGGATACCCAATGAGTTGTGAGCCCCGAACTATTCTCTTGTTCTTAAGTCTATTAAACTGATCGGTCTGGCGAATCTTCTTCTTCTTTTTCATTTCCGGCGTTACGAGTAGTGATCTTGAAGCGATCACAACTCTCCCACTTTTCCGCTTCACACTAGTGATCCGCCTGTGGGGTACGCCGCGTTGACCTCAGAAAGCGTCGGCAAGCCTCCCGGCTTTGGATTGTTCCATGTCTGAGGCCAACCAAATGCTGCTGTTTTTGCATTTGCTTGTACCAGGAGTGTTTTGGCCTGCCTTTTCTTTTTCGTCGCGAATTTGTTGAAACGTTGTACGATATTGCCTTTTGGACGGGGTTCTGCGGATCTCTCCTTTGAACATGACAATACCAACTGAGCCGGTCGTGCTGAATTTTGTCCAAGATGGTACTTTTGACATGAAGGCTTCCACGGATCTTAGTACTTCTAATACTTCTAATTCGATAAAGCTTTGTTACTATTGGTCTGGCGAATGATTTAATAAAATGGATAATGGAGCTCTCACCGACGTGACGGACGCTCTCCTGATTAACTTCTCATCGACGCGACGTACGCTAACAATAACAGTTGGTCAAATGGAATATGCTTCTGTATGGCGGCAAGACTCTGGTTTTCTTATGTTGGCGAATTGTTAGTTGTATTTTGTTCAGATTTGGGCCAGCTATGATTACGAAGCAGAATTGGATGGAAGTTAAGTTTCCAGAAATTGGTCTCGCCAGCGCCAGCGTTTATGTTTCTACACAGGGCTAGTGGAGCTTTTATTCTGATCCAACGTTCGTTTTGAGTTTATAGTGAACAATGTTGTTAACTTCCCTTAAAAATATACCAACAGTGACGTGGTCCAATAATTAGTCACCAATACTCAATGTTACTCAAACAAACATAACTTGTTATATTTTTTTTTATTTATATTAGTTAGACTATTTCGTAAGAAAAATTATTTTCTATTCACAAACTACCCCCCAAAAAATAAAACCTATACTTATAGAACGTTATAAACGATACAGTTACATTCCATCCAATAATCATAGTCATTAAATAGAACAAGAATATGATAGGAAGGGGAATTAAAAACAAACGAGTGTTCTTCAGATGTGGCATACCTGTAAAAGAAGAAAAATCTTGAAGCTCCATAAAACCTCTAAAGTGTTTTACTTACAATTGTAACCCAAGAAGGTAATATAGACATAATAAAACAAAGCCAACAGCCAGAATGTGTTCCCAATAAATCTCGAAATGAACCACGCCTGACTGATAAGCCAATTGTAGAAGAACAATTGGATGCAATGGAGCAGAATGAGCGGTGGGAAGAATGCATTCAGATGAACATCAAATGCATAGCCCCACTCGATGTCCGGTTCTAAGTTACTGGCTCTCAGATATCTGTTTGTTATGATCCAGTAAAATGTTGCAACCAGGACACCAGCAAAAATACAATCAACAAACACCACATAAAAAATAAATGAGATGCTTTGCCAAAAGTTCAGACTCAGAACATATGCAAATCCAAGAGATGTTACTGCAAATTGAGATTGGTTATTGGGTTGAAAGTATTTGAACGTTTATAGGATGACTTACCACACACACTTAGTAACAAAAGAACCAAAAAAGCTGGATCATCTCGAGCAAACTGGGATTTCGTCTCTGAGAAATAAACAAATCTGTGAAATGAATGTCTGAATATTTACAAAATCATAAGCTATACGTTTTCTGTAGTTGAAATTCCTGTAAACCTTCTGTGGGGCTATGAGTAAGTAGATCATTTGCCAGATTGCAAATTCAAAGTCCATTTGATTGAATTTCAATAATCTTCGTAGATATTTGTAACTTTTTGTGGTGGCTGATAGACAGTCACGATTATGGTTCACGGGTGGTGGCAAAGGAGATGTTCCACGAGAGGCGTAGCTTCCTGCATATGAAGGTGCCACCGATGGTGTTGGAGATGTCGAATATTTCATATTGATGTAACTGACACTATATTTATTCAAGTTTAATGATGAAATATCAACTTTTTAGAGTTAATTTGAGGGACGAAACATTTTACTTTGTTGACTTTAGATCGCAGAAATTTTATTTTTGTAACATTTGACACATCATTGACGTTACATTGGTGATGTTTTGACATATGTGCCTGGGAACGGATTTTTTAACAAAAGGTTTACTGGTTACAGGGTGCCGATAAATAACATAACTTGATTTTATTCAAGAAAAAGTGTTGCGAAATATTGCCAAGTATTGTGACTCTCAATTACCAAATTGTTACATGGGGGTCAATTCGCGAACTGTGAAGCTGTGAAGTGAAAAAAAATATATCATTTGAGTTTTCATACAGTTTTTTCATTTTATCACTTCACGAACCCACTCTAAGCGATTCCGGATCTAAAAAGTACTAAAACGTTCTAAATGATAAATTCTGACAGTTTTCTCTCATTTTCTCTCTCATTTCCATTGGATTCCAATTGGATTTTTCATCGTTTGAATTTTGCGGCCATTTTTCCTAATTGAATTTTTCACCGACTCATACGGCAATGAAAAGAAATTTATCATATGAAAAAAAAATTGACATTTGAGGTTGGATTTTTACTAATCGAGAATCGAATTTTCAGTGAAGCTGTGATAAATGTTTTCACTTCACAGCTTCACAGATCGGGAATTGACCCCATGGATTCATTTGTCGTCTACTGGCAAACCGGCAAGCCCTGCTAAAATAAGATCAAACTCTTAAGTATCAAAATGAAGTAAGAAATTGCTGCGATTTTTTGTTTTTTGAAGAGTAAACTTGACAACAAGAGAAATACACTTCACATTCATATGCACAAAATGTAATCCTAAGTTTTATAAAAAATTTTGACGACGCTTTGTTTGTTACATTTTTTTATGCTCAAGTCCTTACGCCATTCAAGCTTCAACGTTGTTCATGATCAAAAATTTCATTTTAATAATAAGGAAATACAATTCCGATGGAGACATGGCAGGGGCTAGATTCCGCAAGAGTGAATTTTTATTGTGTACACGAAAAATTGTGCACACTCTCTAATCTGAGTTCCGCAAGGGTAAAGCTGAGTTTTTTTGACAGAAGACGTGTACACTATCCTTCAAATTTATTCACGCTCTTTCAGAGCGTGAGTTTTCAGAGGGCCGTGAGTGTGATTTTCTTATACTCACTCTTGCGGAATCTAGCCCCAGGTGTCAGGGATAAAATTCACATTGGTCGATCAAAGTTTCAACAAATAATAGGGGTATTCATGCATCAGCGTAAAACCCTCGTAAACCGTGTAGTCTGTGTAAGTTTACCAGGATGGTAAAAGAACTGTCAAATTTTGTATGGAAAATGTTTTACACAAATTTGGTAAGACTACGCAACGAATTCAATGCGGAAACGAGATGGTAAAACGTGTAAAGCCTTGGCCAAACCAACGCGGTGAGATCGTACGATGCGATTGCGATAAGTCAAATCCCTTTGCATTAAGTCAAACGTCCATAAACGTTTGACTTAAGGCATAGGGATTTGACTTAACGCAATCGCATCGCACGATCTCACCGCATTGGTTTGGGCAAGCCTTAAAACTACACAAACGTCTTTTTTGACATTTCGAAAGAAACGTTTCAGTGTGGCAGTCAAGTTGAAGTAGATAATAGGTGTGTTTCTTTACTGAAAATTCACACGAAATGCACCGAAAGTCGGTGAAAGTCAGTCAAATGTCGTTCCAGCATAGCGATTTTTCGTAGCAGTGCACAAAAGAGAGTGCTCACGAGAGAGTAAAAAATTTCCCCACCCTGCGAATTTCTGCCACCTAAATTTCTGTGGGCAGAAATCGTGCACAGCCAAAACAAATACAACAACTGTCAAACAGACGTTTTTCCAAGCGCTGCTGGGAATATTTGTTAAAGACCGTTTCTTTACTTTTGAGACAATTACGCTCTTTCAGAGAGTTTCTGACCATTTCTGAGAGAATTTTACCCCCACTCCTTAAAATTTGACAGATTGTGAATTTCTGTGCACAAAGTAAAGAAACAGACCTAATTTTCATCAAACAAAAAATAAAAAATGGTTACAAATAAATATGGAAATGAGCGGAGTAAGTAAACCCATAACAAATAATTTTACCTCGACGCTATTTCGTTTTTCACAATTCATTTGAACAAAAATGTCCAAAAAAAAGAATTTCGATGGTGCGAAAGGTGTATCTTCTCTACAGCCTATACTCACAAACCTCTTTATAGAGCCCCAGTCAAGTTCAGAAGAAGAAGATCCCGTGGTCGACATGGACTCTTGCACGGACTTCGAGATTGAAACTGCCTTTCCTCTTAAATATAAAATTGCTTCTGAATCAGCAGTATCACTTAAGAAAGTTTACGTTCTCAGCTTAGCTTCTGATAAGTGAGTAAAATTCAGATTCCTTCCTGTTTTTTTTTACAATTTTTTTTTATTGCTTTTAGGTCATTTGGTAGAATAGCTGCTGGATTATCAAACAACTGTGTACAAATTTACGACATCAAAAGCGAAGTCCTCGAACGAACCAACAGCGGAACAAGTTCAGGTGCTGTCTGTGGTCTTCAATTTCTGGACGAAACTGCAAATACCTTGCTCGTAGGTAGCACAAGCGGAGATATTAATCTTTTAGACTTGCGAACAAATAAAGTGGAATACACTTTTGAGGGTAAACTTTCGTATGTTAGTCTGTTCCATCTGCTTAAAGTTTGTTTTATCTTAGACACCGCATCCCCCCCTAAGAAGCCCATCACATGTTTTGACATTAGTGCCAATCGACAAGTTCTGTGCTTAGGAACCGATCGAGTACAACACGATGTTTATCTTTTATTTTTCGACATTTGTAAAAAAAAGCAATGGGTGGTTACTGGGAATGTCATCAAGATGACATAACCGAAGTTAAATTCCATCCAACAAATTCTAACCTCATATGCACAGGGTCCACTGACGGTTTGATTAACTTCTTCGACATTTCAGAGAAGGACGAAGATGACTCCCTCATCTCCACCATCAACACAGAAAGTTGCGTTCACAAGTTGAATTGGTAAGCTGATATTATTGGAAAGCTCACAAACGAACAAGAAAATGTTCTGCTTGTAGTCACAAAAACGTTTATGAGAAGGACATCATCTCTTGCATAACCCACACCAATGACTTCAAGTCGTACGATTATGAAGAAGGTGTACAAATTGCTGAGTTTGACCGGACTTGTATAACTGGAGCAATAAAAAGAACGTCAGTTGTCGATTGCAATCTAGTGTCCTGCCACAATATGTCAGATGGAGAAGTGTTCCTATTGGCCACTTCCAACTAAAAAAAAGGGTAATCGAAGTGGTAAATGCGATGACAATTTCTTAAAGTGGTTTTATTGTTTCAGGGAGGCTGTGAGGTCAGTTCAACTGCAAAACAAGAAACTTTTGCCGCTTGAAACTTCATTGGAAACAAGCAGATCATCAGGGAGAGTTTATATGACGCAAAGGTAATTTATTGTAATCCGTTTCAAGAGGCAACAATACCTTCAAGTCTCCTATTCATCTGTATGTCCATTTTAAATCTCACTCTGATTCAGAAGTAAGACTTCACATCCTTTTAGAAATAGTTTTCAGAAGATCTCAGCCGGTAGGCTGGTCTTGTCTATCTGTATTCATTTACAGACTTTGAAGTAACAATTACTTGTCCACTTGATTGAAGAATTTGTACTTTTTTTTCTTAGAGGGCTTCCGAGTTGTGAAAGGTTCACGCTGAGGAAGCTCTTTTAAAGAGCAAACCAATCGCTTTTTCGCAAACTTTAAAAGAAAGACCGAGGTATTTAGGATCTCACTTGAAGAGCTGCTGGTTGCATTTCTTTTTCTATTGACCACAGCCTTAAACAACTCTTCGGTTATTTCTTTCAAAAGAATCTAGTGTCAGCTCTGCTTTTTTGATTATACTGCCCATTCCCGCCATTATGTTGCAATCATAATTCTGTTCCAGTTTCTTAGATATTTTTTAATTTAAATAAATTTTCTTGCAGTCAAATCGACTAGTGACCGGTGGGGAGAGTGGCATCGTTACACTTTGGTCGCCCTCCACAAAGGACCAAAACGCAGCCCAGAGTGGATCGAAAAAACTCAAAATGAAATCAAAAGAAAGCAGAAGCCGAAAATCAGATCCCTACTAATATCGTTTTTCATTGACGAAAAGAGTTACTCCTTTTGTGAAAAGATCTACTCTTTTTCCATTTTTGATGTTTCATTGGAAAAAAGAGTAGTTCTGGAGTAACTCTAAACGCCAAAGATCTACTCCCAATCGGTTGGGAGATCTACTCTGAAAATTACACACACATGAAAAAACATCTGTTGTATCAAATGTCAAATGGAAAAAAATTGTTATGAAATTTGTTTGATGATTATTAAAATTAAAAAAAAAAGAAGAAAGTAATTGAATATGAGTGCAGGAATATGTAAATAATTTAGAATTTGTTAGTTCGCTGCATTGTTTGTTGTCATTTTCTTCGTCGTCATCCTTTTCCATCCATCACCTACTTGGAGTGTTAAAAAAAAAAATGAAAAGATGCAAGTGGGCGCATTCACTGCTTTAGTAACTACGTTATCAAGTCATTAAAAACAACTGC